>CM067223.1:34568369-35318368 GCA_034190945.1 Octodonta nipae
GAGTAAGCTTTGTGAATAAGGTCAATAATATCTAATGTCGCATGAATTTGTTACTTGAAGAATTTCATTTTATTTAACTCATAAACTAATGAGAAATATTAGAAATTTTAGGATATTGGATAAAGGTATAATATTGCATGTAAACGTTTACAAAGTTTGTCCGAAATTGATCATTTCTTATTTAAAATAATTTTTGGAAACTTAGGCATTATTTTAACTCTTTTTTCCGATTAGTATAGTGTCTATGGCTAAGTAAAAAAACAGAATGAAATATTATTTTAAACTGTTTATAACTTGCAACATATTCGACAATGGCGATATGCATTAAAATATATATTAGCTTCTTCCGAGTTGTCTTTATTTTTAAGGGAAATATTTTCTTAGGGAGAAGGAATATTTGTATACTTGCTATCACCAAGATCAGACGATATCCGAATTCTTTCTTCTTCGTTTTCGCTTACTCTTTTCTCTTCAAGGGTCCTTAAAGGTACATGTTCTATATAAAATGTTATTGTGGTTAACTATCTGCTTATATAGAAATTTTGATATTAAAGCATAAAAAATTAAACATATTTTTCTCAAGTTGTAAAATAAAAGAATAATAATCATAAGACAATTCAGAACGTTATGAAACTAAAAGAGTTAAGTTTTGATTTAGGCTATTGATAAACAAAACGTGTTCATGTATTGTGCGAAACTGTTATATCTTTAAACAAACTCCTCGTTGTAATCAATGCGGGATCTTGAAAATCCAGAATCAATTAGGATTTTTAATTTTAGTTCAGGAAAAGTAATATACATACTAAGTTAAATCTTGTGGTCCTATGATAGTTGAATTACGAATTGTGCAGGTTGTAATAAGCACAATGTAATATGAAAAACCATCACGAAGTGGAAAAGAGATGTGTACAGACTAGATTTTGAAGTAAATTTTGGTGTGGGGTCGTTGGTAATTTAATGTAACTTACTTCAGACATAGAATTTCAGATACATTATAAATAGTATTACCGGAAATACACTTGCCAAGTTGTACGAAAAACAGTCACCAATTGTCAAAATTGTCTCTATGTAAATTTGCAATTCCGTAAATTAATATCTAGTGACGAAGCAGTTAAGCACTTAATTAGATTTTAAACTATTGTATGAATGGGGATATTTTTTATTAATCCTGATTTGTTGAGAAGTCTTTATTTAGGTTCATACTCTAATGAAAATGCGTTTAACATGTTACTTGCTAATCTTGTTTGAGACAAATAAATCATTTTGTCCTTATTTACGTTCACGTTTTATTGAAAATTCAATGCGTTAATACATTATTTTCTTATTAATGACTTTGCGACAAATAAATCATGGCCTACTTAGAAAAATTAAGGCCTAACTTCACGAAGTGGGATATTTTGTTGATACTCAAATCTTTTATACACTTGTGGTGTATTTCTAGACTGGAAATTTTACGCCCATTCTAAAAATTAAAAAACCTAATATGGAGGAAATAAGAAAAATTGAACTAGTTTGCGGAATGACAAAAGACTTTTGAGACATGTGATAAATGCCATCTTATTCGATTAAAAAAAAGTGTCCAAGTAATGTCACATCTTGACAGCTATAAAATTAACCGTTTCAGATTTACCGGTGAAAAACAATTGTAAATCTAAAACCAGATGTCAAATGCACTAGGTTTTCTCTAAACCTTTCTCTATATTACCTTTGCTGTAGGTGTAATAGGAGTCAAGACCCTTGTATACAGAAGCGAATTTCGGACACCACCATATATTTAATTACATATAAGCAGCTCGATTGTTTGAAACACTACTTGGTCATTGTTAATTATATTGATAAAATAGAATAATTTACTTGCTTCTAAAGAGTTTATCTGGCCATTTTTCTTAGCATTTTACATTACATCGCAAATATTTGAAAATAATTATTGAAATAAATTATAAACTAAATTTTATTTGCATTTGTACCGTCCAAATGACCAATTTTATTTACTCCCCACTCAGCAAATGTTGAACACATTATTAATGTCAAAATGTGAAATTTGGGTATTTATTATTCCAGGAAAGTACCTAACAATGATATTTAATATTATGCTACCTACCTTACCAAGCAATAAACCGTCATACAATGTAAAGTGACAGGACATGGATGAATTACACCTCAGATAGTTGCACAATAATGAACAAGACCCAAAAATTATATTTATGTTTTAGACAAATATTGATTAACAATGATTATTTCTAAAGGTAAATATTCTGTCCAAAATGTCAATTGATTCGTTAGTTTTACGAGGATAAAATTATAGCTAGATTATTTTTCTCAATACACAAACCAAAAAATGATAAATAATCTGACAGAACAGAAATTGTGTCAAATACTACCGATTAAACATTTATAGTGTTGAGGATTCATTAACATTTATTTGTAGAGTAGTATATTTAGTTTGGAACAAAAGTTTTGGATTAGCAGTGTAATTCCGAATCTTTTCTTTTGTATTTTTTTTTGTTGTTTTTGTTGGTGAATTTTACGCGCACACTCATTGCCAGAGTCGCTTGATCCACCGCCTTGGACAGTTGAGACATACTCGCTCGTAAAAGAACTAATCTCTCTAGTTCTTCATTGTTGTAGTTTTAAGTGAAATCAAACCGGTCGTGAAATAGACACAGTAAAATCCACTAAAGGGCAGTGCGGGGTCAGCTCCTCAAAATACAGTTACTTCAACACAGAGCGATCAGCCGGGCAAGCGAAGAAAAACCGTAAGTACTCTGGCATGATCGTTCTTTAAATTGTTACAAACATATCAAGTTAACCCCCATTCCATTCCAGAATTTGGCCACTTCGAACTCGGATTTGCACTGCTTTTGTTAGTTAATAGCACGCATATTTTGCGACCGGGAAAAATCCTCAATTAAGTAAAATATCAACGTAGAATCTCGTTTAAAACTCGACTTGTTTTTTGCGCTCATAAGTGGTAAACATCGTGTACACTACGGTTCATTAAAAATTGCTACAAGACAAATTATTTTAATTTTAGATTTCGCTAATCGTTTCTCGCTCATTTTGTGGAAAATTTAATATTTTGTCATTAGCATATAGTGGATATAGTTTTGATTTTACTTAATTAGGGTTTGTTTGTATTCGTATAATCGGATTTTTCAACTCTCTCTCATTCTCCGGTAGAAATATAGGTCAAGTTTGTTGCAGTGAAGAAATATTTATTTTATTCTCTCATTGGTATTGCTCTCTCTCTCTCTCTCTCGTTGGTGGAAATAAAGTATTCAAAACAGACTGCATCAAATTTGTAAAATAACTCAACTTCTCTGCTTCTCATTTTTTGTTATTGTTTTCGGTTTTTACAGCACACAGTGTAAAAAATATCGCTTTCATTTATCATTTAAGTAAATAAGATGGCGGCGGCTACACAGAAAAGAATTGATCAAGCCAAAGCACTCCGCGATTTATCGGTTGAAAGAATTTCGGAACTCTTTTGTTTAGCGGAAAAGGCTAAAACTGATGTATTTTTGCACTCTAATTTCAAAATTCGTTATGAAAATTTGTTAAATCTCTACTCGGAGTTTAATTCTCAACATACTAGTATCTTAAGTAATTATGCTCTCTTAGAAAATCCGGACGTTTCGGAAGAAAAAGATATTAGAAAAGATATCGATCAAAAATATTACTCAATTAGATGCACATACGAGGAGTTATTTAAGACGGAAGTGTCGGCTCGTTCTCTACAAGAAACTAAAACTTCTAAAGTGAAGCTTCCGAAGTTAAATATTCCTTTGTTTACAGGAGACATAAAAGATTGGTCACGATTTATTAGTTTGTATAATTCGCTCATTCATTCAAATGATGACTTATCACCGGTGGATAAGTTTCAAAATCTGCTCTCGTTAATTTCAGATTCGGCTTTAGTGGAAATTAAGCATTTTGAAATTTCTCCTGCTAATTACAAAGCAGCATATGACAAATTAGTGAAAAAATATCAGAATAAACGAATTTTAGCTACACTTCATTGGGAAACTATTGTTGATGCGCATAATGCTAACTCAGATAATGATTTGAAGATTTTGTTAGACATCTTTGAGGACAATCTCATTGTATTAAAGAATCTAAACTTTCCCGTTGATTCATGGGACTTTGTTCTTTTCAATATGTTAAGTAAAAAGATTTCTCATAGTTTACTTAAAAGTTTTGAACTCACTATAGAATCATCAGTATTACCTACGTATCAAGCTCTCTATGAGTTTCTCCGGAAAAATTGTAAGGCTAACGATTCGGTCGCTATGTTGCAAAGAGGTTTTAAACCGCCTCTGAAGCACTCACAAGTAAAACCTATCAAACGGTTCTCTAAAACTGCATTAATCAGTAACGCAGAACTCTATACCGATTCTCGTATTGTACACAAATGTAGTTATTGTAACGAGGAACATAAAATTTATAAATGTCCTACGTTTAACACTTTGTCTCCCAAAGATAGATTTGAAATAGTGAAGCAGCGCAATTGGTGTTTTAATTGTCTCGGTGCCACACATGTAAGCAGACAGTGCTCTTCCACTTCTTGCTGCAGGGTTTGTCACAAACAATACCACACTTTGCTTCACTTTGATACCTCTCTACACTATTGCAAAAAAACGGCTACCCCAGATTCACACATTAGTACTCCAGCTATTCCACAGCAAAATCAACCCTCTACTTCTCAAACACTCACTAGTACTGTACCTACGGTTGATAGTACTAGTCGAAAGGTTGTTCTCCTCTCTACTGCTTGTGTGGAAATTTTGGATGCTTTTGGAAATTACCAAAAGATCAGGGTTTTATTAGATTCCGACAGTCAAACAAATTTCATTTCCGAGCCATGTGCCCGTCGACTAGGTCTGAAACGTTACAAACTTCCTACCAGTGTTGATGGCCTTGGACAGTTGGGTTTGAAAACTTCAACTGCACTCTCATCCACCATAAGACCTGTATTTCAAGCAACTCCTACCTTCGATATTGAAGCTCTTGTAATACCTAAGATTTGTGGAGATATGCCTCAAGTACCTGTATTTCTTGAAAGCCCTAATTCATTCTCTAACCTCATTTTGGCGGACAAACATTTTGGTGTCCCTGGTCCGATAGATATGTTGTTCGGATCAGATCTCTTCTCAACGATTCTCAAGGATGGAAAAATACAAAGTCGAATAGACAATCCTGTTGCCTTAAATACTGTTTTTGGCTGGATTATTATGGGGAAAGTCAATGCCTCTGTTCCAAAATTGAACTCCTTTTTCTGTACATTAGAAAACACACTCGCCAAGTTCTGGCAGTTAGAGGAAGTTCCCCATTATATTACCTCTTCTCCGGAGGATATAAAATGTGAACAAATTTTCGCTGACACTCATACTCGAACCCTTTGTGGTAGATACATTGTCTCTCTTCCTTTTCGTGATCTCGAACCTCTTTTTCCTGATACTCGATTTCTAGCACTTGCAGATTCTTTGCCTTGGAAAGACGTCTTTTAGCTCATCCCTCTCTCTATGATAGTTATAAAATCTTCATGCAGGATTACCTCGACAAAGGACACATGGAAAAGGTTTTAGAAGAGACTCCTCCTCGGAGTTATTACTATATTCCTCACCATGCTGTTATTAATCATGATAGTAAAACTACGAAACTTAGAGTCGTATTCGATGCCTCTGCAAAAACCTCTAATACTCTCTCCTTAAATGATACTCTCTTAGTTGGACCTAAACTTCAAAAGGATATTAGTTCTATTTTGTTACGTTTTCGTTTATACTCTATTGTTTTCACCGCTGACATTCAACAAATGTACCGACAAATTCTTGTAAACGAGAAGCACCAGGATTATCAACGCATTCTCTTTCGTTTCGGCCCAAATGAAACAATACAAGATTTTCGTCTCAGAACCATTACGTATGGAGTGTCATCCTCGCCTTATCTCGCCTTAAGGACATTGCTTCAGCTAGCCAAGGATGAACACTCCTCAGAGATAGCATCAAGAGTTCTTTTAGAAGATATTTATATGGATGATGTGGTCACAGGCGCTTCTGATCTTCTCACAGCACAAAAGGTGCAAACGGACCTCATTCATTTACTCAAACAAGGAGGTTTTTTACTTCATAAATAAATAAATAAATATTCCTGGAGATTGTAGATTAATAGATCCCATGTCATTTTATTCGGATGATGACACTAGTCTGAAAGTTTTAGGTCTGCAGTGGCAACCAAACTTGGATACGTTCTTCTATCAAATTACGCCTCTAGATCTCTCTTGTACTAAACGGAATATGCTCTCCGAATTAGCCAGGACGTTTGATCCCGTTGGATTATTATCCCCTCTTTCATTTCTTGCTAAACACCTCATTCAAAAATTTTGGTGTCTAAAATGTGATTGGGATGACTCACCTCCTCCAGATATCCGTGAAAAGTGGAAACGATATAAACAGGAATGCCCTTCTCTCTCGAATCTCATGATACCTCGAAAAATAGTCTCGACCTCATTCGTTTCCGGTGAACTACATGGTTTTTCTGACAGCTCTGAGTTGGATATGCTGCTGTAATTTATCTTAAATTTCTCTATATTGATCGCCCTGCTCAAGTGTCTTTACTGTGTCTTTACTATACGCAAAATCTAAAGTTGCACCGCTTAAAACCCTTAGCATTCCTCGATTGGAATTATGTAGTGCTGTCCTCTTATCAAGTTTGATCGAATTTGTTGTCCATACTTACAAAAATAAGTTGAATATAGATTCGGTATATGCCTGGTCTGATGGTCTCTCACTTGGATCAAATCCTCTCCACATCGCTGGAAAACTTCCGTTAGTAACCGAGTCTCCTATATTCAGGATAAAGTTAAACCTGAATACTGGTTTTATGTGCCCTCAATAGACAACCCGGCGAATTGTGCTTGTCCGGGTTGTTTCCTCAATCCCTTGTAGAAAAGAAACTTTGGTGGAATGGCCCTACATGGTTATTGTTATCAAAGGAATGTTGGCCTCAAAAGGATATTCTGCTTCAGACAGAATGTACGGTAGAAGAAAAACCACATATTTTCTTAACTCTCTGTTCTCTAAACTCTATTGACACATTACTCAACCGTTTCTCCTCTTTGAACAAACTCAAAAGAATTTTGGCATATTGTAAACGCTTTATATACAATTGCAAAAACCCTAACTCTAAGTTATGTACTCATTTCAGTTCACTCGAGTTGTTTCAAGCACTTCTCATGTTAGTCAAAAGAGTACAACATCTCGAATTCTCCGATATACTTGACAGAATAGAAAATAAACGACGCTTACCTAAAACTCTTAGAAAACTCAACCTGTTCATTGATAGTGATGGTTTCCTCAGGGTGGGCGGTCGTTTACAAGCCTCTGAACTTCCCTATGACAAAAGGTTTCCTCTTTTGTTACCTCACAATCATCGTCTAACTCAATTGATTATTGAAAATTACCACATAGAAAACTTACATCCTGGTTTTCAAACTCTGTATTTTTTAATCTCTCAACACTTTTGGATTTTATCAGCTCGTAGAGTAATTAGGCGTACTCTCTCTAATTGCTTACGATGTTTTAAGGTTAAGCCCAAAGCTCTTGAACCCTTTATGGGTAATTTACCCGCCTCACGGATCTCAGAAGTCAAACCCTTCTCAGTTGTCGGTGTTGATTACGCTGGACCTTTCCTTGTAACTCCTTGGAAGCGACGAGGTGTCCAGCCTCAAAAGGCTTATATTTGTCTCTTTGTTTGTTTTGTTACGAAAGCTCTTCATCTCGAACTGGCTTCTAGTCTCTCAGCTGAAACATTTCTTTGTTGTCTCAAACGTCTCATAGCGAGACGAGGAAGATGTTCTCATGTATTCTCTGACCAAGGTACCAATTTTGTTGGTGCATGTAAAATCCTCAATGATTATATGGCCAACGCCGTAGCTACCGAGAATATTACTTGGGCGTTTAATCCCCCTTCGGCTCCACATTTTGGAGGCCTTTGGGAATCCGCTGTGAAGTCAGTAAATTCGCATCTTTTAAGAATTGTAGGATCGCAAATTCTAACATATGAGGAATTCAATACAGTTCTTACCCAGATCGAAGCCGTTCTAAGCTCACGTCCTCTATACCCCATGAGTTCGGATCCTAATGATTTATCAGTCCTTACTCCCGGACATTTTCTCACTTTAGCTCCGTTATCTACTATTCCTGAACCTATTGTTACTCACATTCCCTGTAATCGATTGAATAGATGGCAATTGCTCCAGAAAATACATCAGGTTTTTTGGAAACGTTGGCATAACGAATATTTACACACGCTGCAGCAACGTCAAAAGTGGAATGATATGTCGCGGTCTTTACATGTTGGCGATTTAGTACTTATTAAGAGTGATAATATACCGCCACTCAAATGGCAGTTAGGGAGAGTTGAAGAACTCCATCCGGGATCTCGAGAGTGGCTACAGTTCGTACAGCCACTGGGTCTTTACAAAGACCTTTCGTAAAATTATGTCCACTACCCGCGCCCTCCGGGTTAGCTGGCTGAAATACCTTGTATTTCGGTGGGCGGTTTATGTTGAGGATTCATTAACATTTATTAGTAGATTAGTATATTTAGTTTGGAACAAAAGTTTTGGAGTAGCAGTGTAATTTTCTTTTGTATTTTTTTTGTTTTTGTTGGTGATTTTTACGCGCATACTCATTGCCAGAGTCGCTTGATCCACCGTCTGGGACGGATAGACATTCTCGCTCGTAAAAAGAACTAATCTCTCTAGTTCTTCATTGTTGTAGTTTTAAGTGAAATACGACCGGTCGTGAAATAGACACAGTAAAATCTACTAAAGGGCAGTGCGGGGTCAACTCCTCAAAATACAGTCCACTTCAAACTACAGTAGCGGTCAGCAGAGCAAGCGAAGACAAAACGTAAGTACTCTGGCATGATCGTTCTTTAAATTGTTACCAACATATCATAGTTAAACCCCCATTCCATTTCAAACTTAGTTTCACAAAAATAATCAAGCATCAAATAATGACTAAGGATGAAGAACCATGTCATTTAAACACATACAGATTTCCTCAAGAACACAAAAAATAAAATTCACAGGCAAATTGAACAAACGTTAAATTATGGAATAATCAGACCAAATATTTCAACCTGGTCCTCTCCTATGTGGATAGTACCAAAGAAACTCGACGCATCAGGAAGAAGAAAATGTCATTTTGGACAAATTCGTAAGATATTTTACAACCCTTGACTTAGCCTCAGGTTATCACCAGATTGAGATGCACCTCGACAGCATAGAAAAAACAGCATTTAACACAGATAACGGACATTACGAATTTTTAAAAATGCCGTTTGGACATAAAAATGCACCCGCAACATTACAACGAGTAATGGACAATGTGCAATTTTCAAAATAAGATATGCTTCGTATATATTGACAACATTATTGTATTTTCAACTTCACTTACAGAACACATCAAAAATATGAAACAAATTTTTCAAACTCTTAGAAATGCTAATCTCAAAGTACAACTTGATAACAGTGAAATTTTAAGAAACGAAGTAGAATTCTTAGGACACATCATAACACCATCAGGAATAAAGCCTAACCCAAAGATTGAAGCCTTAAAAAATTCCCAATCACCAAAACTCATCAAGAAACCAAAAATTTCTTAGGGTTGATTGGAGATTACCTAAAATTTATTAAAAGTTTTGCGAAAATAGTCAAATCCCTTACACAAAAATTAGAGATAGGAGAAAAAATAATCATTGATGAAGAATTCACAAAAACTTTTAACTGCTGTAAAACACTGTTATGCAATCAACCAATTTTAGCTTATCTAGATTTTGCAAAAGAATTTCAACTTACAATAGATAGTTCTAACGTTGTATTAGGAGCTATTTTATCTCAAGACGGACACCTTATATGTTATGCCCCACGAACTTTAAACCCAGCTGAAATTAATTATTCAAGAATAGAAAAGAAATTACTTGCTATTGTTTGAACCTGACGTTACTTTAGACCATATTTGTATAACCAAAAGTTTACAGCATTTTGTGACCATAAACCCTTAGAATGGTTATTCTCCCTTAAAACCCCAAATTCTAAACTTCGCAGATGGAACTAGACTTAGAAGAATTTGATTTTAAAATAAAATACAAGAGAGGAAAAGAAAATCAAGCTGCAGACACACTTGCAAGAGTAATTCTAGACAACAATGTAATCACGAACGCCGTTAGTGAGGAAAATCAATCAATAATAACAAATCCAGGAGATGAAGACATATATTAGCAAATTTTGGACTTAGAAAAACTCGCTGAGCAAGAAAATCGACAAAAATTAATGAAGAAACTATAAATCAAGATAATATAACACAACAAACCTTCGATTTATTTACTTCACCCCCTCCTACTCCAGATATTCCACATATATTGCAAGAAAATCAAAATGATAAACTCGCTTCACAACACACATCTCATGAAAACCCAATTTTAGAAAAAGCTTCATAAAATCTTAGAAGAGACAAATAATAATTTTACACAGTCCTAACGCATTAATTTCTAGTATATCAGCTACAAGAATTTTTGCAAATTTCAAATATACTTTAACTTTAGCTAAATTATATTGTCTTTACTTTTTCGGTCAACATGATAATGCCAAAATAATAACTACTTTACAGAAAAACTTTACTTCCCTACATCTTGTAACATCTTCAAAATTACTACCAGAAGTAAGAACAACAAACTTTAATAAAATACCATCACGAAGGAAAAGTTTCTCATAAAGTAATTCATGAAGTGAAAAACTCTCTCAAAAAATATTACTGGCCTACTATAAAAAAATGACATAAAAACTTTACATAAATACTTGTCAAAAATGTAAATATGAAAGACACCCTTAGAAACAATTCACATTGACACATTTTTCTGTGAAAATAAAACATTCCTAACAATAATGGACCCTTTTTCAAACTTCGGACAAGCGTTACCATTAGAAGACAAAATCTCTCTTCAATTTTATGACAATCCTCTAACATTTATTTAATTTTATGGACTACTCCGAACAATCATTTGTGATAACGGTACTGAATTTAAAAATCACCTGATTGTTGATTTCTGTAACCTCCATAAAATCAACTTACATTTTACCACCCGAAGAAATCCAAATTCTAATTCCTCAGTAGAAAGATTTCACTCAACTCTTCTAGACGACTTAAACTGTCATAGGAAAGAAAATCCTAAGAAAGACACCGAGACTTTAATGAAGTTCGCAATTATTGGTTATAACAACTCAATTCACAGCGTAACTCAAAATACACCTTTCGATATATTATTAGGACACAGTAATTTTAGACCCTTTGACATTTCCGAAAAAAACATTACAGCGGAATATGCCCAAAACCATAAACTATTAGCTGACAAAATTTACAAGGTAAGACATTCAACTGAACGTAATACAAATAAAATCATTTCTAAAGAAAATGAAAACAGAAATGAACCTGAAACTGAACAACCCCAACAAGATATTTAAGTCCAAACTAATCAAAGAGGATCAAAACTCAAACCAAATTTACTAAAACACGGGCAGAAAAACACAAAAATATAACTGTCAAAACTAAACTAGGTCATATTCACAAAACTAAAGTTAAAAAGAAACGACTTCTTACAGGATCATCAAAAGGACAAACCAATCGTAACAAAGATGAAGAGCATCAAACATCAACTAGTAACGATTTACTTTTTACTAATCACATCCTTATCACAATCGCAGATAAATATAAACCCATATAATAATTAGTTTATACCCTAGAACTAGGTTCAGCCAGATTACCTTCAACTTTTCACAAATTCATCCACTATATTAACTTAACTGAATTAAATTTTGAATTAAAAAATAATGAAAATATTTTAATATCCTTACAAAAGAAAATAAAGACCTTAAACTATCTTTCAACGTATAATTAAGTAATATAGGATTCAAACAACTTGTCTCTCATAATATTAACCAAATTTTAGAAGATTCTATACTCAATTTAATTATTTCCATACCTATCCAATTCCTTGGAAGAACAAGACCCTGATAATTTCGCACCCTTATATCCAAATGAGTCTTACTTCATACTTAATACCATCTGAGATACCCAAAGATAGAAGAATTTTATATATGCCAAGGACAACCACAGCCTATTGATAACAGCTGCGAAATTTCATTAATTTCGAAAAGTTACTCAACACCTTGTGTAAGCAGGAACACAAAGCTATCTTCAGATATCATTGAACAAGTATGCAAAAATGGTAATGGATTCCAGTTCATCACAAAGCCGAGCATCATACATACAAATTCCCGTTCTTAAACAACAGAGAATTTCCAAAAACAAGTTTTCACTGCCAAAAATAAATTTACCAGAAATTCAAGAAAATGCTGCCCTCAATCACATTCAACTTCATCGAGTCAAGTTAGATGAAATTTCGGAAATGCACAATATGTCCCTCGACATTCAACCCTTTTACATCAACTCTCTGGACCACAGCAGCCCCCTATTAGTATTGGAGTAATACTAATAATAACAGCCATCATGGAAATTGTTGCAGTCAAACTATACAGGTGCTTCAAATATATGGTTCCAAAATCCAAGAAGAAGGACGCCAGGAGTCGTCGAACTTCAGACAACCCCTGAAGTTCAATCTGGTCAGGGAGGAATTATGTTTGTAAATTCCGCTTTAGAGACAAAATAATAAGTGACTAAGCATTGACTCATTTCTCAATGAATTAGACTTTGTTGACTAATCAAAGTTGTGTTATTTAATTTGATGACATTTTCAAAGCAGTTGTTGTAGAGCTCTTGCTAAGTAAACTTGTATTGATGATTGTTTCAGTCTTCACTTGATGAAAATTCATTTTTAAGATTACTTAAAAACAACAAACACTTGAAGTCTGGCTTCATCAGAAATTGGAAATACAATGTATACATATACAAATACATTGTATTTCCAATTTCTGATGAAGCCAGACTTGGCGAAACCTATGTAAAATTTAAAGAAATAAAAAGTGAAAATTTAAACAAGTGTTTGTTGTTTTTAAGTAATCTTAAACTTGTATTTGTATAGAATAAAGGTTGGATAAGAATTTTGAATTTAATTGTTTTTAAAAGCAAAGTTTTTAACCAAACAAACATTACTCGCGTGACCAAAAATCAGTTTATAAAGAGTGAAACCATGAATCCTATTTTTGGTGTTATTATAGCATATGACAACATATAGCAGAACATTAAATGGGTGTTCGTTTGGAATTTCGGCGATATTTGCTCGGATCATTTCCAAAAATGTCGCATGGAAGCGTTCGATGGAACCGTTTGATTGTGGGTGACTTACACTAGAGAAGGTTTTATTTGATAGAGTTCACAGAGGTCTTTTACTAATACATTATCGAACTCACTCACGACCGTAGCACCAGTGAATTCTCAACGGGGTGCCCTTGAAAATAAAGGATGAGCATGTTAACGACGGTTTTTCCTGTTTTATCCTTTGTAGGATAAGCCTGTGTAGATTGGCATATTTTTAATTTATGTATTCGTCTGCAAAGACATAAGAAAAGGTGACGAGGCTTGGGAGTTCTAAATTATTTTCGAATTTATTTTGTGATTTATAAATGATGAAGAACAGGAATTGCACCACTATTTTAGGGTCAAATGGGAAGGGATAAAATATTTGCGGCCTTTAACTGATTTACTTGCAAAAGTGTTAATAGAGTTTCGCCAGAAAAATGAAATAATTTGTTTATGGGATTTGTCCAGAAGTTGGGAATTAATAGTGTCGATCTTTGAATAGTCAATTATATTGATCTTGTTTTATACAAGTCCACAAATTTATTAAATTCGTTAGTAAGGTGATCGTCAGTAAGTTCTGGTTCTGGTTCAGGCTAGCCTTCTGAATTGGTGACATTGCAGGCACGCATGTTTGACATAAAAATTGGCGATTTGTTGGAAGTGGTTGACTTTAATTCGCGAGAGAGCATCAGCGTTTCTGTTTATCTTGCCAAGTTTATTTTCAATTTTATAATTGTACTCGTCCAGTTTCAGTCGCCACCTGGCAAGCCTTGATCGAAAAAAGCCACATAAGCGGGCGGTGGTCCGTGATTAAAGTAAACTTATGGTCAAATAAATACGGAAGGCTTCGACTGCCCACACAATGGCAATTGTGGAATATCTAGTTTCGGCGGCACATAAGGTGCGGGAGGCATAAGCAATCGGAAGATCTTCTCCAATTGGGCCTTGTGAAATGACTGCACCAATCGCGAAAGCGCTGGCATCTGCGGTGAGAAGAAAAGGTTCTTCAAAATTTGGGTAGATAAGAATGGGGTCTGAATTTAAAGCTTTTTTAAGTCATTGAATGCTGCATTACTATCAGAATCAAAGAAGAATTTAGTGTACTTTTGAAGCAGTTTTGTTTAAAGTTTGGACACTAGCGAAATTGGGGATAAATCTTCTATAGTATCCGGCCAATCCTAAGAACGATTTAACGTCTTTCGGGTTCTTTGGCTCTGGGATTTTTTTTTTGATTTTTTCAGGATTCAGGCTTTACACCTTGTTGCGTAATTAGATACGTTACCTCTTTTCTTAAAAATTCAATTTTAGCACGTTGAATCTTTAGATTTGTTGCGAAGACATTTGAAGACTTCGGTCAACCGAGAAAGATGTTCGTGAATTGTTGGGGAGTATATAATGATATTATCCATGTATATTAGACAACGTCCATTTTAAATTCGAAGGAGGATGTTGTCCATGACACGTTGGAATGTGGACAGGGCGTGTTCTTAAAACCGAACGGCATACGAACAAACTTGTAATGACCGTTTTCGACTGAAAATGCTGTCTTGGGGGTGTCTTTAGATTTTTGGAATCGATCTCTATCTGATAAAAACCGGAGGCGAGATCTAAAATGGAAAAATATTGGCACTTGCCAAGTAGATCTAAAAGATCGGAGATATTAGGAAATTGATATTTGTCGTCGACTGTGACTTCATTAAGTTTCCTATAGTCGATGTCTTGTTTGCCTGAGGAGTCTAATTTTTTGGGAACAACCCAAACTGGGGAAGACCAAAGGGAAATGGAATGACGAATGATGCCTTGGTTAAGCATTTTACTGACTTGTTCTTAACTTCGTCTTTATGGACCTGCGGGTACCTGTAAGATTTGGTATAGATGGGCCTGGAATTATTAGTCTGTATCGAATGTATAATTTCATTCGTGAAAGATAATGCGTCGCCTTCTAAATAAAATATCTCCTGAAAGTCTAGACAAAGGCTCGTAATCATATCCTCTTCTTCAGCGTTTAAATTTTCAGTTTTGAGTTGTTGCCTAATTAATAAGTTTCTGGCGGTCGGTTAAGAGTCATACGAGTCGTTAAAATTGAAGCAGGGTTGTGTTTGGGCAAGTGGTTCTATCGTGAAGTTGTCAAAGTTAATTGCTTATGGGGTGGCGTTAGCGTTTATAACGGTTTACATATACCAAAGAATTGGATAGTCTGACATTTCTTTTTCGATAGTATGTAAAACGATGTCGGTATTAGAAAGCTGACATCGTAGTTAAATTCGGAAAATTACTGTTATTTTGTGCGTTGGGAATTGTTGTGGATGCGATATCTGAAGGGGGCAAGGTGGGGACCTTGTGAAGAGCGATCCAAGATATTACACCTCTTCTTGGAACAGTTGACACTTATTTGGACTTAACTTTAGTCTTGCAATATTTGTAGTTTATCTTCTAAAGACTCATGTCCCAATTACCAGAAACTTCACACAAATCAGTATCGGGATTATTACCTTCATTTCTGAGGGGATCAGTTAGCCCTTATATTAATTCATTTTTCTTCTCACTGATTTCTAAATCCCCTTCATCCAGTTCTTTTGTTAAATCCGCCACTTTCAGTTCGTCCAAACTCACCGCTTTAAACATTGTTAGTCTATTTATTTTCCACTTCTAAAGTCCCAAAAATACCCTACACCTGTCACCACGTTAATGTTTTTAGAATTTACAGCTCAGGTTCTTGGATTTATATAAAAACACAGTCGAACTCACTATAATGTATTTCCACTACTTTCATTTATATTCTCACAACTATTTACAATTTATCTTGAACACCTGTTTACTAGACAGCTATCTAATACTGAATGAATCCCTCCGTCAGTTCTCCTTATTTATATATTTATTCTCGGAATTCTGCAAGTTTCTCGATCATTCGATAAGATTCGATGAACTTCCATAGCGCCAGCCGCAGACCTCGGGTCGCCAGAGCAAGATCAAATCGAATTCCACGAAATATCGGTTGTTTCTACATCACATTATTTAAAGGGTGAACATTCCCTTGAACAAAGCGAAAACATTTATAGTGCAAAAACTGATGAGAAAATATAACTATTTTTGTGTTTACAAAATTATGATTTATTAAAAAGCATCCCTCATGAATAAATATTACAATAATTGAAATTTCTACGTTTTAGTTTACAGATTATGTTCTATTTAATATTCATTTTGAAAATTAGAAATCAGATACTTTTTTTAATAACTTCTAATGGCATTAAAAATACCACACATCGCTTAACAGGGCGAATAGAGATTTTTTGGTTTGATTTACAGTCTTTTTATGCAATCATGTTTGAGTACCTTGTGAATTTGTCCACTAATTAACCTAATTAAAATAAAAATGTATACAAATTAAATTATTTTCCCTTAGTTAAGTGCGATGAGGTTTTAAAAAGTCATTACAGGAAAAATATGTTAACATAGCAAACTTGGTGACATTTCGTATTCACGAGGGACGCTCTGTCGTCCAGGTACTGTTTTTTATTTCACATTTAAATATTCAATTTACATATACACATCTACTGCGATATAATGTAAATACTGGAGGTCTGAACCATGTCACAGATTTATAGTACAATTAATTGTGAATATCGGTTTCAAAACATTTATTATTAAAAAATAGAAAGTACAAATATTAATGCAATCATCAAATTACCATTGTTCTAAACACTCTTAATGATTTTTCTCTGGACATTGAGTTAAGTTGGTTAAGTCTGTATAAATAATGGGGTAATATTGAATTCTGCCACTCGACCACGCTATACTCAAACATGAACCAGCCGCAAAATCTTGTAAAAAATTTAAGGCACTGGGTTTTTCCTCAGGTAGACCCGCAACTAAAGAGCTGAAAAGAAAATATATAATTTAATAGATAATACGCTAAGTAAAGAGGTAATTTTTTTAATCACATTTGATGTTTGATAATTTCATACACTTTTTTCTTGTACGGATTTAAAAATATCATAAATTAGCAGTACAGTGAACAACCTAAACTTTGTTTTCATTGTAACACCCCGAGGATGTTACAGTAAAATTATATGTTTTAAATTTTATTATTCAAGATTGACACTGGATTTTATTCCTCATGTAATTGAAATGAAACCTACTTCGTCTTGTATGCTATATAAAATAGTGCCGAAATAAATATGTGGCTAGAATCACAGAATAATCAAACCCAGAAGCGAAACTCTCTGTAGCCGCCAGGTACAAATTTCTTTGCGCATGTGCGATAAAGCCCTTATATTAGCAGATCTCAGACATAGAATAAACAAAGTATGTACTATTTTATGACACAGAATGCTTGTGTTTGTGCCAGGTTAGTGCAGGTTATGATCAAAGAAACATTAACATAATAACCAGCTTGTAAATATTATTTAAAACGTAGTTTAATAATGCAGAAAGGTATGTACCATTTTTTTTGTATGTACCAATTATATGACATTTTTATTAATTTAACATTGTTACTCTATGGTAATTAAATTTACAGCCCGGCAGTACTGCTGATATTTGATTCAAGGTCACGAAATCTTGACCCTAAAACATCAAAGGGGCCGTTCAAGTATTACATAAGCAGATTTATTTCAATTATTCCCCTCCTTTTCCCCTTGTCAGCAAAAGTTGGCAAAGCTCTTACCTTCCTCCCATGCCTACCAGGGGCGACTGTCCCTTAAGATTTAATAAGCTTTTAATAAGGTTAAAAACCAACACAAAATGTTTAATAAATATCATTTCAATAACAACGAATTTATCAAAAAACAATTTAAGTTCTAATCCAAACTTGTATTAAGACTTATATTCGCTTGAAAGAAATTTCGTGCACTTCGGCTAGCGCACGGTGAAACTTATATAGCTTCTATGAGATACAATATAACACACTTAGCGCGTGAGATAAAAAATAGTTAATGCAAACTATATGGAGTAATGGGCTGATTCTCGTACGCCGCACGGAGACACCGAGCCGGGCTGATATTGACCGGACGTATCCGAACGATTCAATAATTCAAATTTTTGTTTACGTTATTTAATTAGTGGTTGCTTTGTTTTTATCCTAGTAGTCTATAAAAGAATATTTAACATACAGACTGTGTGTGTGTTTACATAACTGTGAAAATGAGTATCAACTTTAACATTGACTATATTAAAAACAATAATAAATCGTTTCAAAACAAATTAGATATAAAATTGGCTGGTCCCCCTAAGCCATATCTTAATTGAAAACAAGAGTGCAAAATGAAAAATAAAGTATTTACACCAAGTTTTAAAAGTGAAATTTATAATAAAAAGATATGGTTGTGTGGATGTGATCGCATTAATACATTATTTTGTTTTCCTTGCATTATCTATGGCGGAGAATCAATTTGGACGGACTGAAGGATTAAAACGTTTCTTAGAAGTACGATGTCTCAGGACTGGCTAAATGCTCTTTCTGTGCTTAGTATTGAAAAAATATATTCAATCGATGCCAGACTGTAATAAAAAGGTCATTGAACATTTCGCTTTCGAAAAAAGTCGACGAATATTTTAATTAATAAAAAATAAATGCAGTATTAGCAAGGCTATGGTTTGTTTTGTTTGATTTTTGAATCCCAATATTTGACCAGTAAAGTGCACCACCAGTTTCATAACCCACCAGCCGCCACTGATGCTTACCTAAATATTGGTATATGCTTTTTTCTTTAAATGTTGTCTTTTTATTCACTTATGAGCAGCAGTTATAATGCTAGTAATAAGAAAATAGCTTTAGGATAGAGGATTTTAACATACATAATATTCACTTAAACAAACTTTATTGACCCGGTATTCAACATAGAGTAAGGTACAAATATTATAATATATTATATTCTTAAATAATATTACGAACAAAAACTTTTTTAAATTTCTGTTTTACATATTAATTACAATTATCAGTCGTCAGTCCATGACACCTGAATCCATGATTCTAAGTTTTCGATGACATTGAATGTGATCAGCGGCGGGCTTAGGGGGTGGCGAACAGGGCAATCGCCCGGGGCCTCGCTCTTGCAGGGACCTCGCGTCAAGCAAATTTAAAAAAAAATAAAGATTTTTTTAACTATATTTTTTTTTATTTAAAACTTTTGATTTTGATTCTTAATTATTTATTAAGGTTATAACATAACGGTAAAATTAAATAAAGTTAGTTGACTTAACTAATGCATTCATTCAATCATAATTGATAAATTTATTTTGTAGTACTTGAATATCGCGCCTCCAAAAACTTGAAGATCGGTTTTTTAAAGGCATAGCACTCGGGATTGGTAGAGTATTATATAGTCTGCGACTGTGACTCGGCAGTCCAGTCGGGACATAATGTCGTCTATCGCTCGGGGAATCCCCGTCGCTAGAGGAATTCCCTTGCAGAAAGCATCCACTCTATAATTTGCGTTCCCTTGTTTCATTTAGTTCGTCAATTTTTGTCACCTTGGAATTATTTTCCTTGCAGTATGAGTTACAAAATCGTTGCTGTACCGTACATATCTTCCAAGTATATTTAATATTATTACGTTCTTATAGTGTTTCAAGTATTGAGTGAGCTCGAAAAGTGTAAATTATAGTATTTTAAGTATTGAGTAAACTGATAAAGTGTAAAAAACTGTGACAATTCCTTAAAAATTATTTCTGACTGTTTGTGCGAAACAAAACAAGATGAGGAAATGAGTTCGCGTTATCGTGATGCCGGTAAAAAAATTGAGGCAGGTAGTTCAAAAAGGAAACGGACTATCAAAAGAAAGCAGCTACAAGAAAATCTATGTAGACATTTATTGACTGAAAGTGACTTTAATCCTGATTCAGCTGAAAACATTCCTTGCACATCAGCATGGGTGCCGCCGCCGTCATCAAGTAAAGTCAGCGAGGATGATGATAAATTAACTACACATTACATCATTGTCTCTTAGGTCACCGGTGCCACCGTCAACGCTATCCAGTCAAGAACACGAATCTGACCCCAAAACTACGTCTACATCCATGACTGCTGGAATGGAAAATCTGAATCCTCAAAATGACCACTGTTTGTGGCCCATAACAATTACTGATGTAGACCGAACTGAGATTGTATTAAGAGGTCCAATCCGGATTAAAGTTGAGTTATTCCCGTAAATGATAATGGCCTGCGATTCAGTGAATATCATTATAAAATTAGTTAACGGTGAAAAGCTTGACAGGCGCTGGATAATTTATTCACAAACAAAAGATGCCGTTTACTGCTTTCCGTGTCGAATATTCGGGCTATAAAATACAAAGATGGATCAAGTGAAGAAGTGTTAGATTAGAAACACTTGGGTGATTACCTAAACTATCACAAATCTAGTTGACAGCACAAAGATTGCATGCTGAAATGGATTAATTTAGAGAATGGTTTAAAAAGCTGTTCCACTATTGTCTCCTTGGCTCAGCCACAAATTGAATAAGAAAGGCAACGCTGGAGAGATATTTTAGAACGATTGATCGCAATTGTAAATTTTTTAGCATCTCTCAATTTCGCCTTCAGGGGTCATAGAGAGAAGTTAACATCTGACTCAGTTAATAGCCCGATTTGATCCCGTGCTGAGATTTCACTTAAAACTAAACTATAAAACGATTAATGACCACTATATCGGCATAAATATTCAAAATGAGCTCATACAATTAATGGCAAGTCAGGTGAAAACTGAAATTGTTTAAAAAATAATTAATAAATTATACTCTATTATTCTTGATTGTAGTCGCGACATTTTTCGTGTTGAGCAACTATCAATTATTATAAGATTTTTTAATACAAAAACAGCTGAAATTGAAGAACATTTTATTGGTTTCACAGCCGTCGAAAAAAACACAGCTGAGAGTTTGACTAGTTATATAATCACAGAATTAGAACACACAGAGGCCAAGGATATGATAATCGTGCCAAAAACGTATTATTGGAATTAATCCACTTGCTTATTTTTACCTTGTGGGAGTCATAGCTGGAGGATGGAGCATCGTCTTGTGTCCAAGCAAAATCTTTTTTTGGTTTGCTACAAAGGTTGTACACTCTTGTTTGTCGGCTCAAGTCAGAGGTGGGCTATTTTAAATGCTCATGTAAAATTCTTATCGCTAAAACCACTTTCTGAAACTAAATAGGAGTGCAGGGTAGCATCGGTGAAGGCCGTTAAATACCAACTAAGCGATATATGTGATGCTTTAAAGGATGTAGCAGAAAATAAAACAGATTGCCAGTTGGTCAGTGAATGCCATTTTATAGAAAAGGAAATAACTACCTACGAATTTGTAGTTTCACTTGTCATATGGTATGACATTCTTACAAAGATAAATGTTATCAGTAAAATGTGGCAAAACGAAAACATGCACTTAGATGTGGCTATACAACACCTAGACGCATTCACAAATTGGCTCGATAATTATCGAGAAAATGGTTGTCAGTCATCTCTTGTAACAGCGAGAGAAATAGCCGAGGAAAATGATATTGACAGACAGTTTAAAGAAGTCAGAAGACGCCGTAAAAAGGCATTTTGATTATGAAGGGGAAGATGAAGCTCAGGAATTGAATGCGGAAGAGATTTTCAAAATAAACTATTTTTATGTTATTGTCGACAATGTGCGCGCAAGCTGCCATCCTAGGTTTGAGGCACTTAAACATCATGAGAGGATATTTGGTTTTATGTGTAATATAAAAAGATTAAAGGAAATTAGTGATAGTGAACTTTTGAAGCAATGCAGTGACTTGCAAATATTTATGACAGTAGGAGAATCATGTGATATTGATGGACATGAATTGTACGAAGAAATCCATATGTTCATCCGTGTGTATGAAGGAAACGATGACATTATCTAGGTGCTGAAATACATAATAAAAAAATTAACTGAAGTTTACCCCACTATCGAAATAGATATGAAAATTATTGCCACCACACCTGTTGCGGTTGCGTGTGCTGAAAGGAGTTTATCGAGGCTTAAAATTATTAAAACATATTTGAGGAATTCGATGACACAGGATCGTCTTTCAAACCCTGCCATTCTTACAATCGGAAATGGCGTAGCTCTTTCGTAAGATTATTATATAATTAAAGATTTTAGTCTTAGTAAAAGCTGCCAACATCAATTTTAAATTTTATCAAGTAAAATATTTTAAAACTCAAATTTTATTTAATTGTACAACTTTAGCATTTCTCGTCAAACATAATGAATACCTACCAAACAACCAGACCTACTTTCTCATCACATAGGTACTTTTCCGTAGGACAAAGGGCCTCGCAAAGACCTGCCGGCCGCAGGCTCGCAATGATTAAGACACGTCAATCGTACCGAATCGAAACAATAGATTGGCGGAAGAAATTTAGACAAGTGAATAGCACGCGGTAATTGCCCTACTCGATTCTAAGCGAGTACCTAAACATATTCATTATTTACGGGAATACCCGAAAATGCATTTCATTTTTCAAGCATAGATAAAAATACGCAAAGCAAAGACCACTCGCCAGAAAAATTGATGAAAACAATTAAAAAGCTAGCTAGCTTTAAGAATGAAACAAATTTGTAAGCCTTGATTTACTGCTGATTAGGAATATATTTGTTTTGGTTATTAAACTTTTTTCTGTAAATCGGTGGTATCATCTATATACCGATTTCTCCAAAGACTTCGACAGAATAGATCATGAACTACTGCAACATCTAGTGTACCGGAAGGCTCCATTCTTGGAGTTTCATTGTTTATATTATTCATAAATGACCTATGTGATTTGCTGGATTGCAGACGCCTTTGCTTCGCAGATGATTTGAAGATATACTCGTCAGTGAACAGCGCTGACTATGAAGTGTGAGGAACTGCAGAACCAACTTTGTTTTATTGAAAAACGGTGCACTAGTAACTATCTTGCATTTAATGTACAGAAATGCAAAGTTGTTCGATTTACAAGGCGACATTCGACTATTCAGCTATCGTATATGCAATTTTAACTTAGAAATGTGTAATACAGTAACCCTGGAGTAGTGTTCGACCCAATTTTGTCTTTCAGACACCACATAACAATTAATGTCATACGGTTTCTGAATTCGTAACTATAGACAATTCACAAACATCAATGCCTGAAAAATACTGTATTATGCGGACGTACGATCTAAATTAGAGTATGCGAGTGTGGTCTGGAGTCCAGTCTACGAAAAGCACACGCTAACTATGGAGAGAGTCCAAAAAATATATATTTACACCATCAGAAAGTAGAGATTTCAACGAACAAAAAAAAGTCCACCGACTATTTTTAAAAAGCAGATATTTTGAAGTGAGAATTTTCGATTGAAAATTAGGGTTCTTTTTCGATATTAAGTCAAAATAAAGTGAAAAAATAAATATTTTAAATCAAAAAAATTAGTGTGTTTGGGTATAAAAAGGTAAGTTTTCACCAAAATTACGAATTTTTTTGTAAAAGATAAAAATAAAAAACAAAAAAAATTATTTTTCCTTTTATTTTTGTTGTATCGTTTTCCATTGGGATTCATCCTATTATTTTTTGTCACTTTTTACAATTTTCAAAGGCTGGTCTAAAATTGTTTATAAGGTGGCCCATAAGCAATGGTACATAGAGGATGGTTGGAACATAAGCTGGAGGAAATTATTGTTAAACACGGTAGTTCCATAAAAATATGGGATTATCATAAGTAGATGCATATACAGGGAGGTTCAAATATATGGTGGACTAGAATTAGAGTTACAGTGACTTAAGAAATGTTAGAAGAAAAATGTTATATTTGGTAGCTCATAAACAATTGGATATATAGCATTGTTACAATATAGCTTGGAGGGTAATTATAGTTATATAGGGCGGTTAACAAATATTAGAAAAAAGCGTTTATCGGATGGTCGCAAATCTGAAATGGTGGGAATGTAGAATGGAGGGCATCATGGTTATACAGGGTGCTTAAAAAAATGTTAGAAAAATGTTATAATGGGTGGTCCGTAAGAAGTTGCAGATACAGAGTTGTTGAAATATATTATGAAGTAGAATTATTAGTGTTTCAATGAATGTTAGAGAACTGATTGATTTCGTCTTGGGGTAAATTAGTTTACATGCCAAATTTCTGCTTATTTGGATATATTTACCCCATTTTTATGAAACTTTGAATTTACGAGCGAAGTTCGTTCACCCAGGTACTAATATTTTAAATAAGTTTATAAATCTAAATATATGATTTTCCCACAGTACAAACACAGTTGTAACAGAATAATACAACGTAATAAATGTTGAACAAGTTCAAGGCTACGTTCGTTGAATTTAATAACAAATTTTATTAGAAATAAAAAAAATACTGAGGGCTTATTACATATTATTGACAATTTATGGTGGTTTACAAAAATATTCAAATGCCCAATTGTTTAATCTGCAATCAATACATACCTTGCGATAAGCTGTAATCCCGGTTGTCTTACAACTCTAAAAATGGCAACACAATCTGTATCTTGAAACAAGACTGCTATATGCGCCCCTTTGGGATCGCTGACCATAGACTGTATCAAACCACCTACAACTACACCATCTATATCAACTTTAGAAACATCCATCAATGGAACAGCTTGTGTTGCTGAACTTTCAGAATCGGAAGTAAATATTAAATCGTTTTTTACTATTACAGCATATATTATAGTTTCTGTGCTCGTTGCAAAAACTAATGTTGTACCAGTATTTGTCCAACATGCTGATTGCACTCGACCGCTTAAGACAGTCCAACGTTCACACTCCCATGATCTACAGTCCCACACCCTGAAATTATAAGAAAATAATCTGTCTTAAATCTTCCGGTTTTCAGTGTGCTGAATTCGAATACGACAATAATTATACCGAAATGAATATTACACTGTACGTATTTATAACGTATCGTGTTTCAGTATTCAGTAGCTTCATCAGGTTATAATAGGGTTGTTCGTAGAGTGTGTCCGCAAATCGAGTATTCGAACGAACCTGATCTCGTGACCAATAATTATACCGACATGTCTGGTCGCATGAATATTGACAAGCAAAATTAACAGTGGAGAAGAATTCATACGATTATTTATCTACCTTACTTACACGTAGTCACTTAATTTTACTGCAGTTTTACATCTTTATCTATTCAAGATTTATTAATTCTTACATATTATTTACATTGTTCATTACCTGTTTCTCCCAGAAATGCTAAGAGATTTGAACAAATAAGGTTTTTAATGGTTGGATACACAGAACTAATATCTCTATAGGAGCCACCTGGAATATCAGAAAAGTGTCTCTGGTCGTTGATCACTGACAGCGTGGGAGCGCAACCCTGCAGTGGCTTGCATATCCTTGTCAGTAGCATTCTGGTCTGGTAGAACTAATATTGTTTCTCGCTGATCTTGTTCCATATATGGGGAGTTGTCTATTGGTTCCCATGGTTAAAAGAAATTTCACTTTTGGTATGACTTCCAAAACACGCCTCGTTGCATTTCTTTATGAGACTGGGACTCGGTGTCCCTTATACCCCTAATAATACCCTTAATAGAACTTTGAGTGTCAAGCGATCAATTTCAGCCATAAAATCCTACACGTGTTCCTAAGAGCTTCGGATTTGAAAACTGTGTTGGACCCAGTAAACGTGGCAAAAGAATTCACTGTTTACTTTATATCGAGAACAGATATCAATAAATCAAAATCTCCCTCTAGCTCTACATGAGTAGAAGCACTTCTAGTGCAGAACCTATTAACAGTGTTAGTGATTACTAACGACGTAGCTACTTCCTCAGCATCTGATCATTTGCTAGAGCGACGGACCCAAATTATATCTTATATATGAACCAGGAAGAACTACTATTAAAAATAGGTAGTTTTACGACAGAAAATTTTGTAATTTTGTAGGATTCAGTTCTGTTCAGATTTTTTTTTTTCAAACTCAACCTGGGAATGCAATATTATTTTGTGCTTTGTCTTCCATTACGTTGATTTTGTGTCCAACATTATTAAAAGTAACCGTGACATCCTGTTTTACTAAATGAATTTCAGTTATTTGGTTATTAACTATTTCGTTAGCACCCTTCATTATCTGCAACATTTCTTCAAATTGTTCCTTCGCATGTTAATTGGTCGTTCTTCTTCTCCATCTAGTGTTTTAAACAGATATTGTTGCTTATCCTGTTGTTTTGTCTCTAGTATTTGAACTAAATTATATTGTTTATTTTCACTTAATTTGATAACATTTGTTTTCCTCCACTGTAGGAACGATATATTGTAATTCAACTTCATTTTTCGTTCAAAAAAGTGATTAATGGATCTTGAATTTCGTGTGGTATTTAAGTTTCATTCTGCTCAATGCTCTCTAGTATGTTCGATAGATTTATTCAAGGCCTTACCAGCTGCGGATTTGGAATTCAATTTTAACTACTTAATCATCTTTTTCATAAGAATAAATTTTATATTTATGGAATTTTACACATCCGGAAAATACATGAACAAAAATATAAATTTTGCATTCCTAAAAAATTATCCAACCTACCCCGATAAAATTTCCTTATATATATTATATTATTCTTATAGAGTTAAAATCTAAGAATCTAGTGGATGAGGTATGGGCGCTTGTACAAGTGGGATCGTAACGCTGGATGAGAGAAAAAAAGGAACCTGAGCTAGAGCTGGAAGCAATAGCTAGACGTAATAAGGCGTAACAAAATATTGTCTTGTGATGGTGCATAATAAAGTTTAAAATGCTATAACCCTTCCATTAAATAATGCCCGCTTTTCATATTATGATCGAAAGTATTCAGTACTTCCAACTATCAAAAAACCTTTATGTATTGTTCATACATTCTGACTCTATCAGAGTTTTTTGGATGATAACCTCGGTTATGTCCTATGCAAATAGATAAGCTAGTGATGTGTTTCAATGTAATACATACAATTCAGAACAAAATTTGTTTACTCAAACTGAAGCGAAACCAGTTGGTTAAGGAATATAACGAATGTTTATGGTTGGATATGTAGCGATTTTAAAGTGCAAAGGTCGATTTATAGTTGTATGACGTGATGCATTCTGATGTGATGGTCAGCTTTCACATTTATTCGTACTTGACGCCTCCTGATGATATCTTGAACCATTACAATGGCCATCTCTAAAATACAAGCCATTTCCCGATGTTCTCTCATGAATTATCCATTCTACTTCAAATTATGAAAAAAATATATTAAATTTATGATACTTTCAACGCCTTTGACCAAAGATAGAACAAGAAGAAAATATTGGATTCATTCAGTGACTAGAAAAAAGAGAAGTTAGGATAGGTGGCGAAGTTGCTTTAATCTCTTCACAAAAACCTGTTTTAAGAGATTGATTTCTATATTGCTCTTTTTATGATAAATACTTTTATAGTGTCGTATAATTTCAATCTGGTCGCCTATATTTATATATTCCACTTAAAATTATAATTAAGGATAAATACAAATGCGGCTCTGGCACGTCACAACACAACACACGAGCTTGCACATTCATCTAATGTCATTATGTCGCGGTTCCCCTCCCCTCCAATTACATCGCTCTGAGGCAGATCGGGATAGCTTCTGGTGCGACACAAAACATGGCACATTACTAACACAAACGGCACCATATTAAAAGTTTAAAACAATTCTGACGCGTCACGACACGACTGATATAAATCCACCTTTATGCATGTTCCTTGATCAAGAAAGTGGCTTTACCACATTTGTTGATTTCTTAATATGAATAAATGGCAAGGTATCAAAGCTTGTAAAACATTTCAATTATCTGCGCTAGAGGTTTTCCACATCTATCGCATTGATTAAGCCTAATATCCAAGTTATTACCAAACTGCAAAGAAATATATGGAACTCCCCCCCCCCCTTCCTGGATCTACTTTAATGGGACATAATTTAAAATATTCAAATTGATTAAGTTCTGTCAGACAAATCAATACAGACTCAATGAACAGCAATCGTAATAACTGTGCGATTTTCTGCAAAATGACAAGTCTCACAGTATAGATAATAATTATATCGTAAAATTTCGGTTACCATAACTTAACACTATACAGTTTAGTCGTTTGAAAGTAACCGATAAGCGTACATAAAGATTTCGACGAATTGAAAAAACCATTAACAATGGAGTCTGACCTAGACTCTGAAACGTTTGGAAATATTTACAGAAATTTCGGTGTTATTTCCTAGAAAGTGCTTAAACATTGATACAAATTTGCAAACTTCAAAGCTTGAAACAGACAGACTACAGATTTATTGGAATTATATTTTATCTAAATTAAATCGCGAAGTGCGACATCAACTGTTTATGTATGGTTGGGACTCATAAACGGACACGTTCTATTTTAATTTTTTTATGATAATTTGACTGCTACTTGATCACTTCAGATATTACAAAAGCAAGATGGAGCACCTCCACATAATGAATGAATCATAACTGACTTTTTGAATCAGCAATATGGAAATACCTGGACTGGAAATCGAGTTCCGGTTGCCTTGCCTGCTCACTCATCGGACCTTGCGCCTCTTTACTTCGACATTTGGAATACTTAAAGAATAAAGTTTATTGTGTTACTTATAATATGGTAGAGGAACTTGAGGCAAATGGTTATAGATGCATGTATATCTCTAATTCACCTATCAAGTTCTTGTTTTACTGCTATTAATAATTGGTTATTCCATTTTTACAAACCTTCAGGAGGGTGGGAGGGGGCGCACCCTGGCTGGATCCTTACCAGCAAGTGGTACCACATAATTATCTGCAATTTGGGACTTATAGTATTCCAGAAATTCGGGAAACTGTTATTGAGATTGCCATGCAATGAATTTCTTCTCCTTTTCTTGAATGGATAATAGGTTTGAATAATTTAAATTATGTTGAATTAATGGAGATCCCAAGATGTTTCCATATTTTTTTCTATAACGTAAAACATACGTCAACGTCAAAATTTCAAAAATATAAATAGATACATTTAAATGTCAATATTTATCAGAAAATAATTCTTGATTGCACATAATGTTTGTAAGTTGTAGCTTAAATTTAAGCTATAGATGGCAGTTTCTCGGAATCGGTAAGAGCTGCAAAATTATTTCTAGTATCAAATTAGCAACATAATAGCAGTTGTTTAGATGTAGATTTCTTAAATGACATCTGCAGCTTAATAGACGTCATTTAACGGTGCTGGTGCTTGGTGTCATTTTAATGACCAATATTAAAACCTGTACTTTCAGAAATTTGTTCTAATAAACAAGTTTTATATCTACTGTACCGTTTTTGCATATCTATTCAAATGATAAGCTATATGTCTGTTTTTCTGAGACTAATTATGCTTACCTGAAAACAAGGCTATTAGAACAGCTAAATAACTTTTCTCCTGTGGGTGACCACTTGACAAGAAGATTTCCTGATCCTCCAGGCCTCTTCAGAAAGCTGGTTCTATCAAGTTCTACATCCCATATGAATATAGTATTATCACAAGCAGCTACTGTTGCCAACAAATCCCCTTTTGGTGACCAATCCAAACTTATAATGGGCCTATGATCTGTTCGTTGCAAAACATAACTGTTGCTTACAGAGGGTCGAGAAACCTGCAAATAACAATAACAAAGTGTATTATAAAATCTACAGAGAGTGTTAGAATGGATATATGTCAAAGTATGTCCAAAATTATGACACAAAAAAAGCGGTACTTAGTCACATGAGAATCCACGATGGAAGCAAAAGCTTCTTACGAAATATACTTCTCGTCTCTCGTTGTCTCCCGGTCTCTGTTTCTCTTTCTTTGTGTCATTCTTAGTAATAGATATGAATTTTAGGAGAATTAAAATAATTGACACTATTTTGTTACGACTCAAGTATTATTCCTAATGTGTAATTTAGTTCTTGATTTAAATATAATTGCAAAGGAACATTTGACGTGAAAGATAATTTTTAAATAAAATATAAAATTTGTTGAATAATAATACTCTCTTCGAGGTGTCATTCCTTTGTACGCAAGACAATATATATTATATACTAGCCGTTACCCGCGGTTTCACACGCGTACGGAATATTCAAGCCTTCGCAAAAAGAAATGACTTATAAAACATATGGCTTATCCTATATAAAAAAATGTACCTAACTTGTTTGAACCACCCTGCCTAACTATAAATCCACCAATCCCGAACATATTTCACCCAAAGTGCAAATACTTATGGGCCACCCTATATAACAATTTTATTTGACATTTTTTTAATCACCTTGAATAACTGTAACTCTACTTCACCTTATATTGCAACCATCCTGTATATGCTGCTGTTTATTTCTCACCCAATATAACTTTTTGAACACCTGACAATAACTCTTCTCTACCCTATATTTCAGCTTATGGACTACGCTGTATAACAATTATTTCTGATATTTTTTCAACCACCTGTTAAAATAAAATTTCTCTTTACTCTATATTTTAATCAACCTTTATATGCAGGTTTTTCTAATATTGTGTTAAACACACTCTAAAACTATAACCTTGCTTCTCCCCATGTTTCAGATATTCCATATAGTAGAATGTAACTGTTTATGGTCTACCCTATACAACAATTTCTTTAAAACTTTTTTTGATCCATCCTAATGGAAATGCCTGTGGAACCTTTGGTGTGTAACAAATTTAAAATCACAGTTTTGCACCCTAACACCAAACTTTTATTTAAGTCCTTACCCAAACTGCAACTGCTTATTGACCACCCTATATAACAATTTTATTCAACATTTTTTTAACTGCTTTGTATAACTCTACTTCCATCTACATTAAAACCATCCTGTATACCCCGCTGCCAATTTGTCAAACATTACAACTTATTTTTTAACCATCCTGTATAACCATAATTTTAATCTACAAAATATTTCAACCACCCTGTATGTGCATCTGCTTAGGGGCCACCAAATATAATATTTTTTTAACACTTAACTATAACTCTGGTCCACTCTCTATCTTATATATGCAACTGCTTATGGACTATTCTATATAACCATTTTTGAACCACCCTTGAAAGCATAATTTGTCTTCATCTTGTACTATAGAATCTGTGCTTTTGAAATATTGTAAACTTGAAGATGATACACTAGATTCAAAGAAACAAAACATATCTTTAAAAGAATTTTGTTTCTTAGCCAATGCCTTAGGTCACCCAATAGGACTTAAGAAACTTCACTAGAAATAAGGTCCATGTAACTACAAGTGAAACAAACTAATGTCACAAGAAAGGTGTCAGCGTGCAACAAAAATCTCAACTTTATATAGTCAATTCCAAAATATAAGCAGTTAAATTTTAACCGCCTTTACATCACCAATTGTCAGTTTCTAGCTACATTATTTTTGCAATCCAACAGTTCAGTTGAAATTGCACAAGAAATAGTTTTGGGTATATTTCTGAGCAAAACAAACCTCAATCATGTATGCCTAATAAGCCACCGTAATATATGCTAGTTACAGGAGTGAATCCTAAGAGGGCGGGGTGGGCGCTCCCTTCCATGAACTTGAAAATCAGTTACTTTAAAACGGAAAAGAGAAAATCTTGCATCAAAATGCCTAGAGGGACGTAAATTATATTGGTTTAAACTTCTGATTGACTATTTTTAACAAAATAGCCTAGAAAATACAACATGCCCAAAAACAGAGATCCCCCACCCTCGTTCGCGGAAAATTTACCATAGATCCCTTGTAACACGAGATCGCTCAGCCGAAAACTCTTGTTCCTCCTGAACAATAATTTAAATTTGGGGAACCAGGTAATCCTAATACTGGAAATTGTCAAAGTTTTTGGAAAAGGAAATAATACACTTTTTAGACTAAATTCATAATTTCTTGATTCTTTATAAATTGTGACATCAGAAAAGTTGAAAAGAGAATTTCCTCAGTATTTTGAACAATGAACTGGGATTGAGACTGATCACCCAATCCTGTCAGTAATTTCAATATGAATAAAAAGTATATGTGAGAATGTATGAATTTTCAACAACCTGATGAAAAATGGCTTAAACACCCAAATTTGCAGCCCCCAAACTGGGCCTCCCTAGGCTTATGGCTACTTTAATCCACCACTGACTGTACAAAAGCTATGCAAGCACATATTATTTGAGTCATCATATCAGTCCCTTATTTCATTGCTGAATAATATGCAACTGTTTCTAATTAATTTTTATGTACAAGTGTTTCGTCAGTCTTCAATATATTACATATTGTAGCAACTATTATAGAATATGTTTTCCTTAGTTCATCTCTGATAAACTAAGGTATTTTCCATAAATGTGGTTAGTAATGGTCAGTGGCTGATGTTCACATACATTAACTGGCACTATTTTGTAAGAATGAAACAATAATAATAATTTATATTTAAAAAAGAACCGACTTTAGCTGACTTAAAATAAAAACACTTTAGAAACTGTGTGCAATCAAGCACTGTTTTCAGACATAACTTCTTCTTCATCTGATTTAATTAAGGTACAATTCAATCGAAAATTTTAGTGTATTCTTATCTCCCTCCCTATCTCTATCCCTATCCCCATCACCACACTTTCTATAAATGTAACTAATTCACTCTATATTGCATCCACACTCTATATGCTTCTGTGTACTGGTCACTCCTATATAACTTATTGGTCTATTATTTTCTGAATCACCCTGTAAAACTATAATTCAACTTAACACAATATTACAACGGTCCTGATTTCTTTAAAACCACCCTGTATAAGTACAAACCCTCTCCACACTATTTTTCTATTGTTTAAATCATTCCTGTATACCAATGGTTTTACTTCGCCCCATATGCCTAGTATTCCATTTATGCAACTGCTTATGGTCTACCCTATATAACAAAATTCACATTTTTGAACCACATTTTATGACTATAAATTTATTCTACCATTTATTTCAATCACCAGGTATATGCAACTGCTGCTAAAAAAAATTTAACCGATGTCTATAATTTTACCCTGTCCTATGTCCTATAATTCAAATATCCTAACTTTACTGCTTATTCTTATTTAACAAATTTTTGATACACCCTCAATAACAATAATTTTACCCCACCCTTACTTCAAACACCTTGTCTAAGCAACTACTTGTGTTTCAAACTATATAACTTTTTTAAACCGCCCTGTATAACTGTAATTATACTCCACCTTATATTTCAACTATCCTGTATGCTCAACTGCTTCTGACAATTTTTAAATCCTTTTGTATAACTGTAATTATTCTCCGTTCTATAACGCAAATATACACTCTGTATAACTATAGTTTTGCTCCACTCTTATTTCAACCACTTTGTATATGCAACTACTTATGTGCTACCCAATACAATAGTTTTAGAACCATCCTGTATAACTAATTCAATTCCAACTTATATTTCAACCATCCTATGTATACAACTGCTTATGTACCACCTAATATTACATGCACACACACACACACACCTTCAACCATATTCCGCACAGAAGAGATTGATAAGCTAATGGATAATTTTCTGCAATTTCACGTGACTGTAACTTAACTTCGTCTCTAAAATAAACTGACTTCAAAAGCCTCAAAATGAAAATCATTACAAACAACCTGTACAACATACTTTCATGGCATATCTTGATATTTGAACTAGATATTTATGATGAAATTTTGACATTTACCATGATGTTTACAGTTTTTATGCATATATGTTTCTAATTTTCAGAAAAATGGTGTTTTACAATATAGAAAAATGTATGGAATCAAGCTGGAATATACCTTTGTATAATACAATTTAAAATATTCAAATTGCGTGAGCAGTTTTAGAGAAAACACTGAAGGTTAATTGAAAATTGCTGAAATCTAGTTCCTTATTTACTTTATCTGAATTTCTAGAAAACCGTAAATCTCATGTTATAGACAATTATATGGGAGCTTTCTGTAATGTTCCTTAATATAATGAAGTTTAAATCATCAAAATTGCCCAAGCTGTTTTTGAATAATTGCTCATCATACATAAAAAAAAGTTGTAACTCAGTTAAAAAGACAACATTTGCAAAAGCCATTGAGTGTTTATAAATCAAATTCAAGTTCACAGATTTATGAATAACTTCTTAAACTATTAGAATTATTGGAAACTGACCTATACATACAAAGCTGTTATCAAAGTTCTGCTGTACTATTAACAAAACTTACTGAAGATGCAGGATCATAATTCCAAACAATTACTCCATTTTCATGTCCAACAGCAATCTGGGTATTGGATAATGGTCTCCATGCAGCACATGTAACATGCCTTTGCAGCTTACATCTCAATAAAGTTGTTGGAGTACTTGGTTCTGGATGAAAAATCCTAACACAGTCATCACAAGTTACTAAAGCCACTTTTTTGCCATGTGGGTGCCAGACAACACATCTGATGGTGTTGTTTGTCCAATTCCTTGTTTGAGAATACTGGTGTATTAAAGTGGGACCACTATACCTTAAGTTTGGATTAAATACAAGTCTGAATTTGTTAATATAATTTGAAATATCCAGTATAAATTTAGCACTTGTAGCTACTAAACAATTTCTGTGTGATGCTGCTAATTCTGCAGCTTGAAAAAATCCTTGTTCATAATAAATTTGAGTGAGCTGTTTTAAAAAAGATACATCAACAGGTAAAAACACAGAGCGACATTCATCACTAGACGGAATTGGATGTAGCAAATCTCTTGTAAAATGGATATGTGGTAAATTTTCCACCTAAAATAATACAAATCTTATTAAACTATCACAGCAAAAAAAAAGTTCATACTGTCTTTGTGAATTTATTAACATTTGCATAGATATGATTCATTGAATGAATGTAACCATTTATTTCACACAATGCCAATTCTCCATCGTTGGGAAGTTGAAAATCTACTAAAGATCTCATTTTGTTCTGGAATTTAAATTTATTTAATTTAGGTTATAAATTTAAAGTACCGGTCCGCAGATATTGCTATAAACTACAAATTCTGTTTCTCAAGTATTGTTTAATAATTATATATCATTATAAATGAAATCTCACTATTTCAATACCCAAAAGTATGCAAATAAAAATTATAATAGAAAATCTTTGCCTAATTACAATTACAGCGCAAATAAAATAAATTTTTGAATATAGTCTGTTATTTTTCTGATCTGGCATGAAACACACAAATCACAATACAGTCACCTTTTAGGACACAGATCATACAATTTATGGAATCACAGCAGAGAACATAAATATCCAAGTATATTTTGCAAAGGATTGCTTGATCAATGTTAAAAAATGTTCAATAAAACCAACCGCCTCATGACGTATCACAGTGTGTTGCTTCGACCATAAATATACCTGGTAGAAGGTGTGTTGGGTGTATAGTGTTGTGTATTGAAATGAAATAAATTTAAGATTTCCAAATAACGAGGAGTATTTTAAGTTCTATTTTCACACATTCACAATAATATCTATTTCTTATCCATGTCAATTAAAAATAACGATTAACAAAATTTGTGAGAAATCGTTAAAAATAGGCAATTTAATTCAGTTCTATTATTATATATTCTATATTTTGTGATTAATTTAATAATATTTAATTATGAATAAAAGGTAGAATACAATTATCAGATATTGAAGTTTCTGTTACCTTTTTGGGGTATTTTTTTTCCACCAAATTGTTCTATAGCGTCAGTTTTAGGATTCCGTATATAATATACGGATACCCTTATAATATCACTCCGGATTTCTGCCTCTGTCCCATCCCAGCAATTTTCTCCTAAACTACTGGACGGAAGAGGTTGAAATTTGGCATCAATGTATAGGTTGGTGACTCGATTAGGAGAACATATCGTAAAAGAAGTAATTTTGATTTTTGGGGTACTTCTGAGGGGGGAAATCCACGGTTCCCCCCCCTCTGATCTCCGAAACTACTGAGCCTAAAATTTTTAAAAGTAAAATAGAAAATATAGAACATTGCCCGATCTTTACAGGAAAAAGAAGGAGAAACCATTAATATTAAATTTGGGGGGCAAAATATAGAATTAAATAAAAATTTAAAAATGAAAAAAATTCAAACGCATCATGTAATACATCAAATGAAAGGTCCCATTTTGAGAAACAGAAATATATTTTTTTCATATTTAGAAAAAATAGTTAAAAAGATATTAACGCAAATATACCAAAATTTACCCATCCCCCACCTTATCACCGAAACTATCAAGCGTAAAGTTTTGAAAAAAATTAGATGTATAGGTTCTGATCTGAAGTTTATTAGAAAAACAAGGAGAAACCTCTACTTTTAATTTTGGGGGGCAAATTACAGAATTAAATGGAAAATATAAAATTAAAATTGTTTCTAACGCATCATGTTATATATCAAATGAAAGGGCTCATTATGAAGAAAACAAATATGTTTATTTTATATTTTTAAAATAAATTATTTAAAAGATATTATCAAAAATATAAAAAAATTTCCCCCCCCCTTTTTTTTCGAAATCCATAAGCTGTACAATTTAGAAAAAAAATAGAGGTGTAGCGCCTTACCTGAACTTTACTGAAAAATAAGGAGAAACCCCTAATATTCATTTTGGGGAGCAAATTATAGAATTAAATGGAGAATAAAAAATTATAATTGTTTCTAACGGATCAGGGAATATATCAAATCAAAGGGCTCATTATGATGAATACAAATTTTTTTTTTAAATATTTTTAAAATAAATTATTTGAAAGATATTATCAAAAATTATTAAAAAAATTTACCTATTGCTCCCTTTATTCCCCAAACTATAAGACCTAATATTTTTGTTTACAGGAAAAATACGAAGAAATCCCTAATATTAATATTGGGGGCCAAATTATAGAATTAAACCGATTTTTAACGCATCATGCAATATATCAAATGAAAGGGCTCATTATGAGGAATACAAACATGTATTTTTCATATTTTTCAAATTAATTGTTTACAAGATATTAAAATAAAGAAATAAAAAATTCTCATTTCTCGCTTTATTTCCGAAACCATACTATCTAAAATTTTGAAAATAATTAGGGGTACTGGGGCTCCCTTGAAAGTTATCAGAAAAATTATTAGAAAACCCCCATAGTAATTTTAGGGACCAATTATACAATTAAATGGAAAACAAAAATTCAATTTTCAAACGCATCATATAATATATCAAATAAAAGGCTCATTATGTGAATTACAAATATAACATATTTTGAAATCATTTTTTAAAAGGATATTAACAAAAATATTAAACATCGACTCAACACTTAGAAACTACACTATTTAAATTTTGAAAAACATATTATATTTGTATTTTTAAATAATTTGAATAACAGATGATGTTAATTTTTGGAGGCCAAATTAGAAAATACATATGTATTCTTATAAAAAACAAGTGAATTCTGAAGCAGATAAAATAAAAAGTCTATGTGTGGAAAATGAAAGTGTATATTTTTTATAAATTTAAAACGCTTCATTTAAAAGATATTAGATATTATTGTAAATATAAGAAAATGCACTCATTCCCTGCTTGTCTGAAACTGGTGTAATGTTTTTATTTTCACACTCGGGTTGAGTTCAGTTCTTGGATTTATTTTAAAACACAGTCCAACTCACTCTAATTTATTTCCACTACTTTAACACAATTTATGTTCACAGAAACTATTTACATTTTATCTTAACTATACAATACGACCGTCGAAAACTGAATGCCTCCTATCGCCAGCTGTCCATATTTATATATTTCTCTCCGAATTGTCTGGTAAGTCCACAAACCATCGTGAAACTCTTTCATGTTCTGGAAGCTTTAAGGGTCGGCAACGGTCAGCCTGTTGAGAGACGAAACATTTCGGATTCCCAGAAGTATCGGGATAATGTCCGTTCCACGAATTGGTTGATGGCCGATTGCACCAGCTGTCGGATGAATTCACGTAACACTGGAGAATTAGTATCTTGAAGGTGGTACGGAACCCTTAATATGCGAGTCACTTGAACAAATTATTATTGATATCGAACCCCCAAATATTCATATTACGTAATAATTAGCAGTTTTCTACAAGTTCTTATCATTCCCTGGGAGTCGCAAGTTTGCAAATCTGAATTGTAAATAGTAGTCTGTCAAAAGTCAATTCATTTCTGATTTATTATATTTACCCGTTATTACAAACTTCATTTCATACAACCGAACTCCACTTTAAAATCTAGGAGTCATGCATAAGATTGTATCTGTGGTGGCCATTGTACCCTTAGAGCATTTACTTTCTAGAGAACCGTGCAGTGCACAAATGTCGTGGTAAGACTAAGGAGAGAGTGGGCAATAGAAAGGGAAAGAGGCTATTTCACTCAGTTGGGAGCTGCTTCCACCCACTAAGTAGCCTCTTGGAGTCATGCTATATCTAGATGGTAAATGATCTAAGATTGTACCCTTGTATGCATTGACGCCACCTTGCGGTTGACGTTACCTAAGTCTTCCTCGGGATAGGCAATCTCTATGAATATAAACACCATATACAAGAATCATAACCTTTAATTATTTCTGTCAATTTAACCTAAAAATCTGATTGGAAGTTTAACACAATATTTCATCATTTATACATTTATTTATAATTATTTTAATACTGATAATATCTCATACAACCATCTTCGTAAGTAATTAATATATCATCTAAGATTAACTATTATAGATACATTATTGTATGCCATATGGAGTGTAATTTTTCCTTTCAGAAAAATGGAAATGAACCAACTTACTCCAGAAGATAAATACAATTATATATCCAGGAATCTTCAAGAAGTTTTAGGTGAGGAGAAGATAAAATCGATTTTGAAAGAGAGGGATCTAAAATTGTATTGGGGTACTGCTACCACAGGAAAACCACATATTGCATATTTTGTACCTATGTCTAAGATTGCTGACTTTCTCAGAGCTGGTGTAGAGGTTACAATTCTCTTTGCTGATTTACATGCTTACTTAGATAATATGAAGGCACCTTGGGAGCTTTTGGAACTCCGGGTTCAGTACTATGAGCATACAATCAAGGCAATGCTTCAGTCAGTTGGAGTCTCCTTAGAAAAATTGAAATTTGTGAAAGGAACAACTTACCAGTTGTCTAAAGAATATACTTTGGATGTTTACAGAATGAGTTCTGTCATTACAGAACATGATGCAAAAAAAGCTGGAGCTGAAGTTGTTAAACAAGTTGAACATCCTTTGCTAAGTGGGTTGTTGTATCCAGGTAATAAAATTTACAAATGTTTTAAAGTCAATACTGACATACTGTTTAAAAGGTCTGCAAGCTTTGGATGAGGAATACCTTAAAGTAGATGCTCAATTTGGAGGAGTTGATCAAAGAAAAATTTTTACATTTGCTGAGAAGTACTTGCCACAACTGGGTTATCAAAAAAGGGCTCACTTGATGAATCCCATGGGTAAGTTTGAGTAATATCCCAAATTATTATTAAAAAGTATGAATGAATGTTTATTTATGGACCAGCCATTTACAATAAATTTAACATTTAGATATATACAAGGTAAGGAAATTTCAGAATTTTTTATTTTAGAGCTAAACACATTCAATGAGTCATTAAAAAAGTCAATATTGCTTTCCCTTCTGTTTATTTGCAGTCACTGAAAAATGTGTTAAGGAAGATGATACACCATAATTTGTTTTACAGAAAGGGACATCAAATAGAAAACTGTAAATTCTTTATTGAACCAAATTAAAAAAAAAACAATATCATATTGTCACTATAAAAAATTTTAACAACAAAATCCATATCAGTGCAAAAATTTTTTGAAAATACCTCAAACGACTCAACAAAACGATTGACAAAGACTCCAGAGTCAGAGTTGAAACATCTCCAAACAGATAAGTATATACAGGAATACTGGTTGATCATTTTAAGACATGTCTTTCTCTCAGAATAACTGTGAGGAAGAATTTCTGTATGGACAGCCAGTAATCCGGGCAATTTTATCCGGGTGGTTAGATGCTGCGGACTTGGGCTTGGTCAACTTCGCCGTCATGACTTCTGCCATAAGGGACTAACCTATTAAAATGTACCACCTTCGGTTTTCCTCGAGGTAGCTTCCTTATTCTGCAGACAACATTGATCATTTTCTTTACAATTTAATACGGCCCCTCCCAAGATCTCTGTAGCTTGGCCGAATATCCACGACAACGTTGCGGGTTATAAAACCAAACAAGATCATCAACTTGGAATTCCCGGCCCTCGGCTCTGATGTTATAGGCTTCCTTTATTCGGGCACTGGCATTCTCGATATTTAATCGGACTCTTTGGTGGATGTCGTTCATCTACTGCCGTAACTGGCTGACATAGCCTTCACCTGCGGTCTTTTCTTCTGGGGGACATCAAACTTCAAATCGAATGGTAGTTGTTATTCTCGTCCCATAATAACGCTTGCTGGGGTCTGACCTGTGGACTCCTGCACAGACGAACGATATGCCATTATAAACAAGTGAAGATACTGGTCCCAGTCTCTTTGGTGTTCAGAAACTCCCTTTGACAAATGGCGATTAATGATTCTATTCATCCGTTCTACCATTGCATCGGACTGCGGGTGTAATGCTGTCGTCCGTGTGTTATTGATCTTCAGAAGTTTGCAGACATCATGGAAAAGAGTAGATTCAAAATTTCTACCTTGGTCTGAGTGCAGCTCCAAGGGAACACCAAAACGACTGATCCATTCCTTGACAAGGACATCAGCAACAGTCAAGGCTTCTTGATTCGGCAAGGCATACGCTTCGGCCCATTTACTAAAATAGTCCATCACCACCACAATGTACTTATTTCCAGGGTCGGATTTAGGAAATGGACTGCCCACATTATATTGCTTCATGGGAGCTTTTGATCGCTTCTGAGGCCCATTGCTTGCTGCACAAACCGTACATTTCCGGCACCAAATCTTTACATCTACTTGGCAGTTTACCCAATAGAAGCGTTCTCTCAACTTCCCCAGGGTTATCATTATTCCAGATGTCCTCCAGTTGTACCATCATGTAGTTCTTGTAAAACCTCTGGTCTCCTATTTCTGGGAACTACAATCTGTTTTCTGTCGTTTCCCTCCTCTGGAGTTTCCAGGACGCGGTTTGGGGAAGTCCAAGTTCCACTGAGCCCAGTACGACTTTATGGTTGGTCAGTACCGGATAAACTTCTTTTAACTCCGGAACCACTTTCTGGTCTTTCTGGATCTCCGCAGATTGCCAATGGTCATCGACGGCGGTAGTTCTAGAGAGAACAGCTGTTTTTCTTCAGCTCACTGACAAAGTTTGCAATTATCAAGGCATGGTCTCCTCGATAAGGCATCAGCATTCTTATGGCTTGTCCCAGCGCGATGTTCAGTCTCGAAATCGAATTCTTGCAACCGCTCAATCCAACTGGCCACTTGTCCTTCGATGTTTTTAAACTACTATTCTTGGTTGAAGATCAATAGGTTTTTGGTCTAGGTGGGAATCAGACATTTTCTATTTAAATAGGTAGAAATGAACATTTAATACACTAGATACTAACTAAAATAAATAATTACAAGGTTTTATTTCACATATAAATGATCAGCAAGAAAGATCTAAGTGGGGCAGCTGCTGCCCTTGCCCCTGTCTTTGTATACATAGACATTTGTGAAGTTTGGCAGGATTTTTTTAAACCCTTGCATATATAATGCACCCCTGAAATGTAGTTAACAAATCTGGAAAAGTTTTACTGTCACTGATATGAATCTTGGGTAGTTTGATTTTGTTTTTATGACTTATCATTTAAAAAAATTGTGTGATTAATTAAGCTTACAGACTCTGTGGGTTAAATTACAATTTTCTTTCTGTCTATAAACATCTTCATGTGACTGAAACATCTCACAATACTTTTACAAAACAACAATGACTAATAAGACACAGCCTAAACGCTTCGATTTGACGATTGAACTCAACACTACTTCGCCCAGGCCGTATTGCCGTTCCCTTCTTGTACCCTCACTGCCTTTGAGATGCTTCAATCATTTACCCTCTAGTCTGACATGTTAACCATTTATAATTTCTGCTTCCAGAATGCTGTTGAACTAATTTCTTTATCATCAATGCATTTTCTGCAATCCCTTTCATGTTGCTGTTGTTTATTTGACTGGTAGAATAATTAATTTCTTAAATGTTTCTTATGATAACAGTGTATGTTATAACAATATGTTTGTACCAACTTGTTACAGAGTACTGTTATCAAATCATGTCACACACAGTCATGAACTAGTTGAAGCAAATACCTGAGATTTGTTATGATTTATTGTATAGATTTGTCTGATTTGTCTGAATGACACTAATATATAAACACAAAATTGTGAACCCTAATGACAAACTTATTTTAAACACTCAATGCCATTCCAGTCACTAAGCTGTCATATTCATGGAGTATACCAAAAATAAAACGCCAAATATTACATTGTAGAAAACTGTTTAAACTATCCAAATTGATTAAGTTATTTAAAAACAGTGAAGATTCATTGAATGGCAATCTCATTAACATTTTTTTCTTTGTTTCTGAAAAACACTATGTCTCAAGCCATAAAAAAATGTGTGGGACTATCTTGCGATCTTGCTCAATAGAATTCAGTTGAAACTATCAAAATCAGTTTAGCGGTTTTCCAGTAATTAGTGAACTACATAAAAAAGGTCCAGACAAATTGATAACCCTACTCCTGTTTGAAGTCGGTTAAAAATATCCGCATGGTTGAATACAGTGAGCGGCTAAATTATGGAATAAATGAAACTAATGATTTATTTTTTGTGCAAATGTCGGAGCTATCACAGGTAGATTTGTTCTGCTTTTTTGAAGTATAATCTGAAGATTCTTGTCAGTATTGTAGGAGCTGTATGGTGCAAACATGGTTTAAAAACCGATTTTGTTTTTTGAATATTTAATGTTTCTGGAATGGATATATTAATGAAAAGTGACACAGCATCAAAGCTAACTATGATGTCATTTTCTCAAAATTTATAATTTATATTATTAATAAATCTAATAGTTTTCAACTTTTCAATGAAGCAAAAAAATTCGAAATTTATGCAGCCATAATACTAAGTAAAATCAAATACTATTACAAAACAAAAACAGAAAATAGATATCAATACCCTGTAATTATGTTTTTATCTACTTGGTACAAACAGCAATACGTCTAAGTTTTTCCGACAAGCCTTAGTCTATGGTAGGAATACGGTTGCTATCGTGGTTTCTTCTTTCTGCTTAGGTGGTTTTCCAGTTGTTCAAATGCCTTGTTAATGATGGTCTCAAAAGATATTCTTTAAGTTTAATTTGTTCTTCTCTGGTGTGCTGCAAATATTTTCGGCTCTATGGACTATTAGCTGATTCTGCTTTTTCCGGATTTGGACCTCGTCATTTTTTTTTCGAATTAATTTATTTATATACCTAAACCGGCATATAAACAAAGTTTTCCGAAGTTTCGCCCAAACTTATAATGGGCTTTTCCAAGGTGAGACAAAAAACAAAACAAATGTTACTTACCTTGCAGCGACTCTATGCATTTAGTGTTTTTCTCACGAACACAGTTTGAAACTTCACTTTTTATTCAACTTGTCACATTGAAGCACAAATTGTAAATGAATAATAGGTACGAAGAAATAATAATCGGTCCCTCGAAAAAATGACGCGGTCCAAATCCGGAAAAGGAGAATCAGCTATGACTCTGGCCGCGAAAACCTCCGATCTCTATGGACTTATTGTTTTGATGATGCCAGTTTTCGTTGTTGATGGGTGGTTCGAGTTGTAGTGCAGGTAAAACCCAGTGTGTGTAGCCTTCCTATACACTGTCGTTTCGATTCCGGTCCTAGTCCTTTGGCACTCAGTAAGTTTCTTTCTCACTATGTCGAGAGATTCGTCTAATGGTACGTCCGTGAAGAGGTTTTCAACGTCGAAACTTACTAAGCGATGTTCTGGCCCGAGTTCCATGGATCCGATGATTTCGACAAAATGCTTTGAATCCTTGACGTACGATGATGTTTTGCCCTCCAAAAGTTGGATGATTCGTAAATGGAATTTTGATAGTTCTGCTGTGGGTGAGTTGCTTAAACTTGTAATCGGTCTGAGAAGTACTCCAGCCTTGTATATCTTGGGAAGTCCATAAAGATGTAGTGGTTTGCTGTGATGTGGCGTCAATTTTCTGATTGTCTCGGGTGGAATGTATTCAACATGATCTCTAAGAGTACTGGAAGTTTTCCGTTCTATTTTGGCTGTTGGATCAATTGGCAATGGCTTGTATTTCCCCTTCGAGAGTACGTCGACGATTTTCCTGTTGTATTCCGTTCTGGTCATCAGGATGGTGGCATTTCCTTTGTCAGCTGGTAGAATGAATAATGATAAGTGTTTTTATCCATCCTCCATTCGGATTCGTTGGTATTTTGTTTGATGTGTTGTGTTTTCTCAACTGTTGTGGTGTCTCTTTGCTGCTTATTGCTTGACTCCAATGAACTGATGATATCTAGTACTGGCATCTTTTTAGGAGCTACATCGTAGTTTAGACCCTTAGAGAGCACTGTTTCCTCAACTGCTGTGAGATTTCTGGACGACCACTGTTATCTTGTTGGTTGTTTCCTTTGGCAACTGCTTCCTGGTAAGTTTATTGAGTTTCTCAGTGTGCACCTTATGGCTGATTCGTCTTATATTCTCACAGTGTTTCTGGAACGAAGCAAAAATCGGCATGTGGTCCTCCTCGTATGTGTATATTCTGATTTCTTAAAACCTTTCTTCAGCGTCATTCAGGAGTTGGGATTTCTCCCAACGATGTTGGTTGATTTCTGCCTCACTAAAGCGTGGCTGGTCTTGTCAAGTATCTCCTGTACTTATTTCCCTGGGATTGGCGACATCAGTTTGAAACCATTCGGTATGATTTTTAGGTCTCTGGCGTACCGTAGGAACTTAATTTGGTCCTACTCTCTGGTAATCTTCGTTATAGTCTTCTCGTATAATTGTTGCGTTGCCTTTGTCATAAGGAAGAATAGTTATTTGGGTCTGTCACGTTAGGTTCGATTTAGAAAGTTATGCTGAGTACTACTGCACTATCCCGATAAGTATATTCTGCCTTTTCACAGAGCTATGGGAAATGTTTGATTTAGTCGGGACGGTTTTTGTCACTGCTAAGCGGAAGCTTTTGGATGAGACTTGTTTTGGAGCATTTACACTTCGTGAAGCTAATTAAATAAATGACACTATAGAAAGAACCAAATCACCACACCCCCCATCATATGATGGCATTTACTCCTAACCCGACCAGACAACATAGTTAGTTCGTTCGTTTAATGAGACTTGGGGAGTAGATAGATTGAGACCCCTAGTTCGATCTAGACGCTGCTCCTCTTTTAAATCGGTAATCTAGGGAACTCTCAATTTTTCATCATCAGGTGCGTACAAATTTTAACAGATATTATTCCGGCAACCTATTGATTCATTTTCATACAGATTCTTAAGGATGTTCGAAAGCGCTTTCTAGAAGATGACGGCGAAGGTTACGCTATACTTTATGATGCGACTTTAAAATCAGCACCAACCTGGAAAACTTAAAAAATACCAAGCCAAATTCACCAAAATCAAATGTTTACTATACAAATGCATGTACTAAAACATGAGAGTAGAATCTGGCAATGTCACTCACAAGAATGTTTAAATTGTATGTTTACAGTATAGGATATAAACTATTAAAATGAGAAAATTACGCAATTACAAAGGTAAATTGAAAACCAATTGTCACAATGTAAAGGATTACAATGGTGTGTAAACAAATTTCGAAGGCCGGCTTATTGTTGAATTTGAGGAGAATCTTTTTATCAAAAAAGAATGTATGCCGATAAAATGTTTTAAGAATTTAAGGAAAAAGGATGATTTTATATAACTTAATAAATATTCTTGGTTATATATTTATAAGTATGGTTGATTAAAATCGTTAAATGTGTTATTAAGCGGTTTTTATAAAGCACTTTTGAGTATAAATTTCTGTTAAATATAATAATAAATGTATCAGGAAAGATGTAATACAAAAATCATCAACAATTATTTAATACTAGTTACTGCAATATTAAATAGTGTCTAAAGAAGTTATTATTTTATTTACATTTATATTAAATGCATAAAACGTAAAATACAAAATGCTGTTTTGTACTTTTCGTTTTTATATTAATAATAAAATAATTCACTTCAATAGACTCATTTCTTTACCTTGATTGTGTTTTATGAATAAAGCAGCTGAATTTTCTTTCAGTTCCAGGTTTAACAGGGTCCAAAATGTCATCATCTGAAGAAGATAGCAAAATTGATCTTCTCGATTCGCCAGCTAATGTAAAAAAGAAGCTAAAGAAAGCCTTTTGTGAACCTGGTAACATCGAAAACAATGGAATTCTATCATTTGCAAAACACGTACTATTTCCATTATTTAAAACTGATGAAAAATTTGTTGTTCCTAGGAAACCAGAAAATGGAGGCGATATTGAATTTACAACATATGAAAATCTTGAAAAAGCTTTTGCCCAACAAGAAGTTCACCCAGCTGATCTGAAAGCTGGAACTGAGATATACATAAACAGATTATTGGCGCCAATCAGAAAGACATTCGAAAATCCCGAGTTAAAGAAACTGGCCGAAAAAGCGTATCCAGTACCTAATAAAACAAGTAAGGTTTTCGGGATCATAGTGTAAAATGCTTTATCTTTTTGTATATTCATAGAAGCAGCAACCAACAACACCTCTCCAGCCTCAGATGAAGTTACTCCAAGTAGATTAGATATACGAGTAGGAAAAATTGTAGAGGTTTCTAAACATCCAGAAGCTGATGCTCTTTATGTGGAAAAAATTGATTTAGGTGAAGAACAGCCAAGAACTATTGTAAGTGGACTTGTGAATTTTATTCCAATAGAAGAAATGCAAAACAGAATGGTTGTTGTTTTGTGCAATTTGAAGCCAGCCAAAATGCGAGGTGTTGAATCGCAAGGCATGGTGTTGTGTGCTTCAGTGTATGTGTATTTTTATTAGCTCATATCAAATCACTAATCTATTATTTTTTAGAGATGATCCAAAAAAAGTTGAAACACTTATACCTCCAGAAGGTGCTGTGCCTGGAGAGAGAGTTTTTGTTGAAAACTATGAAGATGGAAAACCTGATGAAGTGTTGAATCCTAAGAAAAAAGTTTGGGAGAAACTTCAAGTAGATTTAAAAACCAATTCTGAATGTTTTGCAAATTGGCAGGGAAATAGTTTGTTAACAAAATCTGGTGGAAAAATAAGAAGTAAAACAATGACAGGAGCACCAATAAAATAATTTTAAGGCATTTCAAACTTTTGTAACATACACAAATAATGTTTGCCTTCCAGAGATATTATTTATTGTTTTTTATTTTGAAATAAAAATTTTCAATTTAATGGCTTCTTCAGTATTACTCCTTGCTTAAAATTTAAATTAATTATTCTACATATCCTCAAGCCCGTAGCCAGCGAGGGGGGGGTCTGGGGGTACACACACACTATGTATGTTAAATATTCTTTCATAGACTACGAGGATAAAAACAAAGCAACCACTAATTAAATCAGGTAAACAAAAATTTTACGTATTGAAACGTTCGGATACGTCCGATCAATATCAACGAGAATCAGCCCATTACTCTATATAGTTTGCATTAACTATCTTCTATCTCACGCGCTAAGCCTGTTATATCGTATCTCATAGAAGCTATATAAGTTTCACCGTGCTCTAGCCGAAGTGCAAGGTGAAATATTCTTTCAAGCGAATACAAGTCTTAATACAAGTTTGGATTAGAGTTTAAATTATTTTTTGATAAATTCGTTGTTATTGAAATGATATTTATTAAATATTTTGTGTTGATTTTTAACCTTATAAAAAAATTAAATTTGGTGGTTCAGCGCACGAGTGTACTTAAGGGACAGCCGCCCCTGCATATAAGTCAATTTTATTTTTTTCTCAGTGGGGGATTTTCATTTTAACCGCAAGAGGTGCTTACGTTGAACTGTAATGTAAATTATAAACCCCCCATCCTTAACTGTCTGACGCATATTACACTAAATTTAAAAAAATACCACTACAGATGTAAGCAGGCTATGCCACATATCGTACAATGGAGTGACGAAATTGTTTGATATATTTTAGTCCAGACCTTAATGCGTGAAGTTTGGCAAATTTTTGTCTGATTATGTTTATAATTATTACTTTCGTTTTTCTGTATAATGAGGAATATAAATGTTGCGTTTTTAATATCTGCATGGCCGCCAGTTGCATAAGTATGTTCAAAGGTCTGCTTAGTGAGCACTCATGATATTGTGACATAGACTTAATAATACTATGTGTGAACTGCAAGATGCTGATGACGTGACGACCAACAAAATTGCAGGCAATCGCATTGCAGTTAAATAGGGATTTATTTGTGCTAGTTGTTTTTTCCCACATTTTCGTTTTTGGTTAGCTATCGTGTTTCTGAGAGTGATAAAATAAAAAATCATGTAAAATACATACTCATAATATTTTACTAAACGATATTTTCTTTCATTCGTGCGTTTATCTGGAAATATAAATTTTGCTTATAGCTATCAAACTATCGTAGTAAATACGATACGTCCTACAAAATATTTCTACAAATTATTTAAATTGAAATACTGCAAGAACTACTTAACGTACAAAATCGATTTTCAGCGTTATCAATCTCAATGTTATAAGCCATCACAAACAGACAAATACAATTTTGTAGTAGTATAGATAGAAGATAGATAATTTGGTCAATTGTGAGTTGGTCTCGCATAGTAATGGTTCCACACCACTTTTTAGTATTGATACAATGTAGATGAATCAAAGTATATATTTTTCGAATATTCCAGTTTTAGACAAGACAAGATATTTCCTTAATATTTTTTAAACTAAGCGTTTTTAAGTTATAAACAATATACAAATTTATTTCTCACAAAGAACCTTTTTATTTTATCTGTGACATGATACGCTTGATTTTTATAAAAATATTTCTTTAATTTTCTAGTTTAGCCCCTAAAATTAAGATTATGATTTTCACTTTATTGTACCAATAAACTTTCATTGAAGCCCTATAAGAACTTTTGTTTGAATTTTAGACTTTAGACACCGAGAGCCTCGAAATTAGTAAATTTAATATTAAAACGAGGTAATCTTAACTCCAAGAGTCTACATGAAGGTAGCTTATATGGGTTAAGCCTCAGAACGACTATTTTAAATGTAATAGCCCAAGAAATCTGGGTTTAAATTTAAATTTAGGTAAATTTCGTACAGGATCGACCCCTGAAACATGAAATCGGTTTCTATCATTTGATATGTTACGGGCGCGCTTAAAAAAACGAAGTATTATTTTCCATTTTAGTTATGAATTAATGTTAGATTGTGTTGTTTGATACATAATGCGTTTGAAAAAACATAGGTATATCTTTTTCATTTAATTCTGTAATTTGGCCCCTAAAATTTAATATCAGGATTTTTTACTTATTTTACCTGTAAAGTTCAAGTAAGGCCCTATATTTATATTTTTTAGAAATTTTAGGTCGTATAATTGCTGAGATAAAGGCGGGTATAACCTGATTTTTGTATATATATTTTTAATATCCTTTACACAAATTATTTTAAAAACATGAAAAAACTATATTATAACGTTCAAAAGAGGCCCTATACCCCTAATTTTTTTCAAAATTTTAGGTCTGATGGTTACGGAAATAAAGAGCAGTAATGGATATTTTTGTTAATATATTTTAAACAATTTATTTTTAAAATATTAAAACAATATATTTGTATTCGTCATAATTAGCCATTTGATTTAATGTATTACAATTTTAGGACTTGTAGTTTCGGAGATAAGGGGGAATGGGTAAATTTTGGTTAATATCTCTTGAATTAGTTATTTTTATGAAAAAAAAAACATTTTTTTTCATTTAATTAAATTAATTTTATGGGTTCTCATCATGTCTCCTGTAAACTTTGGGCAACGTCCTATATTCACTATTTTTTCAAAACTGTAAGCTTAATAGTTTCGGAGATAAGGGGGAATGGTTGATTTTTGAAAATTTTACCTCGAGAAGTACCCCTAAAAACACAATTCAGTTACGATATAGGCGCCTGATCGGGTGATCAAACTATACACTGATACAAAATTTCAACTTTTCCCGTCCACTAGTTTCGGAGAATGGCGGAGAAATCAGGAATGATATTATCAGGTTTCCGTATATTGAATACACGGAACCCTAAAATTGGTGCACATTAGTTAAATGGCGTATATCGAAATAAATACAATACTTGCAGCGACATCTTTCTTCGCTAACGGTAAACACATTTGAATGATTTTTTTAATGGGCTATACCACCATCAATTCGTATTAGATTTTGTAGCCATTTTCTTGTAAAGAGTGTGCCCTTCCTCAAATAGGCAATACATTTTAAGAATTTCAGTTTTACCGGTGTTTTACTTCCGAATTTATAAAGTTTTTGTGGAAGTCGGTGTTCATTTTTTAATATAAATATTTTATTAAAATATCAGGTTATTGCATTACTTTTGAGGATGAAAAGCCTTGACATTTAAGCTGGTAGTTGCGAAAGTGTGACATGTGAAATTTGATGACTAGTTTTTGATCTTTTTCGGCCTAAACTTTCTATATTAATATTTCAATACCAAAATTAAATCCTAAGTTGGTGATATTAACTAGACTAATTACATTCAGGGGTAGCATGAAAACAAATAACTTCTTTACTTAAAATATTTTTATTAAAATAATTATAAATAACATTTTCATAGAAAATATCACTTGTAAATTTCTGAGAGGAAAGAACAATGCAAAAATACTGAGCGTATTTTCTATGGTGAAATCAAATAATAAAATTGATTGGCAGGTTTAAAAAAATGCTAAATGTTCAAATCTGACATTATCTGACGTCTAAAATACAACTACAGAAACATATAACACTTGAGATTACAAAAAGAGATTTCTACCAAAATAAAAAAAAACTAAAACGATAAAAATTACCAAAAATATTTTTTTATTCACTCTAAAGACAAATTCTTATGAATGACACGATTTAGTTTACAATACTATTTCGAGAATTCAGGAATCTGGTGCATGATCCTTCAGAGAGGGGTAACATACATTTTATAACCTGTGTTCGAGTAGCATAAATGTCTGTCAACCTAAATTTACTAAGTCATAACTGAACTAAAATGTTATTTTAAAGATCACGTCGAAAACAGAAATATCTTTTTACGTATTTTAGTCATATTCTACAGAAGACGATCAACTATTTGTATTTCAAACGCTCTTAATACCATGAGACTTTAGTAATTCTTTTAGATGAAGAATTTCTTCATCCTTCTCAATCAATTGCATTTTCAACTGTTCTATTTCTTTAGTTTCTGTTTTCTTCAAAGCCTCCAAAAGTGTCGTTGTATCTGGTCTCCTCTCCGGGTGTTTCACCATCATGTTGTCGATCATCTTCGCAATGTCTGGGAATTTTAAATGAATTCTCGGTGGTAGATTTCCCTTTCGTAATTCTGTGATGTACTGTACCCTCTCCATATCAGTATTGAAGTTTTCTATCAACTCGAACAGAACAATACCAAGAGAGTATATGTCACTCTGTCAATAGAAAAAAAGGATAGTTATTGCATAAAATAAAGAGACACTATTAAAGTTGCATAACTAAATAACTATTTATTCAAAAAAATACACTTTTATTGGCAAATGTTTTCTCAGCAATGTAGCATCGTCAAAACTTGTAAATTAAGTATTACAAGGAAATTAATTAATTGAAAATCAGCTAAAGTTTTTGTGAAGGGTAAATTATAAAGGAAGGATTTTTAATGACTGGAAAATGGTAAAAAACGAATGAAAGCCAAGGTAAAGAATTATAATGTGTGTAAAAAATATATAATATGTGTGCATATTGTTGAATTTGCGAAGAATATCTTTTAATTTGTTACTACACGACTATCAAAACATAATGTATGCTGACAGAATTTTTAAAGGAATTGATTAAAAGTGTCATTCTCGGCATGATTTTGTTTATAATTTAATAAATACTCCTAGTTATATATTTTTAATTATGATTGATTAAAATCGTTAAATGTGTTATTAAACAAAAATTATTAACAATGATGACTAGTTATTGCAGTATTAAATATCGTCTCATAAAGTTATTATAAATGCCTAAAGCATTTGGATTAAATGCCTAAATCGTAACTATTTTGTATTTTACTACTTTCATAGTAATAACGAAATAATTCACTTCAATACACACACCATTTTATTGCCGTCTCCAAATCAAATCTGTATTCAACATTTATTGTTTCTTTTCATATATGAGTCAACGTTGTAAACAGTTTCCTATCTTAAAACGCATTGAAATTCTATTTCTTACTTTAATTAAATAATAAACAAGACACTAAATGACCGTTTTTTCTTTTTCATATGAACGTGTAAAATTTAAGCTATCAATTGAGGAGTTTTTTGTAACTTTTTTTAACATTTTTTAAAGATATAGACATCATTATCCCATAAGAGCCCATGAATAAAGTGGAGATTGTGAAAATCATTTTCTCAAAAACTACATGGTCAACCAAGCCCAAATTTGAACAGAATATAGGAATTACACTATATATTCGTGAAATAGTTTTTAAAGTTTTACTAACATTAATGAATTATTTTAAATCAATATTTTTTACATAGGTCATCAGCAATTAATTATGTGCTTTCAATTTTAATAAATCAAGTTAACTAGGGTTTTGCGGTAATAACAAGGGGTGGGGGTGAGTATGGGAAAGGGGGGACTTAGGATTCGTTAATCGTCAGCAAGTAATTACCAATAAATATGGGCAAACACTGACACAATTTTTTAAGGAATAGAATTTTTGCGCAATAAAATATCAAATAACGGCAATACCCATTTGGGTATTGTGACCTTACAATGGTAGCTTAATAAAGCTCAATAAAGCTCTAGTAAATCCAGGATAATTATATAAAATTTTTTTTAAGAAATAAAAGAAGAAATCATACTGACATTTTGTTACAATAAATCTATTCAAATACTTAAGTAATTATTTACCTTATGATTACACTTTCCAGCAAGTTGTTCAGGGGCTGCATATAATTTTGTACCAAATGCTAAACTGTGACGGACGTTTTGCAAAGGGCAGGCTAATCCAAAATCACCTAATTGTATTAAGATGTCATCCTTCTCAACATGTATGAAAATGTTACTAGGTTTTATGTCATGATGTACAACTCCTTTGGAGTGAATATATTCCAAGCCTGTAAAAATGAATGAATAGCAATATTATTGAGAAATCTGCTTAATTAATTTTCAACAAAATAACTTAGAATTTAAATACTTTTTTTATTGAGAATTGGAATTACTGAATTATTCATTGCATAAATATTGAGCTTTAGGACTACATTGATAGTGTTACGAGAATTCATCCGACAGCTGGTGCAATCGGCCATCAACCAATTCGTGGAAGGGACAGTATTCCGAGACTTCTGGGACTCCAAAATGTTTTCTCTCTCAACAGGCCGACCGCTGCCGTTACTGGGAATTCCCTTAAAGCTTCCAGAACACATGAAAGAAGTTTCCCGATGGTTCGTGGACTTACCAGACAATTCCGAGAGAAATATATAAATATGGACAGCTGGCGATAGGAGGCATTCAGTTTTCGACGGTCGTATTGTATAGTTAAGATAAAATGTAAATAAGTTTCTGTGAATATAAATTGTGTTAAAGTAGTGGAAATAAATTAGAGTGAGTTGGACTGTGTTTTTAAATAAATCCAAGAACTGAACAGAACCCGTGTGTGAAAATAAAAACATTACAATAGCATAAACCTGTTTGCATTTCTTGATAACAAATGGAAGATGATGATAAAATATTTTCAGTTGATTAACTAATGGTATATATTTATTCATTTGTAAAATGTGTGGGTATAAATGAATGGAGTGATAAAAATATAATAAGAATATAATCAAGATTTTAAAAAGACTTCTATTAATGTTAAAATAAGGAAATAATTCCGCTTGACTTAGGATCACAACAGGATGAAATGGAAAATAAATTTCTTTTCGCCATCAAATAAAAGAAACTTCATTACAAAAAGGAAACGAAATATTAAACTTGTAGCTCAATATTAAGAGAAAATTTTCAGAATTATTTGCAAGGTATGTTCAAAAAAACATAGAATGCAAATACGATTTTGCTCCTGCTCACTCTGTAGAAGTTTTTGGTTAAACTTTAATTCAAAATACAGGGTGCGACATTACCGCCTCGAAGTACGATTGCTATAGGAGATATCAATATGAGCAAACTAAAACTGTACATTTAAAAATTATTTTCTTATATACAAAATGTTATGTACTACCAGGATCAACCAAACATACATATTATTTGAAATTTAAATTAACCTCATCTCTCCAATGCTTCAAATATAAGGTTTAATTATGTTTTACAGGGTATTTCAAAAGTTACGGTAAATTAATTGTATACGAGATAAAATTACAAAATTATGCAAAAAAAGTATAATTAATAAACTTATAAAATTTTTAATCAACTATATATAACAGAAATGTGTAGTGTTTACTTGCTATTTGGCACACTGTTATAAAACGGTTAGGCATCCCTGAAACAGAGAACACAGGATGCGGAAATGGGAAACGGACTCATATCCATTTGATCATAACTTTTGAACTACCCTGTAAAACATAACTAAACCTTATATTGGAGGTATCGGAAAAAATGAGCTTAAATTTGAAATAATATGTAAGGTGACATATTTAAAAAAATGTTCAGTTCACCCAGGTAATATGTAACATCCTGAACACATGGAAATAATTTTAAAATGTGTAAGTTTGATTTTGCCTATAATTTTTGTACATATTTTTTTTTATATCTTTTAAAATGGACATATCTTACTTCGACACACAAATGCAGCACCCTGTCTATATCTGGGAGAACTTTGGCATTTCGAATTTCTAGGTTTAAATAATAATAGGTACAGTACTCCTAATACACAACAATTAAAAAAAAAGAAAATTACCTTTTAACAACTGAACTAATATTTTATTCACAGCTTCCAATCTTATGGCACTATCATTAACGGATACTAAGGCTTTATCAGCATCGTCGAAATTATTTCGTCTCTCCAACCATTGCTTTAACGTGGACTGGCAAAGTTCCATTTGTATATAGAGCGTCGCCCATTTCACTTTTGCCTTGTGCACATTCCTTATTTGTTCTATTTCTCTAATAGCTATTTTATTAACTTCAGTTTCATCACCACCTTCTGATACACTTTGTCTTTTGCGACGTTTCGATCGAGCACTGGATTTATTGGAGCCGGCTCCGCTAACACTGTGTTCGAAATCGATGAGAAAATCCGTGCTTTCTTCGTTTTCTTCTTCGGTGAATGATTGGGTGGTTTCTTCGTTGTAGATGTACTGAGTGTAACTTTTGACGTGAGAGACTCCGTTGCCACCCCCGAAAGAACTCTAGAACATGACACAAATTACTAAAGATCTTAAAGGCATACAGACTATGTATTATGAATTGCAGTGGTGTTTATAAACTCATATGTAATCTATGAAGAACTTTCTACATTGGTAGGACTTACAGATCCTTTAAGACACGATTAAAAGACCTTGGATGTCTAAACCAAAACTCCTTGGGTTTTTAGCATTTCACGAAACATCTTTTGGGTATCAACCAAAACTTTCACAAGACAAATAATAAAATAATTTTACACCAAGCTAATAAAGGAACTTAAAAATGTTACTTCAGTTTGTTCAGTTACAATTTAAATTTTGATTGGCCACCACTCTTTCATCTACAGTTCTACTTAAGCATCCTTAAAATAATTAAACAGAGTTGTCATTAGTAACTCTAATAGTTTTTAATATAATTTTCAATTATTTAAATGCACGACGCTTTCTCGTGACACATAATCTACCAAGAGTAAATTTCACTTACAGGCTTGGTAACCGATTTCAAAAAAAGATATTCTCTAATTGTCTGTATATACGCTTTTGTTTTTTATGTGTGTTACAATTAGCGATATCAGCTCAAGGAATTTCGATCGTTTAAACTGGATTATGTTAAGTGGAATACCGAATTAATGTAATTGGAATTATATCAAAATGTCTCATAATTAACAGACATAAAAAAGATTCTCAAATCGTTTACAGTACAGTGGACCCACCTAAGTTGTTTCTTGAAACATAAATATTTAAAAAAAAGTTACTCTATTCTATTCAACAGTAAATAAGATTGGTAAAAATAATGAATGTTTCTAAAAAATAAAATACCTTAATTTGCCAATATTGAAAAAAAATAGATTTATAAAGTGCATCAAATTAAATTATTACATAACTAAAAATGTACAATATATACTAAAAAAAAAAACAACCGACTTCAATACTTTATTGAAGTCTAAAACTAACTAAAAAGCAAAAAAAATTATTTTTTCTGAAATAACTGCATACTTTTTCTGAAGTCAGTGTGTGCCAAGTTAGAGTGAAAATAATTTGGGAAGTACATTTATGAGTTCTATTTTGTAACTTTGCTATTCAACTTAGCATTAACTTCAGAAAAAGTATCTATTGTTGCAGAAAAATATATTTTTTTTGCTTTTTTGTACGTTACTTTTTTGAAGTCGGAATTTATTTTTTAAAAAACGTACTTATTAGGGTGGCCGTTAAAAATTAAATGTATTGCGACGCTCCCTTAAAAGCTTCCTTTTGATGAAAAAACACAGGTGTCTCTAGACGATCTAAGTCAATTTTTGGGTATAATCCTCAAAAATTCATCATTCAAATCTTGGATGATTATAAAGGAAAAAGCATTAAAAATACGAAAGAAAGCTTACTTGAGACTTAGAGTAAAGAAATCTAGATATTAAAATATCGTTTGTACTAATGTAATACTAAAATAGAAATATCAATTTTAATAGACCAAATCAACTGGGGAAATTTCACAATTTAAATTGTTATATTGATCAAATACTGATTTTTTATTAATTTGAGTTTTATTATTTTTTATATTTCCAATAAAGTTGTATTTTTCATGAAAAATTCCCCAAAAAGATGATTATACCCATACTCATACCCAAAAATTTACTTAGATCAGCGAAAGGCTCATGTTGTTTGTAATTAACAAAAAAGAATATTTACCCAGTGTTTTTTCAAAAAAAAAAAAAATAACAACCACCGTAGTATTTATTTTAGTAATTAATTAGTTCACTTATTCCCGTACAAGAAGACTGTTGTTAATAATTTCGAAAAGATTGTTGAGGAGGTCTTGAATTATTTTGTCTATTCATGGGTTTTTCTCTCCTCCAAATTTTTTCCTGTAACAGATAAGTATTTAAAAAATTGTATATGTAGAACAAAGTGTAGTAAGGCAATTTCGTAAAATTGCCCGGATTACTGGTTGTCTGTACAGAGATTCTTCCTCAAAGTTTTTCTGAGAGAAAGAGATGTCTATAAAATGATCAACCAGTATTCCTGTATATAAGTAATGTATTGTATATTGTGTAATACTTATCTGTGTATGGAGACGTTTCAACTCCGAGTCTGGAGTCGTTGTCAATCGTTTAGTGATGTTTTCGAGGTTTTTTTCTAAAAAATTTTCGCTTTGATTTTGAATTTATTGTTTGTCAAAAAATTTGACACTGACAATTTGTCGTTTGGCGATCACTTGACGCTGAGGTTACCGTTTTTTTGTTCTGTTAGCAGTAAATTCTTCCAGTCCAAATGAAGGTCGGCTGAAGGTGCTCCGATTTCAGTGTTGTTTATCATCATACAGCTGGCTTCTTTAAGTTTTCTCTTTTTTAAGTTTTCTTCTTTCAACAAGATCTTTGTTTTATCCCAGTCTATCCTATGGCTGCCGGTGCTCGTTAATACATGATTGGCCAAATTTGATTTGTCCACATGTCTTCTGGAAATGTTATATTGATGTTCTTTTTTCCTTACTTCTAAAGGTCTTGAAGTTTCACCGGTATAAGAATGGCCACAGTCACACAAAACACTGTACACACAATTTTTAGAACTCTGGGTTGCGTTAAACGGTTTGGTATGTGTGAGGATAGAGCGCAAGGTATTATTTGTTTTAAAAACAGTTTTAACGCTGTATTTGTTTCCTAACCGCTTAATTTTTTCCGATACACCTGGGATATATGGAATTATGTTCATAATTTGGTTGTCTGTTTGTGTTTGGTTGGTATTAGTGTGATGGTTATTTGTGCTGGTTTGTTGTTGCGATTTTCTTTCTAACTGACCTTCATTTGGACTGGAAGAATTTACTGCTAACAGAACAAAAAAACGGTAACCTCAGCGTCAAGTGATCGCCAAACGACAAATTGTCAGTGTCAAATTTTTTGACAAACAATAAATTCAAAATCAAAGCGAAAATTTTTTAGAAAAAAACCTCGAAAACATCACTAAACGATTGACAACGACTCCAGACTCGGAGTTGAAACGTCTCCATACACAGATAAGTATTACACAATATACAATACATTACTTATATACAGGAATACTGGTTGATCATTTTATAGACATCTCTTTCTCTCAGAAAAACTGTGAGGAAGAATCTCTGTACAGACAACCAGTAATCCGGGCAATTTTACGAAATTGCCTTACTACACTTTGTTCTACATATACAATTTTTTAAATACTTATCTGTTACAGGAAAAAATTTGGAGGAGAGAAAACCCATGAATAGACAAAATAACTGTTGTTAATGTTATAAGAGAAGTTGAAATGAGTTTCCTGGTAAAACTGATATCTTTACATTTCCCAATGTTTAGTTGTAACTTATTATAAATACACTACATTTAAATGGAATCTAATTAATTTTGCGAAATAGGGCAATCCCTATAACTTTATTAATGACTGAAAATATTTTTAGATCATCTGCAAAAAGTCTACATAATGTGATGACATCACTTAAATTATTTCAAAATAATAGAAATAGAAAGGGTCCCAGGTGACTTTCAAAAAGTGCATATATATTGCATGAGTTTGCTTCTGATGATCCAAGACATCTGCAAATTGGACAAAAGTTATCACTGTCGATTTTTTTTTTAAATTTCATATATATTCTGAAATGCATGGATATATCTGGTTATATAAAATAATTACAAATAACTTTTCATAACAGTTGTATATATAAATAATTCTCAGTGACAAACTAAATAATAATATCAAATCTATTCAAATAATATCAGAAAGAAATGGAAACTAAAATCGGGGAAAAAAACTAAATCAGATAAAAATACCTCGAAGTTTCCTTGGACTTCCATCGTCTTGAAAAGTTTGATCTCACAACGTTTCAATAGCTTTGTATCTGCTATTGTCATCAGGTAAATGATGGGAAATTCAGTTTATCGGTGGTATTTATATCTTTAATCGGTCATGCGTCGCCGGTCGTGGTCATTGGGTCTCATCCCGTCCAATCAGCGTCGTCATATCTGGAGGTTGGTTGTCGGTGATGCGTAGCGACAGTGGCCGAAGAAGTGGTTTCCAAATGTTTTTAATTTGGACGCTGGGCTCGCTAATTATATTCTTGTTCGAGATTATATATGCTGTCTCTATAAATTTTCTTTTATACCAATGCTCCTCCTTGTGAATTACCCTGACCTGGTCCCAGTTGATGTTGTGATGTTCGGTCCATGCGTGCTTAGCTAGCCCAGACTTCGTCAGCTCCGCCCTTTGAGTAGCTGTGCGGTGTTCCTTAACTCTGGTGTCCAGCGGTCGCTTTGTCTCTCCAATGTAAAGATTGCCACATTCACAAGGTATACTGTATATGCAGTTATTTGGTTTGGCCTCGTTCTTGTAATCATGCTCCTTAGAGTGTTGCTGCTTTTGAAAATCATTCTGATTCCATATCTGTGTGCAATTCGTCTAAGTTTCTCCGACAAGCCTTTAGTATACGGTAATACTAGTGTTGCTATCGTGGTTTCCTCTTCCTGCCTAGGTGGTTTGTCCAGTTCTTCAAACGCCTTGTTAATGATGGTTTCCGGGTATCCATTGGCCAAAGGTCTTTTCTAAGTTACACTTGTTCTTCTTGGAGGACTTCTGGCGTACTACAGATATTTTTGGCTCTATGGATTAGAGTCTTGATGATGCCAGTTTTCGTTGTTGATGGGTGGTTAGAATTGTAATGTAGATACAGTCCTGTGTAGGTAGCCTTCCTGTAAACTGTTGTTTGGATTCGGGTCCTAGTCCTTTGACACTTTACATCTAGGAATGGTAGGCACCCACCTTCTTCCATCTCCATGGTGAATCTAATGGATGGTTGGCATCGGTTTAGGTGCTCCAGGAATGCCTGTAGTTGTGTCACTCCGTGTTGCCAAATGATGAAGATGTCATCGACATATCTCAACCATAGCTTGGGCTGCTTCTCGTATCTCTTCAGTGCATGTTCTTCGAACCACTCCATGTAGATGTTGGCGACGGTTGGCGATAACGGGGAGCCCATAGGCAATCCATTTTCTTGCATGAAGAACCTGTCCTTCTCTTGAAAGTAGCAGTTCTTGAGGCAACATTCAAGTAAGTCAGGTTAAATTCAGGTTTCGTCTTCAGTAAGTTTCTTCCTCACTATGTTGAGAGATTCGTCTAGTGGTACGTTCGTGAAGAGATTTTCAACGTCGAAACTTACTAAGCGATGTTCTGGTCCAAGCTCCATGGCACCGATGACTTCAACAAAATGTTTGGAATCCTTGACGTGCGATGTTTTGCCCTCTAAAGGTTGGATAATTGGTAGAAGGAATTTTGATAGTGCTGCTGTTGGCGAGTTGCGTAGTAATCGGTCTGAGAGGTACTCCAGCCTTGTGTATTTTGGGTAGTCCATAAAGATGTGGTGGTTTGCTGTGATGTGGCGTCAATTTTCTCCTTGTCTCGGGTGGAATGTATTCAGCATGATCTCTGAGAGTGTTGTAAGTTTTCCGTTCTGTCTTGGAAGTTGGATCTGCAGGCAATGGCTTGTATTTTCCCTTAAGACAGTACGTCCTCGATTTTCTTGTTGTACTCCGTTCTGCCCATTAGGATGGTGGCATTTCCTTTGTCAGCTGGTAGAATGATGATAGATTTGTCGTCCTTAAGTATTTTTAACCGACTTCCAAAAAGGAGGAGGTTATCAATTCGTCGCGTATTTTTTCGCTTGTTTTTTGTATGTATGTTACCTGATTTCTTCTCCCGTGGTACACCGTTTTGAATGAATATGGTCTTGTTTAATAGAGTATATATCCGGATTGGTGAAATTTCAAATTTTGGAAAAGAATTCTATTGATAAAATGATATAATTTGTGAATGAACACATGCGTGCATGGAGATCGAACAATATCCCTAACATATTGGTCGATTTTTCGAAAACTCCTTATGGATGTGTATAGTTTTATAACGTTTAATCTATTAAGGAAGATCCCTAGGTGATCTCATATCCTTTTCTGCGACGCGCAACTTGCAGTTTTGCAGAAAATCGCAGAAAATTCCAAAATTCTTATAAAAAATTTCATCGAAATGACATAACGGACATTTCCTCATAAATATTTTAATTCCAACGTAATAGTGCGGGTATTTTAGGCACTGGAAGTTTTAATTGCGAATTTGAAAATTTTCTATGTACATCTCAAGCATATAGGTAGTAAAGCATAGTATTTTCGGCTCCTTCAATCAATGAGTATCAAGCTCGTTTTGTTTGTATACCAGGCAAATACCTATTTAAATGCAAATTTTTCCATTTTGCGAAGACGGTGCTTTTGGTTGTCACATTCTCCCGGCCTAATAGAAAATTCAATGACAAAACATGTCAAACTTTAAACTACTATTTGGTGCGTTTATAGTCAGGGTGTTTAGTTATAGCAAACAAAATTACAAAGTAAAGTAGTAGGAGTTGCATTTATATGAAGATTGAAATATAGGACGGACTAGAATGATAGTGGTCCGTAGGCAACCGTATGTACAGGATGGTCGGAATATAGGGTGGACTGGACGTTTGGTGGTATAAAAATGTGAAATTAAAATTATATAGGGTGATTAAAAAACGGTTATATTATGTGGACATAAGCACATCATATACATGATGGTTGAAATATATGCTGGAGTTAAATTATGTTTATACAGTGTGATTGCAAAATTATTTCTTTTATAGCCCATAAGAAGTTGCATAAAGTGTGGAGAGGAATTAATATTACACAGGGCGATAATATAAAATGTTAAAATGGGGTAGCCCACAAGGAGTTATATACTATGGTTGAAATATAGGACGGATGTGACTCCGTAAATATGGGATGGATTCTACTCCGTCCTATAGTTTACAGAAGGCAGCTAACAAATTTATGCTTGTCCGTGTGCAGTCGTATGTACAGGATGGTTGGTACATAGGTTGGAGTGGAATTATCTATATTTATACAGGGTTGTCAAAAAAAGTTGAAAAAAGGTTACATGGCGTAGTCCATAAGGCATAAATATATTTTGGGCTTATTAAGTCAACGCGTCTAGTACATTTTGTTCGTAAAATAACGAATGAAAACTACCTGAGTTCAAAAAAACTAAAAGGTTAAAAATAAAACATTTTTAAAAAATATATATAACCGACTTCTACCTATAACTAAAAAGCTAAAAATAATTATAACAAAATACAACTCTAGCAAATAAATAACAAATTCAATGTTAGGTACCTACCCAGGAAGTAAAAAATGTAAACATTAAAAGGTGCTCATTCTGTACAAATTAATTACCTACCAATCTAGTATATTTTTGAAGTCGGTGCCAAGCAACAATCAAGTTTGATGAATTAGTAGATAAGTACGCAATAAAGGATTTTAGATTTGCTTACAACATTGAATGTGTTATTTATTTGCTAGAGTTGTATTTTGTTATAATTATTTTTAGCTTTTTAGTTATAGGTAGAAGTCGGTTGTATATATATATATATATATATATATATATATATATATTTTTTAATGTTTTATTATGATTCTCCTTTCGGATTCGTTGATGTTTTGTTTGATGTGTTGTGTTTTCTCAATCGCGGTCCTGACTTTCCATCGACGCTGGGCTCGCTAATTATATTCTCACAAGAACGAGGCCGGACGCTCCAGCAATACCAAATAACTGCATATACAGTATACCTTGTGAATGTGGCAATCTTTACATTGGAGAGACAAAGCGACCGCTGGGCACCAGGGTTAAGGAACACCGCACAGCTACTCAAAGGGCGGAGCTGACGAAGTCTGGGCTAGCTAACCACGCGTGGACCGAATACCACAACATCAACTGGAACCAGGCCAGGGTAATTCACAATCACAAGGAGGAGCATTGGTATAAAAGAAAATTTATAGAGACAGCATATATAATCTCGAACGAGAATATAATTAGCGAGCCCAGCGTCCAAATTAAAAACATTTGGAAACCACTTCTTCGGCCACTGTCGCTACGCATCACCGACAACCAACCGCCAGATTCGACGACGCTGATTGGACCGGATAAGACCCAATGACCATGACCGGCGAAACATGACCGATTAAAGGTATAAATACCACGGATAAACTGAATTTCCCATCATTCACCTGATGACGATAGCAGATACAAACTATTGAAACGTTGTGAGATCAACCTTTTCAAGACAATTATTCGAGGAACGAGGGACATTGTCTACCAGATTCAGACTAACAGATAGTTTACATTTGTAGCCACTCAAATATTTCAATACTATCCCATTTAATAACTCACAGAAAATACTTTAAATTCCAAATTGTAAATTAACAAGAACGACTGATGTGTATAATACAGTGTGTCAATTAAATCCCGGGACGGCTGAATATTTGCTAAATTACTTCATTTCTGGAAAGGGTCAAGGTCATTCCTTTAGTAACTTTGACCAAGGAATCCGATGGTGACTTTGGATTTAACTTTGAACCTCATTTTTGAGGTTATTTTGAGGTCAACCTCATTTTTTTTAAATAAGAACCCCTATTTTTTATTGCGGAATCGGAAAGAGCGGGAAATTTTACGTCCGGACATGTATTGATGTATGACTTTTTAATAATCTTGCGATTTCAGTGGTAAAACAAAACAAATGTCACACCCTAGATAAGTCTTAACAAGGAACCCAATGGTGACCTTGGATTTGACCTTACACCTCATTTTCAAGGTAATTTGAAGGTCACCCTAATTTTTTCATGTAGAAACCCTTATTTTTGATACCGGATTCGAAAGGAAAGGAAATTTTACGTTTGAATTAGAACTCAGCGACCCCCAAAACCCCCGAGTAAGAAATTTCCAGCCAAAAATGTGCTATTTCTATGATTTTCATCCGCCATCTTAGATTGGAAAAAAAATAAAACTTCGTTAGTTGCTTCGAGTCGAGTCATTATTTGAACTCTAGTGGTTGCCTCAACCTCATACCTCAATAACTTCTAAAATGAGGTTCAAGGTCACCATCGGATTCCTTGGTCAAAGTTACTAAAGGAATGACCTTAATCTTTTCCAGAAATGAAGTACTTTAGCAAATATTCAGGCGTCCCGGGACTTAATTGAAAACCCGATATACCTGTTGAATGGTTTGATTCCGTGAATATATTATTAGTATTATTAACAAGGAATATTCATCAAAACTCAAAGTTAACAACACCCAGGATGTGCTTATACAGATAAAACGTTAATGTAAACTATAAAACTATCAAACTTCCAAAAACAGTTGCTGCAGGTAGGGACAATTAAAAAAATATTTTGAACTTATAGAAGCTACTAGAATATTATTTTAGAGACAGAATAAATTTACTGAATCCCTATGGAATGAAATATTGTTTCAAATGCATGTTATTTTTAAATAACTTGATACCAATCAATGCTGATAAGGATTTGATAACCAATCGTTCCGTTAAACGTTATTTTACAATTACTATAAACTTGTATTACTCATACTTTGGAATAATGTAATGTGCATCATTTGAATATCTTCAATGATTCATATGATTTAATATCTCAAAGGTATCAAAGATAATTTTCAACTGAAATATTATGCAATAAATAGCAATGTATTAAGTATCTCTTCAATTTAATGGAATTAATTTTAAACCCTATAAAGATGATTCCTTAAAAATATATTTAAATAACCTCGCTGATTTCTTAGATTGACTTATCACTATTTTTTGATAGTTCTTGATTTTCGATGTATAGCCTATCAAAATTCATTACTAACTTATTGCATTCTATAGCAAAACCATAATTTTCAGTAAATTTTATTGAAACTCTTTTTTGGTATAAATTTTGAAAGTGTTTTGTTTTTATTTTACAGACCCTCTGCTGCTCAGTAGGCTGATTTCAGTTATTTTTTTTAAACTCTGCTAATTGGTAGTTGTTAAAGCGAGGACGAAATGTCGTTTTTGTTTGATATACAAGCACTCACAGTTCATTTGTTTACCCTTTGCACCTTATAGCAAGAATACAGCTATGAAATTGTAAATGTCAAAAATCAATTTTGAGCGATATAGGGCGAAATCGAAGGGCTTTTAGATTTAGTGCCCATTTGAAACTTTTGATCTATGTGTACAGAACAGAACAGAATTTTGTTCTTATTAGACTTTTTGGTCCACACATGCAAAATTATCACCAGACTTCAATAACATTAATCAATTTTCTTGCTATGTAACGCAAACGGTAAAAAACAACGTTTTGAGCGTATACCAAAAACCAAGGTTTTTCACAGTTTGTACCTTTAATCCACCACACACCAGAGTTACACAAAAAAATGCCGGAAGCCCACTCTCCATAAAAATTCTGGTCCTTTATATAACATAAAATTTCATATTAAGTAATAAGTAATAATATTAGTATATTTCCATTATTATTAATTACATACCTTCTGATCTTGATGAAGGGTTATTTTTTGGACTGAACTCTTCAGTGAGGGTGCTCCAATTTCCAACCATGCACCTTTGTACTGTACAATATTCGGATGATTCATGCTTGCAAAAGTTTTAACTTCGGAGAGGTAGTTTCGCACAGACTGAATGCCTTCCGAGCGAATTGGAATTTTTTTTACTGCATACTCCGTCCCATCTAGTTTGTGTTTAACTTTATGAACCTGGAAATTCAAAATATGATGTCATTTTTAGGGTTGTGTGCAAAATTCAGCACATTCTAAGCAATATTTATTGTATTAAATAGCAGGCGAACAATGTCACAATCTTAGAAACAACAGATCCTACAATTATAGCAATGACGTAGAAGTAAAAATAATTAAATTTTATAAGATACCCAGCTCAAATTTTACAGGCAACTGCTGTACCAACAATGTGCTGCAGAATGAAACATGAGTAATAACAAAAGGAACAAAACAACATACACAAACTCAAGAAATGATTGATCCAGAGATGAAAGCTGAACTAATAAAAATAAATAGAGAAAAATAGAAAATATTGAAGCAGAATACAAAAATCAAGTAACAAAGGAATAAATGGAAAGAATATTTAAACAAAATTGGGGAAGTTTACTAGTTAAATATTCAATAATAAATTAAAGGGAAGAAATATAGTTAGGCTGAGGAAAGTACAAGAAGAGACAGCAAAAGTAAAATTATTTTATATAACTGTAATATAAAAATATTGTAAAAATTTAATTGTCTCACTTTATCAGGGAGTATTAAAGAAGAAGATTGGTGATGTAAACAATCAATAATATTAACAAAGTGTACATTTTTCAAGACTCATAAAGCTTCTAGACTATGCAGTCATATCTCAAGGTAACGAAGACTCAATACTAGTGCAACTGATACAAGATCAACTTCACCTCTAGTCATTCAAATCAATTCAAATTTATTGACAATATAATGTTAAATTATTAGATATGTTTTTACTAGCAATTCAACATCAAATAATTACAAGAAAAAACTATTTTAACTATATTGCAAAGGTGTCTAAAACAAAGGTAAATGCAGATATTGTTACCAAACAGTAGAGTCAACCAAGAATATTACATAATTACACAAAGTACTTGGAAGTACTGGATTTAGTACTTAAAAGTCGCCAATCAAAACATCCCTCACAATATATCACATCCTGATTTTTAGTACAACTGAGATATTTAATTCTAATTTAATTCTGAATTTATTTCTAAGATTTAAGAAATCATCCATAAATTACTTAATGACTTAATGCTAACAGAGGAAATCAAACATTTAGGTACTCAACATTATGGGGTTGCAAGGAGCTACATTTTATAGAATATAATTTTGGTTAAAATAGGAATTGGAAAAATGTAAATGCCGTTGAATACTGCATTAAAAGAGTGTACTTGCCCAATGGCAAGAGTAGAAATGCTAATCGGCGCCGAACCATTATCTAGACACATATATGTTTCTAGTAGTTATCAAAATTTATAAAATATTTTGATGCCATCAATTTTTTTTTTGAACAGTAATAGAAAAACCTCATTTTATATTAAGTTTTTTATGCTTGATCACAATTTCTCTTTATTCACTTGACTCATTTAAATATATTGTCTCTAAGATATTAACTGCAAAAGCATTAATGAATTATTTGTTATGTTTGGAAAACTTACAACTATATTTTTTGAGTGTATAGAAGTGTCATTAGTAACAGATATCTAAATGTGATTTCTCAAGCATTTTATTCACTTAAACAACAAAAAAATATATTTATTTTTAAAATATATTTTTTGACGTTTTACAATAAATGCTAAAAATTATAGGGTAGAAAAGAAATCTCATTATAATACTTGTTTCAATAAAAAAACTTACATAAATATGTTTAAATATTACAAAGGATTTGCGCCAAATCAAAAAAACTTTAAGCCTACATATTTATTTGTCTACAAAAAAGCACAATTTCAATAATAGTAAGAAAATAATAGGTTATTTTAAAAATAAATATATTTTTATGATTCAATAGGACCAATGCTCAATAAATCACAATAACATTGACTTATCATACACCACATATTTGGATTTGTCATTAAAGATAGTTTTACGTGCACAAAAAATCTAATTATAGACATACTGAATAATACATTTTTATGTTAGTAGTTTAGATTTAAGTAGTGTAGACTATTGTATATACCTAAAAGGTAAAATTGCGAACAAGCAAAAAAACTTAAAAACAAGATAAAATACAAAATTTAAATAACCTCCAACACAAAAGACCTCTTAGAAAGTAACAAATACTCATACTCCGGACTTGTTATACTTGGAATTTCATACCTGATACTACTACACAAATTTGCGTAGATGCTCCACTTGAGCAGGTCCAGTATTTAGGTGCCACCTCTATCACAGGCCCACTCAGACACACATACAAGGAGTTAACCTACCTGGAAGAATTATGAATCTAAATCACCCAGAGACCCACTCAAACACACACAAAAAATTTCATTCAAATCGGTCTAGTCATTGAGAAACAAATTTAGTAAGCGCCCTTCTGTCAAGTAGGAAATGAGCTGATGATCTTCAAACATCTGAATAAATCTTCATAAATTATAGCAAAAAAACATTATCTCGATAACGTCAGCTTTGAAACACAAAAAAAACACAGACACACAGGTTAAAAACAACTAGCGGTAGCCAAGTGTTCGTAATTCGACCATAATTAATTGAATATTTAAGTTTGACTGTTGAACATTATTGAGAGTATATCTCTATAAGAAATAAAGTTGAGGCGAAATTAGAAAAGTAGACGAGGCCTTTTTTTATTTACGTATTGTTACGAAATTTACCTAAGCCGGCCCTGGTTTCATTCCAATGCATCAATCACTGAGAGGACAAAAAAATTAATCTCGAAATAACTCGACAACTGTAAAATTGACACTGGATTGTACGAGAGAATTCGATGCTGATTTTAAAAGGAGCGGCCCATCATCGCAGGAATTAGTTAGGCGGCCAAGAGCTTATGTCGTGTTATTATTTAGATATTCGAATCAGCTCTTGAGAATTTTTGATGTAAATAAAAGTTTCTAGAAAGTGAGAGTGAATATTAGTTTTACAATTTTAATTGAACCCACGGAGTATGTAACAAATTTGGTGCCGAAGTGCAGGATTAAGTGAAGTTAAAAACGCAATTTGATTTATGGAAACCCGAAGTATGGAAAAAGAAAAAATGGACCAGACTGTCAAAAAAATATTCAAACAGATTACGGATGGACTAGATGAAAAAATTACCCAGACCCTGGAAAACGAGACAAAAAAGTGCAACATCAGAAAAAAATTCAACAAAGGTTAGTGAAATCTTTTGATGAAAAACGTAAAATAGAATTCGAAAATCTTGTTTCTACGATGAAAAGCCAACTACAAAATTTTGTCACTACCAGGGAAGAAAAACAACAAAATCTTGTCACTGCCTTGAAAGAAAAACAACAAAATTTAATGGAAGGATTACTCTCGAAATTTGCAGAAAAACAAGGACAAGTTGAATTATCCAGAAAAAAAAACGAATCTAAAATGCTAGAAGAAAAAAGGCAACTGCAATTTGAACAATTAATGCAAATAGTATCGCAAGTTAATGAAACAGTTAATGCAAGAATGCAAATAGTTGAATTGGACATAAAAGAAAGAAACGACGATATAAATATTCTAAAAAGTAATGTGGAGACTCTTGAAATCAAAGTAGATGACATCGATTCCATCCGAAGCCAGGTGAAATTTGAAATCAGTTCCATTAAAAACAAAGTACAAAGTGAAGTAAGTGAAGTACAAGATAAAATCAGTACCATTCAAAACAAGTTAGAAACATCTTTCAGACGACTGAAGGCAGCACTATGTTCCAGCCCAATCCTAGCCTTCCCTACACAGTCCGGCAAGTTCATTTTAGACACCGACGCCAGCAACACAGGTTTGGGGGCTGTCCTATCCCAGGTGCAAGATGGTGAAGAGAGGGTGATCGAGTACTACGCCTTGGATTCTCGAAACCGGAAAGAACTTCTTGCAATAATAAGGGCCATTTCCACAAATACCTCTATGGCCATCATTTGCTAATCCGAACAGATCATGCCGCCCACAAATGGCTGCTAGACATGAAGACACCGGAAGGACAACTGGCCAGGTGGATGGAGAAATTGCAACAATACGACTTCAAGGTGGAACACCGTGCAGGCCATTTGCTCAATAACGCCGATGCCCTATCCAGAATACCTTGTAGAGCCGAAGATGGACATTGTCTGAAGACGGAACAGTGAGAGGGTATCTCCATCAGACAGATCCGAGTGCAGGCCAATGAAGACTGGACAACAGAACAGTGCATCCAGGACCAAATGGCTGATCCAGACATCGAACCAAATCTGTCACTCAAAAAAAGAGGGGCACACAGGCCACGATGGGACGAGGTAGCTAGATCCCCGGGCGTGTTGAAATCGTTATGGGCCCAATAGGACTCTCTAAGAGTAGACAATAGAATGCTCAAGCGAGTTTGGGAAACCGCTGATGGACGAGAAACCAAGTCCCAACTGGTAGTAGAACAAAACCCTAGACAAAGTTCGCCAGCGATACTACTGGGTAAATTACTTCGAAGACGTCAGACCTTGGTGTCAGAAATGTGACACCTGTGCAGCCAGTAAGGGCCCGAAGACCCGGACCAAGGGCAGAATGTCGCCGGTTCTTTTCCCGAGCCTGAGAGGGGGAACAAATACATTCTGGTCGCAATGGATTACTTCAGCAAATGGCCTGAGGCATATGCGATACCCAACCAAGAGGCAACCACGGTAGTGACGGTGCTAGTAGAACAGCTATTCAGCAGGTTTGGCGTCCCGATGGAACTACATTCAAACCAGGGGCGTAACTTCGAATTGAATGTATTCCAGAGGGTCTGCACGATGTTGGGGATCAGGAAAACGAGAATACCATTGCACCCACAGTCAGACGGAATGGTAGAAAGATTCAACAGGACCTTGGAACAACACCTATCCCAGGTCGTCAGCAATAACCAGCGTGATTGGGATGAGCATATTCCCATATTCCTGTTGGCATATTGATCAGTCGTACATAATAGTACAGACCTGACTCAAGCCAGGGTCCTGTTCGGAAATGAGCTGCGATTACCCTGCGATTTGGCTTTTGGTTCCCCCGAAGAACCTTCCCAAGACATCAACGATTATGCCGACCAGCTGTGACGTAACATGCTGGCAATACACGAATTAGCCCTAATGCAGATGTTGGCCCCTAGTGACCGGATGAAGACGCGATAGGACCTCAAGGCCAATTCAGCCGGGTTCCAAGAGAGGGACAAAGTCTGGCTGTACAACCCCCAACGGAGCAAGGGTAAATCTCAAAAGCTTATACCCGCCTGGGATGGTGCATACGAGGTGGTCAAGAGGCTTAATGACGTCGTCTACCGTATCCTTCGAAACCCCAGGGCTAAGTTGAAGGTGGTTCGTTTAGATCGACTCGCTCCCTACCATGGAGAGGATGTTTTTAACCGGGACGATCAGAATTAAAGGGCAGGCAGTGTTACAAAATTTAACTACGCCGGCCCTGGTTTCATTCTAATACATCAATCGCTGAGAGGACAAAAAAATTAATCACGAAATAACTCGACAACTGTAAAATTGACACTGGATTGCACGAGAGAATTCGATGCTGATTTTAAAAGGAGCAGCCCATCATCGCAGAAGTAAGTTAGGCGGCGAAGAGCTTATGTCGTGTTATTATTTAGATATTCGAATCAGCTGTTTCTTCTTCGTAACCTAAAAGTTTTCATCATTTATGGATCAAACAACTGCACAAATAGAGATGACAAACAACTCAATGAAAACTCTAATGTTTAATGTCTTTTCTATTGTCTTTTGATTGATGATTTGTTAGACAATTCATTCTGACTATTGTGGAAATAATATTATATTATTTACATAAATCTAATCACAACAAAAATTAATTTATAAGAAAGTTAATAAGTACTACTTTTCCAAAAAATCAATACTGATCTACAACTGACTATTTTCCTATTGAACTATAGGCAACTCCAGTCACTAGAAAGTAAAAGTTGGTCAACACCTGGTGATCCAAAAGAGCATTACCCAATCACTGCCATGTGTTGTCATTTGAGAACCAATCTAGCATATATATTTACTCAGTGGTTGGACCACAGACTATTGTAAACGTAACCTAATAAATAAGTAGGCGCATTGTTTATATTTTAAACACATCGTTAAAATGTCATTGATATGTTTCATTTAAATGTTATGTAAAATAAATTAACCATAAAGTACCCACATTGTCAGAAAATAGTAACTGTTAGATTATGCACGCAAAAATCAATGATTTAAGGGATCGAACCTAACCGAACATAACTTCTAACGAAAGACATGCATTAAATATATTTACACATAGTTATAATTTTCAGTATGATTTTCAATATAAAAAATTTCAAAATCATTGTAAAATGCTAATAATATTTTTGATTTGAGAATAAAAACTGCAGCAATCTTAAAGTGTATTTAAGGGAGTATAATAGAACAAAATTAGAATTCTTATTCAGTCAAGAAGAAAATGGAAAATACTAACTCAGACGTTAGTATGGATGTGGAGTACTTACTATTCCATTACAAATAATTACAACATACAAGTACATATTGGCAAACCTTAAAACTACAGTGTATCTATGATTCAGTATATTTGCATTAATGTGAGTTAAACACTCTTACCTAGTAACCCATTACGATTTCTGTATTATATCAAAAAAGAAATACGAACCACCCTCTGTTAATTAATATTAACTAAATGCACCCATTTTTGAATTTTTTTTCAGTGAATTGAAATTTAAATCTTGAAAATACATTGAAAACTTTTCTGACTGAATGAAACGTTAAAATTTAAATCAAATTCGTCAGATACCCATGAATACAAGAATTGCCAGATCTATCTACTGATAGCGAGAATCATGATATGAGCATAATTTCATGTTTTTTGTAATCGTAGGGAAATTATATGAAACTATCCGGCAAAAATAAAAAGAATATAAATTAAAAGTTTAAGGATAAAATAAATAATAAAATAATTATCAGACATAAATTGATCAGGTATAACATAATTCGGATTTTAGTTGACAAACATTATTTACCATGTAATGAAAGTTGCAAACTTGCGAGAGCCCAATAAGTCGCGATTATTATGTAATATAATTTTTCATTGGTTCTGTTTCAATAGCATGACTATGTAGAATAACTTTAGTGAAGGGTCAAAATTTGTTAGTTATACATTTAAATTAATTTGTCTTTCAGATTGGAGTCAATCGATCTTTACGATTTTCGGTCCAAGAAATCTGGCGGCACTGTAATGTAATGAATTATTTATTTTATTTTATTTAATGAACAAACTCATATTATGACTGAATTTTAGCTTTCTGCACTAAAGCCTGTCAGTACCTACTATACAAAACAAAAATAAAGAAAATTGGTTTAAAAACAAAGGAGAAAATGGCAGTGAACCATTTTGTCTTTGCCTATTAAATTAGCTTATATTATTGTGGATTTCCTCTAAGGATGAAAATCAAAAAAAAAGAAAATTCGCTTACATGGCAATAATGAGACCTGAATATTGTAGAAAGCTCCCTGTAATACATTGCTCAAAATAATTAGTTGGACATTGAATTAAATCTCAATTAAATCCCATACTTAACACATACCTCTTAAATAACAATTTTATGTCAATAAATTGTGAAATAAAACAAAGAAATAAATTGGAAAGATAAACATCATGTTTGTTTTACATTGTATTCTTGACACAATTTGGATCACTAATATTGGGTGTGCCTTTTCTTTGCTTGACATCTATAGGCCATGCTTTGGATGCCCTCTGTGGTATGTTCAAGTTGACGCAGGGGCGGATCCAAGGGGAGAGGTGATGGGGGCAATCACCCCTTCAGACCTTCAAAGTTAGTGAATTTAAAACAAAAACAATTAAATTTTTAATTCCAAGTGCCTGGAGTTCCTAAATAGGGAACTCCTATGGGTTTAAATCTCAAATCAACTAGGGAATGTAATAACCATAGAAATGTATGTGTTTTAAACCATAGAAAAGCCTCCCTTTTCAGTTTGGGTAAGTTCCGTTCATGATTGCTTGTCCTGAAGGATAAGAATGTCGCCCGTAAGCTTGTGTCTGGACTTGCCAAATACATAGTGGAAGCCAATCATTGGTTTGGAGTATGAAGCCTTGCATTATACTGCATAAACACATAATTCTGTCCTATATATTTTTTTGATTTTGGCATTAACCACCACACTTGTGATTACGATCTGTTTATTTCAATTATTCCCATCATTTAACGATCTAGGTATTCTTGGTTTTAGGTTTTCTTCATTCAGTCCGTTTGCTTCTCAAGCAGAGATTTTCAGCCCATTAAGTGATCTTAAAGTAGGTTTGTCTTCCTCTTCTGGCCTTATCCAATGTCTCTTACAATAATTACAACAGTTCAAAAAAAAATCAGCAATCAAGGCTTTGAACAGTGGACTGGGCCAACACTCAATTTGAAGTTAGTTTTTCAAACCATTAGAATTATTGGCAACTGACTTCTACAAACAAACCCACTGATTCTATTATTGACAGAGTGATTTTAAAATCTTGCTTGTATCAAAATTTATTAACTCTTGAAATTGGTAAGCTCTGTTCTATTGCATTACTTGCCTTAGCAATGTAATGTTAAAGCTGTACTGTTTTTTCATATATTGAAACAAAATGATAGTCTGCAAAACTAATTTTAGAATTTTTGTACTTTGACAATAAAAAATATTTAAATAAATTCAATACTCTCCAAATCAACAAATTGATTGCAGATAGGACTGTTTATATATTTCTGTATATAAGAAATGTATATAATAAAAAAGTATATTGTTATAAAAAAGGTGTTACTTCATTAAAATTGAACCCCCCGCCGGATATGGCTCTGCTGGCAAGTAAAGAAGATACAACCCAAGACAAGAAAGTAAATATATTTTCCTACAGGTTAATGATCAATAAGATCACAACCACATAGTCTTGTAGGAGACAACTTGGAAGAAGAACAATGGTCTCTAATTCTTTTGAGCAGTATATCAATAGTAACAATAGCCACAAAGTAACCATCTACAAATTCAAACAATGGACAAACACCTATCTTTTTATTATGACTATAATGATATCTACACTTACCTGTCCAAAACCACCACCAGCAATGTACTCAACTTCATCAAATTCACTGTGATAATGTGAATTTATATCAGTTTTAGGCCAGATTGGTGTCAGCGGCAAACTTTTGTCACCTCTTTTCACTGATGCTAAAAGCTGCAAAAATCCTCTTTGGTATTGGCTTCTAATTCCTTCAAACTCCATCATTGAATAACTTTCATCCAACAATTTCATACTATATAATTTATCACAAATGATTTTGTACATGGTATTGGCTTTTTCTCTGTCAGTCTCATAAATCATGCAAATGTTTTTAACTAATGATTCGATCAATATGCTAACTGGTGTTGATATATTTGAATTGGAAACTACATATACAGATTGTGACTGATGATCATCTGAACAAGACATTTGGTCTTCGGAATCGGAGGTCATTTTTTCATTGGAAAAATAGTTGTCATCTTCTTCATCACTGGAGTCTGAAGTGAATACTGTTTCAGGATGGGACATTTTGTTTTTTTCTTGCTGAAGTTTAGCAAACAGTATTCTAGAAAACTCATCAATAAATGCAAAACACTAATATTATATCAAATTCTTAATTATATCTTATAGATTATTTGTAATTTGATATCAGGATTAAAAATAAATAGATAAATGCAAGTTGAAACTTGTGAAAAATGTAACAGCTGATTACTAATACTTTGTAAGTAATCAGATTTTCATATAGATTATGGCTGTTTTCCATTGTGATTTTGTGCCGCAAGTGCGGCAGGACTGGATGGTTGTTTTATAATACTCATAAGGTTAAAGTATTACTCATAGGTAATGTGTACACATTCACCGCAAATGGAAGAACACAGAACAAGACTATGTATTTCAGTGCTAGCATGCCGCACTGTGCTATTGTGCGCTAATTATGTCATTAGAATATCAGCGGTTGCCAAACTTTTGATATAGAGCTTTAGTTTTGGCGTGGTTTTGGCAAATTATAATATAGCAAAAAATTACAAAATATTTCTTAGATAAATACATTACTATAAAGTTTTCAATTTCTGCAGTATTAATCTTTACAGATGAGAGTACTGTTCAATGCATGTGTGTCATGGGGTGATGCAGTTCATTAATTTTTCAGCTTGAGATTATCGAAAAGAGATCGACATAAAAGTTGCAGGCAATAGTCAATAACCGGACACAAAAAAAAACAAAATATAGGAACTCTCGTTATCTCATTGTATCTTTCTTTGTTTTATTGAGTCTGAATAATCGATATTAATTTCAAGTGAATTAAAATTATTGTCACTATTTTGTTACATCTCGAATATTAGTATTAATACTAATATTTAATTTATTTGAAAGGAACATATGACGTGTAAGTTAATTTAAATTTTTAAACAATAACTTTTTCACATACCTACAGTTGACACAATTTATTTTAAAACAGTTTTATTCACTATCGGATCAAAGACGTGAGCCCCTTATAGTTAATTATTTGGTCTTTCAATAAAGATTCAAGAATTTTAGAGATTAGTGGCAATAGAGATATAGATAGGCCATTAATTAGTTACATCTTCGGGATCTTTATTTTTATAAACAGTTATAACTTTTGCCAATTTGAGAACAGATGGAAATATGCCTTCTCGGATGCAGAGATTAAACAAGTGAGTCAGAGATTTGCTAACTATATATGTGAGATATTTAAGGATTCTAGAGTTGATGTTATTACAGTCTCTGCTATCACTATTTTTAATGTCGGAAATTTTATCTGAAACCATTTTTTCTGTTACTGAGTAAAATTTGAAGTTATCTCCAATGTATTGATTTGATAAATATTCATTGAAGGAGCTATTAGAAGAAGAAAGATTTTTAATCAGCTCGTCTGCAATTGACACAAAGAAATCATTGAAAACCTGAGCATTGAGGTGACTGACTTCCGGGGCTGGAGCGGAGTTCCTATGAGATTTTATTATACTGCACATGGCTGACACCTTGTTTGATGCATTAGCATTGAAATTGTGATGGGTAGCTTGTTTAGAATTTGCTATCTCTGTTTGATACAGTTTTTTGTAATAACTGACCATGTTTTTGGGTACCAAAATAGGATTTTGCTCATGAAGGAGACTGAGAGTTTGAAGTCTCCCCCTCATATCTCTAAGGTTGTCATTAAACCAGTTAATTTTAGGGCCCTATTTGACTTTCCGAACCATATTCGTCTTTGGGGCAGACTTTTATCCAAAGCGTTAGTTACGACTTTAAATAAACCGCAGAACTGATCCTCCACACTTTCGGTACCTTCCGTGATTAATTTCCAGTTATATGGTTGTAATTGATTATACAGAGAAGAAAGACCTTCATCAGTGATTGGTCTGAAAGTAATTCTAGTGCTATAATTTTATGAGAGTTTGAGTGGTGTATTGAACAGTAATCCGGAATGATCAGAGCTACCCTCTAGAGCAACGGGAATGATATGTAGATTGGACTTGCTGAAGTTAACATAGATATTATCCAAAGTTGCTTCACCTCTCGTTTCGAAGTTAACTGTTGGAACCAAATCATAGGAATTAAAAAGAAGTTGAGATAGTCAACCTCCTTGCAGTTCCGCCGTTCATAATGCACATTGAAGTCGCCAATGACTATAATGTTCTCTGTATGATCAATTTTTTCCAGAACCAGAGACATGACCTATAGATTTCTATCCAGATCGCCTTTAGGAGATCTATATACTGTTACTTCTTGGGTGTGTATAGAGGAAATATAGATCCCTGCTACCTCACACTGCAACTCTTTCGAAAGTTTTGACAGGTTAAGCACTTGACATTATAAGTTCTCTTTTATATAAATACCCACACCCCATGCACTTTATCCGATCTACAAAAGCTAGTTATAGCTGTAAAACCCTTTATTTTTAACTCAAAGAATTCATCTGACTGAAGCCAGTGTTCATTGGAGCAAAAGCAGTCTAGTCTACCTTTAATTCATTGAGAAGCAATTCAAACTCAGATATTTTGTCATGAAATAATTTAAAGTTTTTATTGATAATTAGACCCTTGCGACTCCGTTCCTTCTTTCGTGATTGGATGGATTCCGCAGGCGTTGAAGATTCAGGAAATGGTTCACAATAACCCCATTTGGACAGAAGTTAGGGTCAAGAAAATCTTCTTTTAAGTTTTGTGGTACCCCAAGTTTGAATGAGCTTACTGGTTGTCTGGTTTGTCCGCATTTTTTCACAAGCAATGATGTTTTTGTCTTGCGATTTGGATTCTAGATAACTGAGAATGTCTTTTTCATTGGTTTTCCTGGATAGTCCAGTAACAAAAATCCAGTGGAATTTCTGAGCAATTTCTAGTCCAGTTTCATGTTTATTCATGCCCCTAATTGGAGCGGGCCGTTGGGTCGTTGCTGAAATATGACGACGAGAGCGGTTTATCCATCTCGTTGCCCTTCCTGCTGCTAGTCATCCCCATCAACCAGATCAGATTTGGATGGAGATAAATTTGCCTTATTAGGTATAGCAGCATTAGGATGTTCATCTTCACTGTTATTGTCAGTTCCTTGCAATTCAGAGTTCTTTTGGATTAATTTATTTACATCATCTTCTTGTAAAGTAAAAGGTGTTGACTCAAGGCGATTTGTGTTACTTTCGTCAATTTTGGGGGTAGATTCCGTACTCTGAAAGCGCTGCATTTGTTCTACGGCCTCTTTTGAGTGTCTTAGTGTCGAAGATGATGATGATGGGGAGGATAGATACGGAATTGCCACGCCGTTTGTTTGTTTAGCTGATGAAATGGTCAATTTATGTACTTTGTCCTCCAATAGCCCAATTATTTCCTGTAGATTGAGTTCTTTGTCCTTTAATTCTTCAATAATGATGTCCTTGCTTCTCAAAAGTTCGTTAAAAATATCTTTATCGACCGAAATAAGCTCTGAAGATGTAGATTTTTCGTCAATAATATTGGCCCTGCTTTCAGGTTCGGATTGGTGAGAGAACAGTTCACCTCACTTTTTCGCCCCCCTATAACCAGGAGACTTTTTACTCTTAGAGCACATGAAGGATGAAACGACCCTCCAAATTTTACGCACGAGACATGAGATTTTTCAATAATTTTTTGCAATGTTCGCAACTTATCGCGACAGCGCTTACACGTTCATAGCCCATAGTACTGGATGTGAATTAAATATTCATAAACCACATAAACTAATAAGTCACATATAGATACATTACAAGTTATAATTTTACTTTTAATTCTTAAATCATTCGATTATTTCTCACCATACAGTAGTAGATTATATTTATACATTTTTACAAACACACAAGACAATAAAATAAAATTCACATGATATAGAAGTATTTAAAATAAAACATGGCACAATACCTTTCAACTTTCCAAACCGTACCCTAGAGTGATTTCACCCTCTTGGTAGGTGCCCCATATACAAGATTGGTAGATTCCTACGCTGGTAATTTCTGCTTGTTTTAAAGCAACTCACAAGCGGTTCGCCTGCAGTTGCCTTATTTGTCTGCTTTGGCCGATTTAATGCTGCGGCCAATTTAAAAACGATGCAATAAATTGGGATTGCGAGTAAAATGGTTGCTCCCAGGTAGCCGTTATATGGCAATATATGTTAATTCGTGTGTAATCTCTCCAATTATATTTATTTGGAAGAAGAAATCTGTCAAGCTTATGTATTATTTCGATATTATATTTCGTGTGAAATACAGGTTTTGTTAGTGTTAATTTAGTGAAGTATATATTTCATTTTCTGGTGATGAATTGTAAGAAAGAGCAAAATACATTGCCTTTGAATTTCATTACTAATTTTTTTAAGTTTTTGTTAAATGTTGTAAATGTTGTGTTTTTGTTTTTTTGTTAGTTCTTCATAGCACAAGAAAATTGAAATAAAGTTTTACCTTATGCAGTTTTTAGACTGAAACGGGACTCAAATGGATTTCAAAGAGGATGTTAAGGTAACTTCATGGTCCTTTGATATAATGTATTTGGATTGATTAAAGATATGACATCTCCAACATTTCAGATAATATATAAGTTTAAAACAGCGGCAAATTATTTTAGATTAATGTCGCTGTACTAATGCTTAGCCACTGATAATTATAGCTCCAATATTAAGTTTTCTGTAAAAAATGCACTTTGAATCAGGAGAACTTGTTGATATTTTTTCACTGACTTGCACTCACACTACTAGTTTTTAAGAAGAATAATAGATTATTACATGATCTAAGTAAGTTGTATGTTTTTTTATTGGTTCGTTAGTGAAAACCTACCCTCAGCGGTGTCGCACTCCATCCACCCGACGAGGTCAAAGTCCCATTAACGACAATCATGGATCAGCCACTGGTTACAATTACATATCACTCAAAGTGTAATTATTTACCGAAAAAAGCCTTTAAATGCTTCTTCTCCATAATATATAACTTCTTTTGTCTTTATGCCATTTAAAATTATGACACCATTGTATTCATGATAATAACCACGATTAGGGATCATCTGGAAAAATGTTCTTTACAAACCTTGAAAATCATTTTTTGTAAATATTTTTTCATTCTACTTTTAGGCCTTCTACAAAACTAAAGCCCGATAACTCAACTATTTTTTTAATATTACAATTATTTACTGCTGAACGCCAAACCATATAAACTCTTGAAAAATCTTATAAAAACTACAATCTTTAATATATTTTCTGTTGTCCACTGATTGTCAATTTATGACACCACACCTTCGGAAGATTGTGAAAATAAAGTAGTGATACAAATAGTAATAAATTCACAATAAAAACTTACAGAATAATTGAAACAAAAGTTACTGCTGCTTGTCCGAAAAATCATTACTAATCTACCATATTGACTAATTTACTACATTGACTAATTTACTACTGAACAATAAACAACGTTTGATGCTAAACGATCAAAGATGGTCTTCACATGATTTAACAGCAGGTAACGCTTCTTCCAAATATAATTACTCAATAGTATGACGAATGAAGGAAAAATATGTTCAATAAAAATATATTTCTTTGTAGAATAGACGTATGTACCTAACATACCCTAACAAATCAGTAAATGCATTGAATATATATATATATATATATATATATATATATATATATATATATGAACTAAGCTAGGTTCCGGTAGCTTAGTTCATAATCAATGACCGCGGATGTTTAGCCTCTCAGAAATATATATATATATATATATATGAAATACCCTCGTTAAAATGTCAATGACATGTTTATTTTAGATAAAAGTCAGTTGAACCTTGTAATAAAACAGGAGCTAACTGATTCGATACCTAAAAATAATTGAAAGATACGGCCTTTAAATATATTCAAATATGTAGTTATAATTTTTAAAATAAAAAATAAATCTATTTAAAAATATTAACATTATATTAATAATAAATTAATATTAAATGTAATATTTAAAACATTTGTTAATACCTACCTTTTTCAAAAAAATTGTTTTGAGACTGAAAATTTTTAATAGCCTTAAAGTAAGAAATAAAACAAAATAGAACCTTTATTCTGGCATTTCACAGTTTACGAATTACCGCTCGTAAGCAGAGAAAATTAAATCAACCAACTCAAAAGTTAGTATGAACTTGTTATAACTACTATTACATTCCAAATAACTACAAAACATAAGTACATATTAATAAACCTTCAACCAAAATCTTAAGATTCAATATAACTTCCTTAACTTAAATGAAACACATAGTAAGCAATGACTACTGTAGTTCTCGAAGAATCTAATCTAGTCTCGGCGGCTCTTTGACGTTCTGGAGAATTCTGAGAAGAAATTATAAATCGGAGAGCTGGGGAAGATTCATTCAGTATTCGAATGCCGTATAGTAAATATAAATTGTAAATTGTTCTATGAATATAAATTGTGTTAAATTAGTGGAAATAAAAGTGACGTCAACCTTTTCAAGACGATGGAAGTCCAAGGAAACTTCGAGGAACGAGGGACATTGTCTACCAGATTCAGACTAACAAATTAAAGTGAGTTGGACTGTGTTATTAAATAAATCCGAGAACTGAATTGATCCCGAGTGTGTAAATAAAAACATTAAAGTGGTAACAGGTGTAGGTGAATTTGTGGAACTTTAGAAGCGAAAAATAAATAGACTGACAATGTTTACATCGGTGAGTTTGGACCAATTGAAAGTGACTGATTTAAAAAAGATCTGGAGGAAAGGGATTCAGAAATTAGCGGGAAGAAAAGTGGATTAATACAACGGCTACGCGATGCCCTAATAAATGAAGGTAACGATACAGATACTTATTTCTTTTAAGTTTCTAGTAATGGAGACATGAGTATGCTATTAAAACAAATGGAAAATTTAAAAGAAACCTTACAAGATAAATTACAAAAAATTTCTAAGTCTTTAGAGGATAAATTGCTAGAAAATTTTAAGAGAATAAGTTACAAACATTATAAGAAATTTCTAAAAGCATAGGAGACAAATTACTAGAAAATTCTAAAACTATACAAGAGAAATTGCTAAAAAATTCTAAAGACTTTAAAGCGGTCGTAGAAGATAAATTAGCAGAAAATTCTAAAACCCTGGAAGACAAATTACTAAAACATTCTAAATCCTTAGAAGAAAATTTGAAAAACATGGTACAGAAAAAAGAGAAAATATTCTAGAATGAGGCTCGGATAGAAGAGCTAAAGCAAACAATGGTCGAAGAGTCAGTCAAAAATGAAACGCGGATAGAAGAGCTAAAGCAGACAATGGTCGAAGAGCTGAAACAGACGACAGACAAAAATGAAACGCCGATAAAAGAGCTGAAGCTTAAAATGTCGGGTGAGATCAGCAAAGTAAAAGAACAGGTAGTCACAATCAAAAACCAAAAGCAGAAACAGTCCAGAAGTAGTAGATTCGAAAATTGACCTCGATGGAACAAGACACAAAATGAAACATTTCGAGTGTACTCTTTTCCAAGACGTCTGCAAACTACTGAAGATCAATAAAACACGGACGACATCATTACACTAGGAATCCGATGGAATAGTAGAACAGATGAATAGAACCAGTAATCGCCATTTGTCAAAGGTAGTCTCGGACCACCCAAGAGACTGGGATCAGTATCTGCACTTGTTTCTAATGCCATATTGTTAGTCTATGCAAGAGTCAACAGGTCAGACCCCAGCCATTATTATTATGGGACGAGAATTACGACTGCCATGCTAACTGAAACTGAAACTGGATATATCCCTGGAGAAGAGAGAAAAGACCGCAGGATGAAGACTATGTCAGCCAGTTAAGTCAAAAGTTTAACGACATCCACCAACGAGTCCGGTTAAATATTGAGAATGCTAGTGTTCGGATGAAGGAAGCCTATGACATCAGAGCCGATGGCAGTGAATTCCAAGTTGATGATCTTCTTCGGCCTTACCAAATTGTAAAGAAGATCAACGATTTTGTCTACAGAATAAGGAAGCTACATCGAGGAAAGCCAAAGGTGGTACATTCCAACAGGTTAGCCCCTTATGCCGGAAGTCATGACATCGAAGTTGAGCACGCCCAAGTCCGCAGCAGACACGTTTGAGTTGCCCATAGAATATTCCCTGGCTCATTGTGTAGCTTGAAATCTCCACATGTTCAGAGGAATAGCCAAGGTGTTTGCCAAGAATTACGGCCAGTTCCAGAAGCTAAGGGAGCAAGATCCAGTGGTAGGGAAGGTTCTTCATCTCGAAGAAAAATAAACAGAGGGCACCAGAGACATCTTTTATTTGGTAAGAAAACATTCTCACAGGACAAGCCAACATATAGCAATCAGTGGAAGACTCTGGGAGAATTGAGGACCGTGATGATGGAGAAGAACTTGATGAAATTGGCGGTCCCAAAGATAGCCTGTGGATTGGATGGACTGAATTGGTAGGTGGTGAGAAGTATGATGGAAACTATCTTTCGATTCAGTGGCATCGACATCCTTGTATGCTGTCTCAATATTCGCAGCCCAGTTGACTGTTACTTCTACCAAACTTCCCGTTGTCGAAATGGAGAGTCCTGCAGATATCGCCACACCAGAAATGATTCTGGGACATTCCGAGACGAATTGGTATTAAGGAGGGAGCAATGTGACGGGAATTCCTCCGATAATTCGTGGAATTGGCATCATCCGATATTTCAGGGAATCCGAATATTGTTCGGCTGGTGCATCGAGGTCGGCGGCTTGCTTTGATGTAGTTCTCGAAGAATCTAGTCTAGTCTCGGCGCCACTCTGACGTTCTGGAGAATTTCGAGAAGAAATATATAAATACGGAGAGTTGAGGAAGATTCATTCAGTATTCTACTGCCGTGGAGTAAATATACATTGTAAATAATTCTAGAATATAAATTGTATTAAAATAGTGGAAATAAATTAGAGTGAGTTGGACTTTGATTTTAAATAAATCCGAGAACTGAACTGAACCCGAGTGTGTAAATAAAAACATTACAATAATCTTCAACAGCAGACAAGACGAAAAAAGAAAACATGGATGACAACAGAAATAATGGAAATGATGGAACAGAGGAGACAGTTCATAAATAGAGAAGGAATAAAATACAAAGAAATAAACAAATCATTCAAACAGAAAATAAAGTTAGCGAGAACATTAATAGATGATGACGGAAGAGCAATTTGGGACATAAATGAAAAAATGAAATCATGGGAGAAATATGTTAAGGAACTCTACCTAGACGACCATAGAGAGGGTGTCAACGGGATCAAACATTACTAAAGAAAAGCTTCCGTGCGCACCACAACGCATGGCAATCGGCAAGGCTCCAGGACCAGATGAAGTGCATATCGAGCTTATCAAGTTATTACAGGAGCAAAACCTCGTACCTACACTGGCCTTATTTAAAGACATATACACGACGGACGAATTACCAATAAAGATTGGCTAGTATCAGCATTCATTCCCCTACCAAAAAGTAATAATTTGCCAAAAGAGGCAATGAATATCGACTCTTCTCCGTAATTATTTCTTAAAATTATACACCAAAATCGAAGAGTCAATTAGCGACAGTCAGTTTGGGTTTAGGAGATGTCTTGGGACTAGAAAGGATGTCTTCAGTATACAAGAGTTGATTCAACGTGCACGCGACGTAAACACGGTCTGAAAAAACTTTCGATAAAGTCAAGTACAAGTCAATGATGCTTTTAGAGGAAATGGGAGTGGCTGCTGCACGACGAAGTGTTTAACACCATGAAGGTTCAAAGGGACGATTAAGACAGGGCTGTATTGTCCCTGTTGCTTTTCAATGTATACTTTGAAGAAATTTTTTAAACAGCAGTGGAAGAGGTTGACTAGAGTAAAAATAAACGAAATATAGGTCAACAGTCTAACAATACGCAGACAACACGGTATTACCAGCAACTGACGCGCGAGGACTGCAAACATTGATAGACCAAATAACAACTATTAGAGAGGAATATGGGTTATCTTTGAATATTAAGAAAACAAAGATCGACAGTAGGGAGAAAATTCTACATACATATGATCATCTTTCATGGCGATGTGATAAAGAACGAGGCTGGGTTCTTTCCGCCAAAAAAAACTTTTTTGTATTTATTTGAAATTCCAAATTTGGCTATTTTTTCAGCTTGCTTAACATTTATATTATTATTGTTAGGGATTGCTATGTCAATTAAGGTTGTTATTCTAGATTCTAGAGACTTTACTAAAACAATATCTGGTCCATTGTGAGCAATACTTCGATCGGTCCATATTGTGCCAGTACAGTTGGTGGTTGTTATTTTCTAAAACAGATTGTAATTTGTATATATAGTATGGTTCTTACCCACTGTTATAGTTCCTGGGATTTTCTGGATAGTTTCATATGCTTTGAATCATATCTGCATTTGTCGTTGTTTATAGAAGGGTCTTTAACGATTTACTTTAGATAGTTTCAGGAAACATATGACCCGAGATCAACCAGTAGTTCGACGCTGCACTGTCGACATAATCTTAGTTGACGTCATTTATATGTCTTCCATGATGGGGCATATCTTTCCATTGGAGCAGTTTTTGATCAGTTTACTGGTGGTGTAATTGGACTGGTTGTTCTGTCAATCGTAATGGTGTTGAGTCGTCACCTGTCATATGATTTTGTGTAGATCAGAAAATTCTGCGAGTTTCTGGAAATGACTACGCAAATTAGAAATTTGGTGATCTAGGAGTTTGCTTACAGCTGCCAATCCTCTTCCTTCCTCACACCGTGGCAAGAGCTCTTTGGGTGAAGACGCGAGATGTAAGACCGACATCTAGGATTTTCAAGAGAAACGAAATGCATCAAGTGCATAAAGAAGTGTTCGAGAGGACATTCAATTGTGGGAAGCACAACTGATTAAGGTTCCCGACCAGAAACAATATATATTGTATTTATATATAATATATATTGTCTTGCGTACAAAGGAATGACACCTCGAAGAGAGTAGCTCTTTGGGTGATGATTTTGAGCTTTTGTTAGTAGAACTCGAAGTTTCCGTTGTAGTTGTTCAGTGTAAGTCGTGCATCAATTAACTATACCGAAAGAGTAATTGATCACTGAACACGAGTATGTGTTAATAGCCTGAGACAGATTTTTGCTGTTAAGTTTGGTTTTCGACATTCGTCTTACCCTCCATAAAACTCTGTTGTTAGGTCCTTTTTTCTGTTGAAGTGATCAATATGTGGAGCTTTATTCCAAGGTATTTAAAAGTATGACTTTCCGCCATGGATTCAATTCGTAGGGCCCCTGCTGTATTTTGCCTTTAACTATATTAATGATTCGGCATTTGGTTATGCCAAATTACAAAAGGTTGTCACTAGGGAACCCTTTTAAGCATATGATGCAGCTGTTCTTTCGGAGCTGCTATCAATTTTAAGTTATCTATATATAACAAATGGTATATCTTTAATGATTGTACGTTGTTGTTTTTGAGATTGCAGTTAGTGGAGTTCAATTTGTTTGAGAGTGGCAAGGCAGAATCACAGCGGGCTAAGAGAATCTTCCTGAAATATATCCCTTCTGATTGGAATAGAGTCGGTATGTATCAAACAGCTTCAATCAATAAGATGTTGGGTTGCCAGGTGTACATGATATATTCTAAAAAGTTAACAATACAATTGTTTACTTATAGAGTTTCAGTACCTGAATGGGGCAATCATGTGTCCTTTCTGTAGTCCGCATATGCCATGTAGAGATTTCGTCGTTTGGCGTGGGCTTAATTGCAGACAACGGAATCAATTATTAGTTGTTCTTTGCACCCCATCGATTGTTTCGCTCATCCCCTTTGTTGTTGAGTAATTATGTTGTTCAGCTCACATAATGCCTGAAAAGGTGATGATTATTAATGCACGATATTATAAGTTTGCATAAGGTTGGGAGGCAAGTGATTGGTCCGTACTTTGCTGGCTCCTGTGTACGTCCTTTGGTATGAGGTATGTAGCACCATGCGTAAGGAAACTAGGCATCTTGTGTGGATGGAAAATTATGTTATTTGTAAGGGCTGTTTCGTGAGTGGCGTACTGCTTCTTTATCCAGTGATTTTGCACACCATCTGGTCCTGGTGCTCTCCACTTATGAAGGTGCTGTATTATGTTGGATGTGTCTTCCGTTGTCAAAGGTTGGTGTTGCATCTTTTCACAATTCTAAAATGCAGCCTCCTCCTCATTAATCCAGCTTGCACTGGAGTTATGGGAAATTGTTTTGGGCAGCTGAGTTTTCCAGAATTCATATATGGCCGTTTTACTGAGATAGCTAGGGGCTTCATTATTATTGATGTGGTTAAGTTTTCTATTAAAGAATTTTCTGATTGCCGTAATAGTATGTTGTCTAGTTTCCGTTGGTCACAGGTTTTGTACCTTCTCATTCGACTTGTGTAGACGCAGAGCTTTTGTCGTAGACTTTCTAGACACTGCGAGATTTGATGTTTTCTCCATCCCACTGAGAGTGCATTCGGTTACTGTTCGTGATAGTAATTCTTTCAATGACTTTTCAAAGAATTAATTTTCTCTTCAAGCCTTCTTTAAGGTGGTATTCGAGGTATTTGTCTAAATTGGGGAGAGTCTTGCTGTGGTCTTATTGCTGCCCAAATTGTTCTGCAGATGGAAATTGCAGCACAACAGATGATTGTGTGTAGCGGCTGTAACGTATTAGCACCTAGCTAGAACATAGTTTGGCAAGGTAAATTTGTTTATTGCCTGCAATACGATATCCAATTTCTCTGAAGATCTTATTTTGGGCAGACTGGGTCTAATCTATTCCTCTGTACTCTATAAGAGGTCCTTTCATTTCTCCTTGGATTTTCTCAAGCTGTGAAGATTGGTCATTATTTATGGTTCAGGATCGCCATGTGATATTATAATGTTGCAGCGGCCTTCGACCAATAATACTAATTGTAAAGACTACATGGTTATTTCTACTGGTTACTTGGTTACACTATACTAACTACCTCTGGTTACACTATACTAACTACATCTAATCATTACTAGGCTACATTTTGAACTCGACTGATCGTTCGCGATTTACATCAATTATCGAAAATGTGCCATCAGTCGATTGTTTTGCTAATTCAACTATTTGGTGTACGTGATAATATTTGTAGACATGCTGAATTTAATGGGGTTACCTAGAATGGTTTATGATGATGTTATGCTAATAATTGTTTAATTAATTTTTCTAAAAGTGTCATGAGGAATTTCCGTTACACCACCCTTCCCTGAGGAAGTGGGATCTGCGGTAGCGTATTCCACGCAACTTCAAAGTTTAACTAATAATTTCGGAAGTTCCTCTGACTCACAACAGTTTACCTGCTAAATTCTTACATATGTCTTATTCTAAGGAAATTCACTATATGTCCATAAAGTCAAGTCCACTATAGTTTCTAACACTTGTCACGCAGTTTTTAAATGTCACTGTTCACTGCAATCTTAAGCCTATATTTATGAGTTCGGTTATTTTATTGTGAAATGTCCCAAACTTAACCTACATAATGGTACATAGTTTCTAATTAGTACTTGAAAACTTTATTTTTATGTATCTTAATTTCCTTTGTATTGTAATGTTTTTATTTTCACACTCGGGTTCAGTTCAGTTCTTGGATTTATTTAAAAACACAGTCTAACTCACTCTAATTTATTTCCACTACTTTTACACAAATTTATATTCACAGAAACTACTATTTACATTTTATCTTAACTGTACAAACGACCGACGAAAACTGAATCTTCCTATCGCCAGCTGCTTTATATTTATACATTTGTCTTGGAATTATCTGGTACGTCCACGAACCATCGGGAAATTCCATCACGTTCGAGAAGCTTTAAAGGAATTCCCAGTAACGGCAGCGGTCCGCCGGTTGAGAGACAAACATTTCGGGTTCCACGAATTTATCGGAATAATGTCCCTTCCATGAATTGGTTGAGGGCCGATTGCACCAGCTGTCTGATGAATTCTCGTAACATTGCCCCCTCCTTAAGGCCATTTCGTCCCGGAATGTCCCAGAATCGTTCCTGGTATGACGATATTTGCAGGACTCTCCATTTCGACAACGAGAAGTTTGGTGGAAATAACAGTTCACGGTCTTCGAATCTGGACTGCGAGTACTGAGACAGCATACCAGGATGTCGACGCCACTGAATCGAAAGATTGTTTCCATCATACTTCTCACCACCCTCCAATTCAGTCCATCCAACCCGCAGGCTATCTTTGGGACCGCCAATTTCATCAAATTTTTCTCCATCATCACATTCCTCAATTCTACCAGAGTCTTCCAAAGATCGCTGTATGTTGGCTTGTCCAGCGAGAATGTTTTCGTTACCAAATAAAAGATGTCTCTGGTACCGACTGGTTGTTTATCTTCGAGATGAAGGACCTTCCCTACCACTGGATCTTGTTCCCGTAGCTTCTGGAACTGGCCGTACTTCTTGGCAAACACCTTGGCTATTCCTCTGGACATCCGGAGATCTCGAGCCACACAATGAGCCAGGGCATATTCTATGGGCACCTCAAACAGGTCTCGGGTTCCTCTGTGGTCACGTCGTGCTGCACCTTCTGCCCATTAGAGTACAGTGCCATAAAATGTTCGAAGGTCATCTCGTCATCGGGTAGTTGGATGCTGCGGACTTGGGCTTGGTCATCTTCGCTGTCATGACTTCCGGCATAAGGGGCTAACCTGTTGAAATGTACGACCTTTGGTTTCCCCGAGGCAGCTTCTTTATTCTGTAGACAACATCGTTGATTTTCTTCACAATTTGGTACGGCCCCTCCCAAGATCTCTGTAGCTTGGGCGAATATCCACGACGACGTTGCGGTTATACAACCAAACAAGATCATCAACTTGGAACCCTCCGCCCTCGGCTTTGATGTCGTAGGCTTCCTTCATTCGGGCACTGGCATTCTCGATGTTTAAACGGACTCGTTCATGGATGTCGTTCATCTTTTGACGTAGTTGGCTGACATAGTCTTCATCTGCGGTCTCTTCTCCTGGGGACATCCAAACTTCAAATCGCATGGTAGTCTTAATTCTCGTCCCATGATAATACTGGCCGGGGTCTGACCCGTGGACTCGTGCACAGACGAACGATATGCCATTAGAAACAAGTGCAGATACTGGTCCCAGTCTCTTTGGTGGTCAGAGACTACCTTTGACAAATGGAGGTTAATGGTTCTATTCATCCGTTCTACCATTCCATCGGATTGCGGGTGTAATGCCGTCGTCCGTGTTTTTTTGATCTTCAAGAGTTTGCAGACGTCTTGGAAAAGAGTAGACTCGAAGTTTCTACCTTGGTCTGAGTGCAACTCCAAGGGAACACCAAAACGACTGATCCATTCCTTGACAAGGACATCAGCAACGGTCAAGGCTTCTTGATTCGGCAAGGCATACGCTTCGGCCCATTTACTAAAATAGTCCATCACCACCACAATGTATTTATTTCCACAGTCGGATTCAGGAAATGGACCGGCAACATCAATGGCTATTCTTTCGAATGGACTGCCCACGTTATATTGCTTCATAGGAGCTTTTGGTCGCTTCTGAGGCCCATTACTTGCTGCACAAACCGTACATTTCCGGCACCACTCCTTAACATCTACTTGGCAGTTTACCCAATAGAAGCGTTCTCTCAATTTCCCCAGGGTTTTCGTTACTCCCAGATGTCCTCCAGTTGTACCGTCATGTAGTTCTCGCAAAACCTCTGGTCTCCTATTTTTAGGGACTACAATCTGCTTTCTGTCCTTGCCTTCCTCTGGGATTTCCAGGACGCGCTTCAGAAGTCCATTCTCCAGGATGAGAGAGTTCCACTGAGCCCAGTACGACTTTATGGTTGGTGAGTATCGAGAAATCTCCTGCCACGTAGGTTTGCGATCTTCTTCCTTCCACCGGATAACCTCTTTCAAATCTGGATCTAATTTCTGGTCTTTTTGGATCTCCGCAGATTGCCAATGGTCATTGATGGCGGTAGTTCTACAGAGAACAGCCCCTTTTTCTTCAGCTCGCTGGCAATGTTTGCAGTCATCAGGGCATGGTCTTCTCGATAGAGCATCAGCATTCTTATGGCTTGTTCCAGCTCGATGTTCAGTCTCGAAGTCGAATTCTTGCAACCGCTCAATCCATCTTGCCACCTGTCCTTCAGGATTTTTAAACTGCAGAAGCCACTTCAGTGCTGCATGATCAGTCCTCAGGAGGAATCTTTTACCATAGAGGTACTTGTAGAAATGTTCTACCCCTTTACCACAGCCAGGAGTTCTCTGCGAGTAACGCAGTAATTCCGTTCAGGCTTGCTCAAGGTCTTGCTGAAATATCCGATCACTCTCTCCTGGCCCTCCTGGATCTGCGAAAGCACAGCACCAATTCCGACATTGCTTGCGTCGGTATCCAATACGAAGTTTCCATCTGGCAAAGGATAACTTAATATGGGAGCACTCGTCAAAGCTCTTTTTAATGTATCGAATGATCGTTGACATTCCTCGTCCCATTGGTACTGCACCTTCCTTCCTTCTGTCAGTCTAGTAAGTGGCTTGGCGATGTTGGCAAATCCGGCTACGTACCGACGATAGTACGTGCATAACCCCAGGAAACTTCTTAACTGGTGGATATCTTTAGGTATCGGCCACTCCTGGACAGCTTTGATTTTCTGTTTGTCAACAGCTACTCCCTGTGCCGAAACTACATGTCCAAGATATTGTACTTCTTCTTGGAACAGCTGACACTTCTTCGGGCTTAACTTTAGTCCGGAACTTCGAAGTCGCCGAAATACCTCCTCCAGGTTCCTCACGTGGTCTTCAAAAGATTTTCCAACCACGATAATGTCGTCAAGATAAAGCCCTTTTAACACTGTTTCCATCAATCTTTCAAACGTTGCTGGAGCATTACACAGTCCAAACGGCATCACCGTGAATTGATAAAGTCCTGAGCCGATGGTAAAAGCAGTCTTTTCTCGGTCTTCTTTAGCAAGTTCCACCTGCCAATAACCGCTCTTCAAGTCCAGGGTGGAAAACATCTTCGATCCAGCCAACGTGTCTAGGGTATCGTCTATTCTTGGAAGGGGATAGCTGTCTTTCTTTGTAGCGTGGTTTAATTGCCGATAGTCCACGCAAAATCGGGTCGAACCATCTTTCTTTTTAACCAACACAACTGGAGAAGCTAAGGGCTATTGGATGGTTCAATAACACCTTCTTCCTCCATCTCGCGGACTATCCTGTCGGCTTCTTCTCTTTTAGCTAGAGGTAGTCTTCTCGCCGACTGTCGAATAGGTTGAGCGTCCCCAGTATTAATTTTGTGTATCACCAGATCAGTTCGTCCTCTTTTGCCATTCCCTACATCGAAGATATCCTGGTAGTTTCTAACGATGTCCCTCAATTTTGCTCTCTGGTTTGGTTTCAAATTCTTAGATGAATCGGTGATAAGTCTTTCCAGTTCCTCAGACAGTTTACCTGGTGGTATTTCTGCATGCTGTGTGCTTCTGACTACAGAGGACACTGTTGAACAATGGCCCAAAGTTGTTCCTTTCTTTAGCACAACCGAGTAATGATTCAGGTTCATTACTCTTACTGGAACAATCTCCCTGGCACGAAACAGAGTCTTCCCCAGTGCGACTCCTCTGCCTACATTTCCGTCGTTAAGTTCGGGATCAAACATCATCACTGTTCCAGCTTTAGCTTTCCCATCCAGGCAAGCATCTACAATGATTTCAGTTCTTTCCGGAACATTGACATCCTCTGCTAAGATGGCTCGAAGCATTATGTCATCTTTCCCATGAAGCACCACTTCTTCGTCATTCACTCGCAGAATTCCATCTTTGAAGTTTAACTGGAATCCCTTGGAGCTCATGACATCCATTCCAATGATGACTTCGTCTTCGATGTCTGCCACTAATGCCCGATGTAGGAAGGTTGTGTTTCCCAAGGTCATTTCAACCTCTATTTCACCATGGACCTTCGCTGCTTCTCCTGTCGCTGTTCGCAGTTGCCATTTTGTTGGTTTTATCATTGTCTCTAAAACAATGTTGGGCCTTATTACTGTTTTCGTCGCACCAGTATCCAGCAGCATTGCAAATTGCCTCCTATTAATAAGGCCATCTACGAAGACACTGTTAACGTGGTTGCGTAGCGAAGCGACATATGCGTTGGTAGTTGACACTTGTTTGTTACAGGTCGACGATGGTCCCTTCACATAGGCCTTCTTTAGTTTTCCCGCCGAGGAAGTCTGGGCTCCGTTGCTCTCCTTGCAACGACTCTGGACATGTCCTACCTTACGACACTTCCGACATCTCACTAGTCTTTTTCCGGTAAGGACTTCTTCTATTATCTTCCTTACAGCGACTTCAACATTTCCGCCATCCTCTGATTCTCTTTCTCTGCCCTGACCTCTACAGGTATTTTTCGCAGCCTCAAATTCCAGAGCTCGAGTCAGTGCATCCACTAATTGAGTCGGTCGAGCTAGTATCAATGCTTGTCTGGCTTCTTGGTCTCGAAGTCCATCCAAAAACGCTTGGACTGCTAACCTTTCTATCACGTTTTCTGGTGTGGCTGGATAGGCAAGGCGAACGAGACGGGCAATATCAGCTCCATACTCTTGTGGGGATTCAGTTGATCGCTGGTGGCGATTTTTCAATTGGGAGTGGTAGACGTGCTCCAAATGTGTCTGACCATACCTCAGTTCTAAATGTTTGACCAGTTGTTCGTAGTCTTCTTGCTCCGAGGTATTCAATGTTTGTAAGATATCTGTAGCATCCCCTCTTAAGGCTAGGGTTAATGCGATTGCCTTCTCCTCTGCCGACCATCCGTTTAGCTTAGCTGCAGCCTCGAATTGGCGACGATAATTAGTCCATGATGATTTTCCATCAAATTGGGGAGGTTTCATTTTCTGTCTTGTCCCCTCGAGGCCAATTTTTGAATCCACTACCTCCAAACTGCTTCTGCTTTCGGTCTTTGATGGTGTTTCTCCCCTTTGTTTCGAGACTACTTGTTCTTTTATTTTGTTGATCTCACCCTCCATTATTTGTTTTAGCTCCTCTATCCGCGTTTCATTTTCGACTATTGTCTGCTTTAGCTCTTCTACCCGCGTTTCATTTTTGACTGACTCTTCGACTATTGTTTGCTTTAGTTCCGCCATTTGAGCCTCATTCTCGGATATTTTTTCTTCCAGCATTGCTGAATTTTTCTGTACCATGCCTCTCAAATTTTCTTCTAGGGATTTAGAATTTTCCAGTAATTTGTCTTCCAGGGCTTTAGAATTTTCTGCTAATTTATTTTCTAAGGCCTCTTTCAAGTTTACAGAATTTTCCAGCAGTTGGTCTTCTATTTTTTTTAATAGCATACTCATGTCTCCATTGCCAGAAACTTCAAACAAATAAGTATCGGGATCGTTACCTTCATTTATTAGGGCATCTCGTAGGCGTTGTATTAACTCACTTTTCTTCCCACTAATTTCTAAATCCCTTTCCTCAAGTTCTTTTTTTAAGTCCGCCACTTTCAATTGGTCCAAACTCACTGTTTTAAACATTGTCTGTCTATTTATTTTTCACTTCAAAGTTCCACAAATACACCCCACACCTGACACCACTGTAATGTTTTTATTTTCACACTCGGGTTCAATGCAGTTCTTGGATTTATTTAAAAACACAGTCTAACTCACTCTAATTTATTTCCACTACTTTTACACAAATTTATATTCACAGAAACTACTATTTACATTTTATCTTAACTGTACAAACGACCGACGAAAACTGAATCTTCCTATCGCCAGCTGCTTTATATTTATACATTTGTCTTGGAATTATCTGGTACGTCCACGAACCATCGGGAAATTCCATCACGTTCGAGAAGCTTTAAAGGAATTCCCAGTAACGGCAGCGGTCCGCCGGTTGAGAGACAAACATTTCGGGTTCCACGAATTTATCGGAATAATGTCCCTTCCATGAATTGGTTGAGGGCCGATTGCACCAGCTGTCTGATGAATTCTCGTAACAGTATTATTTGAATTTAAGCAATTATAATGTACGGACCTTTATACCATGGGTCGAATTTTGTCCTACTCTCATTTGTTATGAGAACTTGTTCACCTTTTTGGAATCGTGAGTCCTTCGCTTTAGCGTCGTATGCTAATTTACGATGCCGTTTTGCTGCTTCGAGAGCTTCTCGAGTTCTTTTCAATGCTATCTGAAGTCTAAATCTTATTTCTTGGTCGTAACTATCGATATCATATAGTGGTTGTAGTTATTTGCAAAGGTTCTGTGTTTTTAATTTTGGCTTTATTGATCTGGCATTTGTGAAAATTTTTGACGAATTTTGCTACGTCTCTTGACATATTTTTCCAAAATATGTTGATTTTAATTTTTTAAGTAAACGCTTTTGTCCGCCGTGGCAACCATACGTTGGATCTGTGTGGAATTTTTCTATTATACTTGCCTTATCATTTCTGTTGGTAATTAGTACTGGTTTGTGACATAAAATTATATTCACATTCTTCAATATTTCTTGTCCCATTTCTTTGAATTCATTCACAGTGTACACTTTAAATATTACATCCTCGAGGTACAATTTTAATTGCAATTTTTCAACACTACCAGCCATTTTATTTAGCTTAGATAGGATTTCTTCTAGGAGAAATCTACCATTGGTTACGTGCAGAGAAAAATTTGAGCCCATTTTACCTTTATGTTTTATAAACATTTGCAATGAATTTGGGAAAAGTTTAAATGATAATATTGGCAATTTCATCAAGTGAACGTTACCTAAGGTTCGTATACTTTGCGGGGTATGGTGTTTTTTTCGCTTATATTTTCGGCTAAGGTTGCGATGTGATATTCGTTAATTTATCGATGATTTTTTCCTTCGTACTTTTAAATGTTCCAGCCTCTATGATCAGTTTAGTTCTGTCAGAGTTCGCGTTTTGGATTACACTTCTGGTTAGTGTATCTGTGGAATACTTTTCCGCTACTTCCGATGGTACTCCTTCCATGATGTAAGCTCTTTTTAGTTTGTTGCAAATTACCTCCAATTCGTTTGCGTAGTTGGCGTTGAATTCTGTGGGTAATATTTTACTGGTAAGATTGAAAATTTCCGTAGAAGACATTATGAAAACAAGCGTAAGCAAAATTTCGTCTTCAACGATACTAATGTCGATGTGCTCGGTACAAGAGATCGGTATTTTATAGTTTAATTACACCTAATTGCTCAAATAATTGTCGAGGGTCAATTGACATTCATACACACTACGTATTGTACGAGTAAATCGTAAAAAATATAATTCGTAAGCACCTCGATATTTTAATTTGCAAACAATACAAGGAAGTTTTCAAATAGCTTACAAGGCCAATCATGACTATGGGTCAGCAAAACATGGTAAATAGAACGTTTAATGACCTAGTTATATCACAGGTTATTAACACCTTTAGAGATTCAGCACGTTCATAATTTCCTTTACAATGTATTATAAGCGTTCGACATTTCTTATATATATGCTAAAATAAATCTCCTAAAATTCTTAAATTAAGACATAATAATCATAGATACACAAATGATATAGAATATAAAATAGTTCATTATTAGGGTCACAAGCAATTAAATATTTTTATATGAGTTACATTTGTATGTTATAATGTTCTATACCTTACAACTTTTAGGGCTGTTGGGCTTGCCTATCTAGAATAGCCATACTTCTTGATATGTCAGTTTTTATATTTTTCCTGTGCATATTTTTAAATTTTATTAGCAGCATTACCAGGGCTACTGCAGCTATTACGTATAACAGCACTCTTACCTCTAGCGGGAAATTATTCATTTATATAGACATTAGAATTGACTTCCCCATTGTCGAACATTTCTTGAGTTTGACTTTTTGACTGTGTGGTACCCATTATTGAAAATTATGTATTTTTCGATCGGCTGAATTATTCTGTCAGAAGATTATGTTCGAGAAGATTGGTCATTATTTATGGTTCAGGATCGCCATGTGATATTATAATGTTGCAGCGGCCTTCGACCAATAATACTAATTGTAAAGACTACATGTTTATTTCTACTGGTTACTTGGTTACACTATACTAACTACATCTGGTTACACTATACTAACTACATCTAATCATTACTAGGCTACATTTTGAACTTGACTGATCGTTCGCGATTTACATCAATTATCGAAAATGTGCCATCAGTCGATTGTTTTGCTCATTCAACTATTTGGTGTACGTGATAATATTTGTAGACATGCTGAATTTAATAGGGTTTAATGGGGTTACCTAGAATGGTTTATGATGATGTTATGCTAATAATTGTTTAATTAATTTCCTAAAAGTGTCATGAGGAATTTCCGTTACAAAGCAGGTCAGCTTTGGTTGGCTGTTCTTGTTGAAGATTTTGAGTTTCGACCGCTCTTTGTGTCAAAGGTTCTTCAGGCTCTGAATCTGTTGTATTTCGACCAAATATTTCGCGCTCATCTTCGCTTTTTATTGTGTCCAGTTGTTCAGCCGAAATTTTTGCAAGATGACAGGATATTGATCCACGACTCTGTTCGATAACTTGTAGCTCTCGGTACTTACGACAGAACTCTGGTGAAGTATTCGGCGATATTCAGTCTTGTTCTGGCCATGCTTCGTAAATCTGCAAAACGTGAGCATTATAAATAAATTCATGGCGCTAGTTCATTTCATTAGCTGTCCTTTCAGTTCCGCTTGGGTGAGCGCTGACTGTTGATCCTGTGCAACATTTTCTGCTGCCGGAGTTCTCATTCTCGTTTGACTCCATTGGTGATGGTCACGTTGTTGCTGTGACTGTATTTGTGAAAGTTGTTGTAGTTCCTAGGCTGTAGTTCTTTGGACGAAAGGGGCCGCCTTCTCAGCACTCTGCCATGGACGTCCCGCATGCTGCCTAGCGCAGGCTCCAGCCATGCCCTGGCGATCCCTAGCGGCTCTTTTCCGAGGCATCTAATTCGTACCTCCATTTTCAAGAATGGTGTTACCATTTGGCTCTGGTTACCCAGATAACTCGTAACCCGTAGGCTTGTCACTTCCAAACTGAAATGATTAATAAAAACCAGATCACCCCGTGCTGGTTGTTGGGAAGGATGGAACGCTAGGTGGTAGGTGAGCCGACAGCTGTCCCTTTAGTGGCCTCCTACGGCAGGTCGTGGATAACATGGTTCATGGTTCTATTTTAACCCAGCTTCACACGAGATAAATTCGCAATCCCGCTATTGTATTTATATATATATATATTGTCTTGCGTACAAAGGAATGACACCTCGAAGAGAGTATTCAACATCATTATTTTTCGCAGTTCTGTATTCACTTCGGTCGACAGTTGTCAGTGACTGTCTGTATATATTTTTACTAATACTGTACTAGTTGGGCTATATATCAAATTTATTGAATTTTATTTTATAATCATTAACTTTTGAGAAATGCTGCTTTCGTGTATGGGCATGGTACAAGCAGTCACAAAAGTTACTAAACTTACAGCACAGAACATTATTGTACTTATTAACCTTAGTGTACCTGTGGCAATTGATTTGACAGATGGAAGACAGTTCAATGATAACAACTGTCAAACCAGTTGTTTTTTCATGATAATGGAAACAAGAATTTGTTTAGTGTTGAAGTAGCCATGAAATCTTCCAGAAATGTAATGAGAATGGAAATAACAATGCTCAAGGTTGTAATATTACAATAGATTTTGCTCAGTTCGACAATATGCGACATCAAATAATCAACTATTCATTGACGGAAATAGTGATATGTTTTATAGTAGTTGGCTATGCAGCAGTGGATTTGGTACCGTGTGATAGAACTCGCAGAATATTTCAGAGCTCTTGGGGAGTTATTAGTGATGGCCCAGTGGGCTCCAATTACACCCAAGACAGCCATTGTGAATGGTTGATTAAAGCAAATGACAGCAAGTTCATAACTTTAAGTTTTCGAAGTATGGGGACAGAATGTTCCTATGATTATGTTTTCGTCTATGATGGAGACTCATTTAGTTCACCTCTATTGGGCAGCTTCAGTGGAAAGACTGAGCCTCAACAAGTGATAGCTAGTTCTGGTTATATGTTAGTGTTATTGTATAGTGATACTAATTATGTGTTAGATGGATTCAGAGCAGAATTTTCAATCACAGATTGTCCAAATAATTGCTCTGGTCCCAGTCATGGTGTGTGCTATGATCACAAGTGTGTATGTGCAGATGAGTGGGGTGGGCATGACTGTTCAAAAAAATTATGTCCTGAAAAATGTGGGGTACATAATGGCCAGGGCCGTTGTAAACAAGGTGAGCACTGTGTTTGCCATCCTCTATATTCTGGACAAGCTTGTGATCTGTATGAACGTGACTCTGTTGGTAATAAATGGCACTGGCTCTCTCATGCAGAAGGTGGTTTGCAGCCTCGGGCTGCACATTCAGCAGTATATATTGAAAAGACTGATGCTTTGTATGTTTTTGGTGGATATAATCTAAATAATGTATTAGCTAATTTAGAAATTTATCATTTTCAAACAAGTACTTGGAGGGATGAAAATGGTGAAAATTTGTCTGAAAAAGGTTTCAGAATGTCCATAGAACCTGGTTCAATAGCAAAATTAATAGATCAGGCTGGTCCAGATTGGGAACACAAATGGGGTATAGGTAGTAAGATATCATATTTTAGAAATCTCTTTTATTCCTTTAGTGACAATAGTACAAGAGCCAGAAGACGACAGAGACATTCCAGAGTACCTGATGATCATAACAAACCTCCTCCAAGGTATGGGCATGCAGCTTGTGCTATAATGAGAGGGTTTGTGTTGTATGGTGGTAAATTACACAATGGAAGCCTGTCAAATGAGTTGTGGTATTATGATGCTCAAACAAAACAATGGGAACAACGAGGGCTATTTTCCATATTCCAGCCTCCTAAACTTACCAGGCATACCTTGACTTGTGTGGAGAATGTGATATATTTGTTTGGTGGTAGTACAGAAAATGGAGAGTTCTCTTCTTCACTTTATATGATGGAAATGTTGCCCAACAAAGAAGAAAACTGGCTTGAAATAAAACCAAGAGGAGGGAAGCAATTAGATGTCAGGGTAGTGGCCCACTCCACTGTCTATCATGCTAGAACAAGATCTTTGATAATATATGGAGGTATTGTTGCTGGTGTTGCACGATTTTCAAAACTTTCAGACAGAATGTTTGCTTTTCAACTTGAGAAAAGGCATTGGGCTGAGATACATTATACCAGAGAACATTTGAGGGAAAAGTTTGTTCCAAGGGAGAGAGCATTTCACACAGCCAATGTATTTGGAAATTACCTTGTAGTTTTTGGAGGGTATTCTCATAGACATAACAAAGAAGAAATTTGTTATGATAACCAGATGTATCTTTATCACTTGGGCTGCCACACTTGGGTTAATCCTGATATTTTGGGGAAGACTAATGATTCTCATTATCCAAAACAACAAGGTGAGTAAATAAAATAGAATTTGATTAACAATTTATTGTCAAATTGTATTAGAACAATATGATATGCTATTTTATTTCATAAAAATGGGATGTTTAAGACAAAGACTGTATTTGGTATTTTGACATGATAGGATCAGGGGCTGTCAGAAAAAAAAACTATGGGTGGTCCCACATTTTTCAAAATTATTTTGGTTTATTCAGCAGCATCTGGGTGCATAAGGTTAACATTTTTAAAGCCCATTGCATGTGTGGATAAAACATGGAAGCAGGAAGCATTTTAAATTAATATACTATAAACCACTCTTCCATTTCTATTTGAAAGTAAATTAATTGTTACTTGTTAATATCAATTTATTGAAAATTCAGGAGTTTTCTGATTATGAAAATGTGTATTTAAAATACATTAAAAAAAAACAAAAACCAACTTCAAAAAAGTACCTTTACTAAAAAGCATGAAATAATTTTTTTTTCTTAAGTCAGTGCCAGATTGAACAGTGAAGTTGTGAAGTACAACTTATAAATGTACTTCCCAAATTATTTGCACTTTAGCTTAGCCCAGACTTCAGAAAAAGTATTTAATTGTTGCATTAAACAATTATTTCATGCTTTTTAGTTAAGCTACCTTTTTTGAAGTCAGTTTTTGTTTTTTTTTAATGTATTAAAAAAAATTTGTGGTGCAATGACTTAATTGGTTGTAGTTTTCAAATTTATTTTTTTCAATATTGCCTAAAATAAGGTACTTTTAACCATCATTTATTAGTTTAACCAACCTCAATTACTGTTGAATGTAATAACTTTTTTTCTAAATATGTATATGTTTTAAGAAATTTTTGCATATGATTCTAACTTAGGTGGATCCACTATATTATAGATGATTTGAGTATCATCATTCTTTAGGTCTGTTAATTATACTGACATTCATTTAATATCTCCTCTCTACAGAATCTTATATTAAATCATTATACAGTTTTAAGTGATATAGCATAATAGGACACAGTTTTCAATTTTGATAAACTTTGTTTGATAACAATTTGAGTTATTATTAAAAATAAAGGGACTTAGCTTAAACAAAATTTATATTCTTTGTCAAACCTAGTATACAATTTAAAAAAGTGACATGAATATTTATTATACAATTTTTAATGATGTGGAATAGTTAGATGCATTTTATAATTACTCCTGTTTAATAACAATTTAAGATATTATGAAAAATAAATATATTTTAATTTTAAGTAAAATTGATATTTGCTGATAAACCTCATATACAGTTGAAAAAGTGACATGTAGTGATGACAGTATACATTTCTGACCATGCAAATAATATTCATACTAACGTTTTTCGTCTGAATCCAACTTATGAAGACAGTGTATATAGAGACCAACTGAGAACCTCCATCTTGACATTGATTAACTAATATTTATTTTGATTTATTTCCAATCTACTTTCAATTTATTACAATTTTTAGTGATGCCATATAATTGGATGCAGTTTTCAATTGTAACTGTGTTTGACTACAATTTGGGTTATTATAAAAAAATAAAGGTACCTCACCCTTAAACAAAAATGATATATTTTTTGAAACCTAGTATATAGTTGGACAAGTTACATAAATAATTATTATAATTTGAGATATTATAAAAATATAAAGGTACCACTTTTAAACAAAATTTATATATTTTTTAAACCTAGTATATAGTTGAAAAAGTTACATAAATATTTATTATACAGTTTTGAGTGCAATGGCATAATTAGATGTAGTTTCTAATTCTAATTATTTCTATTTGATAACAATTTTAGGTATTAACAAAAATAAAGGTACTTCACTTTTAAGCAAAATTCCCATTTTGTAACAAACCTCATTTACAGTTAATAAAGTGGCATGGAATGAACAGGATACATTTTAGACCATGAAAATCTGTTTATGAAGAATAATTTTTTTCTTAAAATTGTTAATAATTTTTTTTTGATTTATGAAGACACACTGTATATGCAGACTAATTGAAAATCTTCACATTACAGTTGATTAACTAACATTTATTTTGGTTAATTTAACTTATTGTCAATTTACCCCAATTTCTGAACAGAAACATTTTCATATTTTCTCCATCTCCACCAAAGCTTACTATATAAGAAAGTCCCGAAAAAACGGCATGTTATTGAAAAAACAACAAACAAAACATTTCCATATTATTAATACCAGCAACTCCACCAAAGCCTTCTGTATAAGAAAGTCAGTAAAAAAGTTTTTCTCAATTTTCTAAAAAACGGTTCAAGCTATTTTTTTTTGAAAAAATATGGGACCTCTTCGGGATCCGCCGGAACTAATTCAATTTCTTTTCAATTTATTGTACCCCCAAGTTTTGATTTTGATATTATTAATACCAACAACTCCACCAAAACCTACCGTATAAGAAAGTCGATAAATTTATTTTCCGATTTTCTAAAAAACGGTACAAGCTATGTTATTGAAAAAAATATGTTACCACTTCGGGATCTCCAGGAACTAATCCAATTTCTTTACAATTTATTAAACTCCAAGTTCCCAAGTTCCAAACAGGAACATTTCCATATTTTTTAATACCAGCAACTCCACCAAAGCTTACTGTATAAGAAAGTCGGTAAAAAAGTTTTTCAAGATTTTCTAAAAAACAGTACAAGCTATTTTATTTTGAAAAATATGGGACCACTTCGGGATCCTCCAGAACAGGATCCAGTATAAACGGTCGAAATTCCTTGAAACGTTTTCGAGTAATCGCTGAACACATAAAAAGAACATAGATACGGACGAATTGAGACCCTAATTCTTTTTGAGATCGGTGAAAAATGAGAAGTTAAGAATAACTTAAGATTATTTGAGGCAGAGACTTGTGTCAATTTTTTCAGAAAGCCCTATAATATTACCTTTTGTGATCAGAATTTGATTTCAAAATCTGTCATGTTGCATTTTTTACAGTTACACTTCTACATTCCATTTTATGTGTGATGACTGTCTTGTTCTTTTTGTTTAATCACCACAGGTTTAATCAATGTTATTTTATTCTTTTTGAGTTTGTAGCTGAATGGATGTAGTACAATATGTTAAAGCTAAGCAAAGTACATAATTCTCACATGAATTATCAATAAATCATAATGAATAAAGCCATCTCAATTAAACACAACACTAAAATATGTGACACATTTAGTCTATTTCACAAGTTCAAAATGATGTTAATTTTTGCTACTATATGTGAAAATATGAGTAAGGTCTCATTATATTTGGATTGATGTCTAGAAAAGTGAATGAAAGTTGCACATAAATAATTGTGAACATTATTGAAAAATTAGTATATAAAAAGCATGCAGTATTTGCAGCTAGCTATTAGTGTTTAACATATGCTGTTATGATGGCTTAACCCACCAAAACTTTTTATTTACATTTCAAGTTGGAAAATTTTTAAACAGTCATTAAAAATATTCTCCCTTTTGGACAACTATATTTTATGATGATTACTAGTTTTCTTAATATTTTCCTGCAATAGAAAAAAGTTTTATTTTGTAAAACTGTTTTGTTGAGATTTTAGAACTTTTAATTTGTATTATATGATTAATTATTATGTTTAAATTATTTTCATATCTGATATCTGATCTTAGTGAAAGTTCTATGATCACATTGCAATATTTGCTATTCTTGTGTTATACATTTTAGATCTTAATTTTAGAACCTATCAAAAAAATAAAGTTCTCTTTGTTAATATTGTTATTGCTCTTTTAAATATGAATTTGTTTAATTTTAAAATTCTCGTGCTAATTCTTTAAAAAAAAAATTCATTAACAGGTAGGTTGTTTATATTTTTTTGGAACTATATTGTTAATCTTTTCTTTATTATAATTAAGAAAAAAATTCTTTAATTTGAAATTAGTCTGTATATTTAATAAATTCATTATCACGAACAATACAGACAAATACAGAATTTTTAGGTTTCTATACTCTTAATGAATGAAATCATTGTGTGTCTGTCCTTATGTCAGCCTACTTTCTTTGAAATTCCTGGACAGAAATGTCGAAATTTGGTATCAATGCAAGGCTTGGTGACCAAATCAGAGTACATACTATAAATGAAAAAAAAATCAGATTTTGGGTGAACTATGTGGGGGATAAAATGTGGATTATAGGTTCTTATCCAGTTCAGTAAAAATAAAGGAATATGAATTTTTTTTTCATATTTTAAAATAATTTATTTAATTATGAAAATATACAAAAATTGACTCCCTTTATTTCCTAAACTAAAGAGCATACAATTTTGAAATTTTGAGAAAAATTGAAATATAGAGTCTCACTAAAAGTTTACAGGAAAAATAAATAAAAACCCTAATACTAATTTTAGGGGGTCAATTACAAAATTATAAGAAAAATAAAAAAAATAATTTTTTTGAAGCACATTTTGTATTATATAATATGAATGGGTGAATGATCAATTCAAATAAATATTCAGCTAGAAAGTTTTTGCATCGATATATTTACATTTTGTTAATAATAAATAAATCTTAAAAAACCCTCAAATGAATTATTTTATAGCAATAACTTCAAATCAGTGATTACAAATCACCTTTAAAATATAAAATACCATATTTTTGTGTCTATAGATCTAAGACATAAGTACATAAGATATTTTATAAATCTCTTTATCTCACATCCAGATGTTTCTATTGTTTTATATATTTTTAAACAAAGGTATTTACACATTATTTTTATATTATCTATTCCAATTAACCTAGTGCATATACTATCAAGTTATATTGTTTATTTATAGATATATCACAAATATTACTCATTTAAAATAATTCTAAAAGTGCAGTATTTGCTTTATGACATTAATCATTACAGCAGATTTAATTAGTTCAAGTATAACCGCAGGTTTCCAGCAAATTTCCACTATATTTACCAGTTTGAAATGTTATACTTGTAACCAATATTCAGAAGTTCAATACAACACCTAGTTTAAATAAAATTTTAAACCAAACTAATTAATGTTGTCGTAACTGTTGTCCATAATGCTAAGCATATATTTTTACATATATTTTGCTCGTCGGCAAAAATTTTTTGTTTCCAAAATTCTTGTGTCTGACATCATTTTACCCTGTGACTGTTTTTATTTCTAGCGCGTTTTCGCCTCTGTTTTTCGGAAACATGTCGTTTTGATAACATTTAAAAAATTGTAGATAGTGATATATTATTTTGTTAGTGAAACACGAAAATAAAATTCTCTGATAAAATATATAAATCTGATTTTTTTTGTTAATAACCAGTTGATTTTTCCAACATCCATGAATTAAAAAAACAAGTTTTCATATTATTTGTAGAAAAATAGCACTTAGTGTCCGACAAATAAATTAAGGCGTAACTAAAATTTGACAAAAAAGTACAATTTTTCATGTTCAAGAAATTTAAAAAAATTCTTGTTCATTTATGTTAATACGAGGGTGAATCAAATATGAACCGGACTTTTCTGTTTCTCGCCCTGTAGGTAATAAGAGTGGCGTGACGTCTCGATATATGTTAGGTAGGAATGTTAAGAAGAGGGGAGTTCGTCGGTTTGGCGAGGCGTACTCGATGCGCTGTTAGTAGCATCATGTCAGAGCAAAAGGTACATACGTCTGTTGCGCAACGTGTTATCAAATTTTTGGTGCGGGAGGGCGTTAGACCGTCTGAAATTTTGCGTCGACTATCTGCACAGTTCGGCAATGAAACACTTCCAAGGACCTAAGTGTACGACTGACACAAAAAGTTTTCAGATGGCCGAGAGACAGTGGAAAATGAGCCTCATGCATGCCGTCCCACGACAAGCATCAATGAGGCGAATATCTACGCAATTCGTGAGCTGATTGAAGGCGTACTGCTGATCAATTTTCTGCACGAACGCCGTACAATTAATGTTGAGTATTACTGCGAACTACTCCAAGTGAAACTTGCCTATCGGCAAAAGAGGCGGGATATGTCTATCCGAAGTGTGATTCTGTTGCATGACAACGCTCGGCCACAACTGCTGCATTGAACAAAATGCATTGGGAAACCCTTGAACACCCGCCTTACAGTCCTGATTGGTCGCCATGTGACTACCACATGTTTGGGCCACTTAAAGAAGAACTGGGAGGCCACCACTTTGAGGACAACGAAGGTGTAGAAACGTTTGTGCGCAATTGGTTATCGACACGACCCAGTTTCATTCTTTGTGAAAGGTATTAAAAAACTTCCGATTCGGTGGGAAAAATGTATACATAAGAGAGGATACTATGTAGAAAAATAATATGTATTAAAATTTGTATTGATCGTACCAATAAAATTTTTAAAACAAAAGTCCGGTTCATATTTGATTCACCCCCGTACCATTGAAAACGGGGTCTGATTTAGATCTTGAAACGTTTGGATTTTTTGAAATATACAGACTTTCAAGTTTATGTGGTGTTATTCCCAAAGAACTCCGAAAAATTAAAAATTTAACTATCGATTGAAAAATATTACTCCACGTCAGAGGTCGTTGTATAATGAATCAATTTACAATTTGGTTCTGTTAACAATGGTTTCTGGTTAATGAAATGAAAATATCTTTGCGTCTCAAATTCATACGTGATTATAATTTAATTTGAATCTAATGTCTAAATAATTAAATATGTTTTATTTCTATTTAAAGGAGTTTTTGCACACGCATCTGCTGTACGTAATGCAAACACATTATTATTGGTGGGTGGATATCATGGAAACGTTAATGGGGATTTACTTGCCTACACGGTACCACCAATGATAGCAACAAGAAAAGGCGAGTCTTACGAACCGGAAGCAGCCTGTTCGCGCCATCATAATCATCCCGAATGCTCTGCAGATCCAGAATGCGGATGGTGTACAGCAGACGAACAATGTTACGGTCGAACGGTAGGAACTAATTGCACAACAAATTTGTTAACGACTAGATGCCCTGGAGTTTGTCCTGCACTAGGCGATTGTCATTCTTGTTTGATACATGGTCATGTTTCATCTAAGGAGATCCATTCTGCTGCTCATAAATTAGGTAATTTGTGAAAGCAGTTTTATTTTCATATAATTTTATCATTTTTTTTTATTGGAGGGTTGGAAGAGTGTACTTGGTGTGTACAAAATGCCAGGTGCCACCACAAAGATGATAATTACGGTGTTTGTGGTTTGCAAGAGGATAGCCCGAGTCAAATTCCGGGTTGGTGGGGCCCGAAAGGTACAGAAATTTTAAATCCTGATCAATGCAGAGAATTGGACCGACGTCCTGGGCTGACATTCATAAAGTATTATCATCCTGTCAATTATTCTCATCCAGATAATCCTGATCAATGAATCTTAACCCTCACGTAGAATCACATGGATCGATCGTGGGCGTTCTGTTCCCGACCTGCGGCGCCGTGAGTTGGTCTATGGACTGTCGTTGTGTAGCAAGTTCCTGTCTGAGAGACAACAAATTGTGTTATGAGTATCAAAACAGTAAAAGCAACATGCTTTTAAGATTTTTTTTTTTTTTTATTGATCTCTACCGAAGGAATTGATAATGATTTAGTCGTCTTTTACTTATTACCTACTATTTTTATACTGAAAATCGTGATGTACAAAGGAAAAGTACATAGCTTATATGAGAAAAGATAACTTTAATTATGTAAATAGGCTATTATCAAGGTTTTAAAATATATGCATTCGTTACAATGTGCTGCATGCACCCTCTTACATAATTAAAGCGCAAAAATTTGGAAAATGGCGAATAAAGGAAAAATAGGTGAAAAAAGCAACTTTTCCCAAAATAGAGGTATCAGATACCGATGTGTTTCGATACCGACAAAAAAAATAAGTGTCTACTTAATGTGTAAATTGACAGATGTTTCTAAGTTGTTAAACAAAAGTTAAAATTTATCTCTTAGGTCACGCCTAATACAGGGTATAATTCTAGTGGGCACTTTATGACAAGTATATTGGAGCTAACATGCAATTTTAGGGCTTTGTACAATCTTGTTGTATTTACTATTTATATGTTAAGTTCAACATAAAACACAACAATTGACAATGACCCCATACGTGGGGTTGAAATGTCCCCAGACACAGAGCTCTCTTTCTCTATCTCAGCCTGTTTTCGTTCACTGCTGGACATAGGCCTCTTCCAAAATGTTTCATTCATCTTTTTGTTTTGCTATTCTAGTCCATTTTTTTTGCGGTTTATTAATTGTTAATATCTGTATCAATTTTTCTGAGTTTTCTCTTGCTCCTTGCCATTCGAATCTCTCCACAGGACTCTTGATATCCGTTACTTTCATTATATTGCGAATGTCGCTATTTCGAACCTTGTCTTTCAAAGCTATTCCCAGCATGACCCTTTTTATCGATTTTTTGGTTATGTAGTTTTCTTGGCCATCGTTTCCAGTCCATATGCGATAATATGCAACAGTCATAGGCAGGTATTACATTGTCAAAGATCTTTGATCAAATCTTTTATAAAACATTTAATGAAATTTGATATGATTGTCAGAACAAATTTCATTAAATGACATATTACACTACATCAAATATTTGATCAAATATTTTTTCTCTATTCAAAATTGGGAGTGTATATAATTTTATGATTGTTTGTGCTACTGTGGTGTATTTTTATGGCTACAATTTCAGAAATAAAAAAAGTAATGGGGGCCTAGAAAGGAATAGTTTTTCAATAGTGGGCCTTATAAGCAAAACTTCAGATTAGCAGTTTGAGCAAAATGTTAATTCTACAGTTGTTATTGGATCAACTGTTGGAATGTTTCCAAAACAACACACACAAAATTACTTTAATTTTTTCGGTATATTTATTAACTTTTCAATCCGTCGAGTTTTCTTCAACGTCTACACAATGGTATTAACAATTTTCATTGTAGGCAGTTAACCTTTTGTTTTTATTTTATATATAACATTATACCAAATCAACGGTCTTCATACTCAAATAATAAAATTTTTGCTGTACAATTCTATAATAAACTTCGGAGGCACAAAACGTGATCAAAGATATATGTCAAATAAATATTTTGTCAAAGATTAGGTATAACACTATCAAATATCTTTGACAAAGATGTTTTGTCAAAGATATTTGATCAAATATTTGAAAATGTAATAGCGGCCATATACTTTACGCTTTAGGCTCATCGTTATATAATTGTTTTTAATATAAAGTTGAATTTTCCAAAGGCTGCACATGCCAATTAAATTCTTCCTTTTATTTGGGCTGTTTGATTCTCTTTGCCAATTTGGATGGTGACCGAGATATATCTACTGGCGTACATGCTGTAGGGAACGTTGGCAATCGTAATATCATTTTGCGTGTTGCTAATTTTGGTATTATGAAGGTTAATTTTTAGTCCTATTTTGTTGGATTGTTCCTTTAAATTTTGTAGCATGTTTTTTAGTTCTATTATGCCTGCACTGACCAGTACTATATTGCCTGCATACCTTAAGCTACTCAAGCATACACCATCCACATTCAGACCGAAATTTTCCCAATCCATCAGTTAAATACTTTGCCAGTGCTGAGGTGAACAACTTGGGTGGGACAGTGTCTAACTCCTCTGCCTAGGGAAATTATCTTTATTTTAACTGAAATATCGCCTGTTTGTAGATATTTTTGAGGATGGTGGTATTATTGCAAGTCTATTCTAGCATCTTTCAGTGCACCAGGGAGGACCAGTCTCAATGCTATCTAGCCCATTTGAAAGCAATTACCGTTACAACAGTTCCCTTCTTGCTTCTAAATATGACCTGAGAGTTTTTCATAATTCAGGTATCTTTCCTTCCAGTTAACATTTATTTAAAAGCAAATTTAGGGCTTCCTCCAGTTGCAATGCTTCCCATTTTCAACTTTTTAGACGTTACACAGGAGCTTTTTTGTTCTTCATTTGGTTAAGGGCATGTCAGATCTCAGATATCATTACTTCTGGGAGGTCTACCGAGTCGGCCTTTAGAATCTTTCTATCGGCAGTTTCAGGTTTTTTGTTTTTTGTACTTTGGATTTATCTAATAATTTGACTCTTTTCTCTCACTATGTTTACTGTTGATCCTTTATTTTCGTTGTGCTTAGTTTCTTTTAGCTAGCTTTGACTTTAGTATTCTCATGTTCTTGTTGTTTTCTATCTTTTTTGAGATTTTGTTTAATAATCTCTTAAGTCGGATCGTATTTTTTTCTTGACAGTGCGGTTATTATTTTTCTATGCTAATGTGTCTTTTTGTGTTATTTTCGTTTTTCCATTAGTTAGTATTGTTCTTAATTCAGTTTAAGTATCTCCGTCGTTGGAAACATTTTTGCAAGAAGTTTCTGTCTTTGTGACTTTGTATTTGTTTGTATGCGATGCCAGTATCAAATTGATTTAAAACGGTGACATCTTTACATACAGTTCTGACATTGGAGAGTATAAAGTCTATCACATTCTTTATCTTACAGCCTGAGCTACGCCATGTTTCCTTTCGCTGACTATTTTTTTAAAATTATAAATGGTATTAGGCAGAAAAATCTTTTGTTGCTGAGGAAGTTGCATGTCTCCTCTGTGGTTTCTCTCACCCAATTCATAGTCTTATCATCTGCGTTGAATGTCGGTGCATAGCAGTGTAACAATTGGATGCTATATCTTTTTGTTGAGTTTTACAATAAAGTACATCACTCTATCAGATAGCGCACAGTATTTGGTCACCAAGTGTTCTATTCTTATTTACTATAAAACCCATACCTCCTACACAGATAAGTATCTCATAATATACACACTCTATCTGTACAAGAATACTGGTTGGTCGTTTTGTCAATATCTTTTTCTCTCAGAATATTTGTGAGGAACAATTTTTGTACAGGCAACGAGTAATTCAGGCAAATTTTCGAAATATGACTTACGATACTTTGTTTTCCATTCAAATACTTACTTGTTGCAAGAAAAATGTGAGAAGAGAAATTCTTAATGAACAGGTAAAATAATTAAATAACTGATTTAGTTTTTTATTAGTTTGTCATTTCAATACGCCATTTCAAGTTTAAAAATATACCATATTCAGGGATGTTAAAGTAATAGTATGATAACATTTTATTTCTATAATTCTGTCAACTTATTAAATTGCCGAATACATATTTGGTTTAATTTTAAAAAAAGTTTAATGACAGGTCTAATAATCATACAAATCATTATATGTTTTATCGACTTCATAAAAAAAAATTTCGATTAAGCCGAAGGGTGCCTAAAAATCATAAGTTTAAAATTTTATTATTTCCTTTTTATGGTTTCATGGGTCTCTATTCCAAATAGTATTCAAACCCTTCAAAATCTTAATCTGACTTCGTTTTTAATGGCATTAAAATCTGAATTATAAACGAAGTCAGATTCAGACTTTAAGACAGTTGGATTTTTTCGCTTTTTTTCTCAAGTTTGATATTATTTACTAGAAGAAACTTCAGTAAAGAAGTGTTCATATGAGTTGTTATTACCCTGTAAATCATTACTTAAAATAGAACAAACTATATTTGATAACATAAGGATTATATTCGGCATATACCTACATTTTCTTACCATTGCTATCACACTGTAGTTTTTAGTTTACAAAGAAAAAAATTGAACAAACACCAATTATCAAAGAGAACTTAATAATTTCTTTATTTATCTCCAGTTCTGAGCTATGTGCAATATTTTAAGCCACTAACTCATCGAAAGTTACTTTGAAAGTTAATAAAAACGTGTAAAATACAGATCATCAATCAAATTTTAGAAAAGAAGAATAAAATGTAAATCGAGTTGCATTAACATAAATGTATAATTCAAACCTGTATTACGTCTGTTAATAAAAACATGATAAAATAATTAATATTACTCTTATACATTTTTAGGTCGATTTCAGTCCATCCAGCTTGATGCATAAAGTTGATCCGGGTTTGAACAATGGTGAAATGGTTGCGAGACTGATGGGTTACCTGCGTCTTCCGTCCACTTGGCAAGAAATGTTGAACGTTTGTGTCAGCTTTTGCTCGGCGTCCGTACTTTTTTCTGATGACGTCATAGCCAATATAAGCGCTATTGATCAGAAAAATTGCACTACCGTTAAATGTCCGGAGAATCTCATTTTAGATCGAATACCTGTGGATTTTAAAGCCAGAAAAACAGTCAGTACCGGTCAAAATTTGCAGTATCAGCAAAGCAAAATGGAACTATTGCATTACAAGGATATGGAGGATGCGCCAAAGGTAAATATGATTTTTATGTTTTATCGATAACGTATATATTATATGTAAAATTTATAATTCCTGTTCTCTGTAGTTAATGTATAGGATAAACAGTAGCTTTAAGAGAGTGTTACTTATCTCCGCGTTTTTGGTTTAATAAATATTCAACTATCTTATCTGACGCATGTGTATTGTAATGTTTTTATTTTCACACTCGGGTTCAGTTCAGTTCTTGGTTTTATTTAAAAACACAGTCCAACTCACTCTAATTTATTTCCACTGCTTTAACACAGTTTATATTCACAAGAACGATTTACAATTTATCTTGACTTAACAATAGGACTGTCAAATACTGAATGCCTCTTATCGCCAGCTGTCCATATTTATATATTTCTCTCCGAATTGTCTGGTACGTCCACGAACCATCGGGAAACTTCTTTCATGTGTTCTGGAAACTTTAAGGGAATTCCCAGTAATGGTAGCGGTCGGCCTGTTGAGAGACAAAACATTTCGGATTCTCAGAAGTATCGGAAGAATGTCCCTTCCACGAATTGGTTGATGGCCGACTGCACCAGCTGTCGGATGAATTCTCGTAACATTATGATAAGCACCCGAAAATATAGTAGGTTCGCGAATCATTCTTTTTGAGTTGTTTATTTTTAAAAGAATCAGAAGGAACAGTTCCCAATGGACATAATGAATTACTCGTTTACGCGTATTGATTTCGAATTATGCAAACTGAACCGATACTGAATCAAATCAAGAGTCACTTTCGCTTCACCTAATAATATTTGAAATTGCATATCATAATTTATACTTATTTTATTGATAACAAATTTTGTGTACCATTGCCCTTATCAGTTCAACTTAAATGTGTTTAATAGGATCAATATTAAAGTTCTAAATATCATTTCTGACACACGTTTGGATACAATTGAGAACATCTGGTAAATAGTTGTTAGACAACATTTCGAAAGGGAAGGAAGTTGTCATTGTACATAGCCGATGCTTTATTAAACGGTAGAGCTGGGGATAAACAAATTGTATTTTCTCTGAGGTAATTCCAAATACTTTTTCGATTCAGTTTAAATTGAAAAATCTTAATATGTTAACCCGAAATCGAAGGCAAACAAATATATATGTATTATCAACAACAAATCACAGTTTCTATGTTTAAGAATTCATGAATAGATGTCAGCACATTAGAATAAACCGGAAACAATTCAATAGTGACTATATATTTCAATGCAGTAACGTCAGCAATTATTAATTGATAATATTATTTTAATTTAAAATAACATAGTTTTTTTTAGTGTTCCCATCTCAGATAAGCCTTAAAAAATCGCGTAGATGACTAAACACTTTATTCAGTTACCAGACCGGTTCTAATTGGTTCTAAATGGTTTGAACCAAACACATCGTACCGTTTTTTTTGTTAATACCAAAAAGAGATCAAAAAAATTCTTTCTTAAATTACATTTTAGGTTATGTATTTACTATTTTATATGTTTCGACAGACATTTTATAACAAATTTCCCTTCATTTTAAAAATATCATTTAAAGATGAATGAATCACGTGAGCAAATTTATTCATATAAACAAAAACAAAACAATTGAACATATGAGTGGCGTTTTCCGGTTGAAGCAAATTGCATCCTAGCGAATCAGTTTTGGTTCTACTTTCAATATTGAAAATGGTAATTTCAAAGTACATCTACTGTCAACCAAGGGTAAAACCAAAGTTATAACCGGCAGATCGCTGAAAATTTGCTTATATTAAATTACCGACTAAATAAATCATTTAATTTAAAGACTGTCTTAATCACACCATTACCCTATAAGAATGATATTACCCAAGACTAAAATATAATAGTGAACCTAAAAAATTGTACATCAGATGAGAAAATTTGAAAAAGACATAAATACCCCTTAGCACAGTTTTACAAACCAAAGTTGACAATTATAGTATTTTGTTGATTAGCTTTGAAAAGCATACCAACTACATGTTTTTGTTGCTATATTAGGGAATGCACTAACAATAAGACATTTTTATATATAAATAAAAAAATATTATTTATAGGTTTTCACTTTCGAATATCTGGAACCTTACGCCAACGGCTCGTGCGAGTTATACAAAAACTGTTTGCATTGCGTCACAGACTCAGAATGTGGATGGTGTGGATTAACGAATTCTTGTCAGTCTCGTTCCGAAGATGAAAACATAAATTGCTCAATAGATGAAGATTGGCAGTATTTAACTCTGCAACCAAGTAGTTGCTCAAATTGCTCAAATTATATAACCTGTGATTCTTGTATTGGCTCAAATTTGTGCGAGTGGTGGATAGATGACGCGAGATGTGCCAGAAAAGGACAGAAACCTGAGGCGGCTGTCAGTTTGGACCAGTGTCCGGTACCATGTTACAAAAGAAATGACTGTGGTTCGTGTTTGGATCAGAAAGGCAGGTGTGTCTGGTGTCAAGCTACCCAGCAGTGTTTCAGTTTTTCAGTGTATACCAGCGAATATCAATTCGGATTGTGTAGAGAGTGGTTGGATCAAGCTTATCCATTGGTTACGACCCAGGAAAACAGCCTGCTGCCAACGACAAGGAGTAAAGACCAGTGTAAGACGTGTTCGATGCATTCCAATTGTTCAACTTGCTTGAGCTCGTTGAGTTGTGGATGGTGTTTTAATATGTCAAATCCGATGTCAGGTGAGTCCATCTAGCGTTTAGCTGATGAAATACATTTCAGTAAAAAATAAATTCTTGAGGCATCCTCTAAAAAGATTCCCTTTGATGAGAAAACAGCCGGATTATTTTTTAATTATTTTTATTCAAAACAACATGTGCTCCAAGACCACTTGATATTTGGGCAAAATCATAAAATCGTATTTTTTTTTAATATCCCTTACAGTATTTAGACTTTGAGAAAAAGTCATGGAAATAGTTTTGTAGGAATTTACCTCATTAATTTTTTTCTAAAGTTCATATTTATCAAGATATTCTCAATAGACCAGGTCGTTTATATTTCAGGGAAATCACTATTTTAGTTCTCACATTGTTAATGGTATAGATGAGTTTATTATTGAGAATATCTTGATAAGTATGAACTCAGATAAAAATTGAATAAGACCTTTTTTGTATAGAATTTAATTTCCTACTAAACTGTTCCATGATTTTTCCCAAAGCCAAATACTGTAAGAGATATTAAAAAAAACTACGTTTTACACAAAATCAACGTAAGTGTCTTGAGGCACATGTGGTTTTGAATTAAAAAATCTTATAATTTTTTCATCAAAAGCAAGCTTGGTAGGGGACGGCCACAACCTCAAGAAATTTAATTTTTGTTGGCTAGGCTAATAAATATATATGGAATTTTTAACCAGCTACTTACTAGTGGTTTATGTAGAGTGACTTAAGAATGTTAAAAACTGTTATGATATTTGTAAGTTTAACCATACATATTTGAACAATGCATGTATCATAAGCAAAGCTTCGGATCTGATTCGTTGCGCATCGAATATTTAGGTCCTGGGTAAATAAAGAAATTTGTCTTCAACAAAATTTTATGCACAATACCGTAACTAACTCAACAATTCCTCTTTCGGTTAATTTGGATTGTCGCAGACTCTTGTGGGCAAAACAATTATATAGAGTTGAGTTCGTTTCGACAAATACTTTCATATGTTCTATGGAATATACTAGACATTTCTTGAAGAAACTTGAATCCTCTTATGACTGTAGTTCTTCTAGTACACGTTCATGTACATCCCGTATCTGGAATAGAACCATACTAATCTTGGTGTCTCTGGTTATGTTCTCTTGGTAATGCTAGAATGGGGTTTAAACATAGAGCTACTTTCAGACAGCTCTTTTCCCCTTTCAGCTTCGTACCTTAGCGGAGATTGTAGTAAATCATCTTAAGAAGAGTAAAGACCCCTCAAAGCTCTCCATTTATTGTTTATCTTTGATTAATATCCAATAATGAATTGCTTCCAGCTTGTTAATAACCTTTATCATTGTTTTTGATTTGCTGTGGCCCAAATATCTACACTTTTTCGAATAGGAAACAGTACATAGAATTTAGCGGCAAATACTTTTCTTATATTCCTATGATATTCAAATATGAGGCCTAAAATTATAATATTGTCTAAATGAACAAGTTTCTCAATCCATTTTATACAATAATAGTGAAATGAAACAATACTGGTGGAAAATGTGATCTTCATCATCTTGTGAAGTCCAACTTGCCAATACCCGCTTTTTATGTTCAAGTTTTGAAAGTACATGACATAAATCATGTGATAGCGACCAAGGGCTAATAGACCACTTGTTGCTGGTCCAGTGGTAATTCTTTTCAAGTGTAACCATATGGTTGATCCTTTCTCCTATTGATTCAATTTTTGATGATGTTGGTTCGCCATTAATACCATCAGTGCTATGAATAATTTTCCACTTATCTGTAAGAAATTGCTTTGTATTTTTGTGTTCATATGATATTTGGATGTTGTCAATATTTCTTTATTCGTTCCAGTTTTGTTAGATGTCTGATACGCCGATTCACAGTTGGCTATTGTTCTTATTGGTTCAAAACAAGTGATTTTGCTTCTCTTTTTGTCATCTCAATATCATTATCTGACAGGTTGAGCAATATGACTGGGATTTACTAGGGTTTGTCAAATCAAGTATCTATATTATGTCTCTTCATGTTCTCTCCAGCTGACCCTGGATGATCTGCATTCTTCTGCCAGTAAGGCTTGTAGTGGATGTTGCAAAGATTTTACTGGAGTCTGTGTGATTATTGGTATTCTTTTAGAAACCTCACTACGCCGTGCCTTGGATCGAATATGGATCCATACTGTCTAATGCAGCCTATATCTGGGATAAATTCATTCTCTCAGTGACTCCTATTAGTACCCTGTGTCGGATTTAAGATTCCCCTAATTGCAGCTTCTCTCTTTATCGGCATTGTGACTATTCATAGCCTAATTTCTAATTACGATCTCAGATAGGAATTTGCAAAATTGACACATCTGAGTGGTGCCCTCTTGTCACCTTGTCAAAACAAGACTGATATAATTGTTACTTAAACATTTATGACAGGTTCAAGCGCGGAGAAGAGCTTCATTACATTTTTGAGTCACATGCTTCTCTGGATCTCAACATATCTAAATAGAGTTTTGGGTGGCAATCTGCTTTCACTAATATTGTCTTTCACTTCTTGTGTTACCTAAATTTCTGTCTTGAACTGACTAAGACTTTGATTACCATTCACTGAATTTGCAAAAAAATCTAAGCTTTTGTTTCCTGAAGGATAGTTGTGTCAATGTTTAAGCATTTTTTGGGAAATGACACCACAATTCACGAAATTACTCTTATATTTCTCAACGTTTCGGGGTCTTTGCCATTGTGCTAGACCCCGAAACGTTTGGAAATATACAGTAATTTCGTGAGTTGTGATGCCATTTCCCAAAAAAGTGCTTAAACATTTAAGCTTTTACTACTCATTCATTTGTTACTTGTGACGAAAGAGATATTTTAACTATTTTGCTAGATTGTATAAATATTTGAAATACAGATTTTAACATTTATAATAAATTCGTATCTTTATAGGTGTCTGTGTCCAAGGTGATTTCAATAAACCTCACACAAACTGTTCTATTGCATTAAACTCTGAAGACGCGAGGTGGGCATATGCTCAGTGCCCAGACGTTGACGAGTGCTGGCTTGGTTTGCACGATTGTCATGAACAAGCCGTTTGCACCAATACAGATGGTTCATATAGTTGTCACTGTCGTAAAGGTCAGTAACGTTTTCAAATTTATAGCTTAAATTTTTAAAGTTTTTTTGTAGGTTACATCGGAGATGGTAGAACGAATTGCGTTCGAACGTGCTTTAATGTTTGTGTACACGGTGTTTGCCAAGGTGAACCAGATTACGCTTGCAAATGCGATATTGGTTGGTATGGAGATGATTGTTCTAAGAATTGTGGATGTAACAATCATTCGGCTTGTCCGCGTGGAAAGGGCATATGCGAAGAATGTATGAATAATACAACTGGTGAATTCTGTGAATATTGTAAACCCGGAAGTTATGGAAATGCTACAACAGAACAAGGTAAGAAATTCTTATTTCCTAAAATTTCCTTAGCAGTTTAGTGAACTTTGTGTAAAGTTAAGCCGTAATGAATACCTAATTTGAAAGTGATTTTAGAGGAGATAATGGACAATTCTTCGCATGCATGGGAATGTTCACCTAAGCTATCCTACGTACAAAGCAGATAAATAGAATGTTTGTAACTAGTGTCCAATCTTAACATTGAAGGCATTTGTAAACTTATTGAAATATTTAAGTACAGAGTTTTTCTATAATTTAGTCAACTCTGTGTAACTTTTAGAATGTAATAAGTAATTTGAAAGTGATTTTTGAGGTTGAAGGTATTTGAAGACTTAATTACAGAAACAGAATGTTAGACTTGCTAGAAATAGGTTCACATTTTGGATTCAGCGCTGCTGCATTTATTTTACAGAAATCTTATTTAAGATCTAAAAATATAAGGAGTAACGTCCATATCCGGGACAGTACTGTAAGGTTCGAATTTGGCTTTTATATGTTTCTGGTAGTTCATAAATGACTCAGTGTAGTTAAATTTGGTGAATTGCTCGGTTTCACAGATGATACTGCATTTTTCTACTTCAATTATCATAAGTGCATTATATGAATCTTCAAAATATCTGTAGTATATCCCAATTGGACTAGCTTGATTAATATGGTTCGTTTTGCAAAATGTCTCTCAAAATTATTTAAGTTAGAATTCTTCAAAAACTGCTTATCTGACAGTATCCATCTTGATCCTATTTAAACTTAACAGAATAAATTTTGGCGAAGATTAGAGTTCAAGTTTTAATTACAATAAAGTTAGAATTATGGAAAAAGGCCACTATTAATAGTTTTTCCCACTTTTGTCGCTGAAAAATGGTTCAAATTGGACAAGTATTCACTAAGTAGTATTCTGATCCTTTACAACTTTTTCATTGATGGCATTGAGACCCTAACAACACTGTTCATAATATAAGGAAAACACAAGAAATCCATATTTTGGCGGGTTTTTGTTATTTAAACAATTTATTTTTTAAAAATTTGCTGTTAAAATTGAAGTGATGGTATAAGCAAATTGCTCTTAAATTGTGTGTTGCAAAATATCAAATATGTTGCTCTAAGGACTGGTGTCTACAGGGTGTTTCAAGAGTAAGTTATAATTTTAGGGGGCGATTCTTGGGTTCAATTTATAAAGAAAACTTCATACGCACATATGTTCTAAACGTCTTAACTTTTGAGATGTAGGATGGTAAAGCTTTCAGAAAAACATCTTTATAACTGTGATGCTATTGTAGATATTTGTATTTAACTTAGTACACGTTTTCTATGCATTAAGATGCATGTTCTGATCTACACTTTTATTATTTTTATCAGTAGCCCCGTACGGGTTTCGTATTGAATATTTTTGTAAAAATGGGCTTTGTCTTAAAATAGAAATAATTTTTGCAACATCAGTTTTTTTTGAGCTATTAAGTTCGTTTATTAATTAATAATACCAACATTGATATTAAAAAATGTTGGAAGTAGCCAACTCCACTCGTTCGAATGGGGCACTCGTTCAAACATTCCCGGCGTTTACCGTATAGTTTCACGCGAAGCAAATATTCGCCTAAATCTGCTAAAGTGTTGATGGACGGACGGACACTTGAGTTTTAAGGTGCTCCCATAAAAAGAAATTCAAACCTTAATGCATCGAAGACGTGTCCCAAATTTCATAGAGATATCTCTAATAGTATCACAGTTATTATAAACAAAGATTAAAAGATTTGTTTCTGAAAACTTTATCATTCTGTCTCTCAAAAGATAAGACGTTTAGAACATATGTTTATATGAATTTTTGTTTAGAAAAAGAAACCAAGAATCACACCCTTATATATTTCACTTTACTTTTGAAACACCCTGTATCAGATTTTGTTTTGGAATACATTCTTTTAAGCCGATCGATTGTTTATATTTACTTAATAACGTTTTTTAGGTTCTCATTTGGTATGACCAAAAATTTCTGTCTTCAGAATCCTTTAAGTCTGTATTTTCTGCAACTGATTTTGATCTAAATTTATTCCATTGTAGTTAGCAATAAAATAGTTTCGCCGCTTTAATTTTAACGTACACATTATCAAACGGAGTAGATATTCCTGGTTTCTTATATTTTCTGCCTTTCCGCGAATAATAACAACGTTTTTCATTTCTTAGATATTGTTATAATTAAGACTTAGAATTATTCTGGATTTATGTCATTTCAGGTTGCCAAAAATGTAATTGCAATGGACATGGTAATAAAGAAAAAGGAGAATGTGATATCGAAACAGGTATTTGTTACTGTGAAGATAATACTGAAGGTGATTACTGTGAACGATGTAAGCCCAATTATTCTGGTGATCCAAAGGATGGAAAGCAGTGCTACTATCAGTGTGAATCTAGGGGTTTTCTTAGGGATCCTCATGGCCAGGGTATCAGCTCTCTACAGTCGTACATTCCACCCTGGGGAGGTGCCCCAACAAGAGAATGCTTATGGATTATAAAACCTGATGCAGATTATGGAACGCCAATTATTCAGTTACAAGTATTTGGGTATATATTTTTCAGTATTATTACTTAAACATGTTTGTTTGTAGATTAATGCCTCTCAGTTAAATATCACTTGTGGCGAAAATGCAGTATATGTTTATGATGGTTTACCCGAGCTAGTCGATATGAGTAGCCAAAGCGCTTTATCAGCGGTATTTTGCACCGAAGAGGCTCCATCGACAGCTGTTGTTGAATCTAAAACAGGTTAGTTGTATTGTACCTGATTTTTTTAAACGACGAAGAGTAATTGTGTTATATTTCAGGAACACTAACGGTTCACTACAAACAGGGTTTATCGGGTGAGAGTTTTAGTTCCCTTTACAAAGTTATAAGCTGTGATAATTGCCCTCCGCCACGCGAATGTCGAAATGGCCAGTGCGTTTGCATGGACGGATTAGTTGGATACAATTGCGAAGAAGTGATTTGCCCAAATAACTGCAGTCATGATCAAGGGCATGGTACTTGTGATAGGTCTTATGGTAGATGTCTTTGTGCTGATGGTTGGATTGGCCCTTCTTGCAATGTGTCGTAAGTAAACGACTATGTATTAGATTTGAGGCATTTCAATTCAAAAGGTTCAGTCCCAAAAAGTAAATTGTGCAGAAAACGCAGTAAGCTGCTTGAGAATTATTCTTTGGATGAAAAATCTATAAACAAAAGAAGTGTAATGGTTAAGTCATATAATCCAATTTTATTTTGGAAGTTGTACACCTTGCAGCTGAAATTTATAAAGTGCGCATTTTGCAGCGGGTGTTTTTTGTTGCGACACAGGTATTCTTTATTTCTTTCATTCCTATTGCTTCTTGCTTTTAATGAAGTTCTGGAGTTCTCTTTACAATAATATTGTCAACAAAATCTTAGGTTTAAATTAAATGTCATTATACTATTGGTATATTATTACAGAACGTCTAAAATCTTGAAATCTGAAAAAAATGATAGATACAAAATAGGTAGCTTTAAATAAAGGTAACTTTGAGAACAGACAGCTTAAGGGTTCCCAGGTAAAAAATAGGTATCTTTTTAAGAATATAGGCAGCTTGCGGCTTGTTGAGTAAAAAAAGTAAAAAATTAAGTAGCTTTAAAAAAGGTAGTACCTTTAAACAAGGAGCTATGGTAAATCGTCCGGACAACAAAGTTTGTTTCCATCTTCATCCCCGGAATTCTGTGATGCTGGTGAGGCTCGTTGCATCCAGCTCCTTTTAAAATTTCATAATATCGCAATCTTTCCATTTGTCTCTCCAGCGCACGGCTAAAAGTTTCCTGACGTTTTGCACTTGTTATGGAACCCGATGGAATGCAACGGGATAGTTTCAGTATCGAAGTGGTTATAGGTGAGGTCTTTTTGCTGAGAATGTGATTAGAATTAACATCACTTCTCAAAAATGTGTTCTCTGCAAAAAAATCGTTTAACCGAGTAATTTCGATGTTTCAGGAAGACATTCCATTCAAAGTAGATTTAGCGGCAGCAAATTTTCGGATAGTACCAATGTATCTGTTAGGATTTTCGATGTCTTCAGACCTATTTCTTTCCAGTTCCAGACAATGTCTGCAGATTTAATTATTTTTTGAGCTTCTTTCAGGAACCAATAATATATCAAACGAACTGTAGTTTTGTCTTGAAAATTAATGTTGTATAGTCTGTGGCATGTGGTAAAGTTGAAACAGGTTGAAATCTTTTACATATTGATCCTCAGTCTAAACTTAGGCAAAACAGCTGTGAACATTTAGTTTATCACTAAAGGGCCCTACTGTAATTGTGAAAGTGTGTAAGTGCAAATATTTGCTATATAGTAACGACTTTGATCAGGAACGCAAGGTTTTTTTGGCATTCAAAACAAAATGTTTTCCTTTACGATACAGAAAAAAGCTTTTGCACTCAATTAACGGACACCGAAGTTTATAAGCATTCTGAATATGCATCGGTTAGTGGGGTGCCAACACTCAAATGGAAGGAATTGTAGAACATGTGAGAAAAACAACTTTTACGATTAACTTAGTCTCGAAACAAGAACAAGAACTTTTAGTTGAAAGCGTGTATTGAGTAGTATCGATTCAAACGACGGTCGAGGTAGACAGGACGTGAGTTGTACGAAGCAATTGTTCTGTACGAATAATCGTTGAAGTGATTGTGATCGAAACAATGGCATTATATCGTTGCTACGATTAATTATCCGTCAGAGGCGAGAAATAACGAGTAAACGTTGATGTTTGAAATTTTGGATGACTCAAAATGTGTTATTAGCTTTAGAAGCATACACTTGGGATAAACTGTTAATGTTAAAAGAAGATTGAATAAATAAACAGTTTTGTTGTTTAAATTGATTTCATACATGCCCATACATATGGAAGAGTAAATACTCGGGGTCTCATTCGTATTCAGGTACTGAGGGAGACCATTGGCGGCATACCTAAGCAAATTACGTTTTTTTCAGGTTCGATGTTATTTATTTTAATGAGAAAGAGAGCTCCTTCGATATACCACAACTTAATAGTTTTCAGATTTTAAAAATCCAATTATTGGCTAAATAAGTATTGTGCCAAGTAAGTTTAGGAGCAAAACAGTAGCTTTCTTTCTGCTAGATATTCCTTCTCCACTTGCTTGGAAGTCTTTGCTTCTTTCTGCATTTTGTATGGTGACAGTTCTTGTAGAAGACCATTATTAAAAATCTTAATAAAAGTTTCATTTTACAGAATTTGCAGACTATGAAAACAAAACATTACCTCATCCTGCCTTCTCATTAAAACCCCTATTTAAATAGGACTGTATTGTTCGATATCCCTTCAATTCTGACCAAAAGTGGATTTTGTACCTTTGAAATGACACGCCCCATTAATTTTATTATGTTTTTAAAGATTTTGCAAAACCTGAATACTAAACATTTTTCAATATTACCAGAGGTATCTTATGTAGAAAAGAGAGTACTTGGCACTATTTTTATAGAAATTTATTTTTTTATCCCTTATCAGGCAAAAGTGGCTGCCAGCTTCCTATTTAAAACGTCTACAAATATTTTGGTGGAATTATACTCAACAATAGTGTATACTTTTCTCAATTGTCTTCGTTTTGTAATTCGTCATTTCATAGACTGACTTGAAAATAAAACTATGTTTTATTGTCATGAGCCAAATTAACACTCATATCGTAATTTGTTAAATGAGTCATAAGTTCCTTTATAACTTTTATTGAGACCAGTTTGCTGCCAAGTATGTCGAGTTTTCCACCATATGCTTTCACATAATAAACACCTGAAATGTACAATTTGAACAGTTTTATGCCAAACTTGTGTCTTTTACCGAGAATATACTGTTACATATTTAGATTGTAAAATAACATTCTTACTTCATTTTTAACTTTATTGTCTTACTTACTTTCAAAAATTCAATCCACAATAACACCAATCACAATTCGAAATTATACATTATTTTTACATTCGAATCTAGGTTTTATATACCCGGGCATAATAATACGAGAATATCCTGTTGGCTACTAAAGACATCGATCCTTTTATAAAAGGCCTTCTTGATGTTTTTAGTTCAGCAATACTCCACGTGTCGGACTGGTGTGCTTCATTCGTATTATTACAACGATAGATGTACGCGCAATTTTAGCTGGTGGTATTTAACACTCTGAGTCTAATCGTTCCGATCGGACACCATTTTTCTTGGTATGGTGCCAATCGATCCAGATGCATAGCATTCTCTCTTGCTTTTAATGAGCCATAGGGACATTCCTATGCAGTGATTTACCTGTGGAAGAACCTGGTAAATACTCGGAATTTTAATAATTCTGTGCATAATTAAGACAAATCATTGTCAGTTTCTACTTTAACTGATGTGTTATAATTGGAGCACTCGATACAATCATCACACTCGCTCCCATTAACAAAAGACACTTTCTTTGATATTTTTTCAACCCATTGCTAAGCTTTCTTGTGTGAAAATAAATAATACAGTGACCGTAGAATAACTCCTAAAGCGATATGTACGCAAGGAATCCCCAGACTAACGATAGGTAACTCTCACTTTATGACATTAGTAGAAAAGACATATCTCTGCCATTCTTCATAGTACACTTGTATTCAAACGTATCCCAAATATTGTGCTTAAGTCCTCATTTTTGTTAATAATAAAATCGGCTAAATATTATTTTATGTTAATAATTCAACTTCTTACCATATTCATATTTAATTTCAATATATTTTCATATCTCTTTGTTTCTATGCATTTTCGACGATTTTTGCTGTGTATTACTTATGTCCATTAATGAAATACGATAATTTCTAACAGACAGTTTATTAATTTTAGGAAAACCAATACTCAAATAGTATTTACGGAGCTGTTTAATACCGTACGATTAGTTGATAGTTTAGAACACTTCAGAAAAACTCTACCTCGATTTGGACATTCCTTGGTATCTGATCGTCGGGCAGCATTGTGGATGTTTGCGGGTTATTCTCTTTCACATGGACCTTTAAATGATATCAGATTATTCGATACTAAAAATCTCACGTGGATGCAGGTTACTATAGAATCCACACCAGATGCCAGAATGCCCACTGGAAGGTACTTCCATGGAGCCGATTTCGTTCATAATCCTCAAAAGATATTCGTATTCGGAGGGTTGACCAAGAAAATTAAGAACTTCAACAATCGTACGCTCGACGATTTTTGGCAGTTCGACATACAAAATCAGCGATGGAGTGAGATTGAGAAGAGTTATGTGTGGCCCCCTCCGTTGGCAGGTCATACATTGACATATCACAAAGCTCAAGAAAGTTTGATACTCATCGGCGGTGTGTCACCTCTGGCAGGTTTTTCCAATTTGGTATGGGAATACAAATTGGAAAAGGAACAATGGCAACCACTTAATACTAAAGGAATTGGACCTGCTGGTATTTACGGACATACGACTGTTTATCACGGCCCGAGTGCGCAACTTTATGTGTTTGGTGGAATTTTATATGGAAAACAGCAGTCTGTAATGTCGAATAACCTTTACATCCTCAATTATGAGAACAAAACTTGGACGGAATTGAACTCGTTGAGTTCAACAGGACGTTGGGTAAGTAAGTTTAGTTTTAAAAATTATTGTGCTTATATTGCAATAATGCTCGCAATTATTTTTCAAAAAAAAGTTGATGTTTTGAAAAAAATTAACATGCTTATCTAAAGGGAGATCCAAATTGAGCTTTAGGATTTGTATTACACGCCATTTACATTGTGTGAACGTTGGAATTTTGCATTTTTACAGTTGGTACCGAAACACTTGACAAATTCACTATGGTACCGTATTGTGCAGCAAGTTAACGGGTGAACCAGCCCTTAGGACCAAAATTAATTGTGAATCACACATAAAGGCCAAATTTGGTTTGATATTTTTCGTGCCATTTCTAACATTCAGTCGTTGGCAAATGTAACAATGGATTACCTATCCATTGAGCAGCGCATTAAGGTGGTTGAAGCCTCTTGTGAAAATTGGCGTTCAATAAAAATGCATATCGTGCAATTCGTGATTTTTTTTTGGTCAGCATAATCGACCAAATGTGAATCGGGAAAATTGTACTTAAATTTCAGCAAACCGACTCTGTAGGAAAGGTGAAAACACCTATGCGTGTTCATACTGCGGATTAACTTTGCTACTATTCACGAAATTGTGGCTGACATGCAGTTAACCTTAACTGAATTTACATGCTTATGAGGTTCAATCTCAAGAACTAAAGACCATTTGAAGCGTTGTCAATGTGCCGAATGGTTGTTCGAAGTGGATGTTGACTCTATGAAGAAACTCATCTTTCGCCAACAAGCAGAATTGCCGCAAATTGGGCAAATGGGAATCCAAGAGTGCTTGTGGAAAAGACGGTTTGGTGCTGGCGGCATCATCGAGTCGTACTTCTTCGAAAATGAGGTCAGGCAAACAGTTATCTTTAATGGTTTTCACTATAGCGAGATGATTCTGAACTTTTTGTGGTCGGAATTGGAAGATATGGATCTGGACGATATGTGGTTCCAACAAGATGGTGCCAACAAGATGGTGCCACTTGTCACACAGCTAACGAAACAATGGTTCTTTTGCGCATTCAATGGTCTTGTTATGTTAGAGAGTGGTGATGTCAGTTGGCTGCCAAGGTCATATGATTTGACTTCTTTCTTTGGTGTTATTTGAAAGTAAAGTGCGCGCCGATAAGCCTACAACAATTCAAGAGCTAAAAGATAACTCGGCACATTAACGATATTGATCCTTAATTATGCCTCGGGCGAGAATATAGGCTATTGAATGGAGGTGTGCCGCCGAAGCCGTGGCGATATTTTGTTTCATACTTAATTGCCATGAACTATAATGTCATAAGAAAATAAAATTAAAACAATTTCCTAAATAATCTGCTTTTTATCCAACAATTCACATCGGCCATTATCAGTTGTTCACTCTTTATAAATATCATACAAATTTATTATGAAAACAGGCGATCAGTTACGATTACATTAAAAATATATATATATCCCTTTTTGGACGCAATAATGTGCCAAGTGAGCGTGCGATTCGTGATCTTCGGCAAAAGTTTGAAACTAGTGGTATGTTTATTGGTACAATGTGCTTGAAAAACCCTTCAATTCGTCGCCGTTCGCAGTAACTGACTCTTCCTTCGGCACTACTCAACAAATTTTTTAATTTAATAGTGTATAAAGAAAGAGAGAAATGGATCTCCAGACCAGAACTTGACGCTGATTTTTGTAAAAAAAATAATCGTTTTCCGATGAAGGTAATTTTTATTTAAATGCCTTGATGAATCGCCAAAATTGTCGCATGTGGGGTAGTGAAAATCCCCTTGTTTATAAGAAAAAACCAATGCATCCACATAAGTGCACTGTTTGGTGTGCACTAGGGACTGGAGTAATCATCAGCTTTGCGGTTGAAGGTGGCAACGCTGTTATTGTCAATGGTGTACGCTATCGGGAAATCATAAGCAGTTTTATTTTCTAGAAACCAACAACTTGAACTTGAATGACATGTGGTTTCAACTGTTACTTCAAACTAAATATACTGGTTGTATTATTTCTCGAAAAGGTGACATCGATTCGCAACCGAGGTCTTGCCATCTAACCCGATTAAACTCTTTTTTGTCGCCTATTTGAAGGAAGGGGTTTATGTCAACAAATCTGCACCGATTGCAGTGCTAGAAAAGAACATCATACGTGCATTTATGCGAAAGAGTTACGAAAAACTTCGCTAAAAGAATGGTATCATGTGAGCGGAGCCGTAGAGGGAAATCATATTTCATACCTAATTGCAAACTTTGTACTTTATACTGATAAAAATAACATCCGGATTTTTCCATAATTTTTATTGTTATTTGCTAAGCAAATTATAAAGTTCTTCGCATTTTAAAGCTTTTTTATTTGAAGACAGATGACATCATGACACAAGTGTAATATTGTTATAAAATTCATTTTACATCAAAGAGAAATATTAAGAAACCTGCTAATGTAATCTTTTCGATAAAAAAAAACAATGTAAACATACAACCGGTTGAGATAATAAATAAAGGACCATCCTGAAATTTCGATGGGTGCAAAAAGCGGCAACCTCAAGAAGGTTCTTGAAGAACGCTCCGACAACAAAGAAATAATCTTGGCATTCCAGTCTTTTCTGTACTGAATATAAAATGTCGAGTAGTTTAATTTAGTTTTATATTGCTGTGTGAATCGAATCGATAGAAGTCAGTCAGCTGTAGTATTACTCACTGTTTGTAAACAAGTGGATTTATTTTTGATTAAATAAAGACATCGAAAGTGAAAGTGAATATCTGTGTAAATTTAATTTTGAACCTACATAATCTATGGCAATATGAATTCGTCTGCAAATGTTTAATAGTAATAACTGCTTTTAATTTATATATGCTTTTCTGGGTTAATTTTTCTAATAAAAACATGTAGTAAACCATTCCTAAACAATTTTAGTCAGATGTTGTCTCCTTGTCTTCATGAATTGTTTATAGTGATCGACTTTATTTAGATGAATTCTGATGTATTTTCAAAAAAATACTTCAGAATTGCCCAGAGCTGTTTTATTGTCACAAAATTTTTAATAGCTTGACAAATGCAATGCTTAGTTCAAAATTGCACTTCGCTAATTTGTTGATTAACATTCTTATTATCAGTAGGTGATTGTTTATGCTAAATTTTCTTGTGTAGTCAATTTGTTCAGTTGGTTGGTATTCATCCATTATTTAGTTTGTAATTAGTAATTTTATACAGTTGATACAGAAACTCTTATCAGTCACGTTTTCAAAGTTTGTATAATCTCACTTTTTGTGTATCAGTATCACATTTACAATATTCCTGGCCCTTACACTTTCTCGCTTTGATAGAATGTTGAAAATATCGCATATCTTTGATAAAATTTCCTCTTCTTCCTTTTTCATTTATAGCAGTATTCTGTCGTAATCTTGTGATCTACCGTTCTCCATTTAATTGAGGGCATATCATAGTCTTTTCTTTCTAACTCCACTTGGTTATTTTTCTGGCTTTTATTATTTATTTTATCCATGTCGATTCTACTTTCTCGGGCATTTAGTTGATATCGCTAGGAGTACTACAACCGAGTTTTCTTCCCGACAATAATTAAAATTTTGCGTTAAACATAACACGATGATTGCCGTACCTCATAATTGTATCTTTTATTAAATGAAGTGATTTGATAAATAAATATATATCATCCACCTCAGAAAGTAAACTGATATTCCATTTTCAATACAGTACAGGAAGTTGATAATTCATTAATATAAAAATTTCATGAGAGGCTAGATACCATTAATCCATAATGTGTACAAAATAAATTTGAAACAGTTATTATTTGAAGGTCTTGCATTGCATGATTTGTATAATTAATTTTATTGTAGTAGAATTTAGACAAATATTGTCGGCTGTTTATTTGCAGTTTAGTAAATGTAAATGACACTGAAGCTGGTTATCATATAGATGATGTGGTGCGTATAAAGATTATCTCATGAGAGTTTTTCGAAAAACTGAGTTTTGAACGTATGTTAAGGCTTTATATTACAATTTATCTCAATTATAAAAATTCTCGCAGGTGGCACGTAATCCCTAGTGCGTGAATGACTGTGGATTGACTATTTTTGTTACTCCGGCACGTTCAACTTTCAGGTTTTAATACAAGGGGGACTGAAATATGGCTCCATTAAAAAGCATGCAAAACAATCATGAAAATATTCTAATTATAGTTTTCAGTATTGTTGCGTTCTTTTGTAATATTTTTTATGGTTGGCAACTGCTGAAGTACATTCACAACTCTCTTAAAAATATTTTTAAAATTTACTGTAAATATCACATTTTTCCTATACTATCTATATCAACATTTAACTGGTCTGTTCAAATAATTCTATTTTCAGCCCCGTGCAAGGTTTTTTCATTCAGCCACTACAACAGATGACTATATGTTACTTATGGGAGGAAGAATCTATCCCTGGAATATAAGTGATACATTATATGCATATTCCTATAACTGCAACCAGTGGATCAATCTTATGTCAGACGGTAAAAAGTCGTAAAATTTTCGGATATATGCCAATTTATTCATATTCACTCTTATAGGTGTTGAAAAAATTGGACCATACCCTGCACAAACATTTGCTCAAGCTATGACTGTGGAAACAGATACTGATGCAATTTATGTCATTGGTGGGTGGGGAGTAGACACTCAAAGTACCGTACTGAGGATTGAGATTCCTACTGACATATGCAACTTGTGGCCAAAAAGGATGGAGTGCTTGAAGCTACCAGGCTGTGGGTATTGTGCAAATAAAGTTGGAGAAGATATAGTTGCTGATAAATGTCATAGCAATTCGAAAGAATGCCCTTTGGGATTATCGATTAGTATATGTAAGTTGAATGAATTTAGGAAGTATGGTTATGGTTGCTAATCGGATTTCTACTTCTAATAATTGATATTTACAAATTTTGATAAATACAAATATATATATTATCGTGCTGATTGTGATATATCGTTTATGATTATAGCTAAAACATTACAAAAATTGTTTTACTGTAACTGTTTTACCTAAATTAAAGTAAAAGCAAGGAATTTACGTCCATCTTATGTAACAATTGTTTAGAGTTTGTCACTCTATGTTTTTATTTATAAAAATTTTAATTTTGAATGTTTTTGGCTTTAAAAGATGTTTCGTCATGTTCTCTATAAGTTGATTGGTTTTTTTGTTTGATAAAAGTGTTTTTTCATTATGAATTCCCCAATTTTTTTGTTACTATTAATTTTGGTTTTTGCAAAATCATATTTTTGTAACAGTTTCAAGATAATATAATCTGTTGATTTCTGTTTTGGGAATAAGGGATTTGCTTGTTTTACGGAACTATTTATTGCTTTGGATTCTTAAATATGACTTCAAGGCTTGAGTTTATAAAAATAGATATTCCGGTAGAAGCAATGATAAAACATTTTCATCATATTCTTTATGTCATGTAGGTAATCCTAATACTCCATCGAAATGAGTATAAAATGTAATAACACATATGTAATTTTTATAATTTGTCTTACATTCCATGAATACATTTGTCTAGGCTTTAAAATTCTTTCTCACAAATAGCTGCTTGTATTCGTTTCCACGATTGAAATATTTATTGTAGATAAACATTGAAGGTGGTCAAGGTTTGCAGCGGACTGGGCAACCTTTGGAGACTGAGAGAAAATTTGATAAAAAAATTTGAATTAAATTTGATTCAGTGGTAGTTTAAGATTGAGTAAATTATTGGATGCTCTTAAGGCTATTTGAATATTTCATAGGAAGAATATTAATAAAATCTATTTTGTGAGTATAATTATTTTGAAGATTCAGATAGAGGATTTTACGGGTATCTACTTGAAAATGTTATCTGAATGAAAATTGGTCAGTCCTGAGGGTTCAAAGAAATTTTTGGTCACATACCCATGGGTAGTTTATTATTTGTAGAAATAAACTGTTTTTCCATAAAAAAACATATTATAAAAAATAAATATAAAGTAGTACATTGTCCATTAAAAGTATAAAAATCAAATTGATATTTTCTAACCACACTGTTTTCTCAAACTTTTATTAAAAATATATATTTTTTGTAGCATCTCGAATTACTAACCTAGGCCAGAAATGTGGACTATTTCCAACTATAACAAATAATTGTACTACCATAACTGATTGTGCATTGTGTGTGGAAACTAAATACTGTTCATGGTGTCAAGGAGTTTGTACAAATATGAATGATACTTGTAGTACACCTTTATCTAAATGCCCTTACAATAAATGCGTTGCCACAGATTGTATTCAATGCCACCAGATATCAGGATGTAGTTGGAGTTACTCAAAACGTGAATGTATACCAGGTAAGGAAATAAAAAAAGTTTTTATAATTTATAATCACTTTTATTAAGTTTTCTTACGATTTATGTTAAACTCTCAATCATTTCTGTTTTATAAAAAAATCTTATAGAATTGAAAAATATGTCGAGATTAGCGTTATAGTTCGTTAAGAGGGTCATTGTATTTATTACTATAGAAAAAATAGTATTTATTCACATTTTGAAACACTTTGAGCTAGATACATTTTTGTTTACTTAGATTTATTGTGAGGAACCCAAGTAGAAGCTTGATTTCTTCTTTCAGGTTTGTATGAATGTGCAAATTGATGTACCATGATAGAATGCTGCAGCCGTTCTGCATAATCCAACAAGGACAAAGCTTCTTCACAATTTAATACTTATGTGATATGAAAAGGTTTATATTTGATTCTTATAAATGTCTAGGGATGTCTCAGTCTCATTGCAACTCACAGCAGTGTCTGTTTCCTGAAGGATATTTGTGTCATCTTCTAGTTTATTTTTATGCATTTTTGAAAAACAATTTTAGTTTTGTCGACCACTACGGAGTGCCTAAAGACGGACCAAAATTGTCGTAAGGCGCATTCCAATCTATTCGGGAGTCATTTTATGTCCACAAACGGGAAAACTCATTTATTGGACTAAGTTCCAGCGACAATTTTAAAAATTCTTGAAGAATATCTAAAGCACTTATTATTTACAACTTTACTCTTTTATTCTCTAGCAAATGGAGCAACGGTCTGTCACTAGTGTTCGAAATCAATATTGTCATTGAACTTTACATACTTTCTGAAATAAATAGGTATTACCATAGTCTGGGGCATCCTTTTAAGAAAATGGTACTTGAGATTTCGGACATACCTATTTGAAGAATTCCTTCTCAATGAAAGTTTTACCATCTTGTTTAAAGAACATTTTTGAAATAACGAAGCTTTACCCGTATAGGCTGAGACATCTTTTGAAGATAATGGTCAAAAAGAAGTCACATAGCAAGTAGGCTCTTTTGCTGGTTTGGTACATTTACTGATTAAAAGTTTTTTTGCATATTTTTTTTCATTACATTTTTTAGTCCCCTCTGCATTCCTAAAGTAGCTCCTCAGTGAACCAACTGGGATGTATTCACTCTCTTTTTGCTCTCTCCCAACAAGCTACATTAGAAAATCGTGTTTAATCTAATATACAAAAAGCGTAACAAATCGTCTAAAACTCTATAAGAAATCAAACGATTCTAACAAAATATCCAATATTATTTTTCTTTTTTTGTGTACCTGTATTACTATCATTGCTGTTTTGTCTTCTGAGGATGTTATTTTCCAGAATATTATTGTTAACCATAGTAGTTTTATTATTATTACTAATATTAAACTTATGATAAATTAGATTTAAATTATTTTTATGTTTTTGTAGTTTTTGCCTTCTTTTTCGTGGATATTTATTAAACCACTCGTTTAATAAATATTTTTTCCACCTAGTAAGTCCCTTAAATTCCGTCGACTGTTGAACTAGTAGCGAGTTTTGCATCTAACCATGTTTCTGCCGTGAATATTTTCATGTTAACTAGCAAGTTGTGGACAGAGCTGATTACATTATTCGTTTCATTTTTAAAATATAAATAAAAACATTTTTCACAAATATTGTCTGTTGTCGATTAACAGTTTTTGCGACTAATGACAAGCTATATGAAATATCGAAACTGATTTAACCCGTTTTAAATTTTGAATTAATTGTTCCTTATTTTTTATATTTTTATGAGGGTAGAAGAAATGTTCTTATTGATTTTGAATTTCATTAATGGCTTATTTTGTTTTATAGTGCTACAAGAGCAAGAAGCAAACGCCGTTGCTCAATGTCCGCAACCGTGCATAATTTATTCATCATGTAGTTCCTGCCTCGAAGTAAAAGAATGCCACTGGTCCACTCAACTCGACGAATGCATATCGGCATCATATCAAAATATTTACTGTGCCGGCGGTGTTTGCGGTTTGGTACTTCAAGCAGAAGATAGGCAGTATTGCCCTGAGCCTTGCAATACATTCACTCAATGTTCCAGTTGTTTAAAACATGCTCATTGTGGTTGGTGTGCCCTACCAGGTTTGAGCGGGGAGGGTGTCTGTACCGAAGGATCAAACGAGAAACCAATGCTGGTCACCTGCAAGGATGCGTACATAGAAAGCAATAAAAATAAAATTTCGGTGAGTACCAGAGTGGGTATAATTGTGTGTGTACGCGTACAAAATAATGAAATCTGAAAGAGAGCATTGAATATCTCTGTAACAGGTGAAGTTAACCCTTAACATGTTGTTCTAACCTAGCAATTACAGGCGTGACAACCCCGGTGTGCTGTTTTTTTGAAAAGTCATTGATGTTGAAGATAACATCAACATATTCATGGTTATAATTATGTTTTTACCATTTCCTGTTATTATTTTGTTATTCCAATTCTTTATTCTTGCAAGTTAGAGAATATTTCTATTGTGGTGTTTCTGTGCTCATACATTGACAAATATTTCACAGTACCCATCTTTTGTTCTGAGGCAAAAAACTTCAAAAAGGATGATTCTCAACTCGGCTGAACGTTTTTATGTTATCTTCCACCTATTTTAATGATCAATTTATTGTTGAGGGTGGTCCAGTTAAAATCAAAGAAAAAAAATCACTCATAAGGGCGAAAATGAATGAAATTTCATATTGCACTTGATAACCTTCCTTAAAATAAAGCTACTTGTTAAAGAATTTCAATGTTAACAATGTTTTTCTTCAGGATTTACTCTGGATTTATTGAATATAAATGATTTAATTATTGCATTTTGAATTTTTTGTAGTCATCTTTCTTCTGGAAAGGGGTAGTAAGTAGTTTGTTTTACTTTGTGCTCTTCTCTTTTTTCTGTGAAAAACTTTCCCATTTTGTTTTTTATCACTCTATGTGGCATTCTAACATTATTGTAACAAGAATTTTCAGTTCCATTTTTCTTTTGGACTGATTATTTATTGTACAGATAAATAGATTAAAAAAACGTTTTTACAGTTTTAATCTTAATGAAGAAAATACACTTCTAATTAAAACTATAGATTTATTTTTGCATATAACCACATTTTAAAGTCAATGGATTTGATCCATAAGTGTGGCAGTTCTAAATCTCTCTCTGAAATTATTTTAACAAGAATATTGTTATAAAATTCTTTAACGCCGCCAAAAAAAAACTAAGAAACCTTCTAAATTGATCGCTGCGGTAAAAACATTGCGAAAACGAAATAAGAACGACTGTTTATAAAAACTATCAACAACGGTAGTATCCGCTGAGGTTGACGTGATTCCGAATTCGAATACCAAGTAGACTGGTACCCGAAAAGCATTAAAATTCTTCGGACGATTGAATTGTATATATAACGGCCCCTACTTTATGTGAAGGAGTTTTGATTTGGTATCAGCCTGTAGCATTCCAGCTGTTAATATTAGTCATTGTGTTTTTGTAAGAGTGTTTAACTTGATTAATATAAAGACACTGCAAAACAGGGCAATTCTCAAATACTATAAAAATGCATAGGAAAAACGCCATGGGATAAAGTTCAAAACAAGAATATCTGAAAGAAGTTGAAGCAAGAAAGACTAAGAATGGAAAAGATTGAAAATAAACGACTAAACGAGAATGGATAATAGAATACACCCAAAGAGAATACCACAAATAATGATATAAATAGGAGTTCAAAAAGAAAAATGTCTAGGTAAAATAAATGAAATTGCTAAAAAAGAAGGGAAACATTGTATAGGAGATGAAGACCTGTACTGTAAAAAATGGATGAATGAAAACAAGAAATCCGAATCCGCCGCTTGAAAATGCATATGATTAGATAAATAAGGAGAAGGAAATAGATACTAATTGGAAGATTAAGGATGGTAGCTAGTAATATCAAACACCTCGAATGAATGGGTCCAGTCTCGTGCTGGTATAAAATTGGTGCTTTGATTGAGTTGTAAATTGGTTCAGCTTATTTTCCAGTTCTTCCGTTAAAATGGAATGTAAGATCTGTTGAACAATTTTCTGCAATTTGCTGTCCATATTTGTACTAAAGCCTGTTTTTAATTCATCACAAGCAGCTTTAACATTATTTGTGTCCCCTTTCTCCACACATAGAAAGGGACATCTTCATTCAAAGTATTAACCTTACCTATTCCCAAGTTTGGCAATTTTAAATAAATGACTTCACTTTAAATACCTAATAAAATCATTCTATAATAAATCAAATGTAATACCTTTTGAATATATGCCTGGAATTTATAATATACTCCGACAGTTGACTCAAGTGTTTTTCAGAATGTACATTGTATTTGCTTGAATGTTTTTCAAAAACACTTGAACCAACTGTCAGAGTATAAGTACAGGTTATAGTCATAGTATGTCATCATGTCCTAATTTATTCAAGACACTATTTGTTGTTGGTATCTAAAGGTTCACCTTATTTTACGGAATACCAAACCTGGTAAGAAATCTCAGTAAAAATGATAGATGATAATGCTCTGAAAAGATTTTATGTTTATATCACCAATATTTTCTCAGGGTTTAGTGTCGCAAGATAATTGGTTGTTTGGTTTGTATGTCTTACGTCATTATTCATTTGTCATATATATACGAGTATCAGCAAAAATATTTTGATTCGAGTGTCCGTCTGTTGCCAACGATATCTTTTTTGGTTCTTTTAACATCAGCGACGCATTTATCAAAAGTATTTTGACTCTTTAGTCTTGTCTATGGCACATAGTTCCTCCAAAATTAATGTACATGTTATTATTTGGTTTTTGGCAGGTCAAGGTTGTCTTCATTTAGAAAGGGTTGTGAACCTGTGGAAATTTGGCTTGTACTAGATCTTCACAAAATCTTTCAAATGAAAATGTGAAACAGCTGAAAAATGTATCCATCCTGTTTTATTGCGGCCCTATGGTGCTGTTGGAATTTATTGTTATTAACCTTAACATTAACGCTGAGTAATATTTAATTAAACGCATTGGTTGACAACATAATGAAGGAGCAAAATGACAGTGACAGCAGGACAAAGACTACCTATATATAGTAAAGAACATAGCGACGCGTAAAAGATCCTTTACATTCGCTTATCAAGAATATTTGATAAAAATACTTCTTTGGGACAAAAATGATCCTCATCATCTAGACAGAATAACCAAGGAGATTCTGGAAGACTCAGAAATTTACCGCTAAATTTACTGCTTATATCATCAAATTGATTTTATTTTTCTTGTGTATCTAATTTTTTATTCAAACATCAAATTTCTTTTATTTCCACATTATTAATTTTTAATATTTTGTTGATTTTAATTTGGGATTTTCTATACATTCATATTCGGCATTCGTTAACCCCCCCCCAAATTATGAATATGGATAACCAGGAATTATCGAAATCAAATTTTTCAGGAATCCGAAGATAGCGTCATCGGAAAAAATATGACCTTTGATTGGTATTATGTCAAATGTCCTCGTGAAGACGAATGTCTGAACGGTCATCACACATGTACTCCAGAGTCAGAAGTTTGTGTCGATCTAGATGAAGGTTTCAAGTGCGAATGTGCAGATGGTTACAAAGCTGGAGCCTCTGGTTGTGAACCTGTTTGTCCATTAGGTATGTAAACAAAATTACTAATTAAGGGTATCTTAAAACTAAAAGTAAAAATATACAAGTAGGACATTTTAGTTTTCTACTAATAATTTTTTTGTACTGATTTTTTAGTATAACATCTAATTATTTTGCTGACTATCCATTACGTATTTTAAATTTGCATCGCCTGCCCGATAATTACCCTGATAATATTTTTACCAAAACTAATCTTCTCATTTGTTTATAGCAGATAGATTTAACTGCCAAATTTCATTAGAGTCCACATATGACTCTTAAAACAATTCTTTTATTAGAAGTGCTAGGAAAATATCCAGCCAATCCTAAACTCTGTTAAACCCTGTAAAATACGAAATATACTTAAATTTGTAATGTTTTTATATATAAATTTGCTTTGACTATTTAAAATACCATAAATAAAATATTCTAGGTAATTATAATAATATATATATACTCAATAAGTAGAATGATTTTCTTGAATTATTGCCTTTGATTTTGATATCTCACTGCACTCATTTTTTGTTTCAAAGCAGAGGTTCCTGTGATAGAACCTTCCAAAATTCTAATCAAATTTTAAATCTAACAATTTTTTGTTTTAATGTGCATAGGCTATAATAGCTGCCTTTGAAATTTCAACTTTCTTTCCAGTGACCAAAACTTTAAATTTTTCAACATCAAACCTTCAATGTTGTTTACTTTCCCTATGTCTTTACTCAAAAACTTTCCTAGACTTACCCTTTACGATTTTTTTAACACTACTGCGCTCAAGTTTTAAATCGCATATTTTTCTAACAATTATAATAAAAAAATGTTTCCAATGCGTACGGTATATATTATATATTCCCAACAGGGGACAACAGTTACAATATACAATAGTGGACACCTTTCAATATAAAATTCATACTAACTGTGGGAAAAAGCTATATATACCATCTGTTGAATTTTTAATAATTTCCTCATATTCATACATACATAAAACAATAGGTTTAGGGTAATCAAAGTTTGACCTTAATATTTTTGAGTGTATCTTTCTAAACATTCTAACAAATACAGCATGTGTTATATTTCTTGATTCTACCGTTATCTAAAAAAATGTTGTAGATTGTGAATTATGAAAAAGAATCTTAAAAACCCAAACAACTATTGAACGGTTGAACTATACGTAACGATCACCTCTCGGGCGGGGTTAAAATTGATGGATCAAACGCAGAAAAACTAAAGAAACTTACGTTCAGGAAGATCCAATAGTGAACTTTGGTTTGCCATTAAAAATGATTTTTTAATAAAATATTTTTCTCAGTAAAAATATCTTTACAAGGTTTATTAGATAACAGATTAGCGACACTTTCGCATTCATTGTATGAAGTAATCTTTTCCTTTTCTAAAAATCGACTTAAAACTCTTTTGGTTTCAAAATGGGGATTTCATGGCACATCTTTAGAAGCGGAATATAACATCTATTCTGCAATGAGTCTGTTTCAAATTCAAAATGCATAATAAATAGTTAATAGAAAAATATTTATCCAAGACAAATTCAGAAAAATATGGGTAAAAATGGGTTTCATAACTTTCGCTCAGATTTTGAAATATGGCTTGAAAATTATTCTACTCTTACAAAAAAAAATTAATCCATACATGTTGAAAATATTTTGTCAGATGGCAGCTGTCGTATTCATCAAATGTTACACCTTAGTGACAGCTATATACAAAATTTTATTTCATGACTAGAACTTTTTATAGTGCTTTTGCCGTAACTCTCATATATAGCTTATGAGCTTACTCTAGAAAATTTAGTCGAACTCAAAATGTAGATTATGGCCTTAATAACTTTCTATTGTCACTAGATCCGGAATATCAGAAATACTAAAGAAAACACATGAAAAATGGCAAAATAAATGAGTTTTTAAAGAAATTAAAGTACTTATTAGATATTAATAGATGAGAAGAAAAAATAAATCAGGACAAACTTTCGTATTTCAATTTAATTAAACTTCAGTAATTGCTAATCATTTTTTTCGATTACTTTATCTTTTAAATGCTAAAAGAAATTCACCTCAAAATTCAATTAAACAGGTTAGATTGCTGAGTTTGAGGAATGAGGTATTATGTAGGAAAATAAATAAACGAAAATATGCCAGTTACAAAAATATATGGAAATGTTCAATGTGAAGGTGGAATATGACCAATGATTTTTGTAATGAACTAAATATAAAGTGATGCTTTACTGGTTCTTTGAGGCTGACGCCTGACACTGCATTCGGAAGGCTTCCAAATTTTTCTTTAATGTTTTATTAAATGATATTGTTTTGTGTTTTGCTATAGCTTTGTTAATTGCTTTTTGCTAGGGTGTGTCCATGGTCAGTGTGTCCATCCTAACAAATGCCAATGTCATTTCGGTTATGTCGGAGCTAACTGTAGCATCCAATGTTTGTGCAACGGTCATGCTAACTGTGAAGGTCCCGATAAATTGACAAATTGCTCGACTTGCCATAATAACACTATGGTGAGTTAACTCAACTCCTTGATTTAACTGTATTTTTATTGACTGATGTTTTGTTGTTTACAGGGCGATCAGTGTGAGAAATGTAAACCATCTTTCGTTGGTGATCCGAAAAATGGCGGTTCTTGTATACCATGTTTGGAACACTGTTACGGCCACAGTTCGATATGTGTCAGTAATAGCACAGAGGATTATGATTACAATAAAAATATCAGTGAAAATTTGAAAGAAGGACCGTCAAAAGAAAATGCGATATGTCTTGGCTGTTCTAACTTGACAACTGGAGCTCAATGTGACAAGTGTATAACGGGTAAGTTTAATTTTTGTATATATTTTGTTCAGTGAGTTTTAGAAATTTTCATTTTATTAACACATTTAGATTTCATTATCGAAGAGCTGTTGACGTACTTATAGGTTTTCTTAAAAACATACTTCAAAGTTCCTAAATTAGGAAAGCTGTTGAAATTTGCGAACTTAGTTATTTTGAAATGAATAATTTATTTTCGGGCTCCCTGTATCTCTCATTTTTATCACAACGTTTGAGAATCATGATTGACATTAAATGGTTTTGTAAGGGTGCGAATAGGTTATTTGATGTTATAATATTTCTAATTTTATATTAATTTCGTATGCGTTCATTTTTTTATGATTTAATACAAGCAAATCTACAATACTTGGAATGATTGGCGTGTGGTCAGTGCTTGTTCTTCTGTGCATTTCATAGTCATGGCATTCCATAATGATGTATTTGACCGTGCGTAGAGAGTGGTGATGGGTACATTATGTTTCTGGGTTTTTTTACTTAGTAAAGGTTGATGTGTAAGGTCTTCATATGCATAAGCTATTTAGGATAATTTGGCCTCTCTTATTTTAGGTGTGGGTACGAGAACCAGTTATTTCATTCATTTTAGTTAGGGAACCGTTTGGTATTGGTCCTTGGCTACAGTAACTGTTATGGTTCCGTTGAATTATAAACGTATTGTCCAATTTATTATTATTTTTTTGGCTTCAGTTGTACAAAACTGGAGAGAGTTAAATTTTTGAGCCTAGTTATAATTTTGTGAGCCTAGTTATAATTTTGTGAGCCTAGTTATACATTTTTGAGTCCTGGAAGTATATTAGTATATGCATTTGGAGTTTATTATGTTATCTATGAAAGCACATATTTTGAGAACGATCAACAAGGAGTTATATTTTCAATCTCCTATTTGATAAGATTTAGACTACTTCGAATATCTTCTCAGTACGTTTTTACGTTGTTTTTGTTTTAGTCTAGGAGGTTTATTTGGTGTAACGTTGGCATTCCTACATTTTGTTGGATCTTTTTATTCTGTTGGTTACTGTAAATGTATTACAGGAAATAAAGATCTATTGTACTTGTAAGTGTTATGAATATATTAAGTGACATTTTGGTATAAGAGTTCATTATTTTTGTATTGTTTATCTCCTTATGTGTCGTTTGTTTGGGTTGTATTTCTTCACCGTCGTTATGTTTTAATTGTTTCTGACTGCCTCGCAGGAATTGTCGATAATTTTTTTGAAGAGGATAAAAACGAAATTCGATTGTTTGGAATTCTTGAGGTTTAGAGATTTTTGTTACTATATAATCTAGGATTTTCGCACCATCAGTGGTTGCAAGAAATATGCCTTACCGTTTGTGGGATTTGTAGATATTAACTATATTTGAGTAAGAAGCATGTGTCAAGTTTTCAGAGCAGTAATTTCGTCCACTTAAAAGTGTGTCTTTAATTTTTCACATACTTATGGAAACACTTGAGCCAACTCTGTTGGTGATGGGTTTTAGCAATCCAAACTTGTGATATTATTTGTTTTTGAATTCTAAATGTTAACTGGGATTTTCTTGCCTCATTTCTTTCTGTAAAAATATTTCAATTTTGTAATGGAGAAAAGTGTAGTAAAAGCTATTTCTAAAAATAGCCTGGATTACTTGTTATCCTTTACATAATGTCCTTACACACGTTTGAGACAAATAAATCTCTACATTATATACCAGTCTTCTCCTATACAAACAGGTGTATTATATATTGCCTATACTTTCAACTCCAAGTCAGGAGTCGTCGGTCACTCTATGTATTAGTTATGGGTTATTTCTTGAATATTCGCTGTAATCAAAGAAATTTGACAGATTTTGAAGTGAGGAGAGTAAACCCCAATGAAGAAGACTGAATAAACATAATCCTCCACAACAATCTTTTCGAATTTACCTCAGAGAACAGTTTTGGTGATCCACTGTGCTGTACATCGGGAATTTGTCCTTCCTAGGCAAATTAGTCGCAATACTTCGTCCTATCTTTCTGGTTTATCATAATGTTGAAACCATCAGCAAGTATGCTGAACAGGTTAGTAAACCTGTTATTTTATGCTTCAGTTTTATCTGATACAATGGTCACGATCATCTTCTAACAGTTCCCGGTTGACTTTTACCAGCGAACTTCTTGCCCTCTCCAAACTTACATCCACCCTCAAGGTAGAGTATTTCGAACAACCCCGTGGAATTTTTTTCATTGCATGCTAGAGCCTCTGTGACCAAAGTCATGAATGTGTAACAACATAGGCGGTCTATGTGAGGTACTGTTTTACAGTTTTGTGTAGTTTTTAAGTATTTTCATTTGAGGAATTCCTCATATGGAATAGGGTGTGGTGGTCCTCATAATTGGATGTTGGAGGTTATGATATCGTTATCCTGCAGCACTTTACTAATGTTCTAGGTGGTCCTTTCTTGTACAGTATTTTATCGTAATTGCGACAATGTTATCTTCAGTTAATTAATCTGCTTCGATTTTTTAGGTAATTTTCGAGGCACCACCGACAACAGAGATCCGTGCAGGCCGTGTGATTGCCATGGTCACGGGGATAATTGCGATCCCATTTATGGTGACAAGTGCAATTGCCAGAATAATACCGAAAGTGACACTTGTCGTGGAGCTCCGGAGAAGAATTCTGTACATCCTTGTTGGATGGTGCAATGTTCTAAATGCAAAGATGGTTACATAGGTACACCTACTTCAGGACATCAGTGTTACAAACAAATGCACGTCGATAACAAAATGTGTTTTGATGCTAAACCATTGGGTAAGTATGTATGTTATTAACGTTAAAGTTATGCTTTTTAGGTTTTTGATTGTAATTAAAAAATAACAGTTGATATGACTGGTTTTATTGTACAGGGCGAAATAGTTTGAGTTCATATATTTCAGTTGGAGATAGTACACACCAAATCAAACAAAAGATAATTATACTACTATAGTCTATAGTAGTCAATAACCAAAATATCATGTTGTTGAGCCTAAACCATTGCTAGGGCTAGATAAGTACCCAAAGAAGTAACTTCGGGTTCGAAAAATTGAACTCTTGTTTTTTATTGAATAATTGTTATTGTTTTGACGAACCTTAGATTTCTTTCAATGAATAAAACATCTATGAAAGAAATCAATTTTGTTCTTCGCTATTACTTTTTGGAAGAAATATTCGCAAAAGTTTTTATTTTAATTATTCAAAATTGTTAGTTAATTATTTATAAACATAAATCAAATATTTCTGTTCCATACTTGTACTTACATAATAAATAAACTCCAGATTTATTATTTTCAACACACAAAGTGCACCAAACTGAGCGAATTAATCTACTTTTTGTAAACAGTCTAGCATTTTTTACTATAAATAAAAGTTTCAGAAAACTACAAAATAAACAACAAGATATGCCCATATAAAGGTAAACAAACCATTGAAACAAGCAGCCAAGGTAGCCGCGATGTGACAATAACTCTTCGGTCAATTTTTTTGTTGATGTGGTTAATGAAGCCCTATAATCTATTTAGTATTTAGATATGAAACTTCACAAGCGTTTTGAATTCAAAATTATTTGTTGAGTGTAAAAATGGGTGCAAAATTCGTAAGATTATCATTTTTTAGACAAAACTATAGCTCTTTTTAAAAATGTTATAAGGTTCTTTAATTAATTTTGCCTGAACTGTTATTGTTATAATATTGGACAAGAAATATAACTTGTTTTTCCTGAAATTTTCGGCCTACTTCCCAAAAAATGCAATTTACCTAAGCTAAAGGAGACCAAATCCTTAATTGACATTGTCACTGTAGTTAAACTGGATGAAATGCTAACTTTTGCAGATGTTTCTTGCCTTTCCTTATTTTTTGTTTTGCTGGTGTTCAAAATCTGCAAAATTATTTAAGTGCTACAAAAATTGGTCTGCCTAAAACTAACTTAACCTTGACATAAATTTCACTTATCCTCAATACAATATATTTGTTCTCTTTGACTGTAGGCTTTCCTTAAATAAGCATGTAGAATATGTTGTAGCTATAACTCAATATAGTATTAAGTGTGATACTACAAAACGTTACTCAGGAATTCCCTCAAATTACTCTTACAGCAATCGTTTAATTTTTAGTCCTTTCGATAATTATATGAAATCTTTTCCTATTTGGTTTCTAAGGATGCATTATTATAAAGTAAAAAAAAGTTCTTAGCTTTCTGCCAAATGTGCAATTTTTGAAATGATTATGATTACCCAGTGCTTTATGAATAGGTTGTATAAGGCAGTGGTTTCCAACCTGAGACTGTTGAAAGGGGGGCATGCAGCTGTTTCTAAAATATCATTTTCAGATACAAACCAAAAAAGTCGAATAGGTGTTAAAAAAATGAAAATGAATGCAAGACAGGTATATGTAATCCACAATTAGATTGTTAGAAAAATAAGGGGGCGCAACAATTTTTTTAAGGGGGGCGCAGGTACAAAAAGGTTGGAAACCACTGGTTTAAGATATCAACAATATATGTGACTCACCATTATTATGATCTTCTATTCATGTGTTCGCTGTGTGCGCAACTGTAGTGCTCGAACATGTATTAACTAAAGAAGGCTCTTAGCAGATGTCAAAAAATTAAAATTCTCATGTGCATTTGTTCGTTAGAAAATATCCTGCTATAATGCCATCACTTCAGCTCTCCCTACACTAACTTCACATAGAACGTTAAAGCACTTAACACTCGAATGAATTGTATTGCAATAATTATTTATAGAATGCTAACATATCCTACCAGATGGCCCAGGCTATCAATGGAATCTAAGCATAACTTTAGTACTGGACTCTTCTCCAGTTACCCGGCTTTACGGGTTTACTTTAATGATGAATTGAAGTTTTTATTTAAAAATTTCTCTGTATTTTATCTTGAATCTTTACCGTAACTTGTGTAAATAAATAAATAAACAAAATTGTAACAGTTGGATGTTATGATTTCTGTGTTTATTTGTTTATATTAAATACATTTTCTTGTAAACAGTTTTCGTAAAAATCAGAATTTCTTTTTTAGATGAATGCAAGATTAAACCGAAGCCACTGTTCCCTGGTGAAGTAGTGTTCTTCGCCATCCAACCACGTTTTATGAATGTTGATATTCGTATAATAATAGATGTAACTCAAGGAAAATTAAATGTATTTATGAGCACTCACGACGATACGTATGTAGCTTATCCGAATTCGACTTCCGGTAGCATTGATGTTAATATAGACGGACAATATGGTCATTGGGAAAATGGTACTTTGAGATCAAAAAATGTTTATTTAGAAAGGGAAGCCTTGGGATTAAGGAGTTATATTACCATAACTCAACCAAAAACTATTTTGCTCGTCAAAAATTTGCAAGATAGACTAGTCATTACTTTGCCAGAGGTAAGTGTATATGTAGCAATTATTTATGTGACGGTCAGTTACTAAAAGTAATGGAGAATTCCTTTGTAAACGTACACAAAAATTGATACACTCTTCAGAGTATTCTTACTAAAGATTAATATCAGTAACTCTCCAAATTCCACTTGACTCAGCAGATCTTGTCAACAGACCATGCAAAGCGAAGAGAGGTCTCCAATTGGATTTCTGAGCAAACATATCAGTTTCAGAGATGGGGCTCATTTTCATCTCGACGGCTTTATTAATCGGAAAATAGCCATATTTCTCAAAAACTCGATTTATATAAGATAAAGGAGTCCAAATAATTATCCATCATGTTTGCCTACACTCCAGATGTATCTCATACAGGACAAATGGGCCAGCCGATATACAAATATAACAGTAACTAAATGTAAAATTAAAAAGTTTAGGGAAATCACTGTAAAATATATTATAGAACTTTAGAATCCCAGAACCAGATACATACTTACGAAAATTTAAGCCTCTCTGATTCGAAAATATTTCAGATACTTAGATGCACTTAATTTCTGCCAGGAAATCGCTGTATTTAATAAGAGAGCTCGGCGTCAACTAACAGAAAAATTGAAACATTTTTAATATGCATTACAAAACGCTGTTTTTAGGGTTTCCGTACATATAATATACGGATAACCTTATAAGAAATTTTGATTTTAGGGGTACTTCCGGGGGAAAACTAAAAAAAAATCGACCGTTCCCCCCCCCTTATCTTCGAAACTACTGAGTCTAAAATTTTGAAAATAATAGGGAATGGAGGACGTTGCTCGAAGTTTACAGAAAAAATAAGGAGAAACCATTAATTTTAATTTTAGGGGGCAAATTATAGAATTAAATGAAAAATGAAAAAATAAAAAATGTTCAAACGCATCTTGTAATACATCAATTGAAAAGTCTGAGAAACACAAATATTTTTTTTTTTCATATTTTAAAAACAATTAGTTTAAAAGATATTAACAAAAATATCCAAAATTTACCCATTCCACCTCTTTATCTCCGAAACTATAAGACGTAAAATTTTGAGAAAAATTAGGCTTACCTGAATTTTACCGGAAAAATAGGGAGAAACCCCTAATATTAATTTTCGGGGAGAAAATTACAGAATTAAATCAAAAATATATAATTAAAATTGTTTCTAACGCATCGGGTAATATATCAAATTAAAGGGCTCATTATGACGAATACAAACATATTTTTTCATATTTTTAAAATAAATTATTTAAAAGATATTACCCATTCCTCTCCACCCCTTATCTTCGAAAGTATGATTTAAAAATTTGAACAAAAAAATAATATAGGGCCTGACCTGTACTTTACTTATACACAGATAAATATAACACAATATACAATACATTACTTACATACAGGAATCATTTTGTAGACATCTCTTTCTCTCAGAATAACTGTGAGGAGGAATCTCTGTACAGACAGCCAGTGATTCGGGCAATTTTACGAAATTGACTTACTACACATTGTTGTTCATATACATTTTTCAAATACTTATGTTGCAGGAACACATTTTGAGAGAAAACCCAATGAACAGGCAAAATAATTCAAGACCTCCTCAACAATCTTTTCGAATTAATGACCGAATTAAATGGAAAATATTAAATTAAAATTGTTTCTAACGCATGATGTAATATACCAAATTAAAGGGCTCATTTAGATGAATACAAATATATATTTTTCATATTTTCATAATAAATATTTTAAAAGATATTAACAAAAATTTAAAAAAATACGCATCTCCCCTCTTTATTTTCGAAATTTTGAAAAAAATAGGTGTATATACACCTATTTGGAGGTCTTGAATTATTTTTGCCTGTTCATTGGGTTTTCTCTATAATATATATATATATATATATATATATATATATATATATATATTAACGCATCATGCCATACATCAAATGAAAGGTCCGATTATGAAGAATACGACTGCATTTTTTCATATTTTTAAAATAAATTTTCTAAAAGATATTAACAAAAATATTTAAAAAATTACACATTCCTCCTTTTATTTCCGATCTATAAGACCTAAACATTTTTGAAAAAAATAGTCTTATATGGTCTTAATTGAACTTTACAGGAATAATAAGGAGATATGTAGGGGGCAAATTGCAGATTTAAACGGAATATAAAGGAAAATATTTTTATTAAACGTATTATGCAATACACCAAATAAAAGGGCTCATTATGAGGAATACAAATATATTTTTTCATATTTTTTAAATTAATTGTTTACAAGATATTCACAATAATAAAAAGATACTCATTTCCCCCTTTATTTCCGATACCATACTACCTGAGAATTTGAAAATAAGTAGAGCTACAGGGTCTTAATTCAACTTTATCAGAAAAATTAGTAGGAAACCACAAAATTAATTTTGGGGCATATTATAGCATTAAATGGAATTATCTTCCAATCTACTAAGGGTAAAATTCAGACCATATATTATATAAGGCTTCACTTTATTCGTAAAATAAAACCCTAATGTTAATTTTGGTGCCAAATTAGAAAATTAAATAAATATTTTTATGAAAATACAGCGAATCATGTAGCAAATAAAATAAAAAGTCTCTGTGTGAGAAATAAATGTATATATTTTTATAAATTTAAAATGTTTAGTTTAAAAGATATTAGGGTAAATATAAGAAAGTTTACTCATTCCCTGCTTGTCTGAAATTCGGAATATTAGAAAAATATATACCTTAATTCACATCCATTGGATCAAATCTTAAAGGTGGTACGGAACCTTTACTCGAGCCCAATTAGCACTTGACCAAATTATTTCAATATTATAGTTATAACATTTTACTGCACATTACCGATCACATCTGCAAACAGTGACCAATGATAAGAATTCAAACTTACCTGCTTTCAACATTCAGTCAATGAAGTATATCTGTCCTTACGATAGCTAGGAAGCTATCGAAAATTAAAAAGCTTATCAGGCAAACTTTAATGAGATAAAATATATTCTGTAATAAGGTGGACGTGGATTAATCGTAAATGCTAAAGGGGGTAGTGGACAATGTCTCGGCTCGGATAATTTTTGATCTAGGCGGGCCCCAGATCAAAATTTTTTTTTCTGAGTTCTTTGGAAAAAACACCACATAAACTTCAAACTCTGTATATTTCAAAAAGTCTATTTGTGTTAATACCATTAAAAACGGGGTCTGATTTAGACCTTGAAACGTTTAGACCATTTGAAATATACAGACTTTCAAGTTTATGTGGTGTTATTCCCAAAGAACTCAGGAGAAAAAAACAGAGATGCCACAACTATCGTTTAGAAAACAATAACTGAAGTAGCTGATTCTGCTTTTTCCCGATTTGGCCGCGTCATTTTTTCGAATTAATTTATTTATATACCTAAACCGGCATATAAACAAAGTTTTCCGACGTTCCGCCCACACTTATAAGGGTCTTTTTCAATTCTGAGACAAAAAATGTTACTTACCTTGTGGCTACTCCATTCATTTCATCTTTTTCTCACGAACACTTCAAAACTTCACTTTTTATTCAACTTGTCACAATGATGTACAAATTCTAAATGAGTAATAGGTACGAAGAAATAATAACTGCCCCCCCCCCGAAATTTTCAGGTAAAAGAAGGGTAGGAGGCACTTATTGGGATTATTTTATGATATTGATGAAATTTCATATACGTTCCTGGAATTTCATTAGTGGATAATGTAAGTGATTTATTTTGTGGAAATGTTGACGCAAGATTGCCACATGGACGAAAGTTCAAAACCTTTGTCTCGGTTGAAATTCTTGGGATTTTTGGCGATTTCAACGGCCGGAATTTTCTGGTGAAATAATACGGAGATTTGGCCACGACAGAGGAGCTTTCGAAGAGGATTTGGTGGGCCGTTTCGTGATGATGTTCAGCTACAGCAGAGTTTAAAAGCAGGCCCGTTTTCAAACAACATTTGTGCTCACCCAGACGAGTGTTTATAGATCGACCTGTTTCACCGAAATATACTGCCCCACACGAGCACGGAATGGAATAAACACCTTTAGATGAAAGAGGATTTTGTTTATCCTTTGGAGAGGGTAACATTTGTGAGATTTTGGATAGTGGTTTGTAGACTGTTTTCACCTCGTGCTTATGGAGAAGCTTCCCAATCCTATCCGTGACCTTGTCGATATATGGAATCAGCTATACTCTGGCCGCGAAAACCTCCGTTCTCAGATAACTGAGGTATTTGAAGTAAATTACTTTATTTATGTTATTCAGAAATTGCCACATTAATGGACCAATGATTTAGGGTATTGTCTAGATAAAAATATTATACGTTTATGTTCAAGTATTTTTTTACTTCCGATACTTATGTATATTAGAGAAAGAACAAAATGAGGCTAACACATTTTTATTTTTTAAGTGAAATGAACATAATATTTTACATATTAAATGTATTATTTTACAAACTTATATTTTAATAATAACGTTCTTTTTCAGGAATACCATAGTTTGGAAACAACTCGATTCTTTTTAGTATTACAATCATTGGACCCTCCAGAAACCGACAAAAAAGTCGCATATGGTATTGTGTTTTTCCGACAAGACCAACTCCACATCGACTTATTCGTCTTCTTTTCTGTGTTCTTTTCGTGTTTCTTCCTCTTTTTGGCGGCTTGCGTGGTCGCGTGGAAAGCCAAACAGGCGGCGGACGTACGAAGGGCTCGTCGAAGGCACGTCGTGGAAATGCTCCACATGGCGAAAAGACCCTTCGCTAGTGTCACGCTGAATCTCAGCGCCAAGGTGAAACCGAAGAAAACGGCGCATTATGATCTGAGGCCAGTTGCTTTGGAACCTACAGGTAAATTAATTAAATTGTAAATTTTTAAATGTATACAACTAGTAAACTGAAACAAATGAACAATAAAAAGAGTAATGTTCAGAAAATGAGGGCGAGCCATAAAAAATAACCTTTTTTGTTTTTTTTTTATTAAAAATGAATGCTGTAACTTTTAGATCGTTTGAGATAAAAAAATTCAGGCAGATTCATGTAACATTATAGTCCCTAAAAAATTATCCCTGAGTTGATTTTTTAGTTTAATGAATTTGTATATTTCCAGGCCATGAAAGTTAAAAAAAAAACAATAAAATACGTCGTGGTTAGGAATGTTCATATTTAAGGAAGTAAATTACACTGAAATGAAATAAAACATGTAAACATCATAAACTAAACTTGTAAAAAAAGAATTTTAAATATTTATCAATTTTTAATAGCTGAATGTTAAATTATATATTAAAATTGAGCAATCAAATCTAATAAAATTTCTTGATGAAGAAGTTTGTTAGAAAAACTTAATTAATATTTTAACGGCAATGTCTCAAGAGAGAACCATTTTTTACATCTTTCATTTCATTTCATTGTAATTTATTTCCTTAAATATACGCAATTTCGTTTCAGGGATGATTCTTTTAGGGAATTTTATGGCCTACAAGAATCTATCTGAGAAAAAATATATCTCGAACGATTCAAAAGTTATTGCTTTTTAAATGCAAACAATTTTTACGTGTTATTTAAATGGGACATTTCTAAAGTCCACCGACTCCTTTTAAAATTGAGTCAAAAATTCTTCTAAACGGGATTTTTTTTCAATATAAGGTACATTTTTACCCATAAATTTGATATTTTACAATTTTGGCTCACACTAATGTGAATATAATGGTAAATTCCACATCAACATCAAAGAATCTTGAGGAAGACAACTAGACATTAGGCTTAATAGGAAATCTAAAGATATATATATATGTTAGTAGTCAGCTTACCAACATATAGTACAATATTTCTTAATAATGCATATATCAAATTACTCAGTAGGAACGTTAAGAAATGTTGAAAAAGTGAAACTCGATTCAAATCTATAGTTATTTCAAATTTTTGGGGGGAATGTCCTGGTTGTTCTCCCTTTTCATCGCTATTATACTTGCTCATTCCTCTGGCAGAAATTCTTTTACACTGATGTTCTGGGAGAATAAAATTATGTACAATATAATCAGTTATTGTAAATATGTAATATTGAGTTGGTGAAGGCCAGTAGACCATCATCATTTGCCCAGTCAATTGACCATTAGTTATTTGACCGGTGGTATGATATAGCATAGTGCATAGCAGTTTTAACCAAACTAAATTATTATGTCCTTCTGTGACAGATACCTGTGAATCCCAGACTCGTTTATGGCATTCGCATTACTTCATCAAATTAATATTCAATTATGTCCGTTTTCATTTGCCGATGAGTGATAGCTCGGGCCCAGCACCTCCAAATGATAAAACCTTATTATCATAATGAGTGTTGGGTATTGCAAACGTTGCACGGGTTAGGTCCATTTTAAAGCAGACGTGATTGACTCTTCAACGTTTGAAGATCAAATTGGAGACGACTGCTTCGTTGACAGTCAGCCAACGCCCTTACGTCAAAGGAAGGCCAGATCGTCCTATGAATTTGCTGCGGTCCGTGAAAGTATGGAGGAGAATCCGTGCACAAGAGCTCGATCTTTCGTAGACTTCTCCCTAGTGAATTTTGAGTCGGTACTTGGGTCTACACCCGTGAAAAATCCTACTGACTTCGGAGCTCAAAGTTGATAACTATAGGCAACGCCGTCTCTTCGCTAAGTGAAAGAGGACCCCAAAATGCTATGTGAAAAAGTAGAATTGCCGTATATGGGATGACGCAAACTCACAAAAGGTTCACCAGGTGACAATGGTCCGTACTTTTTTTTTAAATGTGTTGGAGAGGCCAACGCCGACAATGGCTAGTACTACAGAAAGATTAAAGAGATATATTTGGGTCGAAATGGAAGAATATGGAGGTAGGCGACTTCTGGTTCTAGCAGGACGTGCAAAATGCTACACAGCGGACGACGCGATGGACATTATGCATGAACGATTTAGCGAATAGTTATTTCTCAGAGAGGTGACGTTAATTGGCCAGGTCAAGGTCTTCCAATTTGACCCTGACTTGTGGGGTTTTCTGAAGTCGCAGGTGGGTACGAACAAGTCTCAATCACCCGATGCCCATAGGGTTAACATAACCAATGCCATTGTTCAAATTTAGCCGGATCTATGCGGCAGAGTCAGCCGCATGAATTGGGTAACTTCGTTCCGTGGCAAATAAATAATAGTTTCATTAATATCTCCTCTATGTCAACAAAGACCTGCCGCGGTTGAAAAACCCTTTTTTAGCTTACTTTTACAAGTCTCAAAGCATCACAATTATGGATAGGGTTTTTTTATGTGAGAATAGATCTTGATGTAAAGGGTGTTTTTTTAGAGGTATAGAACCTTAAGTCTTTTAACCGGCGGCCATCTCGTCAGCTGTCAAGTGATTTATGTTTAGTTTGGTTTCATTATGAATAGACTGACGCCTGAACAACGCATACAAATTGTGCAAATTTATTTTGAAAATCATGGTTCTGTTCGAAATACGTATCGCACACTACGTCCATTTTACGGTCAACATAATCGTCCATCATAGCAATTAATTCGATTAACTATGCAAGGTTTTCGCACCACGTTTACTCTAAATGATAATAGGCATCCACAGAGATGTTGTACAGTGCGTACAGAGGAATCCATTGCGTAGCGTAGAGGAACACTCAAATCAGCCCATCCGCCATCGTGCACAGGAATTGGATATGTGTCCATTCACTTTATGGAAGAATTTGCGAAAAGATCTTGGTTTGCTTGATTACAAAATTCAACTCATGTAAGAATTGAAACCACACGATCACCTAGCAAGGCGTACATTCGGTGAATGGGCCCAAAACAAGATTGCCGTTGCTCCCGATTTTCATAAGCGAATTTTATTTAGCGATGAAGCTTACTTTTGGTTGAATGGGTACGTCAATAAACAAAACCGTTACATCCAGAAAAACTGACTGTTTGGTGTGCTTTATGGGCTGGTGGAATAATTGGTCCGTACTTCTTTAACATCGATGCTGGCCAGAACGTTACAGTCAATGGTGATCGCTATAGAGCCATGATTACTAACTTTTTCGTTCATTAATTGAACAATTATGATGCACACGAGCTGTGGTTTCAACAAGACGGGGCAACATGTCACACAGCTCGTGCCACAATTGATTTATTGAAAGAAACGTTTGGTAACCGCATAGTTTCACGTTTTGGACCCGTGAATTGGCCTCCAAGATCGTGCGATTTGACGCCGCTTGACCATCTTCTGTGGGGATACGTCGCTAGTCTACGCCGATAAGCCTGAAACGATTGACCACTTGGAGGGCAACATTCGACGCGTTATACGGCCACAAATGTTGGAAAAAGTCATCGAAAATTAGATCTCCAGATTAGACTACGTCCGAGCAAGCCGTGGCGGTCATATGCCAGAAGTCATATTCAAATTATAATGCCCGAAAATTATCTTTCGAATAATGTAAATTTCGTGTCAATTTAAAAAAAAACCTTGTTTTATTCCATTTCAAAGTTCTATACCTCTAAAAAAACACCCTTTATTATTAGTATTATAAACAGTTTTAAGTTCGTATGAAGAAAATACGAGGGCATTTAAAAATGAAGTTTAAATGGATAAAGTAGACAATTACTAGCTAAACGTTAAAGTAAGCCCCTGGGAATTTAAAATTTATCTTTTGTTTGTTTGATTTAGTTATTGTGTACAGAATAATGAGTAACAAGTTGAAAAGTTGTTCCCTTCTCATGGTTTTGTTCCCTATCTGAGGTCAGCTCTTCTGATAATTTTTGGCCACTCTTGGCGGTTTTGTGTCATTTCTACGATAAGCCAGCAGTAGTTTGTGATGATTTTAAGTTATGTACATGATGTGTATTTCTTATTTTATCCTTATCTATAGTCATTACCGTTCGGGAGAGGATTTTCATTTCGGCCCATTACGTAGTCATATACCAAAGCAAACTGTATACTTGCATTTTTCGGTAGCTGCCTCGTATGTAGTTTATGATTGTATTTAGTTTGACAACACGCTAAATTTTCTGAAATACAGTTGGTTTTAATTTTTTCTGAGTTCTTTGGGAATAACACCACATAAACTTGAAAGTTTTTATGTTTCAAAACTCTTTCAAATTCTTCCAATTTAAAAGAAGCTTTGCTAGTTCACATGATCATTAGAATTTTTAGTGCTATCCTGTATTTATCAAATTTGCAGTACATTCCCTTAGTTTGATTGTCAAACATTAATGTCAAATTGGGATTTACGAAATTTGTCATTACGAATCCTTTTAATTTTTAATTTTTTTAAATTTCTTGTTCATTTGTGTTTATACCATTGAAAACGACGTCTGATTTAGACCTTGAAACGTTTGGACTTTTTGAAATATATAGAATTTCAAGTTTATGTGGTGTTATTCTTAAAGAACTCAGAAAAAATAAAAACCAGAGATGCCACAATTACCGTTCAGAATACATTATTGGGATCCATATAACAAAGTTGTTCTTACTGCACTGGTCATTTAAGAACACCATAAAGCAACCTCCATTTTAGCCTGTCAGAATTTCACTCAATGATTTTTTTTCCGTCTAGCGTCTTATGATTAGTACGGATCCGCAATATATGAATGAGCTTTTTATCTCGTTTAAGGGAATTCATTCGGTGGTAGGTGAGATGTATTCAACCTTTTGTCTATTCACTCATATGGTCCTGCTTTCTGAAGCTCTTTGTCAACTCTCAAGTGTATTTTGTAATTCCGCTAGTAATCTTTCGATCAGGACTACATTATCTGCATAGAAACTGTCGGTAAGGGTAGTTTTTGTAGATCTGTTACTACATTATATTCCAGAGCAAAGTATTGCATTGGGGTATAAGTTTCCAGGCGAATTCCAAAATTGACTTCTAAAGTTTCATTTGTTCCTGTCCTGTTGGTGAGACGACAGAATTTTTTTGATAATTGTTTCGGGGCTCGGACCGTTGTTTCTGAGGTACGCTCTAGGACAAGTATTTATAGTTTTACTAAAGTGGTGCCCTTACAGATTTGTATTAGATGTCGTTTGGTTAAATAATTTTATAGCAAATTTTTACCTAACGTCAAGGTTGTAGCGTCTGCAAAAGTCCAGATTTCTACCTTTGTTCGGTTCGAGACTTTTCTATCGCTGATCCTACTGTCAGTTTCCACCTAAAGACATAGTACACCCCCAGACGCTAATATGTTGATAATTGGGATAATAAGGAGCGGGTTTTACTTCCCTTTAGCCTGTCTTGCAGGATGCAAGGTGAGCACTTACCTGTCCCTGGAGACGCGTCTTCAAGGAATACAGAGTTACCATTTTGTAAAGACAGTTTTCAATAATTTTTGTGTCGTAAGTCAACTATTTTTCATAGTTCGAATAGAAATGTCAATGCTAATTTTATTTATTTTTTGATTACCTCTGTAGTATAAAATTTGGATTTTGTTACCTCCACAGTTTAGTTTCATAAACCACTAAATTTCTTTTACTATATTCTTTTTCTAGGTGACGGATTGGCAGCAGTCGCAACAGTATTTGTGAACTTTCCCGGTGGCCAAAGCGCATCTGTCAAATTAGCTTTAGGTTCTTCATTGATATTACTCGCAAGACAATTTCCTACTACGGGACGGATATTTTTAAGGAGGCGATCTATACACGCCGCTCCACCGACGTAATTTTTATGTTATTTTATTTTATATTTTACAAATTGTTATTATTTATAAAATAAATTATAAGATCTAATTGTTTCATTACAGCCTACATCCTTTTTGATGCAAAAAATCCTTTTATTTAAGATTTTTTTACAGATTACATGGTTAATTATTTTAAGCGATAGTAATTATACAAGAAATTAAATTATATCAATTTTATTTATAACAATGAGCCTTTACTTCTACTTACGGAACACCCATAAATTACGTAAGACATCTTAGAGTGGGTGGGTGTCTGCTAATATTTTAGGAAATCTAATATGGTGGGATGTTTAAAAAGGCTTCTACGTAAGATTTTATTCAATATTATTTTTTCAGTGACTTTTATGTCATAAATTAAAAAAAAAAAAACATTATCTATAGAACAATTTAAACTTTACTTGATGGACCATGTTCAAAAATCAATAAAATTACAACAATAACATTAATTAGTTAATTATATAATAACCTAACTATTATTCATTATATCCATTTACCTACAATAACGTAGAAACATTTTCAGGAATAAGTTCTTCAAAAATTTTAACTATAAAAATGTTTTAGTTGTCAACATGTAACAGTCTAATCTAAGAATACTCTCAAAGTCAGTTTTCTTCAAAAAATCTTTCAAATTAAAAATATCGACATGTATGTTAGACTGGGTTAATAACATGAACATTTTTTTTAATAAAACATCGATGAAAGAATGACAAAACAAGTTGACATCAAAATCCGAATCTCAATTTTTAAAATTTATATTTTTTACAACATACGTTTCTTTTACTCAAATCTTTCAAATATATTTGAAAAATTTAAAGCATACATATTTTTGAAGTAAATTCTCTACAAAAAAGGTAAAAACTGCTCTTACTCGCATTTTAACTTCGAATAACTTTTGAAACAGTGATTTTAACAAAAAATAATCATGACACCCTTTTTTAGAGCGTCTGATTTCCTTCAAAAATATATCGTCCTCTTACAAAGATGTTAGTTTCTGTTACAGAAATTTAAAGGTAGACTAGGTGGACACGGCTTGTCGGATATATAGTTTAGGTTCGAGTGAAAAATGCGGATGATGTAAAAAAATCTATATTCGCCATGATGTACCTGTTAATAACTGATAAAGAAATCGGAACACCCTGAAGGAGATGTTTATTTAAATTTAATATTGTTTCGGTAAAACATACATTCAACAGTAAGGAGTAAATGATTGATATTTGGTTAAGTTTGGTGAATGTTTTTTCATTTATTTTTTAAATTAATATTGTCGTTTTTTTTTCAAAATCAATGTTTACGAATGTTAAAAAGAAATCGATAACCGCACGAGCAGAAATCCAACTATTGTCATGAGAGTTGTCAAGCGCGGTTTGATAATACGTAAAATTGGAGAAGAGTAGGCACCGGACGTCGAAGGGACACAAATGAAGTTTAAGATCAACGTCTAAGACATGGCATTTAGAGACCGATTTTCGACATCTCGAAATTTGGCTGATCAGTGGTTAGGAGAAGAAGGCTATCTTGTAAGTGTTCGAACGGTTTAGCATCGTTTAAGGTCTTTTGGACTGCAGCACTATTGACCCCATCTTGTACTATCTCTGACCGCTGAACAACATTAGAATGTGGAATGACATTAGGTTGTCTTCTCTGATGAATCTTGATTTTGCTTGGGTGGGCCTGATGGTCAAAGAAGGGTTAGACGACGTCAACCTCAATTTGATGTTTAGCGTCATATACAACGAACAGTAGGCATTTTGGTATGGGGTGCTATTGCACATAGAAGTAGGTCACCTTTAGTCTTTGTTCGAGGCAATATGACAGCGTAACATTATCTTCAGGAAATAGTGGAGCCGTATGTACTCCATTACTTAATCAGCTCATGGATCCCATATTTTTCAACAAGATAATGCTTTCCCCGATGTTGCTCGAGTTAGTTTAAACTTGTTTAAAGAGACCCATGTGCATCTGTTGCCATGGCCGCCCAGATCCCCCGATCTTTTGCCCATAGAACATGTTTGGTATATGATGGGCTCTGTAGCTTACCCCAGCCCCCACGGACTTTGAAGGTTCTAAGACATAAAATACAAGTAGCTTGAGATAGTATTCCCCAAGAAGAAATAGACCACCTTACTGAATCAATGCCAATCATTTCCTCCTTAGTATCTATGTTTTACCAAACAATATCAAATTTAAACATCTCCTTCTATGTATTGCGATTTCTTTGTCAGTGAGTATATAAAATTTAATGGTTCAGAATAAATCGGTATCCCATTCAAAAAATCTGGTCGATTGTTTTAATAATCAAAATTTATTATGTTATAAGAAAATGTCACATTAATAATAAAATTATGTTCTATTGCAGTAAATTAAGATTATTGTACATCTATTTATGCTTAAAATATAATTTTTAAGCCGGAAGTCCAAGACTGTCCCGTGTCCCGTTCCTGTAAACAATTCTACCTTTATGTAAATTATTTAACATTATAAACCACTTGTGTTTGGTTAAGAAGGTCGTTCAGACCAAGACTATGTTCAGTCTTGAAGGCTTCAGGCCTTAAAGAGTATCCTTCGAAGACGAAGACCATCCTCAGACTTTTAACGAAGAGTAACTTTGTGTCTTTAATAATAATAATAATAATTTCAGCGGGACTGAAATCGACTGGCGCCATGAATGAATTTATAATGCGCACGTTTTACAGAATTACGAACCTTGGCCAGGACAAGACTGGATATCGCCAAATACTCCATCAAGAGTTCTGTCGTGAGTATCCAGAGCTTCAAGTTACTGAACAGAGAGTCGCAGATCAATATCGTGTTATCTTGAGAAATGGCCTTATTTCGTCTGAACAACTGGACAGAATAAAGAGCGAAGTGGAGCGCGAACTATTTGGTCGAAATACAATCGATCCAGAGCCTGAAACAATTTTGGCACAAAGAGCGCACGAGACTCAAGAGCTACAACAAGAACAGCCAACCAACGCTGACCTGCTTGAGAAGATCCAAGCAGAAATGGAAGGAGCTCTTATAGAGTATAGTGGAACAGATCCACTGACTAGACCAGCTCTTCCCAAACTAAGATTTTCTAAGAAATTGGGTATCGTCTTGCAGGCTATGAACAAATTCATCTTGCCAAACTATGTTATGGGTGCTAATACGTTAGAGTCGCTACACACAATTATCTACTGTGCTGGAACTTCCATCTGCAGAACAATTGGGGTCGCAGTGAGACCAAAGCAAGACCCTCCCCAATTTAGACAAACACCTCGAATACCACCTTGGCAAAGACGACTTGAAGGGAAAATCAATTCTCTTCGGAAAGACATTGGAAGACTGACCGAATACCAACGAGGAGTCAGGAACAACAGAATAGAAAGGCTTGTCAATACTATCATGGACAATAACCGAATACACTCCCAGTGGGATGGAGAAAACATCACATCTCAGCAGTGCCTGGACAGTCTACGACAAAAGCTCTCCGTCTACACAAGTCGATTGAGAAGGTACAAAACAAGTAACCAACGGAAACTAGACAACACACTTTTCCGACAATCAGAAAAAGGGTTTTATAGAAAACTTAACAATACCAATAATAATGAAGTCCCTAGTAACCCCAGTAAAACAGACATCGAGGAATTCTGGAAAACACAGCTTTCCACAACAATCTCCTATAACTCCAGAGCCAGTTGGATTAATGAGGAGGAGGCTGCATTTCAGAACTGTGATGCCATGCAACACCAACCATTTACAACGGAAGACACATCCAACATAATGAAGCACCTCCATAACTGGAAAGCACCAGGACCAGATGGTGTTCAAAATTACTGGATAAAGAAACTGTACGCAACCCACGAAACACTAACAGCCCTTATAAATGACGTAATTACCCACCTACACAAGATGCCTAGTTTCCTTACGCATGGTGCTACATACCTCTTACCAAAGGATAACCTATGTGCACAGGACTCAGCAAAGTACTGACCAATCACTTGCATTCCAACCTTATACAAACTCATAACATCGTGCATTAATCATCGCATTTTCAAACATTGTGAGCTGAATGACATAATTACTCAACAACAAAAAGGATGCGCGAAAAATTCGATGGGCTGCAAAGAACAACTGATAATTGATTCCGTTGTCTGCAATCAAGCCCACGCCAAACGTCGAAATCTCTACATGGCATATGTGGACTACAAAAAGGCCTTTGATTCAGTTCCACATGATTGGCTCATTAAGGTACTGAAAATCTATAAAGTGAATAATTGTATTATTAACTTTTTAGAATATGCCATGTCCACCTGGCAAACCAAAATCTCACTAAATGAAGCCAACTGTTGGATACAAACTGACCCCATTCCAATCAAAAGGGGTATATTCCAGGGAGACTCTCTTAGTCCGCTGTGGTTCTGCCTTGTCATGAACCCTCTCTCAAACAAACTGAACTTGACTAATTTTGGGTTCAGTCTCAAACACAACAACGTACAAGCATTAAAGGTAAACCATTTGTTATACATGGACGACTTAAAGTTGATGGCAGCTACGAAACAACAGCTGCATGGTATGCTTAAAATAGTAGAAGGGTTCTCTAGTGACATTCCATATGAAATTTGGCTTAGACAAATGCCGAATTATTTATATAGTTAAAGGCAAAATACAGCAGGGGCAGTTCGAAATGGGAGATGGCACCTCAATTGAATCTATGGGGGAAGGTCATACTTATAAATACCTTGGAATAAAGCAAGCTCAACGTATTGATCACATGACTATGAAAAAGTACCTAACAGCAGAGTTTTATAGAAGGGTAAGACGACTGCTGAAAACTAAATTAAACAGTAAAAATCTGTTTCAGGCTATTAACACCTATGCGTGTTCAGTGCTCAGTTACTCTTTCGGTATAGTTAATTGGTGCAAGACATTGAACAATTACAACGAAAAGTTCGAGTTTTACTAACAAAAGCTCAAAATCACCACCCAAAGAGCTCTGTCGAACGTACAACTTTGCCACGGTATGAAGGAGGAAGAGGATTGACAGATCTAAGCGAACTATTAGATCAACAAATTTCCATTTTGCGTAGTCATTTCCAGAAACTCGCAGAATTTTCTGATCTACACAGAGTCATGTGCCTGGTTGATGACTCAACACCACTGCGACTGACACAACAACATGTCCAATTACACCACCAGACCACAGATCAGAAACTGCTGAAATGGAAAGAGAAGCCCCTTCATGGAAGACATATAAATGACGTCAACCAAGATTATGTCGACAGTGCAGCGTCGAACTACTGGTTGATCTCTGGTCATATGTTTCCTGAAACGGAAGGCCTTATATTGACAATCCAAGATCAAGTAATTCCAACTAAGAACTACCTAAAGTATATCGTTAAAGATCCTTCTATTAACAACGACAGATGCAGGTATGGTTGCCAAACATCAGAATCTATCCAGCATATCACAGGAGGTTGTCAAGCGTTCGCTGCAACTGAATACAAAGAACGACACAATGCTGTGGCAAAAATACTTCACCAGGAACTAGCACTGAAACTTGAATTATCACAGTCGGTAAGATTACCATACTATAAATACAAACCAGAATCTGTTTTAGAAAATAACAACTACAAGCTGTACTGGGACCGCACGATACTGACCGATCGGACAGTTGCTCACAATAGACCAGATATAGTTTTGGTACATAAAGTCTCTCGGAAAACAACTTTAATTGACATAGCAATTCCTAACAACAATAATATAAATATCAAGCAAGCTGAGAAAATAACCAAATATAGAGACTTGGAATTTCAAATAAAGACTAAGTGGGACATGGACAACACACGAACTGTACCAATTGTTATGTCAACGACAGGACTAGTCCCAAAACATCTATTAAACAATTTAAAATACCTCAGTCTGGACGAACATCTTTACAAACAAATGCAAAAAGCCGTGCTGTTGGGAACAGCCCGGACGGTTCGTAAATTCATGGGAAACTGCCGCCACGACTCCAACCACGGGCCTGAAAACCTGGCAAGGGCTCCCACAGAGCTAAACCCTTTTGATACCTAGGATATCTGAGGTTTAGTGAATTTTCCCCTAAAGGCACTCATAGCGTGCCTTAGAGGGAGTGTGATACCATACATTGTATGGTCAAGTCGGATAATAATAATCAATTCCCCCGTGTTGTGGTCGGGTTAGAATAACACCACGGTATCCACCGCCTGTTGTATGAGGCGACTAAAGGGGCAGCTGTCCGCTGACCTACTACCTAGCTGTCCTTCCTTCTCCACAACCCGCACGGGATGTTCTGGTTTAAATCATTTCATCTGGGAAGTGACAACCCCACGGGTCCAAGTTACCTGGGTCACCAGGGTCAATTGGTGACACCATCCATGAAAATGGAGCTACGGAATAGACGCCTCGGAAAAGAGCCGCTGCCTGGGGATCGCCAGGGCATGTCTGGAGCCGGCGGTGGACATGACAGCATGCGGGACGTGGGTGGCAGGGTGCTGAGGAGGCGGGCTCCTGCCGTCCAAAGAGCTACAGCCCAAGAACCAGAAGAACCACAACCAATACAGTCACAACAACAACGTGACCATCCCCAACGGAGTCAAATGAGAACGAGAACTCCACCCGCAGAAAGTGTTGCGCAGGATCAACAGCCAGCGCTCACTCAAGCGGGACTGAAAAGACAGCGCATGAAATGGACTGGCGCCATGAATGAATTTATAATGCGCAAGTTTTACAGAATTACGAACCTTGGCCTTGGGGTCGCAGTAAGACCAATGCAAGACCCTCCCTAATTTAGACAAACACTTCGAATACCACCTTGGCAAAGACGACTTGAAGAAAAATCAATTCTCTTCGGAAAGACGTTGGAAGACTGACCGAATACCAACGAGGAGTCAAGAACAACAGAATAGAAAGGCTTGTCAAGACTATCATGGACAATAACCGAATAAACTCCCAGTGGGATGGAGAAAACATCACATCTCAGCAGTGTTTGGACAGTCTACGACAAAAGCTCTCCGTCTACACAAGCCGATTGAGAAGGTACAAAACCAGTAACCAACAGAAACTAGACAACACACTTTTTCGACAATCAGAAAACGGGTTTTATAGAAAACTTAACAACACCAATAATAATGAAACCCCTAGTAATCCCAGTAAAACAGACATCGAGGAATTCTGGAAAACACAGCTTTCCACAACAATCTCCTATAACTCCAGAGCCAGCTGGATTAATGAGGAGGAGGCTGCATTTCAGAACTGTGATGCCATGCAACACCAAACATTTACAACGGAAGACACATCCAACATAATGAAGCACCTCCATAACTGGAAAGCACCAGGACCAGATGGTGTACAAAATTACTGGATAAAGAAACTGTACGCAACCCACGAAACACTAACAGACCTTATAAATGACGTAATTACCCACCCACACAAGATGCCTAGTTTCCTTACGCATGGTGCTACATACCTCTTACCAAAGGACAACCTATGTACACATGACCCAGCAAAGTACCGACCAATCCCTTGCCTCCCAATCTTATACAAACTATAACGTCGTGCATTAATCTATACATATATAAATCTCTTATCTATGCATTAATCATCGTCTTTTCAGACATTGTGAACTTGACAACATAATTACCTAACAACAAAAGGGATGCGCGAAAAACTCTATGGGGTGCAAAGAACAACTATTAAATTGATTCCGTTGTCTGCAATCAAGCCCACGCCAAACGGCGAAATCTCTTCATGAGATATGTGGACTACAAAAAGGCCTTTGATTCAGTTCCACATGATTGGCTCATTCAGGTGCTGAAACTCTGTAAAGTAAATAACTGTATTGTTAACTTTTTAGAATATACCATGTCCACTTGGCAAACCAAACATTTAGAATGAAGCCGACTGTTCGAAACAAACTGCCCCTATCCCAATCAAAATTGGTATATTCCAGGGAGACTCTCTCAGCTCGTTCTGGTTCTGTCTTGCCATGAACCCACTCTCACACAAACTGAACTCGACTAACTTGGGTTCAGTCTCAAACACAACAATGTATCATTAAAGATAAACTATTTGTTATACATGAACTACTTAAAGTTGATGGCAGCTACGAAACAACAGCTGCATGATATGCTTAAATTATTTGAAGCGTTCTCTAGTGACATCCAAATGCAATTTGGCCTAGACAAATGCCGAATTATTAATATAGTTAAAGGCAAAATACATCAGGGGCCCTAAGAAATGGGAAATGGCACCTCAATTGAATCCATGGTTCAAGGTCATGCTTGTAAATATCTTGGTATAAAGCTGGGTTAGCGTATTGATCACCCCATCATGAAAGAGGACCTATCAACAGAGTTCTATAGAAGGGTAAGACGACTGTTGAAAACTAAGCTTATCAGTAAAAATCTGTTTCAGGCTATTAACACCTACGCGGGTTCAGTACTGTTACTCATTCGGAATAGTTAATTGGTGCAAGGCAGACATTGAACAACTACAACGGAAAGTTCGAGTTCTACTACCAACAGCTCAAAATCACCATCCAAAGAGCTCTGTCGAACGAGGAAGAGGATTGGCCGATATAAACAGACTACTAGATCAATGAATTTCTAATTTGCGTAGTCATTTCCAAAAACTCGCAGAAGTTTCTGATCTACACAGAGTCATGTGCCAAGTTGATAACTCAACAACATTGCGACTGCACAACAAGTTCCATCACCAGTCAACTGATCAGAAACTGCTCAAATGGAGAGAGAAGCCCCTTCATGGAAGACATATAAATGACGTCAACCAAGATTATGTAAGATCAATATCCAACTAAGTACATCGTTAAAGACCGTTCTATCAACAACGACAGATGCAGATACGGTTGCCAAACATCTGAATCTATCCAGCATATCACAGGAGGTTGTCAAGCGTTCGCTGCAACTGAATACAAAGAACCACACGATGCTGTAGCAAAAATACTGCACCAGGAACTAGCACTGAAACTTGAACTATCACAGTCGGTAAACATATCCTACAATATATACAAACCACAATATGATTTAGAAAATAACAATTGCAAGTTGTACTGGGACCGCACGATACTGACCGATCGGACAGTTGCTCACAATAGACTAGATATAGTTTTAGTAGATAAAGTCTCTAGAAAAACAACCTTAATTGACATTGCAATCCCTAACAATAATAATATAAATATTAAGCAGGCTGAAAAAATAGCCAAATACAGGGATTTGGAATTTCAAATAAAGACAGTGGGACATGAATAACATACGAACGGAACCAATTGTTATGTCAACTACAGGAGTAGTCCTAAAACTTCTACTAAATAAGTTAAAATACCTCGGTCTGGACGAATATCTTTATCAACTAATGCAGAAAGCCGTCCTGCTAGGAACAGAAAATTCATGGGAAATTGCCACGACACCCACGGGCCTGATAACCTGGCAAGGGCTTTTGATATCTGGTATATCTGGGGTTTAGTGAATTTTCCCCTAAAGAGGGAGTGTACTACCATTCATTGTATAGTTAAGTCGAGGATAAACAGCGTTCCACATAATCTCAACTTAATGAGACACGTAGATATATACAAACAAATTGAGACTCTCCACATTTTTAGAAGTAAGTTAACTAATATTTAATATTTATTTGTATTAAAATATTTTCCACTAATTTCTTCTTAGATTTCAATATACCTAAATATTTCATATATTTGATATTTGGTACTAAAAAAATATATGATCCATTCGGGATGTCATTTAATAGAATACAGTTTAAACTAACCAAATCGATTAAGACGTTTTCGAGTAATCATTTAACAATAAAAAAAATGGACAACCCTCTTTTGATGAAGTCTGTTAAAAATATGAAAGCGATTCATTATAAGAGACCTTGTCATATATATAGACTAGACACCCTATATTGGTTGCGTGAGACCTGAATACATAATTCTACATGGATTTCGTTTAAAATATTATCGAAACAAATAAGTGTATTTCTTTCAGAAACATGATATAGTTCCAACAGAATAAACATTAAAATAGAGAGCTTTTTGCTGTACCGATGCAACAGTTAAACGTCTGATGATTACCCATTCTTTTAATTTATTACACTCTTAGTTTCACCTAGAACTTTAGGGTGTCTAATGAGCCATTCCAACCTTATGTTGTCAGGTTTAAGTAACTTCGCACATATTTTTTTAAAAGAAGGGAAGGAAAACAGAGTTACCAAATAAAACTCATACTTAAAGTAATCTAGAGCATAAATCAGGGTAAAAGAGTCCTGCCAGGAAAACTATTGAGCGTTTATTTAAGTTTAAATATTTTTCCTTCGCTGAAAAAGAATTTATATTATTTATTGAATGACAGTATCATCAATTTTTGTATAGCATTTTTTTCTCAGATTTGAAACTTCACCAATTCTGATGTATAATAAATTAAACTAAAAATAATAATTATTCAGATTGGTTCAGAACGAGACAAGAAATGAGATATACCTATGGGCATCATTATATGCTTCGATTTTTGTGTATACTGACAGCACACTTTTACTATATTTGTATGATTAGAGTTAAAGTTGAGATACAGTGTTTTTTGTACATTTCTTTTTCAAATGATGATTGTGTTTTTTTATTAAAATGACTGAAAAAGGTAATTAGTTATTCTGTCCAATGTTCGTCTTCTAATCTGAGTTATATAGTTCATGTTCCCAAATAGTAAATATGTCGTCCACATCAAGCTACCAAACAAATAAAATCAATTGTTCTTCATGTTTTTCGACAAAAATGTTGCTTAAGGCAGAAGAAAAAAATTCGGGAAACAATAATGATGAAATTTAAATAGAATTCGTTGATAGAAAATGGTTATTGTGAATTGGGCATTCGTTATAAATTTGGATTTGAAAAATGTATTATATTAATCTGCCAATAGTACAATATGTGAAAAATTTATATCCTGCCTCAATTTCCTTAAAAACCATAGTCAAAATTATTTCCTGGGAACATGATCATATGCAACAACTTCTGAAGTCCTGTAAATTGGGAAGGATTCAATTGTTGTTCGTGCAGGGTGCTTAACGTAGAGGAGAATGTATTTCCAACTAATTTGCAACAATTCTTGTACTTGTAGCTGGACCATTTTGAACCTTAGAGCATATGGAGATAGCCTGCAATGCATTAATATCGCGAAAAGACTCGAAAGAGGGCAATCAAAATAGAAGCATTTTATCTCACTTGGTGGGTGGAAGCAGTTTCCAATCGAGTGAAATAACCTGCTACTCTCTATATTGCCTTCTCTTTCAAGTCTTCTCACGATATTTGTTCACTACAGGTTTCCTCCAGAAGTATTAGTTCTAGTTTTGAAAACTTATCTTGAATGTTTCTTTAATGACATTTTCCATGATGGATTATTGCTTTAAACTTCTACCCTATTTTATCAAATTGTGAAAATTATTGAGGTTCGTTTGTAAAAAGTATATGTCTATCAAAAATAAAAATGGAGGAGACACATCGTTAAAATGTCAATGACATTTCATTTTAGGTAGGTAGGTTGAAATTGCAGGAATGGAATTATGAAATATAAAATAAATTGTTTATTAGAAAAAATGCAGGAACACAAAACAGTAGCTAACTGATTCCCTACGTAAAAATAATTGAAAGATTCGGCCTTTAAATATTTTCAAATATTTAGTGTTATAATTTTTAATATAAAAAAATAAATCTCTTTAAAAATATTAACATTACAATTAATAATAAATTAATATTAAATGTAATATTTAAGATATTAGTTAATACCTACATTTTCAAAAATATTTTTTGATTTGAGACCGAAAAATGTCAATAGTCTTAAAGTAAAAAATAAAATGAAATAGAACCTTTATTCTGGCATTTCACCGTTAACGATTTCAGCTCGTATGTAAGTACATGTTAATAAACCTTGAAAATCTTTCATTAACTTGAATGAAACACAGCAAGCAAAGACTATTTCTGTTTTGTATGGAAAAAATAATATTAATTAATGATAAATAATTAACAAATGTGAGTAATTTATTAAAAACTTTTCGGAGTGAATAAAACTGAAATCTTGAACTTTACACATTGAATTTACAAATTACCTTTACTATCGTGCTATAATAATCTTACACCAAACAATATTCTGAAATGTCAAAATTCAAATCAAGGAGCTACATCAATGATAGCCATGAGTTCAGCCCTGCCAGATCTAACTATTTGTCATGAATATTACAATCAGTGCATTAATTCACAGTTTTTGTAATCTTATTCAAATTATATGAAATTTATACAGTAAAAATTAAATAATCTTTAAATTGAAAGTATGACATTAAAATTAATAAAATATTATCAGAAATAAATTCATCAACAATATAAATTTTATTTTAGTTGACAAACCATATTTACAAAGCAATGAAAGTTGCAAACTTGCGAGAGCCCAATAAATGGCCATTATTATGGAATATAAAATTTCCTGGGTTCTATTTCAATAGTATGACGTAGAATAACTTTAGGAACGGGTCAAAATCTGTTACTTTTTAGTTTAATTTAGTTCGTCTTTCACATTCGAGTCAATCCATCTTACGATTTTCTCTCTAAGCAAACTGGCGACAATGTTACTCTTATCTTTTTGGCATTGACAGTTTAGACGTAAATAATGTTTTTTTAATTATATAATGTTTAATGAAAGAACCAATATTATCAATAAATTTTAGCATTCTGCACTGAAGGTCGTCAATTGCTACTAAACAAAAAAATAAAGAAAATCGGTTGAGAGACAGAGGAGAAAATGGTACCTAACCGTTTTGTCTTTGCCTATTTATATATAGATTTATTAAAGCTGTATTAGATATATTCCATCACTTTCTATATCCCTAATAAATTTCATCCTTCAAACCTTTTACATAATAGAGAAATTTGGATTTTTATAAAATTATGACATTGGTATCAATTGTTAAATTGCATTTTCTCAAACACACCAGTCTAATCTTAATCCCTATTGTATCAAAACCTCTTAATGATCCGTTGGATAATTCTCGTGTTAAAGTGTCTTAAAATATTTGACATATCAAGAGATATTTTTCACTTATTCAGGAGGTCATTCATGGAAAATTTAGTATTGTGATGCAGTAGCGGATTCAGGATTATCATTTGGGGGGGCTTGATATCGTTGGGGGGCTTGACGTCACTGAAAGTTGGTTTTAGCACACAACCCCTTAGCCCCCTGGATCCGCCATTGTAGTAATGTATTAAAGAGTGTATAGTGTATGAATATGACAAAACCAAAATATGTTATTTACGAACAATCTAATATTAAATATTGCATAGGTGGTTAATATGGTCAGATAACTAATATTTTTTGCTCTGATTTAGGTATAATTTGAAACCTTTATTTTACTTGAAGAACCCCAAATCTAAACTGTACTAGTTTGTCATTTCAAAATCTTAAATTAAAACTCTCAAATATAGGTCTTAACTTTACAATCAGTGTTTAACTCATAAATGTTATATTAATATCTTACCTACTTCTTCTATGTTTAATTACATTTTTATTCTAGCTTGTTGCAATTTCCTTCTTTAAATATCTTGTATTATTTTTTTTGAATTATTTAACTAACTAACAATGTATTCCCAATTATAAATACACAATGTAAGTGTTCACATATAACATTGATACAAAAAAATCATCTAATTTCTTTTCATTTATTAATTCTTCTATAATACATACTATAATAATTCTTTTATTGAATAAACCAAAGAATTAGAACTGTATAAAACCCAAAATCACCTAAAAAAGTTCTGGTAATGCATTCAATACTTTCCAAACCCCATTGTATATAGGTATACCCTCATCGTTATTATTTTATTCAGATATTAACAATGTTACAAGGTTTTGAAATATGAACTTCATCACTATAGAAACGATACCATTAATTAATATTCTAGATAACAACAAATTCCTCCTTCTTCAATAATAATTAATGTTAATTCCATAATGGAAACCCATATTTAATGGATGAAATATGGTTACTTTACAAACTCGCTTTATTGTTGTGGAAATTAATGATTTACAATAACGCCCGATTCATTGGATTTATGCTGTACGGGACAATGAAAACTACAGTTTATGTTGATTATGTTTTCAATGGGAACAGTTTTCATTTATTGATAATTAAAATAAGTTGATTGAAAACTGTTTCCATTAACAAGATTGGAATTGAATTCGTTTTATTGGCTGATGTTATTAAGGCGCTAATTTAGTGCGTAATTGACAAATTTTAAGTGTGCATGTATTTCAAATTTGATTGCGGATACAGAAAGTTCAATTACTTATTAATACACCTACAGGGTTTAATTTGATACCATATTACATTCAGGTGTGTAATTATTATTCATAATCTAAAGAATTGTAATCATATGGGTGTTATAGAAAAACAAACGTTATTGTTTACACCAGTTAATTGAGCAAGATTTAAGGCATTTTAGGACATACAATTTTAGAGCAAACAGCTTATGTTATTATTTAAGTAATAGTTCATAAGTATAAGTAAATTACTTAAAGAATAAAATTCCACAAATAAACGGATTTATTTTATTTGTAAAGGGATCGATATACCTACTGTGAACGAAAATATTATAGAGAATCAGACAAACTTCAACATACAAATTGTGTTATATAGAAAACCGGACCACTTAGGTTATGTAAAACAGTAGCTGATGATGTTAATTAAGGTTTATACGATTTTCTAGGCATAACGTCCTCGGAAAGGATAGTAGATTTTTTCGAATTTTACTAACTCTTTCTAATTGTCGTATCGAATGAAACTTTGCATCACGTAAAAGCGTCAATTGTATTTCAAAACAGTGAATTATATTTCAGAAAACATCAAATGTATTTCATTATTGCCAATTACATTTTACAATTCATCATTTGTATTTAAGACCAATCAACTGAATTTCAGAAGTTGTGTAATGAATTTCAGAATTGTAAATTGTCAGAAAGAGTTATTTGAATTTGTATTTTGGAGAACGCTATTTGAATTTTAGAAAGTATCATGTGTATTTCATAAATTGTTCAAATAATTCTTTGACTGAACAAATAGTTAGGTAGTCTTTCGATAGCCCATAGAATGCGATGGAATAATGATTGTAGTCAAGTTTCGACACTGCAACTGGAAAACGCTACAAAAATTCTGTGTATAGTGGGCCTTGTGCTTAAGGGAAAACATATACCTACCGGTGATAGAACGTCTCAACAAGACGTATAGACAGATCAAGATTGGCAAACCATGTACTAACGGATAATCGTATGCAAAAAATGGGCTGGGGCAATACAGAGATATTACTTAAAGAATAATACACTAAGATAAAAAAATCCCAGAAAGTATCCGCATTTTGTTAAATAATGAAGACATTGGGCATTCTCTTTAGTGACAGCGCTATCGTGGCAACAGAACGTGTCAAATGAGCTTCCAAAAGGTAACTTTAAGTCAATCATTTAGTCAATTGCCAGTTGCACTTAAAAGTCAAGAGAATCAATATTCAAGAACTAGCTTCAAAAAACATTGTTCGACAACGATTCCTGATAATGAATCGAAAGGTCAGAGCCTAGAGATAAATACAATACAATAAACATTCAATTATGATCTTACATGAAAACTAGCTGACAAATACATAGGCAACCTTTCTCTCAGTTAATTCTGCAAGAGAGTTTTTCTATAAGAAGTCAACTAGTGTTCCGGGCAGCTCCCAAAAACTGCTTTTAGGTACTACACCTTGATTTTCTCTTACCTAACTTATCTGTATTTTTCATAAACCATTGTGAGGAGTAAAAATCCAAATAAACATCTATGGCATTATTTAATAACAAAAATAATTATAAATAAAGAAAACCCTTGTTTTTTAATGCTTACATAATTGTTAAAATGAATGTTACGGATTGTCAATGTTGAGAGGTTTTGAACTGTTTTGAAAACAGTCCTCTGTATAAAAGTGTGATATATGCGAATCAAGAGGTTGTAGGACGAACTAACAACAAAAATGGTAATAAAGGAGAAGATTGGGCCAGTTAGCAGCAAGTCTAAATATCACTGAATGAACTCTGGAAGCAATTTTCTGCTGAAGAAAGAACGTCAAAATTCAGTAGGCTTGACAGAAGTTCAACTTGGGAGAATTATTGAAAGGGTGGATACTGACTGTACAATAAATCAATTAAAAAAAGTATTGACTGAATATCACAACATAGTTTGTGTTTCTACTACTGGCATTTACCTAAATAATTTTCTTTAAAACAAGGACCCGGCAAACTGTCACCATGAACACTCCCACAAATAAATATCTACGCTCTATTTACGTAAGGTTGCTGAATTACAATTTCAAAATTACACCATATTACACAAAGAAGAACACAATACAAAACGAAAACTGAACCAGTCTGCTTTAATTTTATTAAATGAAAGCGATTGTAAGCTAGTACTTCTATAGAATTCAGCCGTTCCTGGTTGCCAATAATCAATGATGAAATTAATAATGGTACTGTCCTTTTAAACAACCCTGTATCGGGATAGTTCATAAGGTTTTTCTTATGTTTTCCCTTATGACTTTAATGAGATCTCTGGAATATCAGAATTTCTTTGGTCACATTTTTGGCGAATGATCTTTAGAATTTTTAGTGCTACCCTGTATATATTAAATTTGCAGTAAATTCCCTTAGTTTCATCAGTATGATTGTAAAACATTAATGTCAAATTGTGATTTAGTGAATTTGTATTATGAATCCCTTTAATTTTTTAATTTCTTGTTTATTTGTGTTAATACCATTGAAACGGGGTCTGATTTAGACCTTGAACCGTTTGGACTTTTTGAAAAATACAGACTTTCAAGTTTATGTGGTGTTTTTTCCAGAAATAAAAACACTTAAAGGTTGTCAAACTAACGAGAATACGTTTTGATTTCAATGAAAAATGTTTCTACATATGGGTCACTCTACATTAAATCGACCAGTTTGTTGGAATCTACTGTTTTGATGTGGATAAATCTCAAAAGATTATTTTTGAAATATCACAAAAACTATTATAGAGCCAAAAATGAAGTTTATTTTGTTTTAAAGAGAGGATTTGGGGCTATGTAAAACATATATTGTTAGCAATTACATATGAACAAAATCTCTTTTTTTGAAACATTTCAGATACAATATAATACATGTGCAAGACGGCTGCTTTTCATCGGGGAACATATGGGTGCGGATAAGATAGTAAAACACAAAAAACATATTTAATTTAGGGCGCCATTTGGTTAAAACCTACAAGTGAACAAAAGTATGCGGTTAAGATGTAATTCACACCGGCTATATTGAGATTATTTATGTTCTTTTCGAACCACTGCTTTTTATCTGATTGTGTTCAAAAAAAGGTATTCAATATTTTCAGTGGTGCTTCCAAAAATTCTTTTACAATCGATAGGTTAGGCGTATAAAAAAATATGCAAAATGTAAATACAGAGAGTTTAATAAAAAATCAAAAAGAAAATATATAGTACAAAAAATCGAGATGAGAAGTTTGTTTCAAAACAAAAATAGGACATTCTAATAAATGTAGCCAAAGAGTAAAATTTGCAATTTACATCCTGGAATATTTAAGAATCTAACTTCAGGTTCGCGTCTTGATGCGAAAAATACCGGAACCGATTCTAAATCTCGCAGTAGGCCGATGCTATTAGCATAGTTTGCCTTTCCATTCTGGCTGCACCAACTGCTTCCGCTCAGGTCAAAATTGGTATCTACAGGATCACTCTGGACTTGTATTACTAACAATATTGATAGATTGTTAAAATTTCAATAATCGTAAAAATCGAAGTTCGATATTAAATTTTTCGCTGATTTTTTTTTAAACAATGCCCCTAGTTTTTTTAGATATTTTAGAAAAAAACTTGACATTTGAAAAATGATGAAAATTTCAATTTCGTATAACTTTTGAAAAAAATATATCCTTTGACAGGAATTCGTTGCATGAAGAAAGAAAACTTTTTACAAAACTTCATCCAAATCAAAAGGTGTTGATTCCAACCATTGGTCTATGGAATGACCCACCTACATGAACCTAAAAGTTAACAATTTCGAATTGTGATCATATATAATTTCTGAACTTCAAATTACATTTTGGAAAATACAACTGATGCTATCTAAAATTCAAATGAACTTTTCGGAAAGATATTTGACTATTCTAAAATTCAATGAACTGTTTCTGAAATTAATTTAATAACTGAGATTCATGTGAGGATTTATGAAATTCATTTAATTATTCTGAAATACAAATGATCCATTGTAAATTGACATTGACAATATTGAAGTATGTGTGATGGTTTCGGAAATAAATATGATGCTTTCTGGAATAAGACTGAAAAAGTTGTAGTTGTCGAAGTTTCAACTAATTTTAAAGAAAGGACTGAAAAGACTTTAACTTCAACTTGACCCTTCTTCGGCGCTTGTTCATCTTAGTTTTCTTTAGTTCTTCTCTGATGTACCTATTTTAGTTTCCCCTCTGACTGTTTGGTACTCCCTCCCCTTCGTCTAAAAGCTTTAACCTTCTGCCACTTATACGTTTATTACATGTGTAAGATAAAAAGTGAGAAAGCAAACATTAACATTTTAGTGTGTTTTAAATGTGTTTGGACATTTTTAGGAGTCGTCATTTAGGAGATGTGTAACCTTTCAATATAAAATAATTGGCCCAAATACAACATACCTATTGTCGATGAAAATGCACTCTCACGATTACTTGAAAGTAATAAAACAAGTTGATATGAATTATAAAAAATATATTTTAAAAAATCTCCAGGGAAAATTATATGGAGAACCGAGTAGAAAATTCGGCATTTAGTAGTGATGAAAAAGAATTCTAGTTTCGACATTTTGGCGCTTGCAAAAATTTACCGCCACAGGTACGCTAGCCTATTTAGAAATCCGCCACTGAGTATACAATCTTTAGAAATCAGTTACTTTCATAAAGAATAAAGATAATTGACAAGAATATCACAGTCGGTAACTGTAATGTCTCGTTAAAAAAAAGATAGATTTTATTTTACCAAACACCTTTAGAAACGTCTATCACGATATGACATTGATTAAAAGGCTAATGACATATAAAAACCTGTCTATCAATTATTCAATTTCTTAAACAGTAATATTTTAAGCCTGTTGTATAATGTTGAAAACCAAATACCTACTGGGTTGTTGAAAGCCGAAATCCCTTTATTAATAATTTTGAATAAATTATGCCGAGTAAAGAAGGAAATCGGTCGATATAAAAGCTTTGCCGACACATCATTATAATACGGAGGATTTTAATGCATGCTGTTTTACAAATTTATGGAGATTTAACACAAGGAATAATTTGAAATGTGTCTCATTTACATCATAAAAGTTTGTAAATGCCTACGAGAATGAGCAAATGCGACACTGTTAATATTATCGGTGTTTAAGTTTCGCAAATAAAATACGAGGGGGTTCTAATCGTAGAGATAATGCTTAAATAATAGAGTACGCCAGACTTGGACAAAAACGTGAGGCACGCTGAGCGAAACAGAAAACCAAGTGGGCGTATTTAACTCTATCTATGCTTGCTATTGATTGGTGCTTGTTTGCGTCCGTCAGGTGGCGTCTATACAGAGACTCGGTTCTCTTTGTATGATCTGTGCACTCGGTTTCCTTTTTCTCTCATTTACGATTCCACTTATGCAGATGCTCATTCCTCACACACTCTAGCTTTATGTAACACCTGTATAGTTCTAATTCATGCTTTACTCACCAGGAGGCGTGGATGTATTGGAGTATAGTTTGACATTTAAACATGGAGCAGTGGTCGCGTATACTTTAAATGTAAAATTGTTTTATTAAAAAATCTGTAGGATTGTTTATTAATCATTTCAATATTCCATGACATTATGAGGGATGAAGAAACTCGTCTTATATTAAACAGGATTTGTATGACCATTTACGAAAATGAACAAATGATTTTTTAGCTGTCTTCCTTGCAGAAGGAAATGAATAGAACTTTCCTATGCCGGTCGGATTACTTTTTTATGGTCTCAAAAAATGCCCAATTGAATTCTAAAATTGTTGTGTGTTTTCTTTTTCATTGGGAACTTTGTTCTCCTTCTCTCTTGTCACGATATTAGTGCATTACATGCTACGGCAGGAAAGCTTTTCGGTATTGTTGGTCTATTTCTGACGGAATTGGTGTATTCGGGGGTTGTTGACATTGACAAATTGTGCGCGCAATGTGGTCCACATCATAACCGTCTTGTCAAGAATTTGTTGAACATTAATAAGCTCGTTTTTCCTGTTGCCAATATGTGTTAATCAGATAGATCCAAGGGCCAAAGATTTCATTGCAGAATTCAATTGGGCAGGGTGATGGTGTGATTGGGCATTTAAGTATCGATTGGTATGTGTTGGTTTCCTAAAAACGGTATATGACAATCTATCATTATTAGTTTTAGTTATGAGGACATCAAGAAACGAGAGACCAGAATCCGACTCGATTTCCATTATAAATTGAATGTTAGGATGTATAATATTGAAGTGTTGCAAAAATAAGTCTCATGATTCTCTGCTATAAGGCCAAATGACAAAAGTATCATCAACATATCTAAGCCAACAGCAAGATTTTAAAGTAGACGAATTTAGGGCCTGGGTTTCGATTTATTTCATAAGAAGAGGTGACCCCAGCGTGGCTCCACAAACTTGTTTGGAGAGAGAGTTTTAAAATGAAAAATACGTGTTAGAAAAAGAGTGTTGTACAAGTTTGAAAGGAGCTACAAAATTGAAGCTAATTAGGATATTGTTTTCTGAAATTCTATAAGCGCCTAATATATCTAAGAAGGAAGAAGAGTCCTTTATGTACGTGGATTCTTGCTCGGCTAGTGGTTGAAGGGTTTTGGGTAAGTACCTGGCTAATCCTTGTGTAGGAAATTATACCGAACTCACAATTGGTCTAAGAGGAATTTCCGGCCTATGAAGCTTTTTATCGAGGACTGATGACGTAAAGAGGAAGATGTGCTCTATCGATGATTTCTCTGGTCTTTTTCTCTAAGTAAATAGTAGGATTATTATTAATTATTTCGATACTGGAGTGAGTAGTAGAGAATTCATGTTGTGAACATAGTGTTGATAAGAACGGTCGCGTTACCTTTGTCAGCAGAAAGAATAGTGGAATGTCTTCGATGGCACATTCCATAGAATATTCAAAAAAATTTGTGAATTAGATGTTGCGGTTTTAGTTCAATGCTGGTTCAATGCAAGTATATAATTGACGAAGGACCTTTAGCGGAACAATCAATAAACACGTGCCGTCACATAAACGAATCACCAAATAAAAGTTATGACTAACCTTTAAGTCGAAGCTCTGGTGTTTTCTTGGGTCTTCTTTCTTCAGAGGCTAGCCCCGTAACAACAGGAACAGTTTCTTAGAGCTTCGTCTGGACAACACGTTACAGAAAAAATAGCGACGTAATGTTCATTGATTGAGCATACAAAAATGCGGGTTTAACAACAAATGATGCGCTTTTGTAAACACAAAAGAAACAAAATGAAAGCGGTTTAGCGGTCGTTTCGAACGGAGCTACTAACTCGCGAAATCGTAACGCAAAAAACAACAATAAGCGCCGTCTCTTCAGACGGGACCGAAAAGTTCGGAGCATAATACACGAAACCCCCAAGCGTCTAAACAGCTAGGGAACCGAAACACAAATGTCAATACTGTCTATATTTTACACGCAAAAAACACTTAAAATTAGCATTAGCGCGACGGAATGTTTTAGAAAAGGTGCAGAAGGTTAAAAATCAATGAAGTAATTCAATCAAATTGAAAACAATACACTAAACAAATTGCGGGAACGCACCAAATAGTTATGTTATCGTTGTCACGTAGTTGTAATGCATAGGTTCGATTTTGGAGGCTTTGATGTGCCGAATACTCTAGCAATATCCTGACGAGTATCTTTAGCCTTAACATCTGATAGCTCAGCCATAGCTACCTCGACTTGAGAAATGATTCTTTGTGTCACTGCGAAATCGAAACCTTTAGATAAGAAGTGTAAACTGGTAGAGTCTAAGGGGAAGTCAGCAAAGTTGTGGACGGTCGTTTGAGGGAGTGAGGTGACAGTGAGTTTTTGTTTTGTTTAAAGTCGTGTAAGTTTATGTTCTTGAGTGACTTCTTTCTTTTGTGCCAAGTATTCAGCTTTATCGTTAGAAATGCCATCAAAATTGTCCAATGGAATTGGATGAGGGTTAGGTTAGGTTAGGTATGTACTGAGGAGAAACAATGATAGATATTTCGGTTGGTTTGGTGAAGTTGGTGTCTGATTGTATGAATGGAATTTAGAAACAGGGCGAAACTTGCTCTGTTAAGAATACTGGAAACTGAGTGTGAAGAGGTATGATGTTTTAGCTTGAAAGTTTGAAATGATTTTAGAAAAAGAAGTTTGCTGCTTTTTTTGTGGGAAGAAATCCTCCCCGTAGGAAATGGAAAGGCGAAAATTACAGGAAGGAGACTGGAATAATAAGCACCAATGGCGCTTAAGATGCGAGAGGCGCCAATGGAGCTGCAAAACCTCGCTTATATATGTAAATATATATATATATATATATATATATATATATATATATATATATATAATCTTTTCTAAAGATGTTTGTCAAAAATCTTTTACAATGTAATAAAATGCCTAAAGAAGGACACCATTTGATTATACATTTTAAACAATTCACATAAAACTAATCGCATAACATTTAACTAGTGAATGCGTCGCGTCACCTAAACAATACGTAATTGTGTTTTAAATACCCCCCATTCTACATACAGACAGAAAATGAAGAATTGTTCTCAACATGATTATCTAATTGGACATGTACTCGAAATAAATTACATGTATACCAAGCCATAACTAAGCATGACTCAATTCATTACAATACAAGAAACACTTGAATAAAATTAAAAGTACACCTTTCGTCGGTCGATCGTTGAAAACTTCATTCAGCTGTCAATGAATAAAAACGAATTCCAAGCAAATTAAGTAGCTCGCTCGAGAAGAATCGGCATCGCCTCCTCCTCACGTAACATCTCCTCTCCTTTCTGTGAAACAAAGCGGCAACGCAAATATATATATTTAGCGCGGCTTATGCGTGTACCATTGTGCACAGAATAGACAATCCCGCGAATCGCTGGCAAAAGTGATTTAAATCACGAACATCTCTCCGTACAAAAGGTAAAAAATAATCATCGAGCAAGCATAATACATCGGATACAACACCCAACAGCATAGGCACTGCTATTCTTTCGGTGATATCGTAGGGATTGTTATTTATGAGCAATAAAAATGCATTGTTCTAAATTTAATCTTTTGATAAAACCGGCCCTGTAATTGAGTTTGATGAGACCGAGAGCTGAAGGTGTAAGTTGGAATGGAACGCTAACACCTGTGCTGGGTCCGTTCTCGGCCCCTAGGGGTTTTACGTGTCGGCATGCTAGAAATATTTAAACTGGCAGTGCATCATCTCGCTATGAGGCGGTAAAAATAAAACAAGATATTTATAACCATATGTCACAACGAGGTTGGTTTTCTTAAACACGGCACGTACGCTCTTTCGAAAATATTACCGATCCTATAGTTCAGTGTTTAAAATCAGTATTGATTTTTCGGACAAGTAGTACTATAGAAAATAATTTGTAATTTTTTGTTGTGATTATATGTTCCGAATTTCTCAGTCGATTGAAAATGTCTAGTTTTCAGTTTATCTCTGTTTTTAAAATAGGAAACGGAAACTTGATAATGGATCGAACATGTTATGAGAAATATACCATACGCTTCATATTTCGCTATATCTTTACAGACAAAATAAAATAATGTTAAGTCATAATTTTAATGAATACTAGTTACTCGAAAATAACATGTAACCAAAACATTGCTGTGCTTGTTATTTATTGTTTTTCTCGAGGTAGTCAGAACCTTGGGACTTTTAGGTACCGAATTAAGAGACAACAATTTAGACTTATAAAATTGCTTTTTACAGACAATAATCAAAAATTGATTGAATGCTTATCTCATCATCCTCGATTCCGAATATGTGGGCCAATGTTTTTATGATACTGGCGGTGTTTAGGAGTTATGTACATTTCGAACAAAACGGCTTGAAATGCCCTTTTGTGAATCCTCTAGATTCCTGGGCCAATGGCTATTTGTAAGACGCATATCGACATTATATTTTATATAATTTTGACAACAGTAGGAGAAAATTTCACATTTACCACTTTTTGGAGTACATGATAGGTGAAACGATGTTAACCGTTTTAATTGAATTGACCACCTATCGAGGTTCCAAGAATGTTTCTGGTTAGGGAGCCGTTCCATTTGTAATTGACATCTAGGATTTTCGGGGAAACTAGCACATAGATGTTACCCGTAATTCCTAGGTTAGAATGTCACGATGAAATTTTCAGGTTAACTTCTCCTGTCAGAGATATTGAATACTCTCTTCGAGGTGTCATTCTATGTTTGTTAAAGAAAATCTGCAGTCATAGTCTCCTCTTTTCATATTTATATTCTCTCTCATATTTGTAAGTAAATCTTTTTTATCGCTTTGAATAGTGCCACACGCAAGAGTCTTTTCTGCTTTTAGATTTTTCATCAAAAAATTATCAAAGAACACGATCCGATTATGACCAAAGTATTTTTTTATCAATTTCATAACTACCTTTCTACCCTCGCGTGAATTCGTTCAACTTCTGCTAAGGGTTTCTCATCAGTTAGAGACTTCCTCCAAAACACATACAAAATTAAAAAGAAAAACTATCACATTAAAAAATATATTCAATATTCATCTCACAAAATGTACCCAAATATTACAATCAAATTTTCCCCACGGTACTTAGAACTATGAAATATATTTCTGGTATTATAAGTAGATCAAAATATTTGAATGACCTGTCATTTATTTACATACGTTTAGAAATGTGCCTACTTGCACATAATATCAAAAAATTACTTACCTCAACTGTTTTTACTATGAAATTAGCACTTCACAAATTCATCTCTTACCGTTTACAATATAAAGCAACCTCTCATTCAAATCAAATGTGTAAATTCCGTAACTCATGCAACATCTACAAATATTTTAGCCAGACATAATTAGAAGTGTTACTCCATAGTTCCGATGGATGGCTGGGCATATTCATTCCTACATTAGGATAATAATACAATTTAAATTTTGTGGACTTTACAATTGATTGAATGCTACACTAAAGATATGTACTAAGCACTTATTTATACATTAATCAAAATATTATATTTATCATTTTAGCAATGCGTCACATAATCTTATGTTGCTTATTTGGAACTTCATGAAATTTCGAGTCATCCATATATTTATTTGCAGATGTTTTACCACAATTTAGGGATGAAAGATTCGCTAACAGACGTGGAACTATATGAGATTATTCATTATTTCAGTTGCCTCACTCGAGCGCGGGAAAATTTTCAAGGTCACGATCCCTTAGTTGCTCGTGGCACGCTATTGATCAGCGGCACGTATCGTGTGATGTAATCACTCATATTGGTCAAATATCTGGTGGCGCCACTTTCAAATATCAGCAGTCGTACAGAGATCGCGGTTGACAGTTGACGTGGCTTCTGACGCCGACTGTTCGTAACGCCTCATTACGTGGTCATGTCGGTCCGACTGCTCCCTTTGTCTGCATAATTTTCATGTAATGTACTATTAAAGTTTTAAACATTTCTTAAGTTACCTTTTGACATATTGTTGTAAATTTGCAACATAATTTTTTTTGTAAAAAAAACTATAAGAATACATTTTTTTATTAAATAGTTTTTCAATAGGCACATAGAAACAAGAATTGACACTAATTTATTTTTTTTAAATTATTTTTCAAAATGGAGGGTTAAACTGTATTCTATTAAGGATGATCCCGGAGTAGTCTGGTATTTTTGAGACGAAAGCTTCTCAACAGAGGCCCACACTTACACATATGAAATAGCTGAGTATGGCAATGAAATGCAAAAATTTAAATTACATTTGTTTCGACACTTTGTTCCTACCGACACCACACTTTTCTGATCTTGAAATACCCAGACAATTTAGTTTTCTGTGTATGTTTGTTTATGTATTAAGAGTCTATTCATTTATAGACAATCAATAACTTATATTAAATAAAGAAATCTAACATCCAATTAATATAAAATTACAGAACAAAATTTGCTTTTCGTTCTAATAATCTTTCCCAAATGGTTCGTATTACGTTATAGAAAAATATACGGAATCAAGCTGGAACATATCTTTGTAGAATACAATTTTTAATATTCAAATTGCTTGAGCCGTTTTATAGAAAACATTGAAGATTCATTAACATTTCACTGAAATTTTGTCCCTTTTTACTTTTTTCTCTGATTTTCTGTAAAACCGTAAATCTCATGTTATAGACAATTATGTAGTATCTTTCTGTAATGTTACTTAATATAATGCAGCTTAAATCATCAAAATTGACCAGGCCGATTTTGAATAGTCGCTGGTGATACATAAAATTGCCGACGAATTGATACCTTCCTCCAGTTGGTTAATGATTGACTGTTAGAATGAGTCCTATTTGTTTACCACGTTTTGTTTTCTGAAGTGTCCTACGGCTGTTATGTTTACAACTTAAACATGAATGGACTTCAAAATCAAGGAGATTCTCAATTTGTCTGTATATATTTTTTTATTGTTTTTTTGTTCATGTGTTCAGAAATTCGAAATTGACTCAAGGAACGTGAATCGTTTAGACTGTATTCTGTTGAGGGGATCCTGAAGTGGTCCTATATTTCTTTCAAGGACTTTGGTGGATGCGCTGGTATTAAAAAAGAAAATGTCTCTGTTCGGAAATTGGGGTGTAATAAATTGAAAATAGATTCGAATTAAATCAAAATAAATGCCAGTTAATCATCCTCAAGATGAAAGCTCTCAATATAGAGTGTGTCTTCGTAAGTCTTATGAATAATATTTACAGAGAAATTTATTCTTTAATAAAAGATTTGCATGGTGTCAAACGTATTCTGTTTAATCATTAATGTCACTTTTTCAAAACCGTAAATCTCATGTTGTAGACAATTATATGGTACCTTTCTGTAATGTTCCTAATATATTGCAGTTTAAATCATCAAAAGACATACATAAAAAAAGTTGCCGAGGAATTGATAACCTCCTCCTTTTTGGAAGTCGGTTAATGACTGAATCACTGTGGTGTTAGAATGATATCTCTTTCAGGGAAATACAAATTACGTAAATGTGAGCATGATCAATGATATTAGGTATATACCAGCCTCCCAAAATTAAATTCTTAGATTCGCCCCACGTGCTTTGACAGTTATTGTCACTACTTCGTTGGCTGTCTGTCGCATATTTCTCACTTCTAATACAATAGTCAACTACTATTTGAAACCAACTAGTGGTCGCCCAGTGGTGGAATTTCGACCCTATTTCATGAAATTGTAAAAAGTATATTTTTATAAGTACATGTAATGACCAAAATTGTTCACTCATATTGACAAATCTATTGAAATAAAAAGAAAATTAAAATGTAATCAAATAGGTATCGGTATTCGAAATATTTGGAACCGCTCCTGGATTTTCGATATAATGAATGACCCCTCAAGATTTTAAACCTAAAAGTTTTCGTCATTCGCCGTTTCAATCAAGTTCAGGAATATTAAAGAAAAGAGAGGACCAACAACCTTAGGAGAACTTAAATATTATAATAATATATTAATTAATATGAAAGTTACTGCAACGCGTCCGAAAAGTCAATACTGATCTACTACATTGACTATTTTACCACTAAATAATAACAACGCTTGCAGGCCACTTCCAGAAGTACATGCTCTAAAAATATAGATCTCTAACGATCGCTCCCTTCATATATTTACTCAATGTTTTGAGTTTTGACCGTCTGGCGGCGGCACCACAGATCAAATAGGTGACACTGTCAGTTGTTTGGCGTTGACAGTATAGACGTAAATAATGAATTTTTATTATATTTTATTCAATGAATGAACCAATATTATAAATTAATATTAGCATTCTGCACTGAAGGTCGTCAGTAGCTACTAAACAAAACAAAAATGAAGAAAATCGGTTGAGAGACAGAGGAGAAAATGGTATCTAATCGTTTTGCCTTTGCCTATTTATATATAGATTTCCCGGCTTTATAATGAAAATCCAAGACAGACAAATTGAAGGCCATCATATGAACTTTCATAATATCTTTAGTATATCTCAATCGGACTAGCCTGGCTAATACGGCTTTGTAACATATCTCTCTTATGTCATTTTGACGAAGTTTAGTTACGAAAAGTTATCAATTTTTCAATAAAATCCAATTTTCACCAGTTAATCTGACTTTTCTCGATGAAAAATTATTCAAATAGAGCTTTATGAAAGATTTCTTATTCGTTACAGCCTTCTAATTGCCAACAAACAAAATAAATCCATATTTTTCTGTGATTTTATTATTTCAGTAACTCACTTCAGCGAATCTGTTACTCCGTAAACTGTTATGGTATAAGCTTTTAAATTGTATGACCCAAAATGACTTCAATTTTGATCTGTAGACTGGTGTATTAGTTATTTATCGTTATCAGAAAAGAACTAGTTATGCACACTCAAACTCCACAATATATTTATGAGATCGTTGATGGCGAAATAGATCGATATATGATTTACAGATTTCGTGATGCTCTGAGCAATTGCACTGTTAGAAGATATTGTAATAAATCTTCGACAATTCATTGTTGTCTCTCAAGTGTTAATTCAGCTCCTTAACCGTTTGATGGGTTTTTAACACCATAGATGTGCGATGATAGTAACGTTATAGTGTTAAAAAATAATTAATATCGGCAATATAAACAGTTCATATTCATAACTGAAATAAATTACTTACTATAAGCTCTGTAATTAAAAAAATAAAAAATTCTTTGATTAATGATTGCCTTAGTTGTTGAGGGCATGGAAGGCTAATTATCACCTTGATTGGCGTAACAAAAGGAATTTAAAAATACACGCGAATATATTACAAACAAGGGTATAAAATAATTGAAGGAATTACCTACTCCAAAGTGTTAAACGACCTAACCACGGTAGCAGACATACAGGGTGAGTTTAATTTCGGATTATTGTTGGTGTTATTGAAAGTTACAATGATCGTTTATCTGAAAAAGAACGAATAGTGACTTCCATGATATTAGATATTAGAAGATTATAAAAAATGTCTAATATTTTTAATAATTTATATGCTAATCGAAATCCCATAACAAGATCTACTGTGAGTAAATTGGTAAAATACCCAACTGATACAGTACAAATTTTATACAAATTAGGATCCAGAAAAACTGTATCCAATTATTAGACCTTTGTTTCATGTTAGAAGATGCTCGAGTACTAGACAAATATCCAGGGAACTTAATATTTCGCATAAAATGAGAATTTCCAGGTAATAAATTTCATCCATACAAGGGAAAGTTGGTTCAAGAGTTGTCAGATGACGATCTTGATAGACGAGTTTGCAGATCATTATAAATAATGGGAAAATGCTGTAATGTATATCAGCATAATAGTATATACTGGTCGCGAAACAACCCTCGTTGGATGGGTCAAGGCCACACCCACTATTCTGAAAAAGTGAATGTATGTGCTGGAATACTAGGCGACAAAATAACTTAGATGTTCCGTCATATTTAACTTTATTGGAAAACAGTCTTATTTCTAAATCCAGGTAAGTATTTTCAGTTGCCTTTAGAATTAAAAATTTCATTGTTTGAAACTTTCAGATAATACCAATACCACAGACAACAATATTTGGCTGCAACTTGATCGAGCTTTACCTCATGAATTGGAAGGCCTAAATTTATCGAATGGTCCCCGTGATCATCTGAAATGAATCCTTTAGACTATTTCCTATGAGGTTACCGTTTATAAAACCAAATCTGCCAATATTCAGTAATTAAAAGAAATTGCAAAATTATTTAGAGTTACATGGCTTGTTGTATTGAAGTAAACATTTTCCGCATATGCTGCAACCGCCTTTACTTTATGTTTTCTGAAGTGTCCTATTTGTTTATCACTGAAATATTAAACTTTTTGAACCGACAAGTAAAACAAGGAGGTTCTCAAATCGTTTGTATATATATTTTTTATAGTTTTTTGTTTATGTGTGTTCAGAGATTTCTCGAAATCGGCTCAAGTAACCTGAATCGCTTTAGACTGGATTCTGTTGAGGGAGCTTATACAAAAATTATTTAGCCGACTTTCTTATATAGTAAGCTTTGGTGGATGCGCTCGTATTTAAAAGGAAATATCTGTTCGGAAATTGGGGTGTAATAAATTGAAAATAAATTGGAATTTAATCAAAATAAATGCCAGTTAATCATCCTCAAGATGGAGGCTCTCAATATAGAGTGTGTCTTCATAAGTTGGAATCAAACGGAAAACTGTCTTAGAATTATATTTACAAAGAAAGTTAGTCTTTATAAAAATATTTGCATGCTTTGAAACTTATTCTGTAATCATTAAATGACTTACATTACACTTTTTCAACTGTATACGAGGTTTGTCAGCAAATATGAACTTTGCTTAAAATTGAAGTACCTTTATTTTTAATATTAGCTAAAAAATATTCTTGTCACCTTTTCAACTGTATAATAGGTTTCACAAAAAATATCAAGTTTATTTTTTATAATATCTCAAATTGTTATGAACCAAAGTTTATTAGAATTGAAAACTGCGTCCAAATATACTATGCCACTATATTGTATCATGAATAATTTCTTTTAAAATGAAAAAACTGTTATTATAAATTTCAAAGAGGGCAGATTATTAAATGAATTTAATTGGAATTAAATCAAAATTTCTAATAATTAAACGATATAAAACAAGTTAAAACGTCTTTATTATTAGGTAATGTGGTAGAATAGAGATGATTGTGCTAGTGAGACGGATGTGTCATTAAACAAAAACAAAAATTCTATACACAAAAACTGGAAGTAAAAATGGGCTGTCGGTTGCTTGATAAGTGTAATTTATATTGATTGTAATTGCTTTGAAAAAATGGACTAAATCTTTTACATAAAATCTTATACTCATTTCTCTTTGTATTAGTTTAATTTTATTATTTGAGAATACTGAAGAAACACATTTCTATAATTTTACTGAATTTAATGGTATTATTAGCAAGAATTCATAAACTATAAGTTATTAAAACATTGTGTATAACTCACAATTTAGATCCAAATATCTTTGGGCACCCAAGCTTGCAGCATTAACGATACATTCTCCGTTAAACCACGCAGTCTTACGTAATCTTTGGTTCTTTCTGTAAGATCTGTCATGTTTGGCACGAGACACTTTAGAGACGTCTCGCTGTCTGTAAGTCTATAGGTACACCAAATGGTGAGGCACCAGGTTAATGTTATACCGTGTTCAACGAGATATGTCTCATCGAAGAACTCTTAGGTTTATGTTTTCTGGTTTTGTTTTTGTCAAATTTGTTCTTAGTGCCCTGTTTTTTTAACTTTACTTTGTATATATCTCCGGATATACCGGAAACATAGGATGTAACTGTTTTCTGAATGATGGTTGTAGCATCTGTAGTTTGTATTTTTAGAATTTCTTGAGAATAACACCACAAATACTGGAATATATATTGTATGCTTTCCGATTTGATCAATTGATTTGATTATAAAATTTCCTATAAGAAACGTTACTATTTCTCAAATATTTTACTCCAATTTTCACAAAACAATTGCGGAAGATATTCTATTACAAGCCATAAGATGCCACTTGAAACATATTATTTCGCATGAACTCTTAGAATGTTTTTTATTGTTGTCTAGTTCATTTTTTCATCTTCCTCCTCAAAGGTGCCTCTAGACCATAAGCCTTAAGGCTGCTATGGTCCTGGTACTTTCGACCTTAATGATCATATCATTATTTCATTTCATTTTATGCTACCAAATTAAGTTATCTTCGAGAAATTAATCATTCTAAATAAAAACTAAACTTACTAATAAACGATAAAAACTGTTAAATAAGCAAAAACAACAAGAAAGGGATTCCAGAAAATACGGTGATGGCAAAAAATGATTTCGAATCCAATCTGGAATTGGCCCATGAATATTACCACCAAGAACAGTCAGGCAGTATAAGTGGACAAACTCTGAGTAATCCACTACGAGTCTGCAGGACAGTACCCAACCCACAGGTTCGTGTGCAGATGAATGAAGATTGGACAAAGGAACAATGTACCACGACCAAATGACCGACCCAGACAATGAACCAATATTATCACTCAAGAAGAGGGGGACACCCAGGCCGATAGGACGAGGCAGCTAGATAATCTGGCGCCCTGAAGTCATTGTGGACCCAATGGTGAAGAATGGAATGTTAAAGTGGGAAAGCACTTATGGAAGAGAAACCAAGTCTCAACTGGTATCGAAGCGATCATCTTTTCAGCAACAGTCATCGTTGTTGATAAATAAGGAAGTATTGTAAGGTATTTTGGTTGTATAAACACCTTTATTATGAGTGTAAAATTGTTATAATTAAAACCCACGGAGTCAACAACATGATTAAATATTCTTATATACAAGCAATTTTCAGAACGGAGAAGCCTTGGAACTTTTAGTTTGTTTAAATTTTCTTTGATTTTTCACGTGCAGAAATTAATCATGGAATGTGTGAAATAAATTCAATGAGAAAATATTATTTTTTTAAATAATTTGAAGTTATCAAATCATTAGTTTCTACTGACAAGTTGATTAAAGACGTGCTTAAAATTTTTCTTAGGATTATATTTTTCTTAGAGAAATTACAATAACCATAATTTACTTCGTTTATACTTGACGATGCTCGAAACTTAACACCTCGTATATGGCAGGAGATAATGGTATACGCACAAAACACCATCAATCAAAATAATAGTTTCTTGATTTTTCTACTTCTCCAATATAATAGAACTGCATTGAACAACATTCCCAACAAAGAGTTTACGTCAAATATATTTGTACAGGCAATATTAATTATCTTGTGTGATTCATTTTCCGTTCTTTCAAGAGACTGAGTGGAGTAAATTATAGTAACAAACATTAGTTGTTGTTAAGGCCAATGAGTATACTTTAAAAAAATGTACGGAGAAATGATGAAATGATTGAAACAATAAGCATTATGAAATTTTTCAAGAAGTAATTAAAGCTTCTGGGCGAAACGTTGTTTGATACAAAACAATTTTCGTAAGGTGTTATAATGAGACGCCGTTCACGGCTTCTTTAGTAATTAAGGTTATTGGAAATTACTTGTCAGTTAAATAATTTTAGCAGTTAATTTCTGAATTTTTGTTAATGATTGTAATAATTTGTTTTACCTAACTTGGTAAACTGTAGTTAAAATAGTAAATGCAACATATATACTCACTGACAAAGAAATCACCCAGGAGATGTTTAAATTTAAAATTGTTTTGGTAAAACGTAAATGCTATAGTAACGAGTAAATAATGAAATTTGGTAAAATTTGATGAATTTTTTTCCATGTACCTAAACTTTTTTTGTCAATTTATATTGTAGTATTTTTTTTGCATTTTTTTTTAATTTACGGGTGGCGGGTTTTTCATCAGAAACCAACTACTGTTATGATACATTGTCAAGCGTGGTTATATAATTGATAATACTCAAAACTGGAGAAGAGTAGGCACTGGATGTCGAAGGGGCACAAATGAAGTTTAGGGTCGACATCTAAAACTTATGGCCTTTAGTGACCGATTTTCGACAACTCACAATTTGTCTGATGAGCGGTTAGACTATGTCGAGGGGAAAGAAGTCAACCTCAATTTGATGTTGGACGACGTGTATATGGCTTGAATATTTACCCCAGCCCGCACGGACTTTTGAGGTTCTAAGATATGAAATACAGGTTGTTTGGCATAGTATTCTTCAAGAAGAAATAGACCAGTTTATTGAATCAATATCAAGACGTGTTAGGGAGTTTATAGATAACCGTGGTGGACTCCGGATACTATAGCATCTGTTTCACCAAAACAATATTAAAGTTAAACATCTCCTGCTGGGTCTTGCGATTTTTTTAAGCGTATTTATGTATAGTTCGTCTTTAGGGGGTAATTTCTGAACTAGGCAACCCGCCATTTTACACTAATAAAAGCTGCAACTAACCCTCAGTATATAGTCTAATTTTATTATTTAAAAAAATATTCCATCAAGAAATGGGAGAAATGGAGGTTCGGGCATATTTAGAGGAATTCAATATTTCCTAAAAAGAAACCGATATACCTAGGTGTGATAATTGATAAACACGCTCTTTTCTTTAAAACAATTCAGTCATTTGGCAAACTTTGACTTATCTGGAGGGGGCAAATGGGGAATTGTTGTTACAAAAAATTATCATTTTTTCGGGATCCAAAAGTAATACAAACACAATGAGTAATAGACTGATTCCTGAGCCTAAATAGATTGAGTCCAGACTTTCCATTTTGCAAAATTATTATATAATTTACAATTGGGATTTCCACTGTTATTTCAGAGGAAAATTGTTCGACGTTTCAAAATTTCAGTATTTCGGAAGTCAAAACCGCGGTATAGACCAGTTGGGCCCCAATTCTTAATTAAAAATCACGGTTACAGATAGAGGATACAACACATCTCTACTAAATTACAAAATCAGTGAGACAGAGATACATTCCTCCTTACCAATGCTCTTGCATTGAGGCAGTATGGTAAGGTGGTATTCAAAGCAAACCCAATCCCAGCTGGTAAAAAACCTCACTCCAGGAAATAGGTCTAGTTCAAGTTTTTTTCAAACACTGTCAAACCTAGCTAAAATAGTAGATGTGAAGGACGATGAAGAAAACATGTAATCATCAATGGCCTATGTGAAGGACAAACGAAGAACTTTTAACAGTTGAATCAGGTACCACGAAATAATACCAATTTAACGAACTAATGGTGTGGAATTCCTCATGCTGAAGAGATGGACTAATAAATTATTGCCATTTCCTATAGTCGGATCGGGTAGCTACCATTATTGCTTCGCCAAGATACTACCTATATATATAAAAAAATTACACTATAATGAAATCAAACATTATAACGATTTCAAACAGTATAATCAAAAAGACATTAGGCACCAATAACAGGCATTTTAAATACATAATTGGCAACTTTGTTGCCTGGCAACTTTGTTGCCAAAGTAGGACAATTAGGGTTTTATCTCCTAAGATTTTTTCCTGTGTTTGGGACATACTAACTCCAACTTTGGAGTTGCTGTCAATCGCCTTGTATTTTATTTCGAGGTTTTTACATGATCAAATTTTGCTTTGTTGTTGATTTTCTTGTTTGTTAAAAATCTGACAGTCACATTTTGTCGTTTGGCGATTACTTGATACGGAGGGTAGATTTTTTGATGAAGGTGCTCCGATTTCCGTGTTGTTTATCATCATATTGCTGGCTTCACTTTTTCACTTTTCACTTTTTTAAACATTTATCTTTCAACAAGATCTTTATTTTATCTCAATCTGTCCTATGTCTGCCGGTGCTGGTTGAAACAAGGTTGCCCAAATTTGAAATGTTCTTTTTACAACATTGTAAATACAATTTATGGAACTCAGAGTTGTGTTGTGTGTACAGTGTTGTATGTGACTGTTGCCATAGTTATACCGGTGAAACTTCAACACTTTTAGAGGTAAGTAAGGAAAAAATAACACCAATAAAACATTTCCAGAAGACATGTTCGCAAATCAAATTTGACCAACCATGTTTTGACCAGCACCGGCAGGCATGGAACAGACTGGGATAGAACAAATATCTTGTTGAAAGAGAAAAAATTAAAAAAGAGAAAACTAAAGGAATATGATGATAAACATAACCGAAATCGGGATACCTTCAATCGATCTTCATTTGGATTGGAGAAATCTATTGATAAGAGAGCAAAAAAAACTTAATATCAAGTAATCGCCAAACGACAAATTGTCACTGTCAAATTCTTGACAAACAAGAAAACCAACATCAAAGCGAATTTGTTTTAGAAAAAACCTCGAAATACATTACAAAGTGATTTACAACGACTCCAGAGTTGAAGTTTAAACGTCCCAAAAACACTAAAAAATCGGAGAAGAGAAAACTCTAATGCACAGGCAAAATAATTCAAGACCTCCGTAACAATCTTTTCGAAATTAATTCCGAAAGTAGGAAAAGACAAGATCACGAGAGATGAGGTATTATTACGATTCCCACACCATCAGAGTATGTACATATCGAACTTCATCTTCAAGAAAAACTCCAATAGAAAGTTGACCTGGTAAGCGTCTGATAGAATGTTTTAAAGTAAGCAGTATGCAACCCTACTAATGAACACGATACTGGCCTATACAAAGGAAGTAGGAGGAACCCAACAACTGAGTAATATACTAATTTCGGAAACAAAGGAGTTGCTATAATAACGAAAAAAAAAGAGGGAAAAGGACAACGGAAATTTAACTTGTATAATCTACCGAACTGCAGGACTATATGAAAGAAGCTTGTAGAGGACATGAGAAATTAGTATAATCTAACGCAAAGAAAGCACTATTAATCGGAAAAAGACTAGTATTCGCCTTAACAGAGGAAAACATACGGAATAACAGAACATAAATAATCGAGCACGTCATTTAGGTAATTCTACAGGAACCTATCTAAAGCCTCCAAAATCCTAAAAAATATAGATAACGGAACAGTACTCGAGGAAGTAGTGGAGCCACTCATCAAGAACACAAATTCAGAGGCAGCAAAAAAGACGGAATAACGGCCGAACTTCGGAGATGTTGTTAAAGTGTGCGTAATATTTTCGAAAACTGATTACCGAAGGGTAGTATTAAAAATTTAAAACCGTTCAAGTTCAATTTCTAAATCCTATAATTCTGAAAATCAGAACTTTTCAGTTTGACACACATAAAAACACACACATATGCAAAAAATGTTTGTCTCTTTAGTGTAACTTGCTTAATCTTGTTTAAATTTAGTAAGTTAAAACAACATAAAAAAGTCTATCATCATTTTATCTTATGAAAACGTCTCCGTTTAATCTTGACTTGTAAATTTTTTGCCTTTAGAAAGACTTGCTTTTTTTCGTTGAAGTATGAGATCAAAGATAACTTATCTTGATTAATGGAGAGTATATTTAGTATAATTTTATTAAACTCCAAAATGCATATTTCACCCTGAGCATTATCTGATGACACAAATTAAATTTTGTTCTGTAATTAAAAAACTCCATCACGGACAAAATGAGTAACTAATAGGAAAATGCGTGAGAATCTATAATTTTGTTGGTCAAAGTCTACGAAATGTTTCATCTACGAAGTAAAATAGTATGAAAAATCACGTAATGCGATTTTTTACTTTTGTTTTACAGTTTTTTCTAAGACCAACCCGCTTATTCGATCAATACTTTGTGATACTGTTTAATTAATTATAGTGTTCTTTGTTTTTACTAACTTGCTTATATATGTTAATTGCTTTCTCGAAAACGCCTTAATGATTTGGATAATTTTAACAATGTTTTATACAGAAAGTCCACCAATCAGTGCTTGCGGTTATGATGAGGAAAGCGAGAGAGGCCAAACTGGAATACCCTCGGAAACTTCACTAACGATAGTTGCTCAACTATGAACCCAGATTCATTGATATATACAAACTGTCAAAGAACCAGCTCTGCTTCCACAACGGCGAAGAGATACTTAGCAATAATAAGATATGTATGCAAAAATTGAAGAATACATTATTCATATTTTAGTTTCAGGAGACATTTAGGAGGGTCACACCAACAATAGAGTTTTTGTTTACATTCTGGTACAAAAACATCTATAAGCAGGAAAATAATGTACATACGGTTTTGCGAAATAACATTTTGTTCTTAATTATCGGTCACAGTTTCATATCTAAGAAAATAAGCTCTTTAAGAAGTATGACAAATGCCCAGAAAATATAAACATTAGATAACAAATACCAAGTTTTTTTAACTTATAATGTTAAGTGCTATTTAAACGAACTAAACTTTTCATAAACGTGTAATTCAATGTGATCATGTTTGGTTGTAAAAATAAATCAATGGTTTTCTTTAATTTTCAGTTCCATGAGTGGAGATTTTAAAGATATTACCTAATGTCTTTATTAACAGCGTCGATTGCTTTGGTTCGACTAGCAATAGCCACTGACTATACCTTTCGCCCTAACAAAAAAATTAATTGTGTCCTTGTATTGCTTTAAGCGCTCGAAAGACCAAGTAAAATGATTTATTGGGCATCAGAACTGGTGAATGCGCCGAAAATAATGTACCTAATAGTAATTGAGTCGATTCACTTGTAAATTAAATACACTTGTTAGAGGCGTCTGTAAAAATAAATGAAGACAATATAAAATATCAGCATACATCAATACCATCTGTAACTTGCTGATAAAACTAATTGCTTGGGTGGCACACAAGCATATCTAATAGGACAATCAAAAGGGCTTTTTATTGTACACTTAATAGTACTGACTGAATAATGTGTTAATGTATGGTACACTGAATAAAAAGTAGAACTTTTGCACAAGTTATTTACATAATAAAAACTAAAAAAAGCAAAAAGCAGAGTTATTTTAGTTGTTATGAACTAGAAAGGAATTACTTCGTGCAATATTAAATTAGTGATACTAAACGAAAGAATTCTGTTCTACAATCATAATGATAGTATATCACAAAGTAACGGCCTCCACCATCAATTATTTCAGATGTATGTTTATTTTTTTGGGAATAACAGCACAATTGCTGGAAAGTCTGTATATTTTAAATACTCCAAATGTTTCAGGCTCTAAATCAGACCGTGTTTTCAGTGATAATAAAAAATTTAGCATTCACAAATTGACATTAAATGGTTGACCGTAAAACTAATGTAACTAAGAGAATGTATTGCCAATTTGATATAAACAGCGTAGCACTAAAAAAATGTGAAATAGAAAAGCTTCTTTCAAATTGGAAGAATTTGTAAGAGTTATCATTAGAATTTCACGTGGCGCTCCTCGAGTTCCTAGGTACAACTTTATTATAAGATAGAGCATTCGCCCAAAATGGAGGCGAAATAATAGAATTAGGGATTTTTTTTTTCATATTTTTCCTATAAACAAAAAAAAAGAGGTCTTAGAGTTTGGGTAATAACGGGGAGAATGGGTAATTTTTTTAAAATATTTTTTAATATATTTTAAAATATTCATTTTAAAAAAATTAAAAAATATATTTGTACCTATTCGTCATAATGAGCCCTGGGATTTGATATATTACATGACCCGTTAGAAACAATTATAATTTTTTATTTTCCATTTAATTCTATAATTTGCCCCCCCAAAATGAATATTAGGGGTTTCTTCTTATTTTTCCAGTAAAGTTCAGGTGAGGGGCTATACTTCCAGTTTTTCAAAATTTTTCAGCTTATGGTTTCGGGGATAAGGGGGGGGAATGGGTAAAATTTTTTTTATTTTTATTAATATCTTTTAATTAATTTATTTTATAAATATGGAAAAAATATATTTGTTTTCTTCACATGAGCCCTTTTATTTGATATATAACATGCTGGGTTAGAAACAATTTTAATTTTATATTTTCCATTTAATTCTATAATTTGCCCCCCAAAAAAACATTAGGGGTTTTTCCTTATTTTTCCAGTAAAGTTCAGGTGAGGGGCTATACCTCCATTGTTTTTTCAAAATTTTCCAGCTTATGGTTTCGGAGATAGGGGGGGGATGGGTAAAATTTTTATATTTTTGTTAATATCTTTTAATTAATTTATTTTAAAAATATGAAAAAAAAAATTTGTTTTCGTCATAATGAGCCCTTTCATTTGATATATAGGGGTTTCTCCTTAATTTTCCAGTAAAGTTCAGGTGAGGGGCTATACCTCCATTTTTTTTCAAAATTTTCCAGCTTATGGTTTCGGAGATAAGGGGGGGGGAATGGGTAATTTTTTTTATATTTTTGTTAATATCTTTTAAATAATTTATTTTAAAAATATGAAAAAAATACATTTGTTTTCGTCATACTGAGCCCTTTCATTTGATATATAGCATGATGGGTTGGAAACAATTTTAATTTTATATTTTCCATTTAATTTTGTAATTGGCCCCCAAAATTAAAAGTAGAGGTTTCTCCTTATTTTTCCAGTAAACTTCAGGTCAGAACCTATAAATCTATTTTTTTTCAAAACTTTACGTTTTATAGTTTCGGAGATAAGGGGGGGATGTGTAAAATTTGTTATATTTTCGTTAATATCTTTTTAAATAATTTCATTTGATATATTACATGATGGGTTTGAAAAATTTTTTATTTTTAAATTTTTATTTAATTCTATAATTTGCCCCCCAAAATTAACATTAATGGTTTCTCCTTAATTTTCCTGTAAAGTTTGGGCAACGCTCTATATTTCCTATTTTTTTCAAAATTTTAGGTTCAGTAGTTTCGGAGATCAGGGGGGCGGAACGGTCGATTTTTTTAGTTTTCCCCCCAGAAGTACCCCTAAAATCAAAATTTTTTCTTTTATGATATGTACTCCTGATCGGGTCATCAAACTATACATTTATACCAAATTTCAACCTCTTCCGTCCAGTAGTTTAGGAGAAAATGGCTGTGATGTGACAGAGGCAGAAATCCTGAGTGATATTATAAGGGTATCCGTATATTGTATATACGGAACCCTAATAAACATTCAGCTTCATTGTTTTATTTGAATATTAATGTTGTAAAACTAGTGCTTCTGAAATACGTTCAAAACTATGAATCATAGAGAAGATGGATGTAGAAGAAATGTGTTCTTAATAAAGTTATTTACAAACCGAGAGTTTTACAAAATTAAATTTGGTTAACTAGGAACAAATGTATATAGAACGTGGGCGATTTTAGGTATTGTTATAGTTTTGTTAACGTTCATTTAAGATTGATAATCTATCTTTATAACATGTGTTTCCAAAGAAAAGTAAGCGGAAAACGGGAGTTGTATATGCAATACTTTTCGGAAGATTCCATGACCGTTTAAAAACTGTTATATTTCAATAAAAACGAAATAGATACAAATCTATTTTTTCCATTTAATTGTCAAATCATTTAATTAAACAACATTGTGAACCTCAAATGAACATGAAATTAAAAAAACAATATGATAATTGAATTTATTGAATTATAGTGTCACAATAGGATGCCCTTCATAAATTACGTCATGCTAAATTTTGTCTTTCGGACCCCTCCCTCCTCCTTAGTTTCGCTGCGTCACACTTTCTGCGACCCCCTACAAATATTACGTCACAAAAATTAGAATTATGTGTCTATTCTATAATAACACTATTATCTTTCATTTGCTATTGAATAGAGAGCGCAGAATCCGTGGAAGCCCTTTTTTATATTGGATGTATAGAGGAATCGAATGTGATGAATTTAAAAGCTAGCCCCGATGTCGAAAAAAAAAAAAAATTAAATATACCAAATAATAAGCTATTGTGACTACAATATATACGTAAAAATACTGTATAATTACAAAAATTAAACGTAAGACTTTCTATCCTAATAGAAAAAAATAACAAAAACCGTCTAGAGAAAAATGTAATTAGAAATGTTTGCATTGCCAAGGTCACATTTACTTTTCACATCCCGTCTCAATAACTGAGAAACCTCACCCCCTGAAATAGTAAATAGTTTCATATGTTTGGGCTCGGTATATTTTGAAAAAAGTCCAGTATTTCTCAGTCAAACATTTATTTTTTATTTATTTATTTTTGCCTAGGATGTAAAGCTGTTCTAAATGTTTTCATGAAAAACGAAAAATTCAAAATTTATACATGAGAAAATTTGTTTACCTACCTGTTTTTCACAGAGGCGGATCCGTAATAGAACTTTCGGACGATCATGTTCTTCAGAAGAGGAGGATTAATTTTGTACTAAATCTGTTCTAAATCCACAGTATTTACTTTCCTACAGCCTTTTGGAATTAAGAATTCATCTTTTTGGTTTTCCACTCACTGACTTTGAAGGTCTAGGAGTGAGGATATCCCTAGCGTGCCTCTCTTTGGGATCCGCTCTTATGTAGATGTCTTAGTATTCATACAATTTAAGATAGGATGTACGAGAACTTTGGAACATTTTTGATGTTTGTAACTAAATAATTTTGTCAAGTGCGAGTTGGACTCGCATACTAAGGGTTCCGTACCACGTTCAAGATTCTAATATTCCAGTTTCAGACAAGCAGCGATTGAGTGCATTTTCTTATATTTACCCTAATATCTTTTAAAGGAAGCGTTTTGAATTTATAAAAAATATACCTACACTTTTATTTTCCACATAGACTTTGTATTTTATCTGCTGCCTGATTCACTTGATTTTTATTAAAATATGTATTTAATTTTCTAATTTGGACCTCAAAATTAACATTAGAGTTTTATTTTACTAATAAACTTTCAGGAAAGCCATTTATAATCTACTGTCTGAATTTTAGGCTCTGTAGATTGGAAGATAAAGGGGACAATAGGTTAAGTTTTAAATAATAAATTATTAAATCTTTTAGACAAATTATTTAAATATACAAATAAAACATATTTATCAAAATTTTAGGTAGTGTAGTTTCTAAAGTGGGAATTATATCGATGTGTAATATTTTAGTTCATATCTTTTAAACAAATGATTTAAAAAATATCATATATTTGTAATTCACATAATGAGCTTTTTATTTGTTATATTACATGGTGCGTTTGAAAATTTAATTTTTATTTTCCATTTAATTCTATAATTTGTCCCCAAAATTAATACTTCTTTCCACTAATTTTTCTTATAAATTTCAAGTGAGCCCAAGTACTACTCCTAATTATTTTCAAAATTTTGGGTAATATAGTTTCGAAAATTAAGCGGGAAATGGGAATTGTTTATATATTTTTGTTAATATATTGTAAACAATTAATTTTAAAAATATGAAAAATATATATTTGTATTCCTCATAATGAGCCCTTTCATTTGATGTTTTGCATGATGCGTTAAAAAATATTTTTTTATTTTTCATTTTTTATTGTTTTTAGTGTTTATTTTTGAGAAAACTGTTAAAAATACAAAAATGAAATATGACAAAATTATCCAAAACATATTAATTTTATACAAATTCAATGTTTTATATTTATTAATTTATTTATATTTATTGCATACCATTAATGATGGTATGCAATAAATATAAATAAATGAATTAATGACACCTAAGGCAAAGCCTTGTGTTGTGTCACTAAGAAAAATAATTCAGACAATAACAACAATCAACTAACTAAAATTACAGTATAACAGAGATTATATATGTATGTATGCAGTTTAGGAAGAGTTTAAGAGCACATCCCGACAAGTAAGACTATTTGATTAATTTTTTTAGAGTGGCATAGTTCTTTGTCACGAATTCTTTAAGTTTCCTATTAAACGAATGTTTGTTACAGCAATTTTTGACGTCCAATGGTAAGGTGTTATACATTTTTATACCATTATAGAAAATACTTTTCTGCCCTATAGTTCTATTGTATCGATCGTATTTATATAATTGTTGGTCATTTCTTCTTGTTTGGTATAAGTGATTTATTTTCGGTAAGTTATTTGAATAGTGTATAAGTTTAATTGCTGCATGCATGTAAAGTCCTTTTACATCCAAAATCTTTTCAACAATGAATATGTTTCTAATTTGTTTTTGCCTCTGCATTTTGTATATGATTCTTATTATATAATTTTTACAGATCTGTACTTTATCTAAGGAATTTTTATAAGCAGATCCCCAAGAGCTTACTCCGTAACTAAGTATAGATTCGAGAAGACTTCTGTAGACAATTAATAACACATTTTTATTCAAGATATTTCGCAGGGTGTAAAATCAATAAGGTAGCTTTTTGATTTTTTTTGCAATATATTCGGCATGCAAATTCCATTTCAGGTGTTGATCAAACATCAAACCTAAATATTTGCAAGCTTCTGTCCGTTCCACAGTTTCATGAGTTCCTACTATAATCAGCTGGGGCAAATTTGTTTTTAAACCAACAGAGGTTGGAGCGAATGCCACATATTTAGTTTTGTTTATATTAAGACATAAATTATTAAAGTCCAACCACCTTTTCACCTCATTAAGAGAATTTTGGGCTTTTGTCCAAGTTATTTCCCATGTCTGACCTTCACAGATTAATACAGTGTCATCAGCGTATGCTAAAATTTCACAATCGGCATAATATAGTAAATCATTTATAAATATCAAAAACAGTGTAGGTCCTAGAATAGTCCGTTGTGGAACACCAGTTTTTATTATATGGATATCACTCTTTTTATTATTAATTTTTACTTGTTGCGGACGATTAGACAGATAATTTTGAAATATTTTAATTGCATTTCCTCTCAAACCTATACGTTCTAACTTTTCAATAAGTTTTATATGTGTCAAATGCTTTTTGCAAGTCAAGAAAGATTGATGTTTTTTGTGTTATTTTTCAAATTTGATATGATTTTATTAGTAAGTGTTTGGATTGGTTTTTCTCTAGGTACTTATATTTTTTCGGAAGCCAAATTGATTTTGTGAGATTATATTATGTTTATTTAGGAAACTCCACAACCTTTTGTTGAGACATTTTTTAAATATTTTTCCAAAATTGTTTATGAGGGACATTGGTCAACGCATATTTTTCACCTGATTTATATATTGGGGTAACGCAGCTTTCTTTAAATTGTAAAGGAATTAGTGTGGTTTCGAAAATTTTATTTATTATGTAAGTTAGTGGTTCAGCAATATATGCTTTTAGTTTTTTTATTATTTTATTTGTAATACCATCATTTCCAGGTGCCGTATTGTTTTTTAATAATGCAATTATTTCATTAATTTCTTTGAAATCAGTTGGTTCTATAAACATACTCGTATTCTTGTTATTTTGCCTGCTTGGTATAATTGTAGTTGAATTAGTATGTGAACATTTTGTTATGTTTTCTCCTACATTTATAAAAAAGTTGTTAAATTCATTAGCAATTTCATCTGGCGTATTAACTATATAGTTTTCTTTCTGAATTTATTTTATATCACATTTTGATTTACTTCTATTATTCGATATTTCGTTAATCATGTCCAACGTTTTTTTTATAATTTTGTGAGGATTTCTGGAGCTCATATCTATAATAATCGTTTTTTGTAATTTTTATAAAGTTATTTAATATGTTTCTGTAATTTTTAAACTCTTGTTGGATAAAATTATTATTTTTATATTTAAGTGCTTTCTTTTTTAATTGATCACGCTTCCTAATAGCCACTAGGATACCACTAGTAATCCAGGATTTCAGTTTTGTTTTTTTTATTAGTTATTTGTATAGTTTTTGTGGACAGAGATATTGCGTTGTTTACTTTTGCGTAACTGAAATTCCGCTACTTGCGGAATTTCAGTTGCGTAAACCTCATTCGAATCAGTATTTTTGATTTTTAATTCCAGAAGTTTATCATCTATAATATTTAAAGTTTTAGCGGACAATTTAACAGCAGATAAGTTATTCGAGTGAAAAGCTAGATTATAAAGCAGAGGATAATGATCTGTTAAACTATTTTGAAGAACTAACGATTTAAAACTAAGTACTTCGTTAGGTAAATTCGGTTTTTTATAAAAAGTAAAAATGTGATCAATGGTTGTAGATGAATTGGAATCAACTTTAGTCGGACTACTTATTTGAGAGATAAAACCATTTTTCCCTAACATATTTAAATATCTTGTTGCATTTAGTGTTTGTGTATTTAAATCGTTAATATCAATGCTCATGTCTCCGATAATAATGGTAACGCCATTTTTACATAAAGGTAGGAAATAGTTGTCCAGATCGTCTATAAAAACACATTCATTGGATGGATTAGGTCTGTATACACCAATAACATTAACACATGCATTATGAATTTTTAATCTACATTCTAGCATACATACCTCAGTAAGTTTCACTTTTTTAACTTGTGCCTCTATATTATCTTTTATATATATCACCACTCCATGGGACCTATTTAAGTTAGCTTTATTATAATATATAGTAAAACCCTTGATATTGAAATCCTCGATGTTCTTTATTTGCCAGGATTCCGACAATACTATAACCCCTATGTTATGTTTTTCGTTTAGTTGCGCTAGCGTAGCGCAGAATTCGTCGTAATGAGCTCCCAAACTCCTTATGTTGTAGTGAAGTATTGTGAAATTGTAACTCCTATCACTAAAAATAATGTTTTGGTTGGTGTTGTTTAAATCTATACACTGTATACTGTTTATTTCATTATAATTATCTAGAATTTCATAAGTACTACACATTTTATTCGCCATAAATACTGTTTGAAACTTTTACGTGAAAAAAGAGAAAAAATAAATAAGAGCATACAACGATAAGTTGGAAATAAAATGTTACTTAAGACGACGCACAAGTTTTTGCGAAAATGGCTAATTATTTGTAAATAACTCATCTTCGGTTCTGATACGAGTAATCTTGGCATTTTTTTCTATAAAGATGTTCCCATTTTTTGACCAGACTTTCTCCTTTCCAAATTTCTCTCTTGCTAACGTTAGTAGCTGATATCTCCCGGGAGTAAATTCTTCTGTTATAACTAAACAACTACTTTTTAGTTTTTTTTTTGTTATAGAATACCATGTTCCTTTCTTTGATACCGTTGAAATGAGCAACAACAACCCTCGGTTTTTTCATATTGTTTTGTTTACCTGCTCCTATTCTGTAACAGTGTTCTATGGTAACATTTTTGATGTTCAGTTTTTCGTTAAATAACTTCAGAATTTTACTATTTAAAATTTCTTGCTTCTCTTCCGGTAAGCCATAGATACGCAGCTGACTTAATTTTAATTTTTGCTCGGTATCTTCCAAACGGAAATTCAGCACTTCATTGTTTGCCTGCAAGCTAGTAACTTTCTCTTCTAATGCATCCATTTTTCCTTCAAGAATTTTGATATTTTCGTTCACTTTTTCTAACACAAAATCTGCAACCTTTTTTGCTACGATGTTTAAAAATGTATCGTCTGAAAGTATTTCGGTTACCGCTTTTTGTGCAGCGTTTTTTACGATACTTGATAGTTCGTTTCTTTGTCGTTCCGTAAATACCATTTTAAAATTGTTTACAATCAGATAATAATAATTACAACTTGTTTTTCGTATTCACATAAATTTGGCAAATATTTTTTTCACTAGCCGAATAATTAACTCCTTGAGCACTCACTTGCCTAAATTCACTGATCTTATGCGTAACTGAACCTTGTAAAATAATTGTTTTAGCCAGAACGCAAAAATACACGTCTACTCGGTCTGTGCGATCATTCTCCAATCATTTAATTTAATTCTATAATTTGGCCCCCAAAATTATATTAGGGATTTTTTCGTATTTTTCCTGTAAAAAAAAATCGTATAAACTATCACGATGTATGGTGTTTCAAAAGGTGATTGCCATAAGTTATTAGTTCCGTCCTTAATTATAGGTAAGTAGGTTCTACAACCCTACTACTACGTTATAATTCGTCCTGGTTTTACAGAATAAAGACAGATTCATTTCATTTTCGTTGTTTTATGATATAGATCTCAAGTATGTTTGCAACTTTTGGATTCTGCGACTTGTTCTTTATGTAACTTAATCGTATATTTAGACTTCTAGAGGTTCCCCAATATAAAATTTATTACATCCACAAGAAATTTTGTAAACGTAATTTTGAATTTTGAGTAGTGTTTGTTTTCTAAATGTTATTTGTGGCACATTCTTAATTATTTTCTTTTTCTTTATTTTCTTGGGAAATAATCGAATAAAAAGCTGTGTACTGAAAGAAAAACCAAACGTTTCAAAGTCGATTCTGACTTCGTTGTCAATGGCTTTAAAATATGCATTGTCGGTTTTGTTTTCGATATAATTGATTTTTGTGCAATTCTTGTTTGAATGTTGTTTTAACATTAAATATATGTTGTTTAATCTCTTCAGTCTCTGTCACATACTCGGTATGTAAGGTATAGTTGTTATTGCAATGTGGTTCTCTGGAATACCAGTATCATTTAAAGAAGTTTGATTCTCAACGCTTGATTTGTGTTCAATTCTGATTTACTCTTTGTTGGTGAATTTTGTAGGGTAATGGTTTCCAGCAAGAAAACCTTTTATGGTTATTGCTGGACAAAATTTATAGACATCAGAACAATTGCACCTTGCTTTATCATATTACGATTTAATATCACCTTTTTTCACTGTATTCGTATGATCTGAATTCAAATTGAGGCGAATGAAGATTTGGTTTAGGTAGCCTGTTGTTTTGTTCATTCTATAGGAAAACTTGTATAATTCTTTCTTTGTTGTTTATGTCATTTAATAAATCATATGAATCTTCAAAAGTGCACTCTTAAATAACAAATATATCACCAAACTAAAGTTTTATTTTGTTTTTTTTGTGATTTTTAGGCTAGAAATGAAGCGATAGAAATTCGTTGGTTAACTAAATCTTTCGCAGTTAACGAAAAATATTTTATCAACAGATTATTTTCCAAAAAATTTTGAAGTATGAAGGAGAAAATGTGAACCGAAAATTTCTTTTAAAAATAATCATTTATAAAATTTACGAGTTAAGAAAATGGCCCAATATCAACTGACCGATCCTGACTTTGCTCAAAGAAGGTAAACAAGATGAACAAACATTCAATTCATGTCGCTGATCGAAAATCATGATAATGATGAACAATGAAATTGACTTCGTGATTTACACTAACTTATTTGCTTAACGACACGCCTTTATCACGTTACAAGTCGTAATAATCTTAACCTAGTTCACATTTATTTATACAGGGTTCGCTAAGAAGTGGAAAAGTTTGTATGTCGAATATTTACATGAAACAATAATAACCAGAATTTTTTACACATTTGAGTTCAGTAAAATATGGGATTCTACTTTTCATCATCACTTGACGATGCAGGTCAAGTTGAATTATAGCAATTGCTTGTTTAATGCTTCTGTTTAACACGTCCGTCGACCGCGAAGACGACCGACCACCCACGTCGGTTTCGAACCCTTCTTCAAAAAGTGTGTTTTTATGTACGTATATATAAATTAATTCTACTCTCTTAACTACAAAAAAAATTGCCAGGATGATTGTTTTTATTGACCAATTCCTCGAAGTTTCCTTGGACTTCCATCGTCTTAAAGTGATTGATCTCACAACGTTTCAATAACTGTGTATCTGCTATCGTCATCAGGTGAATGATAGAAATTCAGAGTATCGGTCGTATTTAATATTATACCCTTGGTTGCCGGTGATGCGTAGTGACAGAGGCCGAAGAAGAGCTCTCCAAATATTTTTAATTTGGACGCTGGGCTCCCTAATTATATTTTCGTTCGAGATTATGACAGCTTATGTCTCTATGAATTTTCTTTTATACCAGTGCTATTCCTTGTGAATTGCTCTAGCCTGGTCCCAGTTGATATTATGGTGTTCAGTCCATGCGTGATTAGCTAGCCCAGACTTCGTTACCTCTGCCCTTTGAGTAGCTGTACGGTGTTCCTTAATCCTGGTGTCCAGCGGTCGCTTTGTCTCTCCAATGTAAAGATTGCCACATTTACACGGTACGCCCTATATACAGTTATTTGGTATTGCTGGTGCGTCGGGCCTCGTTCTTGTTATCATGCTCCTCAAGGTGTCGTTGCTTTTGAAGATCATTCTGATTCTATAGCTGTGTGCAATTCTTCTAAGTTTCTCTGGCAAGCCTTTAGTATACGGTAATAGTAGAGTTGCTACCGTGGTGTCCTCTTCCTGCCTAGGTGGTTTGTCTAGCTCTTCAAACGCCTTGGTAATGATCGTTTCCGGATACCCATTCGCCAAAAGGTCTTTTCTAAGTTTCACTTGTTCTTCTTTGAGGGCTTCTGGTGTGCTGCAAATCTTTTTGGCTCTATGGATTAGTGTTTTGATGATGCCAGTTTTCGTTGCTGGTGGGTGGTTGGAATTGTAGTGAAGGTATAATACTGTATGCGTAGCCTTCCTGTAGACTGTTGTTTGGATTCCGGTCCTAGTCCTTTGACACTTTACATCAAGGAATGGTAGGCACCCACTCTCTTCCATCTCCATGGTAAATCTAATGGATGGTTGGGATTGGTTCAGGTGCTCCAGGAATGCCTGTAGTTCTGTCTCCCCATATTGCCAAATAATAAAGGTGTCATCGACATACCTCAACCATAGCTTAGGCTGCTTCTCGAAACTCCTCAGTGCATGTTCCTCGAAATATTCCATGTAGATGTTGGCGATGGTTGGTGCTAACGGGAAATCCATAGGCAATCCATCTTCTTGAATGAAGAACCGGTCCTTCTCCTGAAAGTAGCAGTTCTTGAGGCAACATTCAAGCAAGTCCATGATTGAGTCTATTGGCAGCTCCGTCCTCTCCATCAGTGTTTCGTCTTCAGTAAGTTTCTTTCTCACTATTTTGAGAGATTCGTCTAGTGGTACGTTAGTGAACAGGTTTCAAACGTCGAAACTTACTAAGCGATGTTCTGGCCCAAGTTCCATGGATCCGATGATTTCAACAAAATGCTTTGAGTCCTTGACGTGCGATGATGTTTTGCCCTCCAAAGGTTGGATGATTGGTAGAAGGAATTTCGATAGTGCTGCTGTTGGTGAGTTGCGCGAACTTGTAATCGGTCTGAGAGGTACTCCAGCCTTGTGTATCTTGGGTACTCCATAAAGATGTGGTGGTTTGCTGTGATGTAGTGTCAATTTTCTCCTTGTCTCGGGTAGAATGTATTCAGCATGATTTCTGAGAGTGTTGTAAGTTTTCCGTTCTATTTTGGATGTTGGATCAGTAGGCAGTGGCTTGTATTTTCCCTTCGACAGTACTTCGTCGATTTTCTTGTTGTAATCCTTTCTGTCCATCTGGATGGTGGCATTTCCTTTGTCAGCTGGTAGAATGATGATAGATTTGTCGTCCTTAAGTGTTTTTATGATTCTTCTTTCGGATTCGTTGATGTTTTGCATGATGAGTTGTGTTTTCTCAATTGCGATTCTGACTTTCCATCGGAATTTCTCCAGTTGCGGTGTCTCTTTGCTGCCTATTACTGACTCCACGGAACTGATGATATCTAGTACTGACATCTTTTTCTCGACTGCTGTGTGAACTCTGGATGAGAAGTTCACCACTGTTTTCCTGTTGGTCGTATCCTGCGGCAACTGTTTCCTGGTAAGTTTGTTAGGTTTCTCAGTGTGCACCTTTTGGCCGATTCGTCTGATGTTGTCACAGTGTTTTTGAATCGAAGGTCAGAAATCAACCATCGTCGTTAGAAGAAATCCCAACTTCTGCAGGACGCAGAAGAAAGGTTTCAAGAAATCAGAAGATGCACACACGAGGAGGAACCACATGCCGATTTTTGCTACCATACACTAAAGGCTTGTCGGTAAAACTTAGACGTATTGGACACGAATATGGGTTTCAAGAGCAACGACCTAGGGATCCACATCGACAGGAAGCTAAGATGGAGGAGACATATGGAGGAAACAGCAAAGAGAGCCAAACGGCGCATTAGCATGATCAACGCATTAATAGGACGGAGGAGCAAACTACACCTGAGGACAAAGAAAGCGATCCACGAAGCTGCAGTAAAACTATTGATGATGTATGGAGCAAGCTATGGGGAGCAGCTAAGAAGAGACCTTGGAATACGCACCATAAAAGGAGAAATAATAAGAAGAACGCAGAAGGCGATACCAAGAATGAAAAACCACAGGAATTCACTACTAAAGAGGCCACAAACTACGACGAAAACAAGAAATACAGGACCAATAGACCCAGGATGGCGCTACTGCAGACAGAAGGGGACGTAACATAACATGAATATCTTAGGGAATGAAATATCTTAGTGAATGAAGTATCTTAACGAATAGCGTAGGGAAAATTATTGTAAATTGAATCTAACATAGAAAACAAATTGGGGAAATAAGTAAGAATCAAAATATGGATTAGGGGTAAGGAATTTGTAAAAACAATTTAACTCTGATAATAAAGACATGACTAACTAATCCCTTATCATTCACTTGTTGACGATAACAGATTCAACGTTTAAATATTTAAATTGTATCCCGACTTGATTCTATAACTTAAAACATGATGTTTATCAGAAAATTGGAAAAATAAGTGCAAAAAACGGGAAACGTCAAATAAATTTTCTACTAATTTCCCAAAATTAAGTTTAAAAGTGCCTTCATACATTTTTCTATAACGTAAAACAAACTGTTTTTCTGCAAATCCGAATAATAAACGCAAAAGTCCGTAAACGTCAACGTAAATATCACATAAATATATTTCCAAGCCGTTTTCAGTTGAAGTCGCTTCTTTTTTAAATATAAATTATTCACCCTATGTATATAATAGTGTCAAGTTCTCACAGCTTCTTTTTTAAATTAAATAAGAGTTGGCTTTTAAAAAATATATATTTTTTACCTCAATTTATTTGATCTGATAACACCTTACATTTTAAATTTAATAATTCGCTTCATACATACACTTAAAGGCTAATTGATAATCGAAAATATCAGAATTCACATCGACAATTCGACATGTCCGACAAAAAAAATAATTGTGGAAGCCGCACCTACCAATACACAGAGATTTCATTTCTCGCACTGCTCTCATAATAATCCTTTTTGAAGCAAACACCCGCCGATGATGATGGCCCGATGTATCATCACCGCATCTTACCCATCGGCCCATCGCATCTCATCGATAGGTGAGAGTGAGTTCGCGCGTCTGGAGATACCTGGTCGGATACAAAGGTTGCCGCTGACAGCTGACTAAATGCCTATCTTTAAGGTGTCAGTCCAGCACAAATGAGTTTCCTTTAATTATAGGGCCAAGCTGTTTCTGTGTTTTGCCGCTTCGATGGCCCGTCGAGCTAGGACACGCCTCGGTATTTCTGTCTCTTTTGCACAAACAACGACTCTGCTTTAAAGTGGAATGTCGTTATTCCATCAGAAAGGACCTTGCCTCTAAGCAAACATATCATCTGGTAAATTGTCTGCTTACTATCGGTCTCTCTCACACCTCGTATGCTCGTTCGCAGTGGCGCACGGTACTCCGTGCAGTAAAACGTATTGTTTATAAATTAGCCGAAATTTGCTGAAACGGTTCCAAGGTGAAAGAAATTAAGTTTGATTCTGTGAATTGTACAAGAAAAAAATAGGAGTGGAACAGGCGTGTTGTAGTGCATATAGATTGTTGAATAAAATATAATTCGACACTCTGATTCATATTATTTTTGTTTGTTTGCATAAATTATATATTAATCTAGTTGTGCTTTATTTTGTCTCCTCACACTTTATAATAGGTGTTTCAATAACAGCGCAAGATTTGAATTGCCCGTCACTTTTGACAGTCCTAATGACATGTGATTATAACGTGACAGATCGAAAGATGACAGATAGAAGTTAGCAAACATGGAGTATTAGACGCTAGAACAACGCGCCTTGATTTTTGAACCTTATTATCAAAATGAACATTTGGCTGCCACTATTCGTAATGTGCGTCCAATATTTGGTCGATAGAATGTTCTTAATGTTATTAATTCATCTACTGAAGAATAATGGCAAAATTCGAAAGTTCTGGTTCATTTTGTAATGTGAATCACAGGACACGAGCTCTTAGAGGTCGTTCACAACAAAACATCACGGCAGTTTGTGAGAGTGTGGCCGAAACTCTAGAAACGCCGATTCATCATCGTTTGAAAGAATTGGACATTCCTACACCTACTTTTTTGTGTATTTTTGTTACAGTTTTACATCTACATACATACAAGTCCCATCAACTTTAAACATTTCGCTTCAGACCACGCGCAGAGTTTACCAATTGGATCCTTGCGCAAACAGCAAAATCTTTTTCAGTGATAAGGCCCGTTTTCATCTCGATAGCTTCGTTAATATTCAAAACTGCCACATTTGGGACTTAGAAAATCAACGGTAGGTTCATTAAAACACATTGCATCCAAAACGAGTCATTGTTTGGTATGTGGTCTGGAGGAAATACTGGGCCGTATTACTCTGAAGATGATGAAGGTAGTGTCTGAACTAGACCTCGAAATGTTTGTAATTCTTGAAATCTGTAGGATAAAGTAAAGATGTCACCACTTTCATCGTATTGTTGTACTAATTAGTTACCTATTTTGGTTACTTCATGGTTGGGCAATTTTGATTTATCTACATGTCTTTGAGAAATGTTGTTCGCTTTTTCCTTACTTTTACAGATTTAGAAGTGTTACCGCTGTACATACGCTCACAATTGTATTACATATGCACACCCTACAATTTATCAGTTCTAGTTTGATTTATATCCAATTAACTGGCAAATTCTTAAGTTATGCAATTTTAAAAATCACTCATCTGGATTTTCACAATAACTGACTTATGGGAAATGTAATGTATGAAGATAAATTACAAGAAGTTCGAACAAGCTGGGTATATAAGCTAACAACAGCAGAAAGTTCTTGCATGTGTAAACGGATGATTAATAATGTTCAAAAACAATTCTGAGTTCAAGTATGTAAAAGAGCGAAGTACTTTTGAAGAAAATTAAGATGTCGCTGTTGCTATTGAATATATTCCATTATCGGCAAGGAGCAATACAAGAAATAAAGCAACTTGCTCAACTTTTGCAAAATTGACCTCACTTACGACCATGTACTTTTAGTATCTTGCCATAATGCTGATGCTGAACTACTTTCTACATAATTCACAAATACCCCGCACTCTTCTTCAACACACACAGCTCAATGAATTTCGATCTGAATGTGACGGATCTATTGCACCCCAATGTACTTGGCTTTCTAAAAAGAGAAGAATATTTTGAATATATAGAAATATCTATCCTGAAATACATACGGAGAAATGAAAGATGTTTTATTAGGACTGAGTATTGGAAAGTTTTCGTTGAAGGTCGCAGCGGCGCTGATTTGCCGGTGTTAGATGCGCCCCCTTCACTATCGGTTCTGATGCATCGTTCGTTTACAATTTTGTTTTATGTGTGGCTAGGTGTCTTTTACTTTGTTGTTTTATAATTTTCTTCCATGTACCTACGGCATAGGTGCATAGGTCTTCTCTTTACTTTAATTATCCAATTTTTTTGGCTTCAATAGCTTCTCGAACTAGTCTTGTTTTGTAATGGCTTATTGGGGCTATTTGTTTGAAACTATAGAAATTGAATTTGTGGCCCGATTGTTGTTGATGTTGAAATAGGTTCAATGTCGTCCGTTTGGTTTTAACAGCTAATTTGTGCTTCTCTCATCGGGTTGAAATTCTGGCGTACCTTCCGCACGTTAGACTATGTACCCTTTTATTTTCTAGCTTAACATTTGCTGTAGAATTTCTTTGACTTGTTGCTATGGTCTGATGGGGACTTAGAGCATTTACTTTCTAGAGATAGCCTTCAGTGCACAAATGTCGTGGTAAGACTAAGGAGAGAGAGAGGGCAATAGACAGGGGAAGAGGCTATTTCACTCGGTTGGGAGCTGCTTCCAATGAAATACGTTCAGCATGTTGTTCATTGGCGGCTTCCACCCACTAAGTGAAATAGCCTCTTACTGTCTCTATTGCCCTCTCTTTCTAGCGTTGCAACGATTTTATGCTTGATAGGCTATATCTAGATGGTAAATGATCTAAGGATGGGGATTGCATGCCGTGGTTAATTCATGGTTTTGGTTTTTGTTCTATGTATTTTTGATGTTCTATTGCCGTTTTGATTGTGTGGTGTGACGTAGAGTGGCAATTATCAGTTTTATATCATGTGTATTATTGTATTCATCTTTGAGTCATATATATCTGAAAATGAGAGGGTTGGCAACTCCGTATAGTTGATAAAGTGATAAGATTTGGAATTTAGATATCTAATCGTGCGTGTTGGCTTTCTGTATTGGTGTGTTCAAGGTGCCCATTATGAGTTTTTTCTTTCAAAGATGATAAGGAAAGTTAAGCAAGGAATGTTGTTGTCTTCAAGTGCTAACGTAAATTGAATCCTTGGGTGAATCGAGTTTAGGTGATCTAAGAACTTGAACAGCTCTTCTTTGCCAAAAGGCCATACGACAAATACGTATAGCTTTGGGTTCAATTTTGCTGTCTCTAGTGCTTTTTTTCGAAATATGCCAAGAGGCGAATGAAAGGCCACTGGTGAAAGTAGGCATCCCATTGATGCTCCGTTTGTTTGTATGTCTATGTTGTTGTTAAACACAAAATAGGCAATCTTAAAGCAGTTTGTTGGCACTATATTTTTTTGAACAGTTTGGTTTTTGTTTTGGACATTGGACACCAAAAATATTATAAAAATCGTTTAGCTGTTGAGCGCGTTCAGTCAAACTTTACCTGGATCAACGGGAGGGGCTAATTTAGAGAGATTTGAGGTGAGGTTCTGGAGCGTCAGGGGGAGACGATCTCGTACGAATTTGACTTGAGTAAGGGACTTTGTGATTTTTAATACATTGTTATTACATTAACAATAGTCGATATTCGTTTTAATTAAGTACATTAATTTCAGCTATTTTATCTAAAATTTCCATGTTTTAGTGTTGAATTCCGTTGATCTTTGAGTTTTTAGAGGGAGCAATCACCTTTATCGTCACAGCTTTTGGATCTGCCTCCGTTTGATATGGTGGCCCTGTAACTATGTTAAATTATGCCAGCTCTTCATTTACAAAAACACGTAGTCTGAATGAAATACCTCTCATGAAGTGCTGACGAGTATGGCTCGGGGAAACTGAAAGTACTGAAAAATCTTCACTTCTAGCAACAAGTACAAGAATAACTAATATCGTTGCATTTAGATATGGAAGATATTCTCGTATCTTTCTTACATCTTAATAATAAATTTAGATGATGAGCAGAAAACATGGATTAGAGTAGAATTTGTATATACTATACAACAACATATATGTTAAAAGTGGACGTACTAGTAAAGAACGTGACGTAATTAGTCTTGTTTTGTCTTTGTTTAGAGAAGATAACGTAATTTTCTCGAAATAATAAAACTACTATATAAGTGACATTAAAACTTCTGCAATGGAATAGGGCAATACCAAGGTCAATGAAAAAAAGAAGGAGGAGAAAAAAAGAGGGAAACCTTCTTTAACAATATACCGGATTAGGTGGCGATGGACACGAAAGAGAAATCATGAACCTCATGGAAAACCTCATGGTAAAGGTTGTCAACGTAGCAAAAGATAATCAATAGATCACGCTATGAAAAATCAATTTAAAATGCCACAGAGTCATCCGCTATTAACGGCAGTTCCTTGAGATATTGCCAACAATGAGGTAGGAAATCAAATTAGTTTGCAACAACAAATCATTAATATTCACAGTAAAAAAGTGGACTATATAAACATTTGCAGAGATTGAAATAGGACGACAGCGACAGAAGGAATATATGGGTGACGAAATGAAAAGAAAAATGCATGATCCATAAATATTAGAAAAATGATTAGCCCTGGAAAATTTTAATACAGAAAAATATAAGCTAATTATGAATCTTAACAAGACCACGGGAAACTCAACAGAAAAACTAGGATTCCGAAATAAAAGTTGAAACAAACATGTTCTACTTAATATAGAACCTCTCTTTGATGATGAACATTGTCTTGTGCCACCAATCTAGACCAATGTAGATGCTGGTAAAGAGGTTGACATAAATGAAATTGAACTATAAACATGTGTCAGTTACAGTTATATTACGGTCAATATACCTTAGGATTGTGTTAAATCAACATTCATCACAATTCTAATGTTAAATCTGACGAAAAATTCGTAAATTAGCATATGTCTTCTGTACTCAAAACAGTCCTTAACAATGTAGTGTAATTAAACTTCGTTTCAATTTAAATACGCTAAAAATTTCACTGCACCTTATTAGTTTTCCGAAATAAACATTCTCTTTTCTCTTTCTCAGTCTATTCGTCTACTGCTCGAAGGGGCTTATGTTCCCCTTCGAAAAATTTCCATACATTTCTGTCTTCGGCTATTCTAGTTCATTGTTTTCCGCTATGTTTTTCGCATCATCAATCCACCTCTTTTGCAGTCTGCTTACGCCTCTTTTAGTTTCACATAGTTTCCAAAGTGATCTCTGTGCCATTTTCCTGAGCTTTTTGTCTTGCCGCATGTCCGACTCATTGTTATTGCATCCTCGCCATACGACTAACATCTGTTACTTTCGTTCTATTGCGAATGTCGTACGTTGTCTCTAGAGTGATTACCAGAATGTCTCGTTCCATCGTTCTTTGAGTTAAACCTAGTTGTTTCGACGTTTTTCTTTTCAAGGCCATAGTTTCAAATCCATATGTGGTCACCGGTAATATGGAAGTGTCATGTATTTTACGCTTTAGGCTTATCAAAAGATCCTGATTTTTTAATAAAAAACAGTTTCCCAAAGGCTGTTCATGACAGTTGAGTCCATCGTTTTATTCCTGCTGTTTGTTTCTCTTTAATAATTTAGATGGTGTGACCAATTTATATGAACTGGATTAAGTTCTCCATGGTGACACTGTCAATACTAATATGAGTTTGCGCCTTGCTCATTATTTTAATCTTATAAAGGTTCATGTTGAGCCTTATTTTGTTAGATTCTTCCAGCATCTTTTTGGTTCTTCTGTGTGTGCACTGTATTTTATCGTCTGTGGACGCAAGCATACACCATTCACATTCAGACCCATATATTCCCAATTCAATTTGTTTAAATATAATTTCTAGTGCCAAGATGAACAACTTGGGTGAGATATTCTCGCCCTGCCTAATTCTTTTACCAAGGAAAATTTACCTTCATGTTCTCAAAACACTGATATCTTACTAGGTTCGAAAATAATCTTTATTAATACAGTCATACTAGAAACTTCTTGACTTACGATGGATGACATCATTTCTTTTCCAACTAGCAGAGAGTCTCTTCCTCGGCCAGATCGTAGGGAACCTAGAATCTAGTCGTAACAATATTGAATAATACAAATGTACGACGTGAAATATTTAGCAGATTTGTGGTGAATTCTTCCAATGCCGTGGACTAAACAAATCACAAATGAAAAAGTTCTGCAAAGGATGAAATAGTACCCTAAGAAACATGTATAGGGTATTTAGGATTTTTTGAGGAATAATGGCGAATATCTTCTACTACAGAATACTTTCCAGGATAATAGGAATTCCGTAGATTTGCTGGCAGATTAAAAAGAATTTCTTGGCTAACAAGTTTATGTATGCAAATGTCCGGAAGGGGTGAAAAAACGAATGAAGAATAATTTATTTAATACTTTAGTCTCTACTGGTTTCAGCCTTAAGCCACCGATCAAATATTTTATTTATACGTTTTCATTGGTAGAGTTACGAAACCGTATTTCAGAATGTAAAGAATGTATTGCCCGAGCAAGATCAGAATTGAAGCTATGCCACAGAATAATCAAACCCAGAAGCGAAACTCTCCGTTGCCGCCAGATACAAATTTCTTTGCTCATGTGCGACAAATTTGACGGTAGGTTCTATAAACTACAGAATTATGAAGTAATATAAGGTTTATTTAGTATTCACAATTGCACCAGAACGAGATATACAAGTAAGGTCAGTTTGTCAAAAAATTTTTGAGAATTAAAATATACTTTCAAAAGATCGTGAGTTGGACCTATTACGTACACACCATTTAAAGTGGAACTTTTGGTATATCACAGATATATAAACACAAAATTTATTTTCACACTTCTAATAATTTTTTTTTATTCAAATGACTCTAAAACTTACATTTTTCAAATATATTGTTCCTCTTCTAATACAAATTTGTCCTTATATTTAATTTAAAGTTACCGTCCGGATATCGTTACTGTCAAAGTAATGGCCGATTCTGTCAAAGGTCACGAAATCTTGATCCCAAAACATCAAAGGTTCCGACAAGAGTTTCGCTTCTGGGTTTGATTATTCTCTGGCTATGCGATAAAATACGATGCATTACCATTGTAAACAGTTTAAAAAGCAACTATACAAATGATCGCAGATCTCTTTATTTTTTTTTGTTGTTTATGATCATAGCAGGAAAGTTTTTATATGTGTTGCTTTAGAGTGATTAATAGATACGTAAGTAAATTAAACGATATATTGTGAAATTTTAAGCGATAAGATGTTTACACTTACCAGATAGTTAATGATTTGACATTGAAAATATGCCAGTTGTTGTCGCAAACCATGATGATGATAACGTCGAGACGCCGAATTCTAGAATCCAAGGTATTGATGATACTGATGACGATCCCAACATGAACGAGACTCTTGCAGTGATACGAGCGCGAGAGCTGGTAAATGTGTTTAAATAAAATCGACACAACTTTGTATTCACAACATGAGGACTTTCTGTGAAGAGACAGGCCTAAGCTCAAGCATCAGAGATAATTTTGAGACTCCCAAAGATATTTGGTGCCGAAAAATACAAAGGAGATTTAAGTTTTCACTGGAATCAATATTCCAATGGGAATAAAAAGATGGGATGTATATGTATATCATTATGTTAGTTCGGCAATGGCAAAAGACCGATTTTTTTAGCTTCTGAGTCACGTTCATTTGGCAGATACTATTATGCTTTCCATATTACAATATAGCTTACAAAGTCCGACTAATTTTCGATACACTGAGGAGAAAATTCAAAGTATCGACGAGTCGATGATCGGTTCAATGGCAGGAGCACTTTGAAATTGTTCATGCAAATGAAACCGATAATGCGAGGATATAAACTTTGGATCAAGGCTGATGAATCAGAATTTGTCAGTTAGTTTCAGATATATAGTGGGAAAGTAGAGAATACTACCGAAAATGAATTCTGAAAACAAACACAGTGGTCAAAGATTTAACGAGAGATTTGACTGGCAATCATATATACCTACTTTGATAATTTCTTCAATTCTGCGAGTATTAACTGCAAAAGGATCTGCAAGCTGAATTTATTTAGGCATTTGTTACAGTTAGAAACCACCAGTAAGGACTTCCTAGGGATGTAATGTTCTTAAATAACTACTAGAGAGCCGATTCACATTGGCGTGTCAGCAAAGATAGTCTTGTTTTTGTGGAGTGGTATCTTTTCCTGGAACTACCGTAATCTCACAGAAGAGTCCACTGTAACAAGAAGTGAGAAAGACGGAACGTCAAGAGTTAGTGACTGTACAAGTATCGTAAAGGACTGCACCACACATATGGGGTACGTAGATAAAATTGATATGTTGAAGTCCGTCTACGAAATGGACAGAAAATGGAAGAAATAGTGACATTGCATTTTGTGGTATGTTGTGGATGTGTGGGATGTGAATTTCTTTTTTTATATTGAGAGCTAGAGCGTACTCCAACACACCTACTGTGAAGAATTTCAGAATCAAGCATTACCATCTTGAGCTGTACTAAGTGCTGTCATTCATTTTAAGCACATCGTACCTTATCAGTGTTTGCATATGCCAGTTTATTCTGAATTCGAGAAGCAGTGTATAATAGTATATACCCACAGAACAAAATGGACTTTCTCCACTTATTCCGTTGGAGTAACAAAAACTGTTTTGAAATTTATCGCAAAAAGTAGATACTTCAATTGTTCTTCTCTTTATTAACTGAATAAAGTTTTTTAGCTTTGTTTTATATTGTATTATTTATTCCGGCCAATTTCTGAAACAATATCTTCAAATATAAAAAATATATATAATCAAAAAATTTATTTATAAAAAATGTTCCTTTAATTCCCCTTTATTAAACTTAAAAAAAGGGATTGGTACACTTTCAGTTTTCTCCTCAACAAAGCATTAACATGGAAAGATACCAGTATTTTCTTTGAGTACCGAAATTAATAAATGACATTAAATTATTCATAATTGGTTTGACGAGCCGCCATTGCTTGGCGATGATTTTCAGAGTCGATTATATTTGCTGCACAGGCTCTTTTGCGGTATTGCCAGGAGTAATGATTTATCATGAGACTCAATAACCTTTAAATTGCTGGTTGGTTGACTGTGTTCGGCTTTGATTACTTTTATTGTTACCCGACGCGATCATGGCTTGTCACACATACTGCCCAATAATTTAGGTGATTCTTCAGCTGAATTATTAATTGGCAGTGTGGTGTTTCGTTACAAAATTATTTTTACTCTCGACACATAATTTGGTTAATAAATAACCGGGTCGAAATTATGAGTTACACGTGAAACTGAAAAATTATTTCATTGGATATTTCATTTTGGAAAGGTAAAATACCGTCGACATCAGCGGAATTGATTTTGTTACTGTACGCTTTTTAATGTATATTTTGAGTAATTAAATTCGAAGAATCGGAATAAAGAGTAGCCTTATACAATTTGTACTCTACAGTGTGTTTTGTCAATAGTATCTAGCTTACTAATAATTTTTAAGATAATGAAAACAGCAAATTTGCTCAAATGCAGCACTTTTGTGTCTAATACATTATCTGGTACAACCAATTAGTGTAAAGTTATATGGATTATAACCTTACTCAATAACAAAAAAAAAATATATATATATATATAAAATACAAAAATAATTTTTCAAATCTGCAAGGTATTTCCAGAGATTAGTGCATTGAAACAAACAAAATAAGTCTATTTGCAATATTAAAATATTAATGTAAACAGATTTCCAGTTTTCAAAAACCTTGATTTAAAGATGTATTTTCCCCCACAGCGTGACCGCTTTAAGTTTTTTTCATATGAGAAAACATTCTATCGCCTAGTTACTGTCACTAGTAGATTTAAAATAAACTTGATTATTCTGCGGATTATTATTTTGAAAGTGATTGTTAGGTTCCGTCTACTTCCATTTTGTTCTATACTGTTTGACTCCGACTACAAGATCTGTTCTTTATCTACTCCCAGTGGATTTTATATCTAGGTTTGTCCATTCAGACTATTCTAATTTTGTGTTGAACAAGCACCACTGCTCCAAGCATTCTGTACCTGCTTCTACAAATATTTGCATATTGGCTTTATTCATTCCTGTTCTTTTGAATTGTTAAAGAACATACAGTGTGGAACAGCCAAATGGAATAAATTCGATAACGAATAAAAGAGGGCGTCTTGGGAAAAACACTTAGACACGTCGATTTGTATTTTTAAATGCGCAATTTTTCAACAAAAAAAAATATATAGGGTATGTCATGTGACAGTGGCCAATACCAGCTTTCTTATTTTAAATGCAAGCCCCTGTATAATATTTATTTTTGAATTCTCCAGAAAATTCAACTGGAAAATGTTTTCAGATTTATTACAAAAATTAACATTAAAAAAAGAAAACTATTTTATTTTACAAATTCTATTTTATTTCTTAATAATATAAAAAAAACAAAAACCATTAATATCAATGTAGGACATGTTCAAAATGCTCACCAATAACGTCTTGGCAACATGCTAATCTGGTATAGAAATGTCTTCTAACGTTACTCAAAATCTTAGGCGTGACTGATCCAATCGCATATCCATATCCATATCCCCACAAAAAGCGTCAAATCAGGAGATCGTGCTGGCCATTCTTCGAACCGTGCCTCCTAATCCACCGATTTGGTACTACCGGACATTGATTTCGTAATAGGGCGGCGCTCCATCTTGCTGAAACCATATTATATTGGCAGGAACTTGTGGGTTTACTGGATCAGGATATAAATTTGTCAAAGTTGGCACGTCATTATTTTGGAGCAGTTATAAATATTTATCTCCATTCAAGTTGCCATCAATGAAAAAGGGACCTACGATATGATTTCCAACAATTCTTGCCCAAACATTTACTTTTTCAATATATTGCTTATGTTTCTCTGTCACCCAGTGAGGAGTCTCATTAGACCAATAGCGGCAATTTTGACGATTAACATTACCGTGACGTGCAAATGTGCTCTCATCAGAAAACAAAACATATTCTAATTGGATCACATTGTTATCTAACCTTAAAATCATTTGTTGACAGAAATACGTTCTCCTATCTAAATTGTCTTCCATGAGCTCCTGAGTCAGCAATATGTTTAGGGATGCATTTTACTTTCCTTTAATGCTCGAAAAATCGATGTGTGGCTAATGTTGAACAGTGGGGCTGTTTTCGACCAGAATAATGTGGGTTTTTATGAAACTCAAGCATAATATCCAATTTCGTATTATCAATTATACCATAGGCAGCTACTTTTTTTATCTGTCTGACATGACCAAGCTCGCGACATTGCTTTTCTATTTTGCTAATTGTTTCTTGGAATACAGGCGACAAATTTGGAAAATTTTGGTGAATTAAGCGAGAAACTTCCATTAAATTTGTGCCCTTGTGTTATCTCCATAACCAATCATTTGTAGAATGGTTATTTTGTGCATTTCTGTTAAATGAACCATTTTCTTATATTATTACGGACAGTTATGAGTTTTGACAAAAATAACCAAAACTGTTTTTTTTTTCAAATGAGTAAAAAGGAACGCAGAAATGGTTTTTGCTTAGTATCTCAATATCAAGAGCTAAAAGGGAATTAAGTATTCAGTGTAATGTAGCGAATTTATAAAATAAAATAATTTTCTTTTTTAATGTTAATTTTTGTAATAAATCTGAAAACACTTAATATTTCCGAAACAGTTAAAGATAGGTGTAGGATAAGGTACATAAATATGTCTAGGATTTTCTGGAGAATCCAAAAAATACATAATATACAGGGGCTTGTAATTAAAATAAGAAAGTTGGTATAGGCCACTGTCACATGGCACACCCTATTTAATTTTTTTTTTGAAAAAATGCGAATTTATTCCATTTGGCTGTTCCACACTGTATAACGTTTATCGCCTAGATCGTCAGAGATAATTTTTTTCGATTTTGTAGTAGATTACAATATGTGTAAACAATATGAAAGTGGAAGTATAGATGAACGATGACAAAAATATAACACCATTGATAAGAAATAAAAACACAAGAAATAAATGCTTTGGAGATTGCAACAAGTATAAGTTTGGGGTTTGTAAACGAATCAGGCTAGCAGAAGCTCACTTTAAGCAATTTTAGTGGTAGTTACTATTTTTGTTACTATTTTCATTTCTTACTGAGCATTTTGCGATAAAAATGTTACTCTTTTTGTATGTATGATTTTTTTCCTACACTACAAATTTTATAGCAAACATTTCGAAAACTATTAAATTTATACAAATCGTAAGACTAGACCTGTCTTCTAACAACGATTACATACTGGGTGATACAAAAAATATATGACGGGTTATTTATTGAACTGAACATGGCTAGGCTCCTCTAGTCAGTTGTATTAATAAAATACATGTAATTATAAACAAAAAAATAGTAATTCGAATACTTCTCATGAAAGAAAAAACAAGAACTAAAATTCTAACTGTATGGGGTTGATACTTTCAAAATGTCAATTTTCCCACTATAATATTTGTTTTTAGGGTTCCGTATATACAATATACGGATACCCTCATAATATCACTCCAGATTTCTGCTACTGTCGCATCACAACAATTTTCTCCTAAACTACCCGACGGAAGAGGTTGAAATTTGGTATCAATGTATAGTTTGGTGACCCGATTAGGATTACATATCGTAAAAGAAAAAATTTTGATTTTAGGGGTACTTCTGGGCGGAAAAACTAAAAAAATCGACCGTTCCCCCCTTGATCTCCGAAACTACTGAGCCTAAAATTTTGAAAAAAAAGGAAATATAGAACGTTGCCCGAACTTTACAGGAAAAATAAGGAGAAACCATTAATATTAATTTTGAGGGGCAAATTATAGAATTAAATAAAAATTTAAAAATAAAAAAAAATTCAAACGCATCATGTAATATCAAATGAAAGGTCTCATTCAGAGGAACACAAATATATATTTTTTCATATTTAAAAAAATATTTAAAAAGATATTAACGAAAATATACCAAAATTTACCCATTCCCCCCCTTACCTTCGAAACTATAAAACGAAAAAAATTAGAGGTATAGGTTCTGACTTGAAGTTTACTGGAAAAATAAGGAGATACTTCTAGTTTTAATTTTGGGTGGCAAATTACAGAATTAAATGGAAAATATAAAATTAAAATTGTTTCTAACCCATCATGTTATATATGAAATGAAAGGGCTCAGTACGACGAAAACAAATATATTTTTTTCATATTTTTAAAATAAATTAATTAAAAGATATTAACAAAAATATAAAAAAAATATCCATGGAGGTATAGCCCCTCACCTAAACTTTACTGGAAAAATAAGGAGAAACCCCTAATATTTATTTTGGGGGGCAAATTATAGAATTATATGGAAAATATAAAATTAAAATTGTATCTATCCCATCATGTTATATATCAAATGAAAGGGCTCATTATGACGAAAACAAATAAAGATATTAACAAAAATATAAAAAAATTTACCCATTCCCTTCCATATCTCCGAAACCATAAGCTGAAAAATTTTGGAAAAAAATGTAGGTATAGCCCCTCACTTGAACTTTACTGGAAAAATAAGGAAAAACCCCTAATATTCATTTTGGGGGGCAAATTATAGAATTAAATGAAAAATATAAAATTAAAATTGTTTATAACCCATCATGTTACATATCAAATGAAAGGGCTCATGATGAAGAAAACAAATATATTTTTTTCATATTTTTAAAATAAATAAATTAAAAGATATTAGCAAAAATATAAAAAATGGTACTCATTCCCCCCACCCCTTATCACCGAAACAATAAGCTGAAAAATTTTGAAAAAAATGAAGTATAGCCCCTCACCTGAACTTTACTGGAAAAGTAACGAGAGGCAAATTATAGAATTAAATGGAAAATAAAAAATTATAATTGTTTCTAACGGGTCATGTAATATATCAAATCACAGGGCTCATTATGACGAATACAAATATATTTTTTTAATTTGTTAAAAATGAATATTTTAAAATATATTAAAAAATATTTAAAATAAATTGTCCATTTCCCTCGTTATTCCCCAAACTATAAGACCTAATTTTTTTTTGTTTATTGGAAAAATGTGAAAAAATCCCTAATTCTATTATTTGGCCCCCAAATAATAGAATTAAACGGGAAATAAATTATTAGAAAACCTCCATAGTAATTTTAGGGACAAATTATACAATTAAATGGGAAATAAATATTCAAATTTCAAACGAATCATGTAATATATCAGATAAAAGGCTCATTATGTGAATTACAAATATATCACATTTTTAAATCATTTGTTTAAAAGATATTAACAAAAATATTAAACATCGACTTATTTCCCACTTTAGAAACTACACTATTTAAATTTTGAAAAATATATTTTATTTGTATTTTTTAATAATTTGAATAACAGATTTAATAATTTATAATTTAAAACTTGACCTATTTTGCCCTTTATCTTCTATTATCTATCTAAAATAAAACTCTAATGTTAATTTTTTGGGGCCAAATTAGAAAATTAAATACATATGTATTCTGATAAAAATCAAGCGAATCCTGCAGCAGATAAAATAAAAAGTCTATGTGTGGAAAATCAAAGTGTATATATTTTATATATATTTAAAACGCTTCTTTTAAAAGATATAAGGGTAAATATAAGAAAATGCACTTATTCCCTGCTTGTCTGAAACTTGAATATTAGAATCTTGAATGTGGTACGGAACCCTAAGTATGCGAGTAAGAGGTGTAGACATACTGAGACTATGGCGTTTCTGGGCATTTTCCTTTTGAGTTCCTTCTTGTCTAATATCACGCAAAATTTGTTTCGATAAGCCTATGATCTCTTACTGACCTGAATGTAGTAAGTGTCCTTACATATTTGATGGGGCTGATCCTGCTAATTTCTTTCTGGAGTGACCCATTTGGAGCTCTCCAGATGTATTTTTTCAGGAGTGTGACACGTACATTTTTTGTCAATGTGCAAACTGTACTAATCTCTCCTGTTATGTATTTGAAAATACTATTTTTAGTAGCTACCCCCGTCATTTCGTTGTATAGTTGTTCGATCTCTTCGTCAGAATGATTTTTTTAGGTCGTTGTATTAATTGAATGGAGATACTCTACTTATCAAGTTATGCCGGTAAAAAATCATCTGATTTTTCATATTTTATGCTAGTTTTGATTTATATTCAGAAACCTTTTGATTCTAATTAGTTGTATATTTCTCTTCTAGCTTTGATTCCAGCAAGTCTTTCTAGATTTAGATGTCACAAATGCGTGGACGTTCTATTCAAGAGATTTTTATTTTAGTTGATGTGTTATTAACTTTATACGCTCATTTAATTTTTTAGTTAGATGGATGCATGATATAGTTTTTTCAATTTGCAGAATATTTGATTTCTGTTCTTGTGATATTTTGTTACATTCTATAATTTTTGGATTACCTTATATAAGAGCAGGTCTGACCTTCCATGCTTTACCTCATCGGGTCTATATTTGTTTATTAGTTTTTGAAGAGAAAACTTCTTAATGGTAGCTCCAACTTATACTTTTGAAAATGGATGAAGAGGGTAGGGAAATGCAAAATTGGTAGACTTCGTTCCGAGACTTTGTTCCGACACTTTTGACATTGATTTCTTAGAGCATGTACTAGTGGAGGTAGCATACACAGCCTTAGAGCATTTACTTTCTAGAGATAGCTTGCAGTGCACAAATGTCGTGGTAAGACTAAGGAGAGAGAGGGCAATAGAGAGGGCAAGAGGCTATTTCACTCGGTTGGGAGCTGGTTCCAATAAAGCATGTTCTTCATTGGCTGCGTCCACCGACCATCCACCCACTAAGTGAAATCGCCTCTTACTGTCTCTATTGCCCTCTCTTTCTAGCGTTGCCATGATTTTATGCTTGACAGGCTATATCTAGATGGTAAATGATCTAAGTACACAGCACAAATATCGTGAGCAGCTTAGAAAGAGAGAGAGTAAAGAGGGTAACATGCTATTTCACTCAAATATTAACTAAGGATTCCTCTAGAAGGTAGACGCTCGAACAACAACATACCCATACAACTTATGTGTTCTGTGTAAGAAACAGGGCTACGCACAATGTTAAATATTATAGATCACTTTGTTTATAGAAAGTCAATACATTATACTAAATAAACAAATATACCTGATAGCTAACTAATATACAGTACCAACACAAATTTGCCTTTCTTTCCAACAAATATTTCAGAATGTTGTTATTACTCAAGGATAGTACGCAAAGGAATGCTAGATCAACGTAAAAAAAAATTGAGTAAAACCAGGCTCTTTGTGATGTACCACTGTGTCGTGGGCGCATGACGTTGTGATCCTTAAGTCGGCTAGTTGTTTGATCTGATTAATGTGCCTTTTAACATGTGTTTAATAACTAAATGAATGATAAGATATATTCTGGTATTGCAGCTTCATACTATATCTTGTGTGCCGCGGTAGTCTCTCACAGCGTTGTCTTAAATTCGAAACTAAATTTTTACAAGATATTTTTAGATGAATTTAAAAGACGTGGCTATTTAAATTTTAATGATTTTAAATATAAGGGGCCTACACGAAGTTTAGAATATTGTTAGAAAACATCCAAAACAGAATTTTAAAAGTAATAAATAATAACAAACTTGTACTGATGGCTAATCCACTAAATATAAAACAGGTCTTTTACTTTGAATCAGTTATATCCCATTGTAATAATCTAAAGGATAAATTAAAAAAATCGACAAGTTTAACCAGAAATAAAAACTTACAAATGCCTATTATCAAGAAAACAATAAATAATAAAAGTAGCTTCATTGTAGCTATTAGACTTTTTAAGAGCATGTCAAATGAGTTAAAAATCGTGACTAACAAACAGAAAAAAAAATAAAAGAATGGATTTATAATAACAAGTAAGGATACATTTATGAAAGAAATTGTGTGAGTACACTAAATTTGACATTTTTAGCTTTTTATTATTTTATTGTTGTATGTTTCTTAAATATTTGTTTTATGTTTTGATTCTTAAATATTTTTACTATACAACATGATTGTTGTACAGAATAAAGGGGTACTATTAAGTTTTGCATTAATTAGTATTGTATAAAAATAAAATAATTAGCAATACTTGAATATAATTTAGTCTATAGTGTTTTAGTATGTTTAGTTTTAGGTAATTCTGTAATTCTGCACAGGTTTCATTGCCTCTGTAGGATTTGCAATGAATATTGTGTTTGTTGTAAATTTTGAACTGGATTAAAGAATAAGGCTCCTACTGAGTATTGGGTAAATTTAATCTTAATAAGACAGTCTTAGAAACATTTGAAATGGAAATAGGAAAATTGTTATTTAGTACTGGTTGTAATGTTGGCATTTTTGTATAAATTATTTTACAAGAATAGGCAACAATTAATTGTGTTTTCAATTTATGTATGCCTACAATTTAAATAGAATTAACACTCTAAAATTAAAAATTAAGACTCTAAAATTAATGTCTGTTATTGTTACTTATTATTTTTATATTTTAAAAGTATATTGACTGGGGTTTGTACTTTTTATTAGTTTTGTCTCAAATATTATAAGGTGTTTGAAATTACAACCAAGCAAAAATGCCAATCATTTTTTTAGTATTTTCTGTTTCAAAGTGTTGAATATACCTATGATCAAATACTTACAAGCCTGAGATCAAACTGTTTTTGGTCAAACGATTTCACACTTTAGGAATTTTGACATGACGGTACGAAATGTTAATGACAAATTGACTTAGGCCCAGTTGTTCAAATCTGGATTAACTCCCGGATTTGTTAATCCCGGTTTAAAACTTAATCCAAGATTGTGATTTGACATTTACAATAACAAGAATACAATACAAGAAAATAATCCTGGATTTGTTAAACCACTAATTATTTCTTCTCTATGATATATTCTCTCCATGTTTCATGTTGTTTTGCCAATATTGAAAGTCACAACATAATCTGCCTGTGATTTTATACCGGACATCTTACTTGCACATGATTTTATCTGTACTGATTATTTTGTAAATAGAAGAAAATGTCCGAATTTAGGAAGAGAAACACGAATTTCTAACTTCACGAGGAAGAAATATTGGGTGGAACATGAGGTTCTATATTGTAAAGAACTGCTACTGTTATAACAATTGCCTCAACTCTCGCAGGTTTTACTCTCAGTTCAAGAGATAGAATTGAAAATCGCCTTTTCCAAAGACCAAAACATCTTTCTATGGGAATCCGTGTCCTAATTTGTGACTCATTAACTAGATGTTCAGCTGGAGTGTTTGCTTGTGCTAATGGAGTTATTAAATATTTTTGATGGTATGTCCACTGTCCCCAACTAATACTGCATTACCATATACCCTATTTTCAATTTGACCTCTTAACCTGGAATTGTTAAATATTGTGGAATCATGTGTAGATCCTGGCCAGCGACACACTATGTCTTGGATATTGACTTCAGCATTAGATGTAACCTGAACATTGTATGAAAAATATTCTTTCCTATTACGAAATATTTCAGCATATTTACCACCAGGTGATTGAATTCGAATATGGGTACAATCAACGGTACCAATGCATTGTAGAAATCTACTAATGGTATAGAAAGTGGCAATATTTTGTCTGTGTGATATCATTTTCACTATTAGGCATGTTAATAAAACATGGGTACAAACTTGCTAAAGCATGGGTTACTTTATGGATAATCCTACAGCCTGTTGACTTATAAATACCAATGAGGTCAGAGGTGCCATACTACCATTAGAATAAAATATTAAACTTAGTAGTACTTACCAAATCTTGTACACTAACACTGTGATTCCCGTCCGTGGGATTTTTTAAGTCATTCACTATTAAACCAACAATAATGTTGACAACCTTTCGGGAATCGAAATCTGTTAGGAAATTCTCTTTCAGTCCATTTCTCAAACTGTTTTTTTCGAATTCGAAATGTCGGTGCCTTCCTTAAGGGTTCAACATTTGTACTAGTTCCAGAAATTCTTCATCGTCTGTTATTTCTTCTATTAAATCAGCCATAACAACTTTGTTAAATAACACTTTTGTTTGTAACTAAACAAATCTAAGAATGATTTTTTTACAACCATATAGTTCATAACTTGATATTTTAAATTTAACCTGTCAAAGTAAGGTTTTAAAAGTCAAATTAGTTCTTAATTTTGGTTTAATCTATGAATTTTGAGGGATTATTTTGTACCAGGCTTAACTAAGGATTAACAGTTAATCTCGAATTGTACAGTGCCTTGTTTGTGTTAATCGGAGATTAATTATAACCTTGGTTTAATCTCGTTTTGAACAACCTAATGAAGTTGAAGATGTGATTTTTATGTAATTTTAAATGTTCTGTTAACTGTATGTTAAGGCAATATATTAGAAGTCTGTATTTTATAAAAGTATTATGATTACAAGCCATAATTAATTTTTTTAAACACGTACTAAATTTAAATTTCATAGTTATTTTAGGACAATTAAGACAAACAACACATAATAATAATGTCATTGAACATGTTTGTAGCTGATGTAGTAGATCAAAATCGAACTAAAATATGAAAAGATTTTAGAAAGTTAGTATTGGCAGAAAAGACTTTAATAACGTACATAGGTACTGGGTGGCCACTATTAATGACAAATTTGAGATACGAACAGAGACCAACTGGCAAAACGTAAATTTTCGGTTTGAATAGTTTTATTCACTTTTTATTTTATTTCTTTATATTTTAATATATTTTATTGTGGATTATTTGTTAGTGATTCTCATTATACAAATTGCTTCTAAAACAGATACTTGTTTTAATATGTATTGGATCAAACTATATAGCAATAGCACTGAATAACGAATAGTAGATATTTAAAAAAATATTTACTGAAATAATGTTACTATAATTTATTCTGTGATAATTATATTACTGCGTTATAATATTGCCAGAATACAAGGACGTCTTCTCCTTCTAGATCATAAACCAAATGACTCCAGCTACACCAATTTCCTATGCTCTTGCTAGAATATTAAATAGGTGAAATAAGTTTGAATTCTTATAATTCAAAAATTTTATTATTTGATTAAAACTTACCTTACACTTCATATATTTAAGAATTAAATTAGGTACGCATTAGGATTAATACATGAATTGTAACAAAACAGTGACAACTATTTAAATTTTCCTAAAATACATGTCCATTTATAAGTATGGCAGTCTTTTTGAGTACATTTTTCACTTCTCTATTGGTTTTATAGCAGGTCAAATGCTGGAAGTTAAAAATCTTTCTTTTCTTCTTTTTTTTTGTAAAGCGTGTAGTATTTTTTCTGAATATGCTGATAATTGTTACTTTTCTCACTTGAACAGCTACTATGATTACTGTTCATATCCTTTTTTTAAATATTGTCGCTCTCAGGAGACCCTGGCGTGAGGGAAATTATTCGAAATAATTTACATTAGATGTTAAAATTGATTCTGAGAAAATAACATAAATTAGTAACCAACCAACATCGGCAACAAAAGCAATAAATATGGCGAAAATAACCAAATAAACAATATTTATCGGCCACAAAAGTCGTAATTAATATTCGCTAAAAAAATAATAAAATAACATTCACCATCCATCTACGGTATACAAAATCAGTTTGTTAATGACTCGATTCCGCGTTTCGTCACAGCCCATCAAGACCCACAATTATTAATTTGAATTTAAAGTAGTAACACGATTCAGAAACGACAAAGTCGGCCGGCCCCTTGTAATCTCTTCCCAGTGAATCACACGTCAAATATATTTGTACAGCAGACATTATTAATTATACTTCGTTGTTATTAGATTCATTTTTTACACAATGCCAAGAATGGGCTCCGCTCTCTATTCGGACAAAAGGAAATTTATCGGTCGAGGCGGACAACAATTTGATGCTTTAACGTGTAATTTATAAATGATTTTGTTTTATAACGCCTTTTTGTGTACTTTAAAGTCATCGCAGTGCTTTTGATACGCTGTATAGGTGGATGACGCCGACGTTGCCACTCAACCAGAATGTGTACCGAATAAAAAGAGAATGTAAACTTTTTCCGGGTATTAACTTTTACATTGTACAGAATTAATTCTTAAATATTACGTACAATGGCAATATTATAGATGTAAATGTATACATTCCAAATTTTTAAAGGAATGGATTAAATACCATTTGAAAACTTAGAGTTTTTAAAAAATTTCGGAGTTGTTCTGTAAGAAGTACTACAATTAATTAAATTCAAATATAAATCATTATTAATATCATTATTAAGTAAATTGAGAAAAAATAAATTGTGTCGTATTTCTAATACACAGCAGAGTAGCATGGAAAACCATTAAGAATATTGGTACATCAGATAGATTAGCATATATCACAGTACAACTACAGAAACAACTAAACACTTAACATTATACAAATCTATGTACCGATTAATGAATATGATGATGAACAAATAGAAATGCTTTACGAAGAACTCCCGAAGACTCTACAAAACAGTTACTCCAACTACAAACTAATTTTTGGAGACTTTACACAAAACTGGGAACTCGAATAGTTGAAATGGAAAAGGCAGTGGGTGATTATGTTATAGATACACGTAATGAAAGGAAAGAAAGGCTATCAAATTTCTTAGGAGAGACAAAGACGTTTCTTCAAGAAAAGACGGAAACGGAAATAGACCAGAAGTCCGGACTTTAAATTAAAAACAAGTTAAATTCCATTATACCCAGTCACCTACATATCGCTGAGGATGAAACTGCATTCAACACGGTGAATATTGGCAGTGACTGCTTATTGGTCAGAGCAAAGCTAACCATCCAGAAATATAAAAATTTAGAATTCATTATAACAGAAAACAACATATTGAGGGCAAAGAAACTGTCAGAAACTAAACTAATTCCAAGAAGAGATCAAAAAAACCATTACAAGACAGCAATAGCAAAAAAGAACACTAATTAATATTAATGAAGAAGTAGAAACATTGACCAAAATTTTATGTCCAGACAGCAAAGAAAAGCGCCTCGACAAAAAATACTCCCAGAAAAAAATAAGCGACAAAATTAAATTTTTAATTTAGAAAAGCAGAACATTAAAAGTGGACAAAGATAAAAACCTTATGGAGTGGTATGAGCTCAATAAAACAATAAGAAAATAACTACGTAAAGACTCTCGAAATTACAACACCAACAAGATTATCGAGATTATAGAACAAAATAAAGGGCGTAAAATCTACAAGAAAAACTATGCTTATGAAGAACTGAAATGATCAAAATAAAGAACATCAACAGAAACCTGATAATAAATCAAACTGAAATAACAAAAGAAGTCGAAAAACTTTACACGGAACTATATAAAACCAGGAAAGAACTACACTATCAACAACAACAAAAGAGCAAAAGAATTATACGAAACAGGAATATCGGAAGAGATAATAGAAATCACAGTCAAGGAAATCAAAATAGCAAGAAAAAAGAAAAAAACATGGACTTGAAGACGTACTATTAGAAATGCTACAGCAAGACTGTACCCCCTACAGTCTTGCTGTCAGAACTGGCCAATCTCTATAATGGCTGTGTGGGACTAGAACGTATACCAGAATCGTGTATTGAAGCAGAAGTTATACCTACTAACACAAAAGAAAGGAAATGCGTCAAATCTAGATAACTAATGTTTACACACTGTTTACGAGAATAATAGCAGACAAACTTACACCAAAATTTGATTTCAACAGAGCAACAGAACAGGCTGTCTTCAGCGTGTTCGACCATTTATAGGAAAAAGCAACGAATATAATTTGGACTTACATATAGAATGTATTGATTTAAAAAAAAGACTTTGATACAATCGAAATTTGGAAAGTCTTCAGCGCCCTGAAAATCTGCAGCATAGGTAGTGAGTACACCATGCTAATAAACAACGTATACGGCTCCGCAAAAATGTATGTAAAACTGATCAACACATTATACCCTATTCCACTAAAAGGAGATTTAAGACAGTGAGACACGAACTATTCATTGCGACTATTGAAAATATTTTTAAAGATATGGGCTGGTCCAATAAGGGAATTTTAATAGATAGCAAATACGTTAGTCACCTTAGATTTGTGGATAAAATTGTCGGTTACTGAATGAAATCATTAGCTTGCAAAGACCGGAATGGAAATAAACACCAAGAAAACAAAAATAATATCAAACACAAACATCCTTACTACAATATAGCCCGAGGAACAGACTCTATATTATCGTTCCTGTGAATGTGTCTGAAGAATGTGGGAGTAGATTTTGACAGAGGATTGTTGTCTAGGATTACGGAATTGCGTTAGTATCATGTTGTAACCGTAACAACGCATTGAGAATGCCAAGTGAGACCCTGGCGAAACGTCTGCAGGATTCAAACATGAATCAATATAACGGACGGATGTATTCCCGGATATATATAATATTTCTTCATATATATATATATATATATATATATATATATATATGGTTTAGGTGGTTTCCGAGAATTCATCCGCGTAGTTGATAACTGATCTCTGCCGGGATCGATGGTAAAATGACGTTTCGGCAGAGTCACATCTGCCCTCTTCAGGTCGTCATATATATATATATATATATATATACATACATATGTATACTTACATTTACATATATATTCAAGTAACTGAGTTTCATTATAGTGTTTATGTTCATTAATCGAGATATCTGAAATCTGATCGTTCCGTTAGAATTTTCTCTTAAATTAAGCTTATAAGTGCATAACTTAGGCTAATAAGGTCATCATCGTTACTTTAACCAAATATCCAAATATCTTTGAAACTTATTTAATATTTATCTGTATCTAGAGCTGATTAAATAGTATGTTTTCTCGTAGTTTTTGTACGCTGTTTGCTGTTCAGTCGAAATTAAACTCCAAATCATTAATGTGCCTACTGGATGTTGAAACATTACTCATCAAACATTTATAGTGTTGTAAAGTGAGTTTCATACGAAAGTTTATAGCATCACCATGATGGTGCAACTTTACATTATGCAGTAGCAGTTTAATGATGTATTGATCAAGTCGTGCCAAATGGACAAACGGAAAGTGCTGGGTAGTTTCTTAACTAAATACGAGGTGGAAACAAATAGTCCTTGTATCTTGTTTAGGCTGAAAGACACGTATATTTCTCAAGAATACTGTTATTTTTATGCAAAACAATTCTGGAAACATTTTTTTCTATTATGGAATTATTATTTTAACTTGATATTTACTTATTAATAATTACTAAAATTTGCAGTTCAATTTATTAGGTAGACTAACAATAGATAGTTGATTTATTGGTTGAGGATGTAATAACGTTAAACTAGGTAAATAATTAAGATTAATTTTTGATACGATACACAATACCCTACCCTATCATATAAGTATTAGGTATCTCTATTATAACACGTGCTTTAACCGCAGTATTCTAGTTCGTATACCATTGTTTATACAATTATGGAAATACAGGAAATCACTCTTTATAAGATAAAGGGTGAACGGAAGAAAGAAACTATAAATATTCACCGTACTGCATAAGGTAAAATGTATTTACTGGACGACTAAAAACACAAATAGGCAATTTGGCGAAGTAATGGATACAGAAAACAATAATTTAAATAATGTGTTACCAGTCAGTTACCGAAGATGTATCTACATATTATCTCAAGAATGTACGGTACAGAAAGGGAGTATAATGCATATTTCAGCCTACAGACGATCCTAAAAAGAAGTTTCATCTACAAGCGTGGACCCATGAATATTTGTGAAATCACCTTCATTTAGAAATCGGAAGAATACATGGAATGTAGCGGGTGGCATATAACATCAACGAATATCAAGACCCGGTGCATGTTACTAGAAAACCAACGAAGCTCTGACGACCGAATATTGGAGGTATAACCATATTGATTACAGGTCATGACTAAATCCAAGTTGTTGAAAAAGGCAAGGAGCAATCATTTTAACTGTAAGATATTTGTATGAGAATCTCTTCATCCATAGATTAATGTTAAGGTGGCAAAAGCAATCGGTTCTCGGGGGGTGATGACCCTTGAGAAATGCAAAAAAATTAAGACCACAAAAATCAACGTAAGCGATTACTCTGTCAGGTGAAATGTTCCGAACAGGAAAAACATATATCATAGAAGCGGAACTCCAAAGATGTAACATACCCATTGTGGGCTTACCAGAAAACAATAATAGACACGGCATTGACTTCATATTATCTTCTGACATCAGTTAATCTATACGAGTTAGTCGATGGCCAGAGGGCGTATAAGAAGAGTGTTGCCAAGGTAAAGGCTAAATGTTGATTGGTTCCGCCATTTTTTGCAGTTTTCCGGTTTACTATAGGAAGAAGAGGACAGATGTTTAGTGTTTGTCGCAGACTTGCTAGATCTGACGATTTAAAGTAAATCTCACGCTATTCATATAAATGCAACATGTTCTATTCTTAATTAATGTTTATTAAATTTAAGCCGTTAAAATACAAAACAACTGAATTATAAAATGCTTTCAACAGTATTCAATAATTATCAGAAGAAAATAGGTCAATTTCACCATCAAACTGATTTTAGTTAACAATCTGCAAATTACAAAGTATTGAGATTTGCTGTTGCGCAACTAACGATAGTGGGGGAATTAAAATTGAAAATAAAACTATTATCAATATTTCATTTTTTTAATCTATTATTGGTAGGTACATGAATTTGATTATTACCTTATTTTTTTGTACTTTGAATGTAATGAATTTTAATATCAACTTTTAATATCAATGGCACTTTAATGATATTTTTCGTTGAGCCGAATATTATTGATTTTTCAAGATTTTATTTTTTACGCAGTTTGGCAACGTAAACTAATCTGCAACGGTCAAAAAGGTTACATAACACACTAGACGTCGTGTTATCGATTTTAAAGTTAATTCTTATTGGTGGAAAATGAGCGGAAAATCGCCGTGACTTCCGAACTTGGTGGCACCACTCTCATTATACGCACTCTGTCGATGAGATGATCCTGATACTGAAACCCTGTTCAAGCTAAATTGCGTAAAATTCAATTCAAGTATACCTCTTAGCCAACAAGTGAATCTCCTGGAGATCAAATTGAGAAATTAAACACAGTACCTGAACAAACAAGTGATCATCCTGGGGGAGTTTAACGCCAAAACAGAAATGACAAGACTGCTTAATTTTGCACAGACAACAATCTTACAATAGTCAACACAATATTCCAGTAACATATCAGTCTTCTATACATTTAGCAATCGCCGGACAAGAAATACGAAGACTAAATACATTATATTCTAATAGGTCTCTATTATGGAGATCATTAACCAGGGATGCAAAAACAATGCCAACGCAGATTGTAACACCTATCACCGATGATCATCCTAAAAGTTTGGATCAAATTACGGAAAAATGTTTTTCAGGAAAATTGAATAAAGTAGTCGACGGTCGTTAACCTATAAATATAGATAATCAAACAGTTGAGGCCGTTTGTCTGGAAAATAAAGATATCATAATCGCCACTGTGAAAGAGATGCCGTTAAATCACTCATCGGAAAAGCGTCAACATTATGTATTGTATACTTACTTAGAAATGGTGGTTTAAACTCATAGCAAACAAAATCAAAATACACAGAACATATAAACAAATTTAAGGACTATGAAGAAGAGATACAAATATAAAACGCAAAACAAGCCGAACACAACAGCACTTCCAATTAGTAAAGCCAATAACCAGCCATTTTCTCCAAGAATATCAGTCATAATGATGGAAAACGGTGAGATAATCACAAACTTTGATGAAGTATATGAAGCTTGGACAAAGTACTGCGTGAACGTTTCCCAGGATGAAACCAACGGTAACAGAACTGAGCAACCAGAGATGCCGGATGGTCCCTCCATTCTCAAAGCTGAGGTACAATAAGGGAGACTTCAACAAACAAAGCAGCGACTCCATCTGGGCAGAATTGATAAAAGCTATAGAAATGTTTCACAATCTTTGCAAAAAAATATGGTCCACAAAAACATGACCACAGGATTGGGTTGCATTTATGCTTATGCCTCTACATAAGAAGGCCGTACACCTCTAGTTTCACATGCCAGTAAAATAATACTTTCCATAAAGAAAATGATAAAAACATGTCTATAATGCAAATCCCACCAGAACAGGCAGGGTTTGTTCGACGCCTACAGACACACTATAGTGACCAAATAAGGGCATCCTTCATTTTTTCTTTTATAAGAATCACTCAATTCGAACTTTCCTTAAATACTACTGAAAATTTAATATAGAAAGTTCGCTATTTCGGTATTAAATATTACACATCACGCAAATATTGAAAAGAAGATAAGATTCAGAGTGTAGTTGTGACCGATTAGATTTGATAAATATAATTATTGCACAAGATGTTTAACACCTTCGAGTTCAGCCTCTTTGAACTGCTGAGAGGCAATATTTAATAAGACTTAGGTACTAATGAGGCTAATAAATAATTTCCATACACATGATTTCTTTCAATAAAAGATAAGAAAGTACATATAGCAATAAAAGTTAACACAATTGATTACTAGTCTATTAATTTTTAGTGTTCAACAATCACAATAAACAGCTTTTTGAGAGATGACAATTACTCACATACGAATATGAGCAAACAGATGCTCATTTAATGATTTTCCTTTTCAAAAATGCAATTGTTTGGTTTTCTGTATTACAGCTGGTTTTGTCATCAGCAGAATGGTACAATGACGAATTCGACACTTTCTCCTGATTTAGTAGATTTGTGTTTCACTTTCACTGTAACTAAACCAACAAGCGATCATTTCCTTGAAAAGGTTTTCTGACAAACAGAAACAACTTGTGTGGATTTCAAAACAACATGGAATACCCAAATAGTGGATTGTTCCTTATTACCAGTTATCTGACTGAACTAGCAATTTTCACAAACACGTCAATTTGACACTTATTATTTACGATTATCTTCTTTAGTGAAAATAAATGATAGTGCGATAGGAAATATTAACTGAAATTTGTTGAGCAAAAATAATTACCTCAAAAAGATGTCCGAGGACCCCTATAGATAGGTATATCAAAATTAGTGTGTTACATTTACTGGTTGTCATGAACCTTAGTTCTACTTTCTACGTAATTATTTAATAAATAATTTTGCAAACAGTTCTTCGTATTTTTCGCCGAATTTTCCTTTTATCTATACCTAGACATGCCATTTTGACGATATGTTGTTTACTGGTTTCCATATGTCGACATTTCATTTTTATCTGCTTTAAAGCTAATCTAATATGTAATACACAAATTCCTCCTCTATATGTTTGTGTTCGCAAAATTTTAACTAGTTTACTGGCACCTTCACCAAAAATGGAATAAGATACATATAGACGAGTGGTGTATCCACAATCACTTTAATAGATGTATGAGGAAACCAAACACATTCATTGCATTGCAACGCATTTCGAATAATTTCTAAATGTTTATATGGTGTTGTTTTCAATTATTATTAGATTACATTTTATAAAAATTCAACATGCGGTTATATATGCTAAAAAACAAATGGAAAAGTAATCCACCAAGTTCACGGGATGTTTATGAGTATAGAAATGTTCAATTTACTTTCGAAGATATGACGCAGAGTATATAATTTGCATTCAATTTCATACACACCAAGTTTGGGAATAGTAGTTCACAAATTTACCATTTTCGAGCAGTCTCGAAAACGTGGCAAACGAGAAAATGAAGCCACTTGTTCCAAATGTATAGCAATCAGTAACTAGAAGTGGCGCTGTTTTCATATTTCAGTAAAATGGTGTTCGCTTTAGGAACAGAGTTTATGAAATTAAACACTCAAGTTATTGGATAAAATTGATTAAAAATTTTTTAATTAATTAGTTAGCTATACTTTTTTACCACCAATATTTTGTTAAACCTTCAAGTCAAAATTCTAATTTCTTTGAGTAAAAAATGTCTTTCATTAGTTCCAATATTAGAGTTTCATTTAATTTGACAACTTTGCTATTTCATTTATAATTCCATATGAGCACTTTATATAGTATATAGTAACTTTATATAGTTTTACAATCGTCCATACGACAATCATGCAAAAAAAAAATGAAACGGTAAACTATCTACACCATTTAAGGTGTCCATTGATAGATAAAAACTTAGAGTCTCGATCTCTATCTCTGTCACTGTCTCTGCCTCTGTCTCTCCCTACACTACTGGAATATCTTGTTACATTTCACTCGACTGCAAACCCTGTAAAATGAAAACCGTTACAAACACCCTGTACTATACACTTTCATGGAATATCTTTACTTTATTTAAGCTAGATATTTATTATGAATATTTGACATTTACATTGATGTTTACAGTTTTTTGCACATATTTTTGCGACTTTCAGAAGAACGGTATACACAATTATACGGAATCAAGCTGGAACATCTCTTTGCAGAATACAGTTTAAAATATTCAAATTGATTGAGAGAAAACAGTGCAGATTCACTGAAGTTCACTAAAGTGTAGTCCCTTAATTAGTGTTTCTTCTGATTTTCTGGAAAACCGTATATCTCAAGTTATAGAAGATTATATGATGCCTTTCTGTAATATACTTTAATACAATGTTGTGTAAATCATCGAAATTGCCCAAGCCAGTTTTGAATAATCACTGTGCATACATAAAAAAACGAATTGATATCCTCGTCGTCCTTTTTGGAAGTCAGTTAAAAACCTGAGAAAATTTAAATCAAAGGCATACAAATATATAGATTCGGTTAGGAGATATTTTCAGAAAAATGGAGTGAAACAGGTGAAAGATGAAATTAGTCGATTTTTTTTTCTTTGAACTGGGAGCATTGTTTTGACAATTTGTAAGTTCAAGGTAATTTCCTTAACAGATTTTGAAAGTAGACATTATGAACTACAAATCGTATATCTTAGATTTCAGTACAAGCTACCTAATGCGATATGCGTGAATCTAAGTGTGAAACCTCTACTCTAAATTTTAACTGGGACTCAGATACCACTTCGGTCAGTTTCGGACTAGCTCGTGTGCAAGCCCACGCGTATAGTTCGGAACATTTAAGTATGTTTCATGGAATTTATACGGACATCTCAAATAGAAAAATTGTTTTATCATTTCAGCTTTCGAAAATGGTTGGAAAATGCATATGGGGTAACTTAGGTTAATAGGGTGACAGTGAAAACATTATTCTCAATTTTTTATACTATAGTTAAGCAAAAACCTACCTATACACAATAAATATAATTTCCCTCCCTTAATCTGAAAAAAGGCCAACGATATGACCTTAAATTAAAAACAAAATGATTAAATTTTTATTTTACTTTTCTTAGTGAAAAATCGCCCAGAGTTTTTAGAAAACCGGTTTTGTTCCTATAATTGTCACTGCGAAATTTTCTATATTGTCATTTTTAGAATTGCAATTGAGAATGGGTGAAGTTTTGAAATATACACACATTTCTTAAAGTGTGGTGTTATTAAAATAATAATTCCTAACGTAATCAATAATTTTATGTTATACACACGAAAATTGAATTTTGATTGACCGGAAAATGCAGCTGCAAAATAAATATAAAAGCTAAAAAAGTTGTGCAGCCACCGATTTTGTATACCATTGAAATATTTTTAATTTTACGCATCATATATCTTCCCGAAACAACTTTAAAAGCTCATCGCAAGGCTGAGTAAACGTTACAGATTTAATATCGCATATATTCTCTCGAAATACTCAATTTTCACTACATAAACCTCAGCGAAAAGCCGCAAGTAGATTGAAGAACGACGCTGGGCGTCCCTAGAAAACGACCTATCGCCTGGAAAATATACCAAGACCGACGCGACGCCTCCATGAAAGAGGGCGGAACGTCGACGATTTGCCTTCCTTTATTACCAGTCAGGTTTTCTTTCTCGCGCCACTGAAAGCATCGACTCCGCCCATCAGAGCTTATGCAGCAGTAACAAACTGCTTAACAAAGCCGAGGAATTGTTTTAGGTTTTAGTATCAGGGTCTCGCGGATCAGAGGTGGATTTTAAAATGGGCCTTATTCAACAGAAAAGTTACGGGTTAAACCGTCAGATTGCAGGTGTTATTGTGTTCCAGAGTTATTTTTGCATCATTTGATGAATATAAACGATATTGATAAAAACTTTGCCTGAATTATACTATAACATAATAATAGTATAATTACGCAAGTTTTTATTAACATTATAATTAACGTTGATTGTCACTTTATTTTAGATTTTCTTGGGAATAATACCACATCAGAGTTCAAACTTGTGTATATTTTAAAACCAAACGTTTCAAAATCCTGTCGGATTTCGTTTTCAATGGATATAAATTTATAGAGTAAAATTGAAATATATGACAATTATTTTGACAAATATGTTTACGTTACTATGGGTAAATTTCTTTGATTTTAAATATACAGGGTGCACAAGAAATTCCAAAGATCATTATAAATCAAAAAAAAAAAATTTTCAAGTTGGAAGAACTTGAAAAATTGTCTTCAGAATTTATTTGTGGCGTTCCTAGGGACGACTTTCTTTTTAAGATAGTGCATTTGCCAAAAAATGCGATCAAAGAATTCTGATAATTCAGTGATCCCATTAAAGTCATATGGGAAAACCTAGGAAAAAACTTCATGAACTATCCCGATATAGGGTTGTTCAAAAGGATATGACCATTGTTAATTTCATCTTTAATTATCGGCAACCAGACATGACTGAAATCTACGGAAGTAGAAGCGATGCAGTCGTTTTCATTTAACAGAATTAAGGCAGATTCTTTTAATTTTCGTTTTGTGCAGTGTTCTTCTTTGTGTAATATTGTTGTGTTTTGAAATTGTATTTTATGGCCTTGGTCCCAAGCATGTTCACAAATTTTTGATCGAACTGACGTTTCTTTATGTAATTTTGATGTTCATTTATTCGAACATTAAGAGGTCTAGAGGTTTCTCCAATATAAAACTTATTACATTCACAAGGAATCTTATAAATGCAATTTTTTGAGTTTTGCGTAATAATAGATTTAAGCGTATTTGTTGTTTTAAACATAGTTTTGATGTTAAATTTGTTGCCTACTCTTCTCAATCTCTCTGACAGGCCCTGTATATATGGTATTGTTGTTGTTATAATGTGGTTTTCCTGGGCCTGTCAGAGAGATTGAGAAGAGTAGGCAACAAATTTAACATCAAAACTACGTTTAAAACAACAAATACGCTTAAATCTATTATAACAAAAACAAAACCAAAAAACGCTACGCAAAACTCAAAAAATTGCATTTATAAGATTCCTTGTGAATGTAATAAGTTTTATATTGGAGAAACCTCTAGACCTCTTAATGTTCGAATAAATGAACATCAAAATTACATAAAGAAACGTCAGTTCGAAAAATCAAAAATTTGTGAACATGCTTGGGACCAAGGCCATAAAATACAATTTCAAAACACAACAATATTACACAAAGAAGAACACTGCACAAAACGAAAATTAAAAGAATCTGCCTTAATTCTGTTAAATGAAAACGACTGCATCGCTTCTACTTCCGTAGATTTCAGTCATGTCTGGTTGCCGATAATTAAAGATGAAATTAACAATGGTCATATCCTTTTGAACAACCCTATATCGGGATAGTTCATGAGGCTATCCCTTATGACTTTAATGGGATCACTGAATTATCAGAATTCTTTGATCGCATTTTTTGGCAAATGCACTATCTTAAAAAGAAAGTCGTCCCTAGGAACGCCACAAATAAATTCTGAAGACTTTCAAGTTCTTCCAACCTGAAAATTTTTTTTTTGATTTATAATGATCTTTGGAATTTCTTGTGCACCCTGTATATTTAAAATCAAAGAAATTTACCCATAGTAACGTAAACATATTTGTCAAAATAATTGTCATATATTTCAATTTTACTTTATAAATTTATATCCATTGAAAACGAAATCCGACAGGATTTTGAAACGTTTGGTTTTAAAATATACACAAGTTTGAACTCTGATGTGGTATTATTCCCAAGAAAATCTAAAATAAACTAGAAGATGCCACAAATAACATTCAGAAAACAAGTTGATTGTCACATTTCTTTAACTGTTTTGTATTTTTTTTGGGAATAGCAGATCAAATTGAAGAATCTTATGTTAATAATAGAAGGATAATATTATAGCAGACATTCTTCAGAAATGAGTTTCGATAAACTCAGGATTTTGCAGGACTTTGAAATGTCTGAAATATCAAATAAACAATAATTTACTTGAGCAAAAACGACTTCAAAAACACAAAAGAGCTGCAATTACAATGATGAAGTAATAAATAATAATAATATCTTATTTAGTTAATTGAAACAACAAATAATTATTTCCTTGCAAAAAATGTCTTGTTTTTTTCTGAAGCTAATGTTTTTGTTAAAAAGATTATTTATTTACCGACTTCCAAATGTAAATATGCTACCTGATTTATTCTCTGGTTGTGAGCAGATTTGATAATTTTTTTTGTTTAATAGAGGTATGTACATCTGGAATTGTAAAATTTCAAATTTAAGAAAATAATTCAATTCCTAAAGGGACGAGATTTGTGATTCTTGACGGATCTGCCGTGGTTTTAGATGTTTGGTCGTTTACCCCAAAACCCCTTCCCGATTTGTATAGATTTTTAAATTAAACACTATTAAGGAAGATCGACAAGTGATTCAATACATTTTTCCATGGGTTGTAAAATGTAGTTTTTCAGAAAATTGCCGAAAACGCCAATATTTAAATTCCAACATAATAGTAGGTACCGGAATTGTAGACACTGAATGTTTTAATAGTGAGTTTGAAAATTTTATGCATATAAGTAGTAGGTATAGTATAATTAATTTTAATAATATATTTTGGACTCATTAAATTAAAGAATATCAAGTTCATTTTGTTTGTATACCTATTAACTATCGATTATCAGGTATTTTTTTTTAATTTTGCGATGATTTGTCTTTTATTGTCCCCAAATGCCCCCTAATAGAAAATTTAGTGACATCACATGTCACAGCAAACAAAATCATAAAATAAGGTGTTAAACGCAAAATAATAATAATTAATATAATTAAACATCAACATAACTCTGATCTTTAGGTGTTACCTTCCCCTGGTTTAATAATTATATTAGCACGGAAAAACTGAAAAGAAATTATTTAAAAAATTAAATGATTTCAAAAGAAAAATAATTAGTTGAAAATAAAATTATTAAAATAAATATATTAACCCAATTTAAAATGCTTAGTTGAAAATAATTAACAAATCATAATACTATAAAGTAAATCCTTTGTTATTGATACCTATAAACAAAGTAAAAAATGTGATCAATAAAATGTGTTCATTCTGTACAAATTAATTACCTATCTACCTATTGTTGAAGTTGGTGCCGAGCAATAGCAGCAATGATTTTTATATTATTGAATTATCCGTTTTTCCCATAATTTCCTGTATTGTACTGAAAATTAATTCCTAATCTGGACTGTTACAACAATATTTATGAATGTCCAGACGTGTCGATATGGTGGACGGCGATGTGATATTATAACTTGTCTTATGTATCTTTTGAGAATAAATATTTCTAGGAAGTTCAATAACATTCTCTATATGATCTACTACCTGTCTTTGACAGCCCATTCAACACGGGTCCAATTGTTCGAAGATTAGTCCAAACAAACTGATAGACAAAGAGACAGAAATGTTTAAAAACACTTATCTTAATATATATATATATATATATATATATATATATATATATATATATATATGTATATATATATATATGTATTTCCTACATAGAATAGAGAACCACAGACTTTCCAATGCAAATTTTACAAACCACTTGTTAGCCTGGTAAAGTAGTGCACCATTAATAATAATGGAAATACCTAAAGTTGAAAAAGGCATAATATTTGAGGATAATTATACTTTGGGTCGAACAATTAGACATAGAAACAGATAAAAGAATGAAGAAAATAAGATAAACCAGTTATAGAAGAAATGCAAATGATTCAAGACAAATGCCTCACATCTGAGAAAAGAAGAAATTCTGGATATTCTTTAATCAGTCACAGGATTAAATTCATCTACCATTTTGTCTGCCCTAAGTCGCACTAGAAGAGTATATGAACGAAAATAATTCCCAAGTTAGAGCCCAAATTTTGTAATATTATAAAACCCACATAATCAGATTTAGAACCTTTCAATATATCAGAAAAAGGAAGACAGGCTATTTCACCATTAATTATTTAATTTTTTGAAGATAGGATAATTGAAAAAAACGATCATGCGTTAATGAAATATTAGATTGATGATACAAGAAAGTGGTAACAAAGGAAATAACACCCGTTTGTTATGCTAATAAATTTTGTTGGAAATTTCATGATTTTCTCGTTCGTCAGTAAAACGAAGGGTTTGGCTTTTTATTAATAAATTTTTAATTATGTTAATTTAGGTATACTTACGAGATTCGAATTGTAAAAATATGGGATACTGCTCAGAAAAGTGTCTAATTCATATAAAAATTTCGTAAGCAATTTTTAAAGATTAAGAACATTTTGAAACAGTAGTATTGTTTTAATACAACACCAAACATTAAGAGATGGGAATCGGGAATCGTATGTACCGGATGACGTCACTTTTAAGGTATGCTCTATAGCAGGGGTAGGCAACTTGCGGCCCTTTGCAACTTTTTGCACGGCCCCCCAAAGCATCAATATAATTTTAGGAAAAATCAACAAACCTAGAGCGTGAGCGTGCCGAAATGTGGCTGGTAACAAAAAATGAGTCATAACAGAAGCATAGTGGGAAACCAATTTTACTGACAAGTTTAATCCTCACACCCTGCGAATACGACGTAAGAATTGTAAACTTTTTGTTCTCTGACATTATTGTTATTGTAATGTTTTTATTTTCACAATCGGGTTCAGTTCAGTTCTTGGATTTATTTAAAAACACAGTCCTACTCACTCTAATTTATTTCCACTACTTTAACACAATTTTTATTCACAGAACTATTTATATTGAGCACCTGTTTTTACTATACGACAGTCGAAAACCGAATAAATGCTTTCTCAGTTCTCCGTATTTATATATTTCGTCTCAGAATTTTCCAGAACTCCAAAGAGCTGTCGAGACTAGGCTAGATTCATCGAGAACTACATCAAAGCAAGCCGCCGACCTCAATACGCCAGCCGGACAATATTTCGGATTCCCTGAAATATCGGATGAATGCCGATTCCACGATTTATCGGAGGAATTCCCGTCATATTATTTAAATTATATTTTACTGTCCGGCCGCATAAAAAAATATATATTGAAAATGGCCGCCGTCCGAAATTCCCTTAATCTGAATTTCCTGTTGCCATCGGAAGCCGAACCACAACCAAAAGAGGTTCATCCATCCCTAACTTAATTTTATACTTAGAATTTATTTTCATTCCTATAACAAGCCTGTTCCATTGGACTAACCGAACTCCGGTCCAGATTGACAACTGCCCTTCTAACTTCTAATGAGAAGTACTACTGCCATCATGCATTTGTTCTACTTAGAATGCATTGTCATGGCCAACGTATGCATGTTGCATTGAAATATTCGGAATTAATATATTTTTACGAGGGTGAAATTAAATTTTAGTGTGAAAAATAACGCCCTAATTGTGGAAAAGTTTTGTAATTTCAAGGTTTCCAAGCGTTCTTAATCAGTCCTCGTTCTTACTGGCAACTGAAATGTTTCACCACACAAACTCCTCTAGGGAACTAAGAATCATCTAAATATATTTTTTGAGGATTTAAAACTAAAATTAATTTTTGTAAATATAAATTTATAGAAAAAGGTAACACTTGTCATCTTTTTTTAAGAAAAAAATTGTAAAGAATGTTAGTTTTTGGCATCTTTTTCTTTAAGAAAAAAATGTATAGAATGGCAGTTTTTAGATAATCATAGATACCGAATGTCAGACGAATGAACTGATTCAATTCAACAAATGTTAATCCACAAATTTCCATTCAGAATTGCATCTGAAACAGATATTTCATAATTTCAATAAAAATCTATACTGTTTTAAGCAACATATAATGCTCCAGTCTCAGAAACCTCTATACAAAAGTCTGTTCCTTGGGGATCGTGGGTGAACTTAAAAGTAAAATTTCGTAATACGAGTTGATCGAGGAGCCACTGCAATGGATACAAACAAATAAAGAGGCAAAAACGCAACGTTTCGCATTTGTATTTCTCAGCGGTCTCTGAAGAGAAGCCGTTGTGATCACTTACTTGGTGTATCAACTTAACCGGTGGCCTCAACGCGGCAATCCTGGCGCCTGCTGGCCGTTTTGGTATAACAGCAGTTTCTGACAACGGGGGCGAATCGATTCCTAGATAGACTAAAGACTGGCAAGAGATCCAAGACACAACCACCGGTTCTCTGTGGTTGGGATCTCCCCGAGGCCGCAGAACACAGCCAAGTCTATCTGTATTTCTAACACAGGTCTGTGAGAACATTGCCTACCGCATCTGGTGGGCTTTTTTTTGACCAAGCGAAGTAGTGAATTCTCGAAACTTTTTCTAAACGCCAACAAGAATTATTTCTTATACTCTCTTCGAGGTGTCATTCCTTTGTACGCAAGACAATATATATTATATATAACATATATTGTTTCTGGTCAGGTAACCTTCATCAGTTGCGCTTCCCACAATTGAATGTCCTCTCGAACACTTCTTTATGTATTTGATACATTTCATTAAATTTGAAGACGCGAGATGTAAGACCAACATCTAGGATTTTCGAGAGAATTAGCACACAGAGGTTCCGAAACTGGAGCCGTTCCGTGCAATTGCTGTTCTCCCTTAACTCCTAGGACAGAATGTTAAGGGAGAACAGCAATTGCACGAAACGGCTCCAGATTCGGAACCTCTATGTGCTAATTCTCTCGAAAATCCTAGATGTCGGTCTTACATCTCGCGTCTTCAAAAGAATTATTTCTGTTGGCAACTAGTCCTGGTCCATTTTCTAACTGCAGGATTTAATCAATTAGTACCTACTTTGGTAAGATCAATGACTACTAATATAAATGGACCTACCTGTTTACATTAAAAAACGTGTTGAAAGAGGTTTGCCGGAAAATAGTAAACAATTTCAAACTTCTTTCCATTGTTACCACTAAGACGTAAATCTAGGTATATGTACGCATTGACTGAACGCCTGAACGGTGATACTTTACGCCGTTTATGTCCAGCAGGCAATAGCGCAAGTTTGCTTATTTACATTTTGATTTGAAATTAACTTCGTAATTGACAATTTTTAAAGGGTTTTGGGGTTGAAACTTTTTTGAAATCAGTGATTATTTTGTGTAATTGTAAAAAAACAATAATAAAGTGTTATTTCAGTGTTTTACATGCAGGAAACGGTATATTCGTTTGCCGAATTATCTTCTCACCGGTAAGTGTCAGATCATAAACGTGTTACTGAGTTTTACAAAAGGTCATTTAAACAGTACATAAAACTACATTTTACCTGAAGAAATAAATGTTTTGATAATTACTATTAAATATTAGTAATTTTGACAAAATTCGTTCTGCTGGCACTTACTTTACCAACATGCATAAGTATTTTTTTTCTAATTTCTACTTCATCATGGATATAACAAAGTTCGTGCCTGCCAAAATTTAAGTGCATTATCTTTTATATAAAGAAACTTTTCTTCCATATATTTGTCTTTGCATAATACCTAATACTACCAGTTATTGGAGACGTTATAGCACTCGATTTTGTTATTACCTACATCAAACTTCATATGTAATCTGCATTCAATAAATTCATTCAATCCCAAATAGAATATCCTAATTAAATCTTTTATTTTATAGAGCTGTTTTCCAAATTATGTCTTATACAATAATTTACTATTATATTTAGGTCTCAATGGTTTATGAAATCTTTAAAGTAAAGCAAGACTAGTGAATATTGTTCAAAATATAAATGGATATTATATAAACTAATAAATAACAATGAGTTATGAATGTCGACGTATTTACCTTACTGTCATAACAATTCGGTAGTTCGGTAGGACAGACAACATTTCGGTACAAATACCGAAATACGGTATCTTCGAAGTATTCGTACGTGGGAAACATACGAAATATTCGTATGTACGAAACACGAAATCATAACGTATTTAACGAAGTAACGAAACTAACGATGTGCGAGTCGATATTGCTGAAGTCAACTAATGATACCAATGTAAAAGTAACGATTCGGTTCTTCGAGTACGTAGAGTTTGTAACAGCGTGGTTAAAGCCCTAATCAACAAATAACAAAGTAGCATTGTGTATATGGCATACAGCTTAGAGGCTGAGCCAGCGAAATTAAAATTCTAATGAATCAGAAATTTCAGAATTAAGTGCTGAGGAATATTAATATATTAAAAGTAGTGATATTCATTGAAACCACCTGATTGACACTCTTAATCAGACTATCACACATATACTACAGCTTCTCGTTAACACCAATTTAACAAGAAAACTCAAGAGAGTGAAGCCTTTTGAGCTGGCTACATCATTGTGATAGTGAAAAACCAGAGCATTATGAAGTTTTGTTCTATACAACAGACAAGTTTGCTTACACCAATAGAGTTTAAGGCAAACTAGTTTTTAAGTTTCTCATTAGATATATAAATTAGGTTAGGACAATGTTATCCATTGATTAATTTTTATCAGATTATAATAATAGTAAACACTCCGCAAGGACGTTGCTAAATGTAAAAAAAATATTCTGTTTGTATTTTTAGTTAATGATATTTGTCAAAAAATTACAAAATAATTTTTGTTTAAAATATATTTAACTATTTCTTTGTTTATTAGCATACTAAATATAATATAAATATTAATCTTTAATTAACGATTTATTAAAACAAAAAAAAATGAAATCCACTTTATTATACAGTAATATAAATCTTTAACTATAATAATAAATATTACAAACTAATAATCTATTATTTTATTATTTCCGACTTGACCATACAATGTATGGCATCACACTCCCTCTAAGGCACGCTATGAGTGCCTTTAGGGGAAAATTCACTAAACCATAGATATCAAAAGGCTTTAGCTCTGTGGGAGCCCTTGCCAGGTTTTCAGGCCCGTGGTTGGAATCGTGGCGGCAGTTTCCCATGAATTTCCTGACCGTCCGGGCTGTCCCTAACAGGACCGCTTTTTGCATTTGTTTGTAAAGATGTTCGTCCAGACCGAGGTATTTTAAATTATTTAATAGATGTTTTGGGACTAGCCCTGTCGTTGACATAACAATTGGTACAGTTCGTGCGTTGTTCATATCCCACTGAGTCTTTGTGTGAAATTCCAAATCTCTATATTTGGTTATTTTCTCAGCCTGCTTGATATTTATATTATTGTTGTAGGAATTGCTATGTCAAAGTTGTTTTCCGAGAGACTTTATCTACCAAAACTATATCTGGTCTATTGTGAGCAACAGTCCGATCGGTCAGTATCGGGCGGTCCCAGGACAGCTTGTAGTTGTTATTTTCTAAAGCAGATTCTGGTTTATGTTTATAGTATGGTAATCTTAGCGACTGTGATAATTCAAGTTTCCTGCTAGTTCCTGGTGAAGTATTTTTGCCACAGCATCGTGTCGTTCTTTGTATTCAGATGCAGCAAACGCTTGACAACCTCCTGTGATATGCTGGATAGATTCAGATGTTTGGCATCTGTCGTTGTTAATAGGAGGGTCTTTAACGATGTACTTTAGGTAGTTCTTAGTTGGAATTACTTGATCTTGGATTGCCAGTATAAAGTCTTTTGTTTCAGGAAACATATGACCAGAGATCAACCAGTAGTTCGACGCTGCACTGTCGACATAATCTTGGTTGACGTCATTTATATGTCTTCCATGAAGGGGCTTCTCTTTCCATTTCAGCAGTTTCTGATCTGTGGTCTGGTGGTGGAATTGGACATCTTGTTGTATCAGTCGCAGTGGTGTCGAGTCAACAACCTGGCACATGACTCTGTGTAGATCAGAAAATTCTGAAAGTTTCTGGAAATGACTACGCAAAATAGAAATGTGTTGATCTAATAGTTTGCTTAGATCAATCCTCTTCCTCCTTCATACCGTGGCAAAGTTGTACATTCGACAGAGCTCTTTGGATGGTGATTTTGAGCTTTTGTCAGTAAAACTCGAACTTTTCGTTGTACTTGTTCAATGTCAGTCTAGCACCCATTAACTATACCGGAAGAGCAACTAAGCACTGAACACGCATAGGTGTTGATAGCCTGAAACAGATTTTTACTGTTTAGTTTCGTTTTCAACAGTCGTCTTACCCTTCTATAAAACTCTGCTGTTAGGTCCTTTTTCGTAGTCAAGTGATAAATACGTTGAGCCTGCTTTATTCCAAGGTATTTATAAGTATGACCTTCCCTCATAGATTCAATTGAGGTACCATCTCCTATTTCGAAGTGCCCTTGCTGTATTTTGCCTTTAACTATATTAATAATTCGGCATTTGTCATTAGAGAACCCTTCTACTATTTTAAGCATATCAACTTTAAGTCGTCCATGTATAACAAATGGTTTATCTTTAATGCTTGTATGTTGTTGTGTTTGAGACTGAACCCAAAATTGGTCGAGTTCAGTTTGTTTGAGAGAGGGTTCATGGCAAGGCAGAACCACAGCGGGCTAAGAGAGTCTCCCTGGAATAATACCCCTTCTGATTGGAATGGGGTCAGTTTGTATCCAACAGTTGGCTTTATTCAGTGAGATTTTGGGTTGCTAGGTGGACATGGCATATTCTAAAAAGTTAATAATACAATTATTCACTTTATAGAGTTTCAGTGCCTTAATGAGTCAATCATGTGGAACTGAATCAAAGGCCTTTTTTGGCCTGGGGCCTTTTTTGGCCTGGGCTTGATTCCGTTGTATCAATTATCAGTTGTTCTTTGCAGCCCACCGAATTTTTCACGCATCCATTTTGTTGTTGAGTAATTATGTTGTTAAGCTCACAATGTTTGAAAATGCGATGATTAATGCACGATGTTATGAGTTTGTATAAGGTTGGAAGGCAAGTGATTGGTCGGTACTTTGCTGGGTCCTGTGAACATAGGTGGTCCTTTGGTAGGAGGTATGTAGCACCATGCGTAAGGAAACTAGGCATATTGTGTGGGTGGGTAATTACGTAATTTATAAGGGCTGTTAGTGTTTCGTGCGTTGCGTACGGTTTCTTTATCTAGTAATTTTGCAAAGCATCTGGTCATGGTATTTTTCAGTTATGGAAATGCTTCATTATGTTGGATGTGTCTTCCGTTGTAAATGGTTGGTGTTGCATGGCATCACAGTTCTGAAATGCAGCCTTCTCCTCATTAATCCAGCTGGCTCTGGAGTTATAGGAGATTGTTGTGGAAAGCTGTGTTTTCCAGAATTCCTCCCTGTCTGTTTTACTAGGGTCATTAGGGGCTTCATTATTATTGTTGTTGTTAAGTTTTCTATAAAACCCTTTTTATGATTGTCGGAAAAATGTGTTTTCGTTGGTTACTGGTTTTGTACCTTCTCAATCGACTTGTGTAGACGGAGAGCTTTTGTCGTAGACTGTCCAGACACTGCTGAGATGTGATGTTTTCTCTATCCCACTGGGAGTGTATTCGGTTATTGTCTATGATTGTCTTGACAAGCTTTTCTATTCTGTTGTTCCTGACCCCTCGTTGGTACTCGGTCAGTCTTCCAACGTCTTTTCTAAGAGAATTGATTTTCCCTTCAAGTCTTCTTTGCCAAAGTGGTATTCGAGGTGTTTGTCTAAATTGGGGAGGGTCTTGCTTTGGTTTTATTGCGACTCCAGTTGATCTGCAGTTGCAGCACAGTACATGATTGTGTGTAGCGACTCTAACGTATTAGCATCTAAAACATAGTTTGGCAAGATAAATTTGTTCATAGCCTGCAAGACGATACCCAGTTTTCTAGAAGATCTTAGTTTTTTGAAGAGCTGGTATAGTCAGTGGATCTGTTCCACTATACTCTATAAGAGCTCCTTCCATTTCTGCTTGAATCTTCTCAAGCAGGTCAGCGTTGGTTGGCTGTTCTTGTTGTAGTTCTTGAGTCTCGTCCGCTCTTTGTGCCAAAGGTGATTCAGGCTGTGAATCGATTGTTTTTCGACCAAATTTTCCCGCTCCACTTCGCTCTTTATTGTGTCCAGTAGTTCAGGTGAAATAAGGCCATTTTTCAAGATGACACGAAATTGATTTGCGACCCTCTGTTCAGTAACTTGAAGTTCTCGGTACTCACGACAGAATTCTTGATGGAGTATTTGGCGATATGCGATCTTGTCCTGGCCAAGGTTCGTAATTCTGTAAAACGTGCGCATTATAAATTCAATCATGACGCCGGTCCATTTCATGCGCTGTCTTTTCAGTCCCGCTTGAGTGAGCGCTGGCTGTTGATTCTGCGCAACACTATCTGCAGGTGGAGTTCTCGTTCTCATTTGACTCCGTTGGTGATGGTCACGTTGTTGTTGTGACTACATTGGTGAGTGTTTTTGTGGTTTTTCTGGTTCTTCCGGTTCTTGAGGTATAGCACTTTGGACGACAGGGGCCCGCCTCCTCAGCATCCTGCCACCGACGTCCCGCATGCTTTCATGTCCAGCGCCGGCTCCAGACATGCTCTGGCGATCCCCAGGGAGGTGCTCTTTCCGAGGCATCTACTCCGTAGCTCCATTTTCATGGGTGGTGTCACCAATTGACCCTGGTGGAATGACAGTAATGCGCATGTTTAGCAAAGTAGGTAGAGGAAAACGAAGGAGACAACTGAGAAATACCTCAGAGTTTCAAGATAGACGACTCAGACCACCAGCTCGGCCGTGTTGTTACTACGCATCAGATCTCTGTGCAATGGTTTGAAATGATTTAAAAAGAAGGTAGACCTGTTACTATGCCAAAACTATATTTACTTAGTTAGTTCTTCCTTTGAGTACTGACCACTGCATCAACGTTTAAACTAGTGTAGAGCATACCCACAAATCGCGATACTTTGTGGGTATGCACGATGGTCGTAGAAAAGTAAGTCACTGTCGTGATCGAACTATGGATTATCTCCAAGAAGCATGCGTACATGTTTTGTCGAGGACACCCCCCAAACATATTTATATATTTTTTGGGATGTCAGTAAAATTTCTTCCAATTCCTTTTTTATGTAAGAGTACCACACTGCCAATAAATCAAATTTCGGAAATTAATCCTTCTAAGTGTAATACTTCTAATGCCACTGAGTTTACAATTCAACAAGCTTTAGCATACAAGTTTAATTTTAAAGGAAAAATATATTTACGAAGAAATTGATTACGAATATTGACGTTAGCTGGCTCGGTATTTCTTCAGTTTTCCCATAATATTCCCAAGTTTTCAGTATAATTCCTTCATTTTTAAAGTATTTTGAGAAAGTCTTGCTATGGAAAAAAATAAATGTGGCAACTGCAACAAATGTCCTTTAACTCTGAAATTTTACACAAATTATTCAGATGAATTATAGAGTATATAAACAATTTCTTTAACTTTTAACGATCACTCTCAAGATATATAAAAACACAAAACAAAAACCGAAACTATAATTCATAATCACTTTTGTCGGCAAACGTTACGATACTCCGTCTAATTTATTTGTTAATTAAAACAAGGTTCTAATAGATAAGCAGTGGATATTCTGATGTCCTAAATAATTATTGGTTTCGGCTAGTTGAAGCTAATTCGGATAATAAATAATTACAGACTCCACAGGTGTTAGAATATCTATAATAATACAATTTGTTACTCAGCCTATAATTTTAAATCAACATTGCTCGTTAGGCAGTATCGACATTTTTTTCAAACACATGTTTCCAGTGAGGTGCGCATTTAATCTTTTTTTATGCAGTTTAGTTGAGTTGAGAAACACTGATACGGTTAATGGAAAATCAATTTTAATTAAGTAGAAAACGCACATAATAAATAAATATTTTGCGTTCTCAAATGTGAATGACTAGGTAGAAAAATAGCAGAACTTAAATTAGAATGAGTGAAACAATTATTTAGGAACTTGAAGATTTTGATTGATTTGTTCTAGATAAATAAATTTGTCAGTTCACAGTGTACTAGTACATACAGTAAAGTTACTATCGTTCTCTGAAGCTTATTTGTGGCATCTTCTAGTTTCTTTAATGGTTTTATTGGGAAGTTACACCACACTCGAGAAGACAAGGCTATACATTAAGACATTAAAAGGTGCTCATTCTATACAAATATAAATTAATTACCTATCTATCTAGTATATTTTTAAAAAGTAGAAGTTTCTTCAAGTAGTAGATAAGTACGTAATGCAGTATTTTACATTGTTTATCACGGACCTCAAAAATATACCAGATATGTAGGTAACTAGGTAATTTGTACAGAATGATCACCTTAAAATGTTTACAGTTTTTTACTTTGTGAGTAGATAACTAAGAATGAATATTTTAGTTAGACTTGGACTTGGAAGTCTGTTAATATTTGTTTATTTTAAATGTTTTATTCAAGTGTGGGGTTATTTACTGATATTTCATGTTCCTACTGATCCATTCTCAAATTAAACAATATAATTTTGTACATCCAAACTTTGATAATAAATTTTATATGTTTAGTCCTCAAGCTTTTACTTAACGTTAATAAACTTTCCTAACGTGTTCCGGAGGTAAGTTTATTAACGTTAAGTAAAAGAACAGCCTATATACTTATTTTTTTTAGCATCCAATACTCCTCAATGTAAATTGCTGGAGCAAAAACTCTCCTATGGTCAAAACACCCAACGATCGAAGACACCAGTTATATAATAATATACTTTAAATGTTTTTATGGATGTAGAACATGGCTACTACATAAAACAACACAAAGGAAATTAAACGTGATTGAAATAGAACTTTAAGGAAGATCAGCCGGAATATTTACTATTTAGAGAACAACAAATGAAATAATAATAAAAAAAGACTACAGAATAATTTATATTTAAAAAAGAACCAACTTCAGCTGACTTAAAATAAAAACCGTTTAGAAACTGTGTGCAATCAATCACTATTTTCAGACATGCCTTCTTTTTTATCTGATTTAAGGGACAATTCAACTGAAAATTTTAGCGTATTCTTATCTCTCTCCCTCTTTCTTCCTTTCTCTTTCTCCCTCTGTAATTTGCATTCTTTGTCTATATTTTCCAAATGTATTTTAAACTTTTTTATTTGTTTTAATACCCTGTACAACTATAATTCAACTCGATACAATATCACAACGGTCCTGAAATCTTTAAAACCACCCTGAATAAGTATAAATCTGTATAAGTATAAATCCTCTCACATTATTGATTGTTTCATATGTCTTGTATTCTATGCAACTGCTCATGGTCAATTATTCACCTGAGCCGGTATATACAACTGCTTCTAAAATTTTTATGCTACGTTCTATAAATCAAATATACTGCTTATGCTTATATAACAAATTTTTGATACACCATGAATAACAATAATATACCCTTACTTCAAACACCTTGTATCTACTTATGTTCCAAACTATATAATTTGTATAACTATAATTCTACTCCAACTTATATTTCAACCATCCTGCTAAAGCCTTTTGTATAACTGTAATTATTTTCAGTCCTATAACGCAAATATGCTCTATATAACTCTAGGCTCCACTCTTATTTCAACCACCTTGTATACTACTTATGTGCCACCCAATACAATATTTTTAGAAACACTAATTCAATTCCAACTTATATTTCAACCATCCTATGCATGCTTATGTACCACCTAGGGAAGTAACGAATATTCGCATTCGCATTCGCATCAGCGAATATTCGCGTGATTTTTAATATTCGCATTATATTCGCGGTTATTCATGCTGACAGTACCTCATTAGGTACTACCATTTATTTCAACCACCCAGGTATGATGACACAACACACTGTCAACTAATAATTACATTTCTTCATGTACATGTAATTAAGCAACAATTTAATTGCTAAGCAAGCAAGTTACGTCAGATGGTGCCCTATCTAGAAGTTAGAGCGAAAACTATAAATATACTGCATATAACGCCGTCCTTGTGAATTTCTACGATTCACGAAAACCTGTCAAAGAAATTATGATACCACTTAATCAATCAGTTGAGGGTGGCGCGACTGATGAATTCGACTAAGCAATATATTTTCAGCAGTATTATATAAGGTTGTCTAAGAAAAACTCATTTTAAAACTTATGTGGACTTAAATAGGCTGGTTTAAAAGACAATTGATGCTTGATCCACAGATACCATAGTTATTGAACTTGTTCCTTTGTCTAACAAATAACAATAGATATACAACCTATCCCATTTGTCATTACGTTTCTCAACTTCTAAAAATTTTTAAAAGGTTTCGGCACCAGTCTCCTAGCTTTAACTTCAAGTGACAATTTGTGGAACGCTCAGACTAGCTCCAGGGACTATGTTAACTGCTAAATTCGAAATAAACAATATTTTCCTAATAGTAAACGAAATGCGTTGCGTCAAAGTGACAGGCACAAGCTGAAACTACGCTGCACTAATTGAATTTCCTGTAAGGACACAATAAATGCTTTGTATGTGTTTACAAGGGACACAGCCTATAAGTTACTGCCGTACTTGCGTTCTTACAACCTGCCTCCTTTGCGCCTGGCTTAGGTATTTCTTAACAGAACTGTAAGTTATGCATAGCAACAATTTGTGAACTATATCCTTTTCTAATTTAAAGTATTGATGCAAATTTTATCGTCTTCTACCATTTTCGCAGCTGTCAATTCTTTGATATCATTACGCCTGTAATATTGCAAAATAAGAGAAATTAGCTATCAGGATGTCTTGTCTCAATTAACATGCACTCAATCTCATTTTACTATCAAGCGCTCTTACTTTTAAATAACTTTGCTGAAACTAGTCTGACACCATCAAATGTCTCTTACGCCAACTCCACATAACATATTCCGTTTTTTTGGCAACCCACTTCGTATTTGGTATACTGCAACTTCTTATAACATTAAAAACTTTGTTGGTTCACTCCACAGCCAGGATACAAAAATTTATCATTTGTGAGACCAAGGTTTCATTTCAATTTATGTATTAATAGAAGAATGGCTTTATATAATAATTACTCCATATCTTGATATTTCGCATTAGCACTATTCGCATTCGTATGCATACAATCGGCGTTACATAGTACCACCTAATATCACATGAATGCACGCACACACATACAACCGTATACCATATAGAAGAGTTCGACATCTCTAAAACAAATTTTCGTTTCGATAAACTACTGAAATATTTTCTCACATTTCACGCGATTATAACTTCCTCTCTAACAGAAACTGACTTTCAAATGCATTAAATTGAATACTATTAAAAACACCCTGTACAATACTTTCATGGCATATCATTTATGATAAAAATTTGACATTTACCATGATGTTTACAGTTTTTTTGCATACATTTTTCCGATTTTCGGAAAAATGTTGGGAATCAAGCTGGAACATATCTTTGTATAATACAAGTTATAATATTCAAATTGCGTTAGCAGTTTTAGAGAAAACAGTGAAGGTTCATTGAAAATCGCTGTCCCTTATTTACTTTTTTTCTGATTTTCTAGAAAACCGCAAATTTCATGTTATAGACAATTATATGGGACCTTTCTATAATATTCCTTAATATAATGCAGTTTAAATCATCAAAATTGCCTAAGCCGTTTTTGAATAATCACCCTACATACAAAAAAAGTTGCATACGAATTGATAACCTCCTCCTTTTTGGAAGTCGGTTAAAAAGATATAAGGGAGACCTAAGATTACGTGGGAAAAAGGCATAGAAAAGGGATGTCAGAAAACAATTTTAAACCGGTGGCTGGAATGACCGCTAGGAAAAGGACGCCATGGTCGCGCTATCCCAATTTCTTAAGAAAATGAATGTATTTTAGACAGAATTATTCAAGAAATGTGCATAAATTAACCATACTCATAAGGTACATTTTCAAATTTTAGTATTTATCAATAATTCTTGACGAAGGTCTAAAATGATCAAACATGTCGCATTTCTTCCAATGAACTTGTGGAATATTTAAAAAAAGTTATAACTGAAAACAATACTTTCCTTTATTTTAGTAATGTTTCTTTCATAAAAACCTCACCTCAAACTGTGGTGAATTTATTAAAGCGATAAATACACAATTTTACTGGTAGTAGCTGTTACGCAAAAACTAGACCTGATCTAATCAAAATAAATATGACTTTATAAAGAGAGCAGATAGTAATTTCAAAATTCGTGATCACCTTTCTTGTTATTAAATTTTGTGGACTAGTTCACTGATATATTTCAATCGTTTCAGCAAATGTTGCCATTACTTTATGTTGTTGGATTCCCATCTCATTTATATAATCCATTACAGAAAATAGTAAACACATTAAGTAATTACTCTATTATATCAACCTGAAGGGACCATTATACTATCAATAAGCACTATGTACTTTGAATGAAGGACGAGAAGTGTCAGCAAAAATTGATATCACAAAGTTTGGAGTCCAACTTGCGCTATTTTATGTCACAAGTTATTTTTATATGAGTTATATAACTTACTTATCCTCTGAATAAAAATCTGAGGTTATTTTAGATCGTGATTGTTTAGAAGAAAGATTTGCTGAAAATGTTTTTTCATAGATGGCTTGCCAAATCACTTTTTATTATGACATGTAAATTTTGAACTTTTTCAGTGTATGTTTGTTACTTGGCTATTTTCCGGTTCTTGTATTTCACACAGTAAACCTGTCTTTAATTTTTCTCGATGTCGTTAGACTTGTATTCCATCACAAAACCTATTATTCGTTTGCTACCAGAATATACAGGCACATTTAAAACTTACAAGTTGTATGTTTTTTTCTTCTTTTTTGAGCCATTGTCATAACAATAGACAGTGACAAGTCGCCTGTATCAGTTTCCTAAATGATGAAGGCCTAAAAAGACAAAAAAATATCTAGAGTATCTTCCTACTTTCCTTTATTCTAATAATATTTCTGCAAATTGTTTTGAATTTATCAAAGCGATACATATACAACAAATTTTACTTGTATAGATGTAACTCGAAATATAATCAAAATAAATAATAATTGAGAGTAGACAGCTATTTCAAAATCAATAAATATCGGCCTTGTTCCAAAATTTTGTTTACGAGTTTTATTTGCCCAGATATTTCAATCGTTTCAGTAAATCTTACCATTACTTTATATGGCTGGATTTTTATCCCTTTTGTAGACTGCAATTAAGGAAACAATATACTTGGTTTAATACTTACTCTCAAAAGTAAACATTAAATGGTAAAAAATTAAGTGCAAGGTAAAACTGAAAATTTATAAACATAACTCAGGATATTAACTAGTAGGGACTGTCATATGATCGCATGACATGACATGAAGGGTCACCAAAAACTGATATCATAATGTTTGAAGAATAACTACTACCCAAGGTGTGTTTGTATGATATATATATATATATATATATATATATATATATATATAACTATTCATTTGAAGAAAGATATGTGGTTATTTCGGAACGTGTGCTTCATAAGAGCTTAATGAGTCGTGCTATTTTTATTGATTTTGTTGTGAGTTCTACTTATCAAAAAGTGTCTCGAGTCGTGGTGATCTTCGTAAAATCTAACTTGTGCTATGCTTCGTAAGGGCATCAATATGAAGGTTAGATTGAGAAAAAGCAGTTATAAAAATCTCGAACAGTAGTCATAGAGATTATTGATGTCGCTAATTTCAATTCGCGGGTGGGTTAATCATTATCACTTTGGCTTTGGTAATGACTTAGAATGACCTCTAAGTAACCTTGTAGTCATAAGCAAACCCTATATTCGTGTTCAGCGACCTCAAAACCAATTATATATCTCCTGTTTCTCACATTTTGACCTTGGATCTGTAAGCAGCGTCCCCAAAGACTCTTGTTTATCATAATCAAGTATGATGATACACCTTGTGCGAAATGACCTAACTTTCATGCTTTCAAACTTTCGTCGACTTTTATCCCCTGGACTTAGGATCTTACTTACACCCCTACCAGACCCTCTAGGAGGCTTTGATGCATCGTGGTCAAGAAAACTTTTCATCAAAAGGTCAAATACTATCGAAAGAAAGCGGTTGCAACCAATTCGATGGGGATCCAAAATGTCTGTGTTACACACCTACCACACCCTGTAGGAAGCTTTTATGTACGTTGTGTTATTGATAACTTTTTATCAGAAGGTACTATCGAAAAAAATCGGTTGCAGCCAGGGTGCATTAGGAGGTGGGCCAACAACGCTTTTAAAAGCGAACACTAATTGTGAATAGTACGGTAAATGACCAAAAGATGGCGGTCCGAAACAGATAATAACGGACGAGGGTTGATTTAAATTAAAATTATAAAGCAGTACGAAGTGAATGGTGTAGAAATGTGACAGGGAGATTTGAGACATTATATCTATCATATTGATTATTTTTTGGTCAACTAACATTATGCAATTCGGGCTCGCTCCTCAGAACCCAAAAAACTTACATTTATTATAATGACAATTTACACGGAAATCGTTGACTGACAATACTGACATTAACGTCGTAGTAAACAGGGGGTGGTAACTCAGATAGTCAATGTTGGTCCAGCTGTCGGTGAACTGTAAACGTAGCCCCTTTCAGAACTCCTTCAAGTACTATTTTTTGACAGTTAATCGAATATATCCAGGTGACACAATGCGATCTTCTTTATCGGCCCTTAGTACATGTAAATGATGTAATTTTTGTTTTTTGCCATTGTCTTTCTGAGAAAGTTGAGAAGCTATTGATTATTTTTTCTCTAATTTGTGGTAGAATTTTGTATCGAATCCCAGTCTTGCAGTATTTATACATCGTTTTAAGGTACTGTATATAGCCAGAAGCTACAAACTAAATAATATTTAAAGCATAATTTAATAATCAGTTTTTTAGGCATTATTTTACAACCAACAAAAAGTGTCAGAAAATGTGGCTTCAAAGAATAAACATCGAAAAACTTTACATGCCAGGTATGTTTATCTTTTTCTGATACTGTTACTTGTATTTATTTCATTTATTGTTTAATTTCAGGTTATGAGAGAAGTTCAGGAGACAATTTTGTATACCTACTCTGTAGGAAAACAACAAACCACTGATTATTACCCCCATATGATGACAGGTAAACCAATGAAAACAACCAAGCTATTGTGAAAGAGATACATGCTATTTTTTTAAGAAGCTGCTGATAATTAGAAAAATAATATAAATATCCCAAATCATGGAAGTTCCAACCCTGAAGTGTCTGAGCTGGATTATATAGATGTATGGCAGTAGTGTCAACTGACGATGATCATTTGTACTGTCTTAAGATGAAACCTGCAGCTGAGTCACAAAACCAAGTACACACGGGTAAGCAAATTTTAGTGCTTGTTGAATAATTCATATCTTGTATTTTTATCTTTTGTAAATAAATAAATTTAATTTAAATATTGAGTTTCATTTATTCTGATGGTACATTGTCTTCTAAATGTTATTTGTGGCATATTCTTGATTATTTTTGTGTTATTGGGAAATAACACCACAATCGAAACAAAAATCTGTATATTCAAGGAAAATTTGGTTTTTCCTTGAATATACAGATTTTTGTTTCGATTGTGGTGTTATTTTTCAAGAACATATGAAAATAATTTGATGGTACAGCCCCCTGTTGGTGAGATTTGGGACCAGAAACGGCAGATTCCTTCTTTTTAGTTGGTGATGATCTGCCAAATTCAACAAACGTCAAATTTAGTATTTGAAGGACTTCTGAAGATGCGTATTATGCATATTCTAACCTCTCATGGGACAAAATGTGAACACATTTTATAACATTGAGTTGCCCATCTATCTTTATTGTATGATCTGTGGTAGTAAACGTAAGTCACAACAGTAAGTAAGCCACGCCGGTAATGAGCTCATAAATTTCACTCTGTTAATTCACTAGAAATGATTGAACTGTGTGTTCAAGTGAATTTTTATTAAACATTTTATATTTTGGATTAAACAAATCACGAACAATTATAATGACTGTATTCACAGCAGAGAAAAATACTGACAAGCATAACATATTGAGAATCAAAGTTTCACAATGGACGTATTTGGCGTTAACAGGCAGTTTATATACCAAAAAACTAGAAAATACATTAATATAGGTTCAGAAGAAATAGGCAAGTTAAATTATCAAATAATTACAAAGGTTGTGTTGTTGTTTATAATTTTAAGTTGAACATGCTCAAATAATTATTGATTTTGTGAGAGGCTTCAAGCCACAGTGGTGTATTACATTACATTAGATTCACCTCAACAGAATAAAAAAACCTAAATATGTAGAACATAGAGATGTATTTGCCCACAATGCATAGTTTATTCAAATATATTTTAATTGGTAACAAATACTATCGATATAATATTTTAATAACTTATTGACATTACAGGGGGTTGTACAATTTTAAACAAGTTACTATTATAGTAAATAAATTTCAGCAGTTTTTATGTATTGACTGTATATTTGTTAACTTTAAAAATAAATGACTCACCAGTTGATAGTTTCATTCTCTGGTAGATAAATCAGAGTTTTTAGCGGCAATAAATAAATGAAATTGAACTGAATGAGTGAAACTTGGTCGCCCAGCTACTTATTGTTAAGGGTGTTTTCCAGAAAGCTCTTTTTCTTTAAATTAATTTCAAACTGTTGGCCACTTCCAGTTAAACTACTGATTTACTATAATTTTGTTATTGTAAATGCAATTGCACATTTTTTGGGATGAATTCGTTAAATCTGAAAAATATAAGGTATGTTTTATAACCATTTTGTATGTTTATGACTCACACTTTCCCAGATAATTTATAAAAAAATAGCCTTCAGTCTCAAACACTGATAGAATTTTAAAATTTTGTGAATATGTAAAAACATGAAAACGTTAATTTCCCTTTTGGTAGCGCCCTCTTTTACATTATCAGTAAAGTAATCAAAATTAGTGTCACTGCATAATCAATGTAATGGTTTTGACGTTGGCCCAGCTCCTTAATACACCCTGGTTGCAACGAATTTGACGGGAAATTAAAATCCCATAAAATGGGTGCGTGGTCCATTAGCATTCACAATTTGTACATTAAATATTTGTCAATAAACTGATGTAACTAAGACAATTTACTGTTATTTTGATATATACAGGGTATGACTAAAAATTACAAAACTTCTTTCAAATTAGAATAATTTAAGAGTTTACGATTTTGTTATAAGATGTGCAATTGCCAAAAATGAGACCAACGAAGTTCTGATGTTCTAGTGATCTCATTAAAGACACAAGGCAACACCTAGGAAAAACTTTATAAATTACTCCGATTCAGGGTTGTTCAAAAGGACATTATCACCATCAATTTAATCATTGAAAAGCTTACATTTCATAAAATTAAAACATATTTATTTCGTCTTGTATTCTTCTTTGTGTAATATGTTTGAATTTTGAAACTGTATATTATGACCAAGGTTTTTGACTCTTCGAATTGTAGTTTCTTTATATAATTTTTGTATTCATTTATTCGAACATTTATAGGTATAGAGGTTTCTCTAATATAAAATTTATTACATTTGCAAGAAAGTTTGTAAATGCATAATTGAGTTTTGTATTATTCTATTTGATTTAGTTTAATTGATATCAGTGTATTTCTTATTTGAATGTTGTTTTGATATTAATCTGCTGCCAACTCTATTTAATCTTTCTGAAAGATCTTGTATGTATGGTTGTTGTAGTAATGTAATTTTTAAGGGTCTTTAGTATTGTTTGGAGTAGCTTGATGTTGATTGTTAGTCATTGTTTTTTGTTCAATTTCATCTAACTCTTTATTGATGATATTTTTAGGATAATTGTTAGCAGATAGTATTTTATATAAATGTTTTTTCTTCATTAAATTTATTGATAACAGTTGGTGTTTGCTCTATCATATAAAGATTTAATGATTCCTTTTTTTACGTTAATTGGATGATGAGAGTCAAAATTGAGTTACCTGTTATTGTGAGTCGGTTTTATGTAGAGTTCTGTATCAAATGACAATTGGACAATTGTGTTTTTGTTATTAAAATATCTAACAAATTTAGTGTGTTTTTCTGCTCAATTTCTATTATGAATTAAATACTTGGTTCTTACTTATTGATGTCGTTCAATAATTCCAGAAAGTATTCAAGAGAGTGTTCATATATATATATATATATATATATATATATATATATATATCGTCGACATAATGCCACCTTACTAAAGGTTTATTCTCTTTTGTAAAAAATATTTGTTCTTCAAAATGTTAATGAAAATGTTGCTTAAGGCAGGGAACAGACAAGAACCCATGGCCATGCCATAATCTTGTTGGTAGAAGTCATCGTTGAGCTGAAAATACAGTGATGGGCAAATCTGTGGAACCAAGTAAATATGTCTGGAATTATTGGAGATATCAAAATGAAATTTGGAAGATGGATACTGCAGTAGATTGCCTATTTGTTTCCAATTTTTTTACAATTTTGTACTTCCTGTTTTGCCGGAAGTAATGTCGATTTTAAAATTTGCAATGAAACACACTGTATAGTATTTTAGTTTCTGATGAAACATTTTATTGCGAATACAAAAATATCGGGTTTGATATTGTTTACTTCAATACCTACCGAGATATTAACAGAAAAGTAACTAAGGAAAGGAAACAGTCGATGGTAGCTAAACTCGGTTCAGATTTCATTTACGCCCGATATAAACAAACCGCTCGGTAAGGATTTGTATTTCTATTGGCCAATCGGTGGCATTATACCCGTCACAGCCAACAGCACTGCTTGTTCAATAGTTGAATACACGTGCGTTTGTTTAAATCAGGTGCAAATGAAATCAGAATCAAATTTAGTAGTCCATGAAATTCATTGCAGAAGTGACAGTAGTTGTCAAAATAAGTTATTTTTGTTTTTTATTTGAACTTAAAAAGATTGTATTGTTTGAATTTGATCGTAAAATGGCCGAATTAAGTGAAAGAGAAAGAATAGAAATATTAATGATGATTGGGTATGGGGAGAGGAAAAGGACGCATCAAGAAGTTTGTGACCTTTTAACATTGTTCATCCGAATACACAAATATCCCGTTCAGTAGTGACGAAAACTTTGCGAAGGTACGACACAAGTGGAACTGTTAGCAATTTACTAAAAAGCGGACGGTTAAAAAGTGCAAATAATGCAGGTGTAGCTCAAAATGTTGCTATATCTTTGGAAGAAAATCCTCACTTATCCACTACCGACCTCGCTAATATGCATGGAATTAGTCGTCGTTCAGTAGGAAGGATATTAAGGCGAGCAAAATATCATCCATACAAAGTTCGCCTCGTTCAAGAACTCTCCGAAGACGATTTCGACAGACGTTTGCAATTTTGTGAATCGATGATGGATATTTGTAACCGTGATAATAATTTTATAAGAAATGTGGTGTTTTCAGACGAGGCTACATTTTGTTTAAATGGTACGGTTAATCGACATAACTGCCGCTACTGGTCGAAAAGTAATACTAATTGGGTACAAGGGGCTCATACACAACCTCCCCAAAAATTGAACGTTTGGGCCGGCATTTATAACAGAATCGTGGGACCCTTCTTCCTACAAGAAACTTTAAACGGAGATAGGTATTTACAGCTCTTGGAGAAACAAGTTATTCCGGCGTTGGAGGTAAATTTACAATTACCAAATAATATCTGGTTTCAGCAGGATGGAGCACCACCCCATTACGCTCGCATTGTTCGAGATCATTTAGATAGGACATTTCATCACAGATGGATTGGAAGAAGGGGTTATGAATGGCCTGCACGAAGTCCCGACCTTAATCCACTAGACTATTTTCTGTGGGGTTACTTAATGTCTAAGGTTTATGTTGATAGACCAAATAATTTGCAAGAATAATTCAAGACATCCAGAGAATTACACCAGAAGTAATAGCTTATGTTACTTGAGAATTTAAAAACCGACTTGCTTATTGTCAAGAAGTAAACGGTGCTCAGTTTGAACATCTAATACATTAAGTTTAGTTAAGTTAAGTTTCAATGTTTTGAAAATCACTTAGATTTAGTTAATAATTATGATTATGTATTTCTTTAATGGATATTAGATTTTTCCTTTCCTTAATTACTTTTCTGTTAATATCTTGGTAGGTATTGAAGTAAACAATATCAAACCCGATATTTTTGTATTCGCAATAAAATGTTTCATCAGAAACTAAAATACTAAACAGGGTGTTTCATTGCAATTTTAAAATCGACATTACTTCCGGTAAAACAGGAAGTTCAAAATTGTAAAAAAATTTGGAAACAAATAGGCAAACTACTGCAGTATCCACCTTCCAAATTTCATTTTGATATCTCTAATAATTCCAGAGATATTTGCTTGGTTCCACACATTTGCCCATCACTGTATATTGTTTTCGTACAAAATGTTAGTAATTGCATTATTGTGTCAATGAATAATAATTGTGTACGTTGATATAGTAACGAATCATGTTCTAATCGTTCTTTTGGTAAGTATAGAAAGTTTTTCGGCGACAGGGACATTATTCTATAGATTTACAATGTCAAAATTTGCTAGTGTCAAAGTGTGATTGTATTGTACATGAGATAATTTGTCTAAGAAATGGTGCACTGTTTTTATAATGACAATTGTAATTACCTTTAAGTGGGGAAATGATTTTATGAAAAATGTTGACAGTTAACTGCAAGGAGAATTTATGGAACTCTAGTAATCCAAAACGTAAAAAGGGTATCATTAAATATTTGTATGAGAGAGCATAAAATAATTTTTCTGATTACTGATATCAGAAAAGTTAATTTAACAAAGCAAAATATTTATAAAAAATATACTATCTACTAAAAAAGTCATCAATAAAGAGGTATATAAAATTAAACACACAACAATCACAAACATTCAACACCAAGCTGCTCCAAACAATACGAATACATACCCTTAATAATCACATTACTACAACACCCATACCATACTTATAGGTCATTCAGAAAAACTAAAATAGTGAGCAACACATTTAATATTAAAACAACAATCAAAACAAGAAATACATTGAAACCAGTTTTATCAAAAACTAAATAATATAATCCAAATCTCAAAAAAGAGCAGTAATCATTTGAGACTGAAAGATGGAAGCGAAAGCTTCTTACGAATATTCTTCCCTTCTCTCGTTATCTCCCTGTCTCTATTTTTCTTTATTTGCGTCACTCTTAGTAATGGATATAAATATCAGGTGAATTAAAATAATTGTCACTATTTTGTTACGAGTCAAGTATTAATCCTAATTTAATCCTTAAATTAAATATATCTGCAAAGAAATATAAGTTTATATATTGAGTAAGTGTTTGATAAAAGTTTTGTTCATCTGAACAAGTATTTGTAGACAAGATGTAAAAGAAAAGTTTCATTTCGTTCTTAGCTAAAAACATTACAAACACAACATTTATACAAAACAATAAATTATATACCTACCTATATTTTCAAGGGTAGCAACAATTTAAAAATTTTTAAGTTCTGATTCTATATAATATTAAAATGAGTTTTACTTATTTTATGTCAATTGAAAATAGTACCTAAAATGAATTATAAATGACATAATATTACAAAAAGCCAGATGTTATAGTGGCCGATTCCCATTGTCAGAAAGGATACTGAAACATTTTCCACTAAGAAATATGTCCCACGAACCAAGAATTATTAATTATAGATTTATAGTCCTGTTAAATACAATAAATTTAAGTGCAGAAACATTACAGTGCCTGTTGCATTTTACACAACTTTTTGCACAAGATATCTGGTGCACACAGTGCAAGAGGAGGTAGTGACTTATAAATATGGGCTTTCACATCAAGGTGGAAATCACACTTCTTCAATATTTACAGAAATTAAAAATGAATTCATCAATGGGGTACTTTAATAATGAAGGAACTGTGCCCTGGCAAGAACATATTATGTAAATTACAATTAAATATGTAAATAAAACAATATTAAAAATTAAAATATTGTTTATTTCATTTCCTCTTCTAGTACATCATAAATAAGATTATGAACTTTTCTCTTTAATTGCACTTTTTTGCTATTCTTAATCTTCCTTATAACAGCTGTTCTTGACTGTCAAAATAACTCAAACTGTTCTGTTTTGACAATATATTTTCTGCCTTTTCTAGTATTCCCAAATAATCTTCACCACTTTTTCGTGAGAGTGTAGAGGATTGTCCAGAAAGAACGTGGTCTGCTATAGTTAATGTTAATCTCCACATTATTAAGTTCATCGATAGTTACATCTTGTTCTTGTGATGTTTATACATCCTCTATATATTCAAAATTTCTTTGCCCTTCACAGACAGGATTACTAGTAGCTAAAAACACTCTAATTTTGTAACACCACCACGTAGGTACGTAGACAGAATTTGCTCCAGTACCACTTGTAATTTTCTTTATTTTATTATATTCATGGAAGAACTGGGTCCTTAAATTTGCAAACTTTTTCTTTACATTCCTCACCATTATGTAAATGTTATTATATTACATATTTATTTTAACTGTTCGGTAAGTTTAATGTAACTTTTCTGTCGTGTTACTCGGTTTTTATATTCAGAACATTATACATTGTATAACTCTGGCCTTTGTTCATATAAATAGATTAGGTTGGTTATGTTCCTGTTGAATGTAAAACCACTTTTTGACATTTTTGAAAATAATTCTTGAAGATTGTTATTCTGTTTATATATATATTTTTTTATTTCAGATAATTCATGTGAAATGACATCTAAAACGACAAGCGTCAAGATGCCAACTGTGAAACAAAACTATTGGTTTTTTCGGCATCAACTTTGGCCATAAGATACAATTTCTAAATTCAACCATATTACATAAAGCAAAACACGTGCAAAATGAAAGCTGAAAGACTGATTTAATTTTATTAAATGAAAGCGATTGTATCGCTAGAATTCAGCCATTCCTGGTTACCAATAATCAAGGATGAAATTAATAATGGTTATGTCCTTTTGAACAACCATGTATCGAGATAGTTCATAAGGTTTCTCCTAGGTTATCCCTTATGACTTTAATGAGACCTCTGGAACATCAGAATTTCTTTGGTGTCATTTTTGGCGAATTCCTCGTACCGCTAGGAGCGCCACATGAAATTCTAAAGATAACTCTTTAAAATTCTTCGAATTTGAATGAAGCTTTGTTAATTTACATGATCTTTAGAATTTTTTAGTGCTACCCTGTATATTTCAAATTAGCAGTATATTATCTTTGTTACATCAGTGTTATTGTCAAACATTTAATGTGAAATTGTGAAAGCTAACCTTTTTAATTTGTGTATTTAGTTGTTTAAATTTTTTATTGCCATTAAGAACGGAGTCTGAGTTAAACCCTGAAACGTTGGGAGTATTTGATATGTACAGACGTTCCAGACAATTGTGGTGTTACTCCAAAGAAATCTTAAAAATACAACTATCCTTTAGAAAACAATTAAAAACCTATTTCAAAACTATTGTCTATTGGTTTTATTTGTCGAGATATTTCAATCTCTTGAGCAAATCTATTATATGACTGGATCATTTATAGATTCCATTTATGGAAACACTAAACAAAAACGTCGTTTAATTCTTACTCACACGAATAAAAGTAAACATTAAAACGGCAGAAAATTAAGTGCAAGGTACAACTGAAAATTTAAAAAGATAATTACTCTATTGGGATATTAACCTGAACGGACCGTAAGAGCGCGTCATTTTATAGCTTGTCTTGAGTACCCTTCTCAAATTAATTATATAATGAGATTTTCCCATGAAATTGAAATAACTCATTGTCTCGTATGCCAACCATTCCGGGAGTAATGATGTACCATGTTCGGTTAAACTAACTCGTTTAGAGTTTAATGGTGGCGCTGAGCACGCTATTCAGCATTAACAAATTATATCGAGGTGATTCTTCCCAATGTTTTTGCTAAGTTCGCGGTTTTTGTTTTGGTTTGGTTTGTCAGCTTATTAAAATTGTTAAAGAACTTGTCTTGTACCCAGTAAGTAGTAATGTGTTTATATTAATTCTATATTGATTTAGATAGATTTTGTTAATAGTCGAGTCATTAATGGCGTAAATTCGCAAAATCTTCCTAAATGAAAATAAAAGAACAGTTCCGATTTGCTTGTAAATTAAAGTATTTACATTGTTTATATAATTATTATGTTTTTAAAAATTTGATTGTGGAAGATTGTTTGCCATGAAATTTGAATTGAAATTAAATGAAAAATATGCAAAAGAATTCTATAAATAATTACTTATAAAAATCAAATATCACGTATTTTTATAACCATATGGTTATGTCTACAAATTGTTGTATTGTTATTAAACATCAGTATTTTTGTATATAACAGGAATTTAGAACAGATTGAATTAAATAACAGCAGTATTTCATCTACAATTTTGTGCAGTAATGGTCAGCTATAGGATAAATAGAACAATCTTCTGATTTAGACAGAGTGGAAATGATGGGCCAATTTTGTAGGTATCATGAATTTAACGAGTTATATGAAAAAAATCTCGTTTTATATGCTGTAAATAAAATAACATTTTCATGTATGTATAGTTAATGCGACAATATAATGAAAAGCATTTAGTAGAGCAAGCGTTCCTCTTCAATTGTTATTCAGAAACAATAACAATACAAGAAGAGAAGAAAGAGTTTATACAAAACGTGTTCAAGGCGAAGGGTGTCACCTTTTGGTGCAAGTAATTTTGAACTTGAACTTTAATTTTCAAGGTCATTTAAAGGTATTTTTTAAGTGGTAACCCGTTTTCTTGACACCGGATTCGGGAAGAGCGGGAAATATTACGTCGGAAGTCATATAAATACATTTTTTTGTGATTTTTAGTGATCTTAAGGAGGTCATTTCAGGGTCAAAAGCTGAAAAAACTAGATACAGCTATTTTCAACATTTTTTCGACTAAATAACAGTGACAAAGGCACATGAGTGATAAATATCGAATCCAGTATGCAGAAGTCCTTAAAAAGAGTGACTTTGAGAATGTTTTTCAAGGCCACTTGAAGGGCAAAGTGGATTTTTCGGAAAAACTCTCGTTTATGATACCCGGCCTAAAAAAGCGGCAAATTTATCGTTAAAGTTGGTATTTCTGGGAGACATTCAGCGTAACGTCTCGCTGCAGCACGATAATTATTATTACCCTACAACTTGGTTAATCATATCGCTCATCCTTTGTCTTACATATTCAACTTAAGTATGCAACAAGCAACATGGCCAAAAATACTAAAAGATGCTGAAATAGTGCCAATACACAAATCTGGTGATATCCATGTACTCAAGAATTATCGCCCAATATCTCTGATCTCTAACGTAGCTAAAATTTTTGAAAAAATTATGACCACAAGATTTTTAGATTTTTTTCAGTTACATAAAATTATATCGAAACATCAATATGGATTTCTTAAAAATATGGGTACCAAAGACGCCCTCAGTTATATCACAAACATAATATATAATAGTTTAGATAAAAATAAACCAACTATAGTAACCTTTTTAGATTTAGCTAAAGCATTTGACACGGTAGACTATTCGCTACTCTTGGATAAACTTTATAGATATGGTATACGAGGCAATGCGCATAAACTAATACAAAACTACCTTGATAACAGACAACAAAGGGTTAAAATCAATGCCAAGTTCAGTGATTATAAAGTATTTAAAATAGGTGTTCCGCAAGGAACAATTCTGGGCCCCTTACTGTTTTTGGTATTTGTGAATGATCTCCTAGAAAGTATGGAAGATGAAACCATCGTGTCTTATGCCGATGATACTGCCACTATATTTACAGCAAAGACGTAGCCTGAAGCAGTGTATAAAATGAATATATTACTTAAACATATCTCATCGTGGCTTCTAGAAAATAGATTATTTCTTAACATTGAAAAAACGGTGTATATTACTTTTGGTAACTACAGGGGACAGTGTGCCTGACTGCTGTGATATAAAAATAAATGACCCGTAAACAGAGTAGATAATGTTAAATACCTTGGAGTAAATATTGATTATAATATGAAATGGACCAAGCACATTTAATATGTCACAAAAAAACTAGGTATTTAACCTTTATTTTTAAGAAAATGTTAAATATCATGGATACTAAAACATTACTTTTATTATACTATGCGTTCTTTCACAGTGTCGCCTCATATGGTATTCTTGCCTGGGGTGGTGCGTACAATAATACTCTTTCACAACTGCAGAATTTACAGAATAGAATCTTAAAAATAATTAGTAAAAAAATGACTTATCTGATAAACGTCCACTAAACATGAAACAACAATTCGCATTTGATGCCTTAGTGTACCATTATACCAGTCTAAAACAAAAATTTTCTAATTCAACGAGCATTACAAGAAATAAGAGTATTATCTTACCAAAAACCTATAAAAAAATTAGTGAGAAGAAGAGTACATATGAGGCTACTCTGAGATTTAAGGAATTACCAAACGAACTTAAAGTGCTAAATAATAATACATAATACATAACATGTAATGAAAAATAAAATCAAAAGGTGGATAAAATTTAAAGTTTAATTTAATATTAATGTTAATTTTAAGTGTAATTTTACTGTTTAGATTTAATATAGATTGTACTATACCAGTTCCTAAGTACAGGTACCTGTGTGTCCCTCTTTAGGAATTACATTACTTACTTTTGTATTGTATTGTAATTTTTGGTAATAAATAAAATAAATAAAATATAAACTATTATTATATAATAAATCTCATTGGGCGGGCAGTCAGCCATTTTTGAGGCAAAAAATCAGACAAACTACAGCAAAGAAAGTAGAAATAAGAAAGGCAACAGCGGTAAAGAAATCAAGTAAGCAGAATATAACCTGTAAGATGTAAGAAATATGTTAAACTATATTTTTTTACGTTTTACCAATATTTTCGATAGGAGTGTACAGAGATTGTTTTCTTCTTTTATGCCGTGTTAAATGCCTGATTACTACAAGCATTAAAGGAAATAAACGAAATCAGCAATAATTATTACATATAGTAAGAACGTCTTAAATGATTTATTCAGAAAACAAGAAAATTTATTTCAGAATATATTTTTTTTATTACTGGGATGCGATAATTATCACTCAGTTGCCTGTGTCATTGTTATTGAGTCGAAAAAAATGTGAAAAATAGCCGTTTCAGCTTATTAAAGCTTTTGACCTTTTGAACGACCAAAAAATTGTGTTAATATCACTCCACACGTAAAATGTCCCGCTCTTCCCGAATACGGTGTCAAAAAAGGGTTCCCACTAAAAAAAATTGACTTTCAAACGATTTTGAAAATGAAGCTCAAGGTCAAAATTAATTTCACCAGAAGGTGTCCCCCTTCGCCTTTAACAAGTTTTGTTTGAATTTTTTTATATACCATGCTTAGGAACGACGCAATTCGGGTGCATAGATTAAGGTGGCCCACCCACTATATGTTATATTCTGAGAGGCTTCCCCGGTTATCTATATATAAATAGGCAAAGATTGGGTACCATTTTCTCCTCTATCTCTCAACTGATTTTCTTCATTTTTGTTTTGTTTAGTAGCTACTGACGACCTTCAGTGCAGAATGCTAATATTAATTTATAATATTGGTTCATTCATTAAATAAAATATAATAAAAATTCATTATTTACGTCATAATGTCAACGCCAAACAACTGAATGTGTGGCGTGCCGACGCCGCCAGACTCAAAACATTGAGTAATTATATAAAGAGGGACCAATGCTGTTTATACTTAGAGCATGTACTACTGGAAGTGGCATGCAAGCGTTGTTATTGTTTAGTGGTAAAGTAATCGTTGTATATTATAATTATACAGGGCGATTCCAGATATGTTCAAAATCGTTTTTTTCGTGGGTGGCACATAAGCAGTTGCATATATAGGTGTTTAAAATACAGAGTGCAATTATAACTAATAAAATAATTATATAGGGAAGCCCATTAGCGGTTGAATTTACAGGGTTCTTGGAATAGAAGGTGCAGTAGAATTACAGTTATACAGGGTGGTGTAAAGAATTTTATACAGAGATGCATATACAGGGTGGCGGAAATGGAAATGCAACATTTCGTAACCCATAAGCAGTTGTATATATAGGGAAGATGAAATATAGGGTGAGAGGAATTATAGATATACAGGAAGATGATAAAAAATGTTAGAAACGGAAATGATTTATAGAGTAGCTCACGAAGAGTTCCATATATATGATGATTGAAAAATAGGTCACAGTAGAAAATTATAGTTACAGAAGATAGTTAAAAATTTCATAATATATACATATACAGAATGGTTTACCGGGTGGTTCAAATATGCTAAAAAATATTATGCGTGGTCCATGAGCAGTTGCATATACAGGGTGGTGGAAATATATAATGAGATGGAATTATTATAATTAGGATTTTAATAAATGTTTGAGAATTGAGTGCAATTATAGCTACAGGGAGGTTAGAAAAAATAAATATGTAGGGTAGCCCATTAGCGGTTGCTTTGTTGTCATATTAAATTAAGAATTACGAAATTGAACACAAATAAAGTCCTATGAATTATATCTGAAAAAAACTTGAATTTGTTTACTTATTTGTAGAAGCGAGATGTAAGGCCGACATCTAGGATTTTCGAGGAAACTATCACACAGAGGTTCCGAATCTGGATCCGTTCCGTGTAATTGCTGTTCTCCCTAAAGTCCTAGGATAGAATGTCACGATAAGATTTTCAGGTTACTTAACCTGCCAGAGATATTGACACAATTGGTCGAATTTCGACCACTGGGCGACAGCTAGTAATTATTAACTGGGCTAGGTTCCAGGTAGGAAACTTGTATAAATTCTTCTTTGAAGCTATTATCAAGATACAAAAAGAAAAAAATTGGAAATGAAATATGGTTTAGTTCGAAGTCGGGGCCTCAATCTCACTACTCCCCAAGTCTCACTAGAATACTAAGAACTGAGATATTTCAGAGTGTAGATCGAACTCGGAGTCTCAATCTACTTACTCTGCGAACTTCCCTAAACGACTGAATAAGGTCCTAGATCGAATTCAGGGCCTCAATCTTCCTAAATTAAATACTACTTTACTCTTACACTTTTTCTGTGGACCTGATGAGTATGGTTTATTTCATTTATTGTTTGTTAATTTGTTAATTAATAAGTGGAATTTGTGGTAAGTAAAAATTTACCATTTGATTTAGTTGATCCCATCTATCAGTCTCATTTGTAATAAACTAAAAATTTCAAAATAAAAATTTCCGAGAAATTCTGGTCGAGAGTTCTCGTACCTCGAGAAATAAAAAGGTCGAGAAACCATACATCATAGACAAACATTAAATAAATTAATTCTGAGTAAAAACTTTAAATAAATATTTTGAAAAAATGATAACTATTTTGAAAAAAATATTTTCAGAATCTGAGTATCATCACCTGAAATATTTTATGTCAATAAAATAAATAAAGTGTGCAGATATTGTCTCAGGTCTCCAGATGATCAAGAACGTATATGACGACGAACTGGAGAATGGTATGCCAAATGTGTTTGTAGCGCAAGTATGGGCTTCCAAGGCTATTTCAATCTGGTGTGGGGAGGTATCTCTACACAAACACGGACCCAGTTGTACGCAGTTCAAAAACAGGTACTTTTATTGCCGAAAGATATGTATCAAAATTTAAGGGAAGATAATTTTATTCTCATGCAGGATAACGCCCAACTTCATGTTGCCCGGATTTTAATACTATTGAGCATCTCTGGATACGCTTGAAAGAAGTATTCGGGCTTTGGTACTTACACCTGCGATCCTCGAAGAATTAATATGAGGGCTTTCCGAACAATGAGCGCTTGGTAGAGAGTGTGCCAAGAAGAATGGAGGCTGTTATAGGTGGAAACACGCGATATTAATAAATTGTCGATAAGGCTTTCATTTGTTTTTCTTGTGTAGGACAATTTTGTAAATTTGAATAAATTGTGTAATCCTTGATTAAAATAAACATATTTCCATAAAAAATGAAGCTATCGAGATGAGACCAAAATCTAAATACATTTTCAAATCTTCTAAATAGCTAGATAAGTCTACAGGGTCCTTCAAAATTTGGACTAAAAATAGATTTTTCCTGGTAATATTTGTTTTAAAACTTGGAATATATTATCTTCATTTAAAAGGGTCATTAAAATTGGCCAAATCAAAAAAAATATTGGACTTTGAATTTAGTCAGTATTTTCAGGTGAGTGTATGTATACAGCGTGAGTTTTTTTTGATGATCAGTATGGGGATCTCGGAAACTAGAGGAGATAGAGCAATGGTTAAATTGGCAAAGATTTGCAGTTTTACTGGCCAAATTTAATAACAATTTCGGATTTTTGTAAAAAGTCATGGCTTACTAGATATTTTGAAAAAACGAAATTCTGTCGATTTAGTCAAATCCCTCTAGCTCCTTTGTTTTTGATTTTATAAAAAAAGTGTAAATACCAAAATTGAAGGGAATTGTATTCCGAATATGATTGTCATGTCCTCGTTTGCCTGACAGCTCTCGTTTGCGAGATATGACACAAACTTATCTTTTTAGAATGGAACCATAGTTGGCTATGACCTCAAAAAATCGGACATTTTTAGAGCTTTTCAACGATGTAATACTCGATATAGTTATTCATAAAAATAACGGAGTTATAGATGCTTTTCTCTCTTATTTTCACTTTTAACGTAGTTACTCATGAAATAGATTGATTTATTAATAACTATTCCAAAAAACATTGAACGATTTTTTATTAGGTATATCAGATATAACGAAAAAACTAAATAAGTAGGTACATAATAATGGTTACAATTTATGTTCGAAAAGTCCGCCATTGTTATTTAGACAAAAATTGCATCTTTTTAAGATTGACATTACTGCTTTCCTCACAAACCGCCTATCAATTTCTTCAATTGCTTATAATACCGCCTCCCTTAGGTCACAACTGTATCATACTTTCTTTGTATACTTTGTTTTTAGCGCACCCCATAAATAGAAGTCTATAACTGCCGGCAAACCGGGGTGGCCATTCGCGTGGGCCATTTCTTCCTATCCAAGAGTTTGGATAGATATTATGATGTTGGAAGCACTCAATTTCTAAACGAGTTCTCAAATTCAAATTATACAACATGTCTTGAAAAGTGTATTGCAAGAAATGCAAGTAGCGCTCCCCAGTAAGTGATTCGTCATAGATAAAAGGCCCCAGAATAGTAGACCCTATGATACCACACCAAATATTAAAACCAAATTTTATCTGGGGTCGTCTTTGTTCTATATGGAAAGGGTTTTCTTTAGCCCAGATATGCTCATTGTGTCTATTGAACATACCGCAGTTAGTAAATCTATTTTCATCTGACCATAACAACTTTAATGGAAACTGTGGATTGTCAAGACACCTGTCTCTAAACCATGTACAAAACAAAATACGTCGATGTTCGTCACCAGCATGCAAAGTTTGAGAAACTGAAAGTTTGTACGGCTGGAACTTGTGCGATCTCAGTACCTTAACTACAGTTCGTTGAGATGTGCCAGCTTCTGGGAGTTGATGTAGATGGAATTTGATTTACCGTTGCCAAAACATTTATTTGTGCTGCTTCGTTAATTTGATTACGTTCCTTTGGTGGTTTAGTAAAAGATCCATATTTGCGTAAACTATCGAAAAAGCCTCTTAAATGTACACGTTGACCACGATTAAAATATTTATGAAAGTTTTCCTCAGCTGCACGAACTGAATTTTTATGGCATATGATTAACATTCCACAATATTCAGTTTTTCTTCGTTAGAATATTCCATTTTATCACGAAAACTTGTCCATATCGACTGTCAGTTCAGTACTACTAATGGAATTACTCTCAAATGAGGAAACGTCAAAGTGAAAACAATCTTTTTCATGACTACCTACGTTAAAAGTGAAAATAAGAGAGAAAAGCATCCATAACTCCATTATTTTTATGAATAACTATATCAAGTATTATATCGTTGAAAAGCTCTAAAAATGTCCGATTTTTTGAGGTCATAGCCAATTATGGTTTCCATTCAAAAAAAGATAAGTTTGTGTCCTATCTCGAAAACGAGAGCTGTCACGCAAACGAGGACATGACAATCATATTCGAGATACAATTCCCTACAATTTTGATATTTACCCTTTTTTTATAAAATCAAAAATAAAGGAGCTAGAGGGATTTGACTAAATCGACAGAATTTCGTTTGTTCCAAATATCTAGTAAGCCATGACTTTTTACAAAAATCCGAAAGTGTCATTAAATTGGGCCAGTAAAACTGCAAATCTTTCCCAATTTAACCAATGCTCTATCTCCGCTAGTTTCCGAGATTCCCATACTGATCATCAAAAAAACTCACCCTGTATATAAAATATGACACAAAATATCCCTAATGTCCAATGCTAAAGATAAATTTACAATTCAAGAGCTTAAAGTGCAAACAAATCTTCATCTATACCTTGTCATTAAGTGAAATTTAAACATAAACATTAAAAACTGTTTACTTTAATCTAGACTATCGGAAATGTGATTTTATATCTGATTTTATTTTGTAAATCTTCGAAAATATTCGGGTTATGCACGTTTAGTGTGTTATAGATAACCCACAAAAAAGTCCATACGAGTTTGATTAGGTCAGTTCTTAGCACCTGGTGCAAACTAAGAAAAATTGGCCCAAAATGAAGAATAGGCAAAATAATTGATGTGGCCTTAAAATAAATCACGATACTGGTAAGTCACAATAATGTATAGTTTTAAATGGAAATATTTTATTTTTATGTTTTTGGGGAAATAACACCATAATCTAAATAAAAAGGTGTATATTGAAAGAAAAACCAAACGTTTCAAAGTCGATTCTGACTTCGTTGTCAATGACTTTAAAATATGTATTGAAAATGTAAATTGCAAATTGAAAGTTTGATTTATGACATTTAAGTTGACATAAGAAAAAATTGTTGTTTTTAGATATACAGATAGCACAAAAAAATCTAGAGATCATGTATTAAGTTAAACAGGTTTCAAATTGGAAGAATTTGAAAGACTTTTCTTTAGAATTTACAAGGGGCGTTCCAAGGTACGACTTTTTTGCGATCAAAGAATTCTGCTGTTTCAGTGATTCCATTGTCATAAGGGAAAACTTAGGAAAATCTTATGAACTATCTCGATACTGGGTTGTTCGAAAGGAGATGACCATTATTAATTTGTTCCTTAATTGTCGGTAACCAGATACGATTGAATTCTACAGAACTAGAAGCAATACAATCGTCTTCATTCAAAAGAATTAAGGCAGACTCATTTATTTTTCGTTTTGTGTTATGTTGTTCTTTGTGAAGTATGGTTGAATTGTCAAATTGTATTCTATGTCCTAGGTCCCATGCATGTTCACAAATTTTCGATTTCAAATTGTCGTTTCTTTATGTAATTCTTGTGTTCATTTATTCGTACGTTTAATGGTCTCGATGTTTCTCCAATATAAAATTTATTGCATTCGCAAGGAATCTTGTATATGCAGTTTGTTGAGTTCTGAGTTTTGTTGGTTGGTTTTGTTTTCGATATTGGTGATTTCCGTGTATTTCTTGTTTGGAATGTTGTTTTAACATTAAATCTGTTGCCCACCCTTTTCAATCTTTCTGACAGACCCTGTATATATGGTATAGTTGTAACTGTAATGTGGTTGTCCTGAGTAGCAGTTAATAAGAAAACATAAAAATAATCAAGAATATGCTGCAAATAACATTTAGAAGACAATTGGAAATATTTTAGTTTTATAATTTTTTTTACAATATATTTGAAAAGACCGTAATTTTATCAGTAAAGCATTTAATATAAATGAATCTAATATTTAAAAATGACCACGTATTAAGAAAAATTCGCTCAACAGCTATATACAGGGTGTCTCAAATATAAAGGGATAACATTGCTATCTAAGAAACGGTAAAAGATACGAACACACTTAACGGGAGAAACAGCTGCATATTTTAGATCCCATTCGATTACTGGAGGCAAAAATATGCTATCTCTTGCCGTGTCAACTCATACTAGGAAAACCATAAATAACATTTTTTCTTTTTTGACTGTATTACTTTTATTTTAAAAAATATCTAAAAATTGTAAAGGGAAAAGTTGTTTTGACTCATATGTTTACAGAATCGGCAGTCATCAAATCTTCACTGCTACATTTTATTTCGTCTGCGCCATCATTAAGTATTTATTTTTAAATATGGACCTTTTTTAGACTATCGATAAAGCATTAGAAGACTATGACAATTATATGTGTGAAGTTTTATATGACCTTTTGAGAGAAAAAATAATCATTAGAGTAAAAAAATAGTACTGTTGTATGTAGCCTAAATAATCCAATTGAATATTTATTTCCATGACAGGAAAATCTATACATTTTTTGCTTGTTTTTCTTGAGTGGTAAAGCGATGTAAATGGAACAATCGAAAATATTTTAAAAATTCATATTTTATTTTTTATAATTTAAAAATCAAGATTTTTCCTTGATGACGTCTAAACTATAAGTTGTAATGAATATATGAATAAAGTAATTCTAGGTACTAGCAAGATCTATGGAATACAATCGACAAAATTTCTTTTGTTGCTTTGCAAATTGTATAAAGTATAATTTTTGCAATAATTAATTACTTCTATGGAAAAGCAATGGACCGACAAAGATTTAAAACTAAAAAATTGATGTACCTGATTAAGCAATAAGGGTTTAATACTTTTTAAGCTCTTTACTTGTTAAATTAAGATAAAAAATCTCGTGATAAAATATTCAGTATATTGGCAACAATTCAATTTACAACAAAAATGAGTTGCTTAATTGATTTTACAGCGGGGAAGAGTCTGGTGATTGCGTTATTGTTAATAGTTAATCTATGATTTGTAAATTTCATTAAAAAATTAAAAATTATTGGTCCTTATTTTTTGAATTCACAATACATGGTGAGCTTTATTTACAATTTTTCACGAACTTTTTACAAACTACATTACAAAGACTTTTTTCTGATGTGAGTGACTGAAATGCAATAGACCGATCATTTTGGTACGACCAAGGCCGAGCTCCAACGCACAACACACGTATTGTTAGAAATTTTCTGAACGAAGTTGTTGTTAATAGATGGATTGGAAATGTGGAACGATTGAATGATCGCCTAGATCCCCCAATTTGAGCCGTCTCGACTACTTCTTATAGGGTTATTTAAAGTCAAAATGTATATTTCAATAGACCAGACGATATTCCAGATTTGAAAGTTAGGGTTATAGTAGAAATTAAAAACATAACTCCTGTGGTTCTACCATTCCAAGACCCATCTCCAGTTTTTTTTTCGGAACTGTGGTTCTGTCAAACTGGTAATTTAAGTTTGGCGTCTATTAGAATAAAGATTAGTTATTTCATAAAATGGAAAGAAAAACATCAACCCGAAAGTGCGGTGTAGTTGATTGTGAAAACACACCAAGAAAAAATTCAAAATTACAATTATATCACTTTCATGGATTTCTAGATCAATTAGAGATGAAGAAAAAATTGCAGCAGTTCGACATCATGGGTAAATAAATTTGATTTCCACGTAACTGAAATTTTTTAATTACAGCAGTGGGGCAATCCATCTCAACCAGAAACAAATTCAATAATTTGCAGTGGTCAAATTGTTTGGGAAAATAGCAAACAATGTACATAACAAAAGTAACAATCCTACTATTTTTCCTGCAATATGTATATAAAAAACCAAAATCTTCATGCTGGTTTGTGGGCTGTGGCCTGAAAGATTACGAGTACCTATGACAAGAAAAAAATACATCTTCAGGAGTCGATGAAGCTCCAATTGAAGTTAACAATAGTAAGTAAATATATATAAGAAAAAAACATTGACTTTATTCATTATACATAATTTATTGGTAGATTTCACTGACAATGAAGTTTTAATGGATCAAGATAAAAATTTTGAAGTTGAAGCAAGGATAATAAAGCAACAACAGATGCAAATATACATGTTAATTCACAAAGAAATGAATATTGATTATAAATTATTTATAGATTTTGTAATAACTAATAATAAAGAAGCGCTCATTAAAAAATAAAAATAAGGAGAATAAAACGTGATATTTATTTAAAAGAGTATAAATATTGATATATTACAGGAAAGATAGTTGAATTGTAAACTATGTATCTACATTGTTTCATTTTTCTGCTCCTTCGAAATGAGCACAGCAAATCATTGAATATATTCCTGGTTGCTATGGCTTTTCATCCCTCCTGTAATTAAAAAGTTACTTTTTTCCTTATTCCTAAAAGAAAATGTTATTAATTAAAAAATAAAAAAATATGTTAACCTTAAATTTCAATTTATTTTGGAAAGAAAAGTATTTACATGATTAACTTTTCTGATTACAAGAGCTATTTAATCTTATTTTTGTTAACAGAACAACAATTATAATTCATTTTATGTATTTAGTAATCACTAAAACCGTGGAAATTTAAAATTGACCTTGACGACGAACTGCTTTAATCCATTTTTTCCTTCCTCTCCGATTCCTATAGAAATCCAGGAAAACTGTAGAATTGTAATTTTTGATTTTTCCCTGATGTATTTTCAAAATCAACTACACCGGACTTTCGGTTTGATGTTTTTCTTTACATTTTATGGGATAACTAAATTTTAATCTAAAACACAGCAAACATAAATTACGGCCTTGACAGAATCAGCGTTACACAAATAAAACACGAGATGGCGCAACTGCCTATTGTCAAAGATACTTTACTAGCGTATTCTACATATTTTCATACTGTAAATTGTCAAATTGACAATTGAAATCGCCCTGTTTCAGTTTTTCCAACAAATTTATAATAACGGCAAAATCAATTTATTTTTACATCATGGACCGCAATGTATACATACATACGCGTACTCGCATACACATATATCATATAAATACAAGAGTTTTCAGGAAGTGACATGAAAATCCTCTATAATTTTCTTACGGTTTTATCATCGTCAAAACTAAAAAGGATGTTTGGGATTTGATATGTTAAAAACCGGAACAGCAATCGACAATTCGATTGTCATTAAGACACAGTGAGTGCCCGCAGGTTTAAATGAAAGGGGGCTCGCCGTTTTTACCCACTTATTATAACGATAGGCATTTAATTCGCCATTTAGTAAATACAGTTGATGTTTAACAATTCCCTGTTATTATTGACGCTAATGTGATACCTCACAACATATGCCGGCCGATAGGAAATGCGATGTTCTTAATTTCCAAATGGAAATTATGTCTTTTGGTAATCTGATCGAATTTCAAAATGAGGGCTTTTAATTTGAAGATAACCAATTCTTCAAAGTTATCGCTGTTTAGCATCTATTCGATATCGTTTTAATGGTGTTAAAACTCGAAATGCGTTTAGAATTAGTTGGTGGGTACGTAATTTGAATAAATTTTATGAGTTTAAATTATTTTTTCGTGAACGAATAAACGATTTAGGAAATGTTTCTCGAAATACGTTAAGTTCTAATATTTTGTTAAAGTAGGACAAACCGACTATTTTCTTGTTAAAGATAAATATCTTGTAGAGAATATACTGCAGTGAAATACAGAATGGCGAAATAAAAAATTAGTGTAACCTTTAAGCATTGTTGAAATAAAACTTTTATGGTGTAGCAGATATTACGATTAAACTGAAAGCAAGTAAGTTTTCTTATAGTTTATTTGTATTTACTGATAATACAGTGTGCACGGAACATACCAAATAAAATCTATCCAGATAAAAGAAGAAAAAATCATCAGACACGACAACCTTAATTTAATAATGCCCAAATTTGGGCAATAGATTTCTCATGACGTCATTAACCTTGTCAGTATAACGTCATACACATTTTTTAAATGGTAACTCCAATATTTGATACATCGATTTGAAAGGTCTAGTAATTCTACAGACATGCCGTTTATATTTCAAATCGGTTATATCACGAGTTTTTCTAGAAAAAAATCTCTTTTATTTACTTAAACCAAAAAAATCAACAGGAATTTATAAATGTAAAAACAGAATAACAAAAAATCAAAGCAAGTCTTCAAATTGGCCCCCATTTACTAACTGACAATGAACAATGCAATTTTCACTTCAGGAGTGATTAGTCTGATTTCTTCCATTATTCTTAACTTTTAACCTTCAATACTATTGTCGACAATTTTTGAATTCAGATAACATAAAGAAATCGAGCGAAGTTAGGTCGGGAGATCTAGCAGGCCATTCAGCCGGCACTCTGCTACCAATCCATTTGTTTGGGAAAATGGTATGGATCCACTAATTTCAGACAGTGAATAATGTGGCGGTGCACCGTCCTGCTGGAACCATAGAACATTATCAATCATACAGGGATGGGCTGTTTTTGGAAAGACTCCTGCAATTGCCGGTATTATGTCTTGCTGTAGTATTTCTAAATAATTCGCACCATTTATTGGAGCTTCAATAAAAAAAGGAGCTATGACTACGGTGCCGACAGCCCATGCCTATACGTTGAGCCTCTGTGGGCGTTATGTATGTGCTTTCATCAGCTAGTGGGGGTAGTCGTATGCCCAATATCTATAGGTCTGCCTATTGACAGAACCATTTAAACAAAAAGTTGCTTCGTCTGAGAAAATCATACGACTTAAAAATTGCCGATCGTTATGGCATCGCCCATTCATTGTTTCACATAATTCAACTCTTCGGCCAAAATCTTCATTAAATTCTTGTACCAAATGAACTTTGTATGGATGTCATTTTTTCTGCTTTAGGTATTTCAAAACCGAACACTGACTTATTATTCCTTGCTGCTATGCGATCTGACGACTTGTTGACAAACGATTTTCTTCAATTGTTAATAAAACATCTAATTGTTTTTCTTCTGATGTTGCTGATTTAGACTGATCTCTTACATGAGCCAAGTTCCTAATTTTGGTCTGTACCTTACTTATGGTTGATCTTGTAATAGGCCGATCAGCAAGGGCTGCTTTAGGGAGGAGCAAATTAGAAAAAACAGTTGTCCTAGGGCGGGATAAATGGGAAAAAATTTTTGGTTCACTGGAGCAAGTCAGCAAATGTATGGGAAGCTTTTATGGCTTATGGCAGGTTTTTCAGGTCCCCCCACCATCAGTTCACTGATGTAGATCAGGTTACTTATTATTAAATAATTCGCGCAAACTTGTTTTTGTGTGCGAGTCTTATCTCTGTAACCGGGCATATTTAAAATTTCAATATGTTGGGTTTCATTTAGTGCAATCAAAATTATAATTCAGGTGTATCAACTATCGAATTGGACATTTATTATGATAGAAACGTATTGTTCGAGAGAAAACCGAAGTGATAAAGAGCCCAACATTGATCTTTCACAAAACATAAAGGTTCCAGAAAAACACTTGTTAAAAAAACATTACTGCAGTGTTAACCATCGAATTTGAAAATCTCATTACTTATTGTAAGCAAGTAAATGGTGGCCAATTTGAAGATGATTTGAATGAATCACTTTTCTTATAATTTTAGTAAGAAATTAGACGTTTGTGATAACTAAGGTGATAGGCATACATTATACAGTGATGGGCAAATGTGTGGAACCAAGTAAATATCTCTGGAATTATTAGAGATATCAAAATGGAATTTGAAAGGTGGATACTGCAATAGATTGCCTATTTGTTTTCAATTTTTTTTACAATTTTGAACTTCTTGTTTTACCGGAAGCAATGTTGATTTTAAAATTTGCAATGAAACACCTGTATAGTATTTTAGTTTCTGATGAAACATTTTATTGCGAATACAAAAATATCGGGTTTGATATTGTTTACTTCAATACCTACCGAGATATTAACAGATTAATAGAAAAATTCGATGGTAGCTAAACTCGGTTCAGATTTCATTTACGCCCGATGTAAACAAACCGCTCGGTAAGGATTTGTATTTCTATTGGCCAATCGGTGGCATTATACCGTCAAAGCCAACAGCACTGCTTGTTCCATAGTCGAATACACGTGCGTTTGTTTAAATCAGGCGCAAATTAAATCTGAATCAAGTTTAGTAGTCCATGAAATTCATTGCAGAAGTGACAGTAGTTGTCAAAATAAGTTATTATTTTTTTTATTGGAACGTAAAAAGATTGTATTGTTTTAATTTGATCGTAAAATGGCCGAATTAAGTGAAAGAGAAAGAATAGAAATGTTAATGATGATTGGGTATGGGGAGAGGAAAAGGACGCATCAAGAAGTTTGTGACCTTTTTAACATTGTTCATCCGAATACACAAATATCCCGTTCAGTAGTGACGAAAACTTTGCGAAGGTACGACACATGTGGAACTGTTAGCAATTTACCAAAAAATGCAAGTAATGAAGGTGTAGCTCAAAATGTTGCTATACCTTTAGAAGAAAATCCTCACTTATCCACTACCGACCTCGCCAATATGCATGGAGGAATTAGCCGTCGTTCAGTAGGAAGGATATTAAGGCGAGAAAAATATTATCCATACAAAATTCGCCTCGTTCAAGAACTCTCCGAAGACGATTTCGACAGACGTTTGCAATTTTGTGAAACGATGATGGATATTTGTAACCGTGATAATAATTTTATAAGAAATGTGGTGTTTTCAGACGAGGCTACATTTTGTTTAAATGGTACGGTTAATCGACATAACTGCCGCTACTGGCCCCAAAGTAATCCTAATTGGGTACAAGAGGCTCATACACAACATCCCCAAAAATAGAACGTTTGGACCGGCATTTATAACAACAGAATCGTGGGACGGAGATAGGTATTTACAGCTCTTTGAGACACAAGTTATTCCGGCATTGGAGGTAAATGGACAATTACCAAATAATATCTGGTTTCAGCAGGATGGAGCACCACCCCATTACGCTCGCATTGTTCGAGATCATTTAGATATGACATTTCATCACAGATGGATTGGAAGGAGGGGTACCTACTTATGAATAGTTTGCACGAAGTCCCGACCTTAATCCATTATACTATTTTCTGTGGGGTTACTTAAAGTCTAAGGTTTATGTTGATAGACCAAATAATTTGCAAGAATAACTCAAGACATCCAGAGAATTACACCAGAAGTAATAGCTAATGTTACTTGAGAATTTAAAAACCGACTTGCTTATTGTCAAGAAGTAAACGGTTCTCAGTTTGAACATCTAATACATTAAGTTTAGTTAAGTTAAGTTTCAATGTTTTGAAAATCACTTAGATTTAGTTAATAATTATGATTATGTATTTCTTTAATGGATATTAGATTTTTCCTTTCCTTAATTACTTTTCTGTTAATACTCGTATCTCGGTAGGTATTGAAGTAAACAATATCAAACCGATATTTTTGTATTCGCAATAAAATGTTTCATCAGAAACTAAAATACTATACAGGGTGTTTCATTGCAAATTTTAAAATCGACATTACTTCCGGTAAAACAGGAAGTTCAAAATTGTGAAAAAAATTGGAAACAAATAGGCAATCTACTGCAGTATCCACCTTCCAAATTTTATTTTGATATCTCTAATAATTCCAGAGATATTTGCTTGGTTCCACACATTTGCCCATCACTGTATATACGGCTATGCCAACAACTGGTGTGTTTGGTCGTTTTTACTACTATATGCTTTTTGAAAGAAAGACGAAATATCATCTCGAACGAAATTTCGAGTTGAAAGATCTAATTCTGTTTCAGATTTTCAGATTCATACATTATTTCTCCACTCTAATTACGAAAATTATTAGTTTACGATTACCTGTAATTAATTAAACGAGTTCTTACAGCAGATACTTAAAATGTGCTCCATCTTCGGGCTGATATAAATGAATCCTGCTTGTAAATTCTTGTCGTACTCGTTCGAATGTATGAACTGTAACTGTCCAGCATTCTTCAATAATTCGTTGATTTAAAACGTTAATATTGTTGGGTTCCGTAGGTTAATATTGTAGGCTCCTATAGGACCTCGGCGCTCAATCCATCTATCACCATATTTTCCATCCAGGTAACCTCTTACTGCTCCATAAAAATCGCAGTAGCACCATCTTGTTGAAATATTATTTCCAAATTACGGAATTCATCTGGATTATCTTCCAGAATTTCAAGGACGGCTTAATTGCATTTTGTAATATCTTCAGATATATCTCACCGGTTAAGTTTGTACTGAGCAAAACAGGTTTAACTCTGTGGTTTCCTAAATTGTTCACTTTGTCTGAAAATTAATATGTTTTTCACGAAAGAAATGCGGATTTGTGACATTTCGATACAGTACATTTTGTGTGTACAAATTGCCATTGAAGAAAAAGTACTTCCATCACTAAAACAAACGGTTTTTCTGTAGTTTCGGATTTATTTTATTTGTCATAATTTCACAGAATTTCAGTCTTCAGTCGAGGTCGTCATCTGATAGTTGGTGCACCGATGGTGCACCATTTTTAATTTGCCTGTGAGAAATTTGTGTTTTACCAACATCCTATGTACTTTGACTAATAGATAGACGCAACTTTAGCTGTAAAAGAAATTGTGTTTACTACCATTTGTGAAATTTAAGTTTAATTTTAAACTTCTGAAGAAAATAAGTCCTCCATATAGTAGGGTCTGGGTCTGGGTCTCTTTAGATAAACGTTCCGCTTCTTGAAAACTTTTTCTGCCTTCACAAACTATAAGAAAACTGCTACTTCGTCGGTTTGAGTAAGTACCATTTTCCTTATGTAATTGTAAATATTTAAGCTATAAAGTTATTTACAAAAACTTTGCAAAATACTAATTACTAGAAAACTAACGAGAGGCGAACTGAATAATCACCATTAATTAAGCCTGAAATAATTATAGAATTATATAATTTATCCATTATAATTGGTTTGAACCCTAACAAAATTAAAATATTGGCGTAGGTATTGTCAATACCTTCAAATGAGCCATCATTTGGTCCTATTTGAAATTAGTGTCTGCAGTGGCCCTTTGACCTCATCTGTTACTGTTACGTCATCTGTTAGTAAGTTTACAACAGTTCATTTTCACCCTCCAAATTTCGTTAGAGTAAGTATGACCGTTCAAAAGATACGAAGGTGAGTAGACTTTTGACAGTATTTGTGTTTTAATTTTATTGTTTGATTCAACATTCAACCAGGCTATTTTGCATTGTGTTCAAAGTACTTGGCTTAATAATTTTAAACATAAGTAGGGAATGACTCAATTTTCTTGCGTTTAAAAATTATAAAAACTATATACTTATGTCTATTTCTCACAACGAGTCTTTTTATTCGATCTACTACATGATGCGACTTATTTTTTTAACATATTTATGTAATTTAATTAAGATTAGGATTTTCGTTTTATTTTGCCATCAACTTTGAGTTTAGGGAATAGATTATATTCTCAAAACATTTTAAACAAATTATTTACCAGAGCAATATATTTGTAGTTTTATTGACTTGCACTTTGATTTGATATATTACGTGATGAGTTGAAAAAATTGTATTTCACCTAACTTTACAATTTGCTCCCAAAATTAATATCAGGATTTTCGCTTTTCCGGTAAATTGTGAGTGAGGTCCTATATTCCTTTTTAGGCTCCGGAGTTCCGAAGGTAAAGGGTTATATTTTCTTTAATACATTGTAAACAAATTGTTTTAAACATATGAAAAATTACATTTGTCTTCATCATAAAGAGCCCTTTCATTTGATAGATTACATAATATGCCTCAAATTATTAAAAATTTTTATTTAATTTAATTTTATAACTTGCTTTCCTGCCAAGTGTGTGGTGCTATATTCTGTGTTGATTTTTGTATATTTTCGTTAATATTTTTTTAACAAAATTTTTTGAAAATATGAAAAAATATGTTTATATCCCTTTAAGTCGACATATTACAAACGCACTTGAAAAAAATATTTTTTTCACTGTATAATTTGACCCCAAAATTATTACTATGATTTTTGCTTTCTTTTATATAGGAAAGTACTTAATAAAAAATGTACCTATAAATTCACAATCCGAAAATGCAACTATATAAATGGTATTCTATTTTAATTGTCAATACTGCCATGGGTTTCTGGTCGACCTAGCTTGAGAAAATATATCATGACATGTACCAAATTTGGAAATTTTTTTTTATAATAAGATAATCAATCATCTTCTATAGACTATATGAAAAATTTCAGTTTTTGAACCATAATATTTTGACGTTTATCTATGCTGGGGTAAATATATTACTAAAGTCAATAGAAGCAGCTGAAGGTCCTTCGTTCATGTACCATACCTGAGCTTAAATATCACTGAAAATCGGCCTTGGTACTATTGGTATTCATAGTTTGTAACCAACTTTAGAAATATAACACCAATCTTGACTTACCTTCATTAAATCGTTGATATTTCATTCTTACTAAAACTTAATTCTGAATACATTTTTTGGAAATTTTAACTCGTATAGTTGCAAGAATAATTAATTCTTGTTAAAGTAAATTGCAACTATAAAAGAGTGTTAAAAAAGTTTTATTGTTCATAGAACAATATAATCATTCTTAAAAAGCTTAGATCCAAACAAACAATCTAACATATATTTTTTTACATATTTATATAATTTAACTATTTACTATGTGTTTTATAATTTTTCATTAAAATGTTAACGTCTGAGAATCACACATTAAGTACCGGAACTATTAACGTAATTTGTGAATTAAATTCATTGTAAGAAAACAAAGAAATTACATTTATATGGTCATAAAAATGTAAATAAAAGAGTAATGTTTGTTCTTTCTGACGTCAAATCCTTGTGCTACTGGGTTAATAATTTATGACATTTCCTATTACACGTATTCTACAGTAGTAGTTGAATACAGCTGCCGATCGCGAGGTCGTCGAATACCTACAATGTTTCATATTAATGGCATTCATTATTCTGCTATGTATGCGTGTATAAAGTCTGGTCACCATAATTTCAAATATATTTTAGCCAGGCAATGTTATAAATAATTCTAACGATTTTCCGATTAATTTGTATGAGTACCTAAATTTTGTATGTATGTGTTGACCTAGGTGTGTGCAGGAACGATCGCAGCCAAAAATTTGGGATGGGTGTCGTATAATCTTCAAAATTATTTTTAATACCAATTTCAGATGGGTTAAAATTCCATTGATTACATGAGACAGATTTTACTCACCTGATAAAATTTAGGTATTTTTTCTTCATCTTACTAGAATTACACTGTAGGTCTGACAATAAAAGATTTTATATTTTTTAATTGATAAATGTTTATTTCAAAATATTTTACGGAATACTGAAAAGTACATTAATTGTGGACATTTCCATTTAGGTAGTTACAATAATAATAAAACATTAAAAAATATATAACCTACTTTTACCTATAACTAAAAAGCTAAAAATAATTATAACAAAATACAACTCTAGCAAATAAATAACACATTCAATGTTGTTAGGTACCTACCCAGGAAGTAAAAAATGTAAACATTAAAAGGCGCTCATTCTGTACAAATTAATTACCTACCAATCTAGTATATTTTGAAGCCGGTGCCAAGCAAATCTAAAATCCTTCATTGCGTAATTATCTACTAATTCATCAAACTTGATTGTTGCTTGGCACCGACTTCAAAAATATACTAGATTGGTAGGTAACTAATTTGTACAGAATGAGCACCTTTTAATGTTTACATTTTTTACTTCCTGGGTAGGTACCTAATAACATTGAATGTGTTATTTATTTGCTAGAGTTGTATTTTGTTATAATTATTTTTAGCTTTTTATTTATAGGTAGAAGTCGATTATATATGTTTTTTAATGTTTTATATTCAACTTTTTAGTTTTTTTTTTAACTCAGGTAGTTTTCATTCTTTATTTTTAATTTTGTATGTATAACCTTAATAACATTACACAATGATACTTTCTCATTTAAATTGATAGGTAAATCTTTACGAACAAAATGTACTAGTACGCGTTGACTTAATAAGCCCAAAATATATTTATGCCTTATGGACTACGCTATGTAATCTTTTTTCAACTTTTTTTGACAACCCTGTATAACTATAGATAATTCCACTGCAACCTATGTACCAACCATCCTGTACATACGACTGCCCATGGACAAGCATACATTTGTTAGCTGCCTTCTGTAAATTATAGGACAGAGTAGAATCCATCCCATATTTACGGAGTCAAATCCGTTCTATATTTCAACCATAGTATATAACTCCTTGTGGGCTACCCCATAAATTATTTCATTTTTAACATTTTATATGATCGCCCTGTGTAACATTAATTTCTCTCCACAGTTTTTTAATCACCGTATATAATTTTAATTTCACATTTTTTCCAACATTTTTATACCACCAATCGTCCACTACACCCTATATGCCATACATCCTGTATATACAGCTAAACGGCCTAACTTATATTTCAATCATCATATAAATGCAACTCCTTCTGTCACTTTACTTTGTGATTTTGTTTGCTATAACTAAACATCCTGTGAATAAACCCACAAATAGCAGTTTAGATTGACTTGATATGTGTTGTCACTGAATTTTCTATTAGGCCGGGAGAATGTGACAACCAAAAGCACCGTCTTCGCAAAAAGGAAAAATTTTCATTTAAATAGGTATTTGCCGGGTATACAAACAAAACGAGCTTGGTACTCATTGATTTAAGGAGCCGAAAATACTATGCTTTACTACCTATATGCTTGAGATGTTCATAGAAAATTTTTGAATTCGCAATTAAAACTTCCAGTGTCAAAAATTACCGCACTATTATATTGAAATTAATATATTTGAGGAAATGTCCGTTATGTCATTTCGATGAAATTTTTGATAAGAATTTTGGAATTTTCGGCGATTTTCTACAAAACTGCAAGTTGCACGTCGCAGAAAAGTATATGAGAGCACCTAAGGATCTTCCCTAATAGATTAAACTTTAAAAAACTATACACATCATTCACAAATTTTATCACTTTACCAATAGAATTCTTTTCCAGAATTTGAAGTTTCACCAATCCGGATATATACTCTATTAAACAAGACCATATTCATTCAAAACGGTGCACCACAGGAGAAGAAATCAGGTAACATACATACAAAAAAAAGCGAAAAATAAATACGCGACGAATTGATAACCTCCTCCTTTTTGGAAGTCGGTTAAAAAACAACAAATTATGTTCATTTAAGTTATGATTTTTGTTAGTCTATTCTTTCTAATCGATTTTTCTTTAATACAATATTTATTGTTTGAATTATAAAATAGTATATACGACGAAACAATAGAGAACAATACCTAAGTCATGAAAACGATTGAAAATGTACTCCATTTCATGGCATTTAGTAAAGAAATCGATTCTGCACACCGTCATTAGGAAGATGGTTTCCCTAGAAAACTAATAGGTACATCGGTATTGCCTGGAATACACCGCAATTTTTCTTTTTCTATAACTTAATTGCAATAAACCAAAGCAAATTTTCCAAACAATCCATTAAATTTTTTTATTATTAACAATAGACGTTCAATAACAAAACGTTGTGATTTTCAATCAATTAAAAAGTTTATAAAACCCAAACCCTGAAAAATATCAGTAAAATAAATAAGTAATTTCACATGTTTTATTATAAGCTCATCATTCCTGAAAAACGCAGCATATAGCGTAATCTGAGGAAAGCATAATACACTCCTAAAGCAGTAATGCTGTATATACCTATCACTTTTCTTCTCCGGCTTCTTCTATTTTTAAATATTTTGTTGCATATACCTGCTGTTTGGTTCAATCTGTAGCTTCCTTCTTGCCTGTAACCATACTTCCTCATCCAACAATCCCAGTTACTTCATTTCTTTTGCAATTCTTTAAGACGATCATTGATACCATAGCAACATCCACAAATTCCGTAATCTCTTTTTCTGGTGGTAATTGTAGTTTTAGTATTCCATCATACGTATTCCATATTAGTGGTCCAAGCAAAGATCCCTGAGGTACTCCTCCTGTCACTTTAGACTTTTAGATGGGTAAAAACTTATGAGTTCGCCTGTTAATTTGAGGCACCCATTGAAGATGAGTTCCGTGTGTTGTTATCATTTCGTGCTAATACATATCCTTATTGAAAATCAAGGTGTAGTATCTAAGAGCAGTTTATGGAAACTGCCCAGAACACTAGTTGCCTTCTTATAGAAAAAACTCTCTCGCAGGATTAACTGTGAGAAAGCAGGTCTACGGATTTGTCAACTAGTTTTCCTGTTGGGATGTATTTTGTGTTATACTTATCTGTTTGATGTGACGTTTCGATTCCTTATCAGGAATCGTTGTCGAACAATGTTTTTTGAAGTGATTTACACAATATTCGTAGCTTAAATTTTTGGCAATGTCAATTGATTATATGTTATACGGATGGTTAAAAAATGTTATATGCAGTTGGATATATAGGACTGTTGCCTAGAAGAATTGTAGTTAAGAAAATGTTAGAAAAATAAATGAATTATTGGGTAACCCACAAGGTGTCTTATGTGTATGATGGTTGAAATTAGGGCGGAGTAGATTGATAGTTATAAAAGGTATAAAAATTTACCAACAGAAAGTGTTTATAGGGTGGGTCATAGGCAGTCACATATAAAATGTTATAGTTATACAGAGTGTAACATATTGCAGTGCAGATTTTTTGGCAGATGATAGTACTGATTAGTATGAACTAAAAACTAAAAGTTTTTGGAAATTTCGGTACATCTGGCAACCTTGCCATGTATGAATAAGCCTAGGCAGTATGGAAAGAGTATACTAAAAACTGAAATGTATTTAAGTTTTGAATTTCTATGATGGCTTTTAGAAATATGTAGTTTTTATAATTATTTATGAGACAATATTAGTGCTACTTTTCAACAGATCCTTAATAAAGTCATTTAAAAGAAGAGCATTATGAAGAAATTCTTTTCAACATTTTTTTCCTTGAGTAAGCATTTAGTAAACATAACTTGTCTACATTGAAATTTCCAGAAAAAAACTAAGAATCAAAATGTAAATACCTAAAACGTGTCTCCCGTTACCCGACTTTACCAAGATAGAATTAAGAAAATTTACAAGTAACATGAATTTGCAATAAAAAAGAACACGAATATTCTGTTGTTTTTTGTTCCATGTTTAACATTTCCCCATTCATATTTCTTAAACAAAAACAAAAACTTCACAGTTGTTTCCTGAATCATAGTTGGGGCATCTTTACTTAATGTTTATGCACTTATTAGAAATATCACCACAAAAATAAAACATTCAAAACAAATAAATATCACCTTGCTTTTTGGCAATACGGAACCTGACCGTCCGTAATAAATTCTTTATTGTGGTCTGCGAACAAAAGCAAAGAACCGCTGTTACCAGGACTTTTGTTTTATTAACTCTCATTTTTCAATAGGAATTGTAGATGATTTTGATTTACTGTTCATTTGTTGCGCAAATAAAATATTACACTTAAAAGCTTACTTTGATTTTTGAACAATTGTTTGTCGTAAACTATAAATTTCGTGGCATACTCATGACTTCCAAAAAGGAGGAGGTTATCAAATTTTTTCGCTTTTTTTTTTGTATGTATGTTACCATTCATATATTCTTGTTTAATAGAGTATATTGAAACTTCAAATTTTAGAAAAGAATTCTAAACACAATGGAAATCGTAACTTCACTCCCTTCCTGAACGTGCAACTTGCAGTGCAGATAATGGGGCATCTCCAACGTAATAGTGCGGTAATTTTAACATTATGCACTTAATATGTAGTAAAGCATAGTACTTAAATGAAAACGTCAAATACCTATTACATTCAAACTTTTTGTTGTCTCACGAATTCAGTAAATGTCAAATCTGGTACCTTGCTAGTTATTCACAAAGTAAAGTGGCAGAAGGAGTTGCATTTATATGAAAATTGAAATTGGCAATACGCAGCCGTATAACCTGACGTTTGTGGTATAAAAATGTTGAAAAAAATGTGAAATTAAAATTATATAGGGTGATTAAAAAAGTCGATGTGGACATAAGCAAATCATATACAGGATGGTTGAAATATATGCTGGAGTTGAATTATATTTATAATAAATTTCTTTTTAGCCTTTATTGGAGAGGTACACAGGGGTCATAAAATGTTAAAATTAAATAATTTATGGGGTGCGATTTGACGTAAATATAATGGAACTTTGTCCTATACTTTACAGAAGAACTAACAAATTTATGCTGTACGTGGGCACGTATGTACATGGTTGGACATAGGTTGGAGTGGAATTTTTGTACAGGGTTTCAAAAAAGTTGAAGAAAAGTTACATGGCGTAGTCCATAAGGCATAAATATTAAGTCAACGATACTGGTACATTTTGTTTGTAGTCAATTTAAATGATAAATTTTTTGTTATGTTGAGGCTTTCGATTTACTGGTTCTGTCTATTAAGGTACAAAATAAAGAATGAAAAAAGTTCAAAAAAACTAAAGTTGTTGCTGTTTCTAGCAAATAAATGGGTACCCAAATAACACATTAAAAATTCTGCTTACTTTGAGTTTGATGAACTTTGAACAGATTTGTTTCTCGTATGAGCACCATACAACTTCGCGGCATATTTTTAGCTTTTTAGTTATAGGTAGAGTCTTTTTTATTTATACTGATCAGTTCTATCATCTACCAATATATCTGCACTAATGATGTAACACTATGTATAGAGTGGTTCAAAAATTTGTAGAAAAAAATGTTACAAAGGCTGGCCCTTAAGCATAATCAGAGTGGTTGAAATATATTATCAAGTGGAATTATTATAATGAGTATTTTAATAAATCTTAGAGAATTGACATTAAACTGATTCATAACAAATGTCCAATTATTTGAATATATGTTAAGAAACCTGGAATTTTCAAGTTCTGTAACCCAAATATAGATATATCTTAATATTTAAAAAACCATATGACACCTAAGGTAAAATCATCTCATATCATTTTTTTCACTTGTGTACGAGGTTCGACAGAAAATATGACTTTTGTCTAATAGTAAAATACCTTTATTTTGTAAATATCGATAATTGTTATGAAACAAGTTTAACAAGAATACTTCTTCGAGGTATCATTCTTTTGTAGGCAAAACAATGTGTATAATATATATTGTTTCTGGGCATAAAACCTTCATCAGTTGCGCTTCCCACAAGAGAATGTCCTCTCGAACACTTATTTATGTATGTGATACATATAGTTAAATATGTAGAAAATCCTAGAGGTCAATCATAACATCTCGCATCTACAAGGTTAATAAGAGTTGAAAAAATACACACATTAATGCCGTTATATCACTAAAATGGAAAGATAAATAGCGTATATATAGCTTTATTAATTATTAACAGAAATTGTTTAAATTTGAAGACGCGAGATGTAAGAGACATCTAGGATTTTCGAGAGAATCAGCACATAGAGGTTCCGAATCTGGAGCCGTTCCGTGTAATTGCTGTTCTCCCTTAACTCCTAGGACAGAATGTCACGATAAAATTTTCAGGTTACTTCACCTGTCAGAGATATTAAATACTCTCTTCGAGGTGTCATTCCTTTGTATGCAAGACAATATATATATATATATTATATATTATATATTATATATTATATATTATATATTATATATTATATATTATATATTATATATTATATATTATATATTATATATTATATATATATATATTATATATTATATATTATATATTATATAGAATACACATTGTCTCTGATCAGGGAACCTGCATCAGTTGTTCTTCCCACAATTGAATGTCCTCTCGAACACTTCTTTATGTATTTGAAACATTTCGTTAAATTTGAAGACGCGAGATGTAAGACCGACATCTAGGATTTTCGAGAGAGTATTCAATAGGTGAAGTAACCTGAAAAAGTTATCGTGACATTCTGTCCTAGGCGTTAAGGGAGAACAGTAATTACACGGAACGGTTCCAGATTCGGAACCTCCGTGTGCTGATTCTCTTGAAAATCCTAGATGTCAGTCTTACATCTCGCGTCTTCAAATTTAACGAAATGCATCAAATGCATAAAGAAGTGTTCGAGAGGACATTCAATTGTGGGAAGCGCAACTGATGAAGGTTCCCGACCAGAAACAATATATATTATATTTAGATATAATATATATTGTCTTGCGTACAAAGGAATGACACCTCGAAGAGAGTATTCAATATCTCTGACAGGTGAAGTAACCTGAAAAATTTTATCGTGACATTCTGTCCTAGGAGTTAAGGGAGAACAGCAATTACACGGAACGGCTCCAGATTCGGAACCTCTGTGTACTGATTCTCTTGAAAATCCTAGACGTCGGTCTTACATCTTGCGTCTTCAAATTTGACGATATGTTTCATATATATATTTTAAATTTTAATTGAACCCACGGAGTATATAACAAATTTGGTGTTCAGAAGTGCAGGATTAAGTGCAGTTAAAATCGTAATTTCATTTATGGAAACCCGTAGCATGGAAAAAATGGACGAAATTACCAAAAAAAAAGTCAAGCAGGTTACGGAGGGACTGGACGAAAAAATAGCCCAGATTCTGGAAAAACGTGACAAAAAACAGAATGAAATTCAACAAAGGTTAGCAAAATCTTTTGATGAAAAACGTAAAATAGAATTAGAAAATCTTGTCACTACGATGAAAAGCGAACAGCAAAATCTACTTTCCACGATGAAAAGCGAACAACAAAATCTTGTCACTGCCATGGAAGAAAAACAACAAAATCTAGTTTCTACGATGAAAAGTGAACAATATAATTTAATTGAAGGATTGTTCTCGAAATTTGTAGAAAGACAAGATCAAACTGAGTTGACGAGACAAAATGAATATAAAATAGAAGAAAAAAGACAATTGCAATTTAAACAACTAATGCAAATAGTAACACCAGTTAATGAAACAGTTAATGACAGAATGCAAATAGTTGAGTCAGACATAAAAGAGATAAATGATGACTTAAGACCATAAAAAATACCGTGGACACTTTTGAAACCAAAGAAGATCACCTTGATTCCATCCAAAGCCAGATAAAGTTTGAAATCAGTTCTATTCCAAACACAGTTCAAGATAAGATTAGTGCCATCCAAAACAAGGTAGAAATAGAAATTAAAAAAATGCAGCAGGACTTACAGCGAGGAAAATACCAGAACACCATGAATACCAAAGGTTCCGTTAGCAAACCACCCACATTTGATGGCAGTTCATCTTGGCCCATGTATAAACCGCAATTTGAAGCAGTGGCTACAGCTAATGGATGGGATAACCAAGAAAAATCTAACTCTCTTGTAATTTCCTTAAGAGGTCCGGCCTTAGAACTTAGCATTCCAGTTGATGAACAAGACAATTTCGACAAGAACGCCGCCATTCTGAACAAGTTATACGACAATCAATCCTTGAGCCAGCTATACCAAGTCCAACTTAGTGGGAAAACGCAATCCGGTGAAAGCCTCCAAGAATTCGAAGCAGAGATTAGACGGTTAGTATACTTGTCCTACCCAGACCTGCCAGAGGAGACCAAATATCAATTGGCCACATAGAGTTTCATAAACGGTATCAGAGATGTGGAAGTACAACGAAACCTAAGAATAAGTGGCATCAAGAAAAGTAATGAAGCTTTACTTCGGGCGTTAGAAGTAGAGGCCGTCATGAACATGTCCAAGCCGACGGTCCGAGCAGTTTCCTTTAACCAGGAAGAGTCAGAGTCACCATGTCAAGCCCTGCTGGCTGGCCTGAACAAACTATTAGAACGGTCACAAAGAACTGCCACCAGAGAGGCATGTTACTCCTGTGGACGGACGGACCAGGCGCAGCCAACAAACCGACCTTACCAACCAGGGAAACTCCAATCAGTCAGCATAAGGGGGCGAATGCTGACTAACCACCAGCCCCCAGGACAGTATCCATCAGGGGATTTTGCCGAGATAGCAGCAGCCTAGTCATCAGGCGCACCATCAATGACAGGGCAATTACTATCACCATCGACACCGGCGCCGCTGTGTCCATCGCTAGGTCCAGGGTCTTGAGGGCTTCGGAGATCCGTCCAGCTAATAACAACATCCAGCTCAGGACAGTCACCGGCGAGTCCACGTCAATACACGGTGAAACAGATGTCGTGCTACAGATAGGGGACAACATGATTCGGCATAGAGTCCTGGTAGCGAATATTGAGGACGATTTTATATAGGGTATGGACCTAATTAGCCAGCAGGGATTTATGTTCGACATGAGATATGATGTTCTTCGGTTCCTAAATGAGGAATTTGTATTGACACTGCTCGTTAATAGCTCATCGACCTCCATAAAAATTGTAGCAAAATCTCCAGCCGAAATTCCCAGTCGAACGGAACAGATTATTCATGGGCAGCTAGACAGCAATCCTGGGAGCTGCGTTGACATGGTGGAGCCCGTACACTCAGGTCATGACTACTTAGTTGGACGGGCCATAGCTAAAACCGAACGAGTTATACCAATTAGAGTCCTGAATTTGTCCAACAACAACATTAGAATTGCCAATGGTCAAGATATAGCTTGTTTCGAGCCAGTCGAGACCATCATCAATTGCGAAGAAGGGTACCAGACATCGGCGAAGGAGACGGGGCCCAGTAAAGACTTCCTATAACAGTTTGCTGATCATTTCACACACCTGACACCAGAGGAACAGAAGTAAGCCAAGCAATTTATCACAAAGCACTGGCAATTTTTAACAGTGAATCTCAATACCACCTAGGCGACTTCCATTGGGGCAACAACGGGCAGTCGAGGAAAACATCGAGTTCATGTTACAAAATGGAGTTATTGAGCCATCCAAGAGCCCATGGTCCGTTCCCGTCGTGCTAGTTAAAAAGAAGGACGGAACACCCGATTTTGCGTGGATTACAGACAGCTGGATGACAGCTATCCACTACCCCGAATTGATGACACTCTGACCACACTAGTAGGCTCCCGTTGGTTCTCCATACTTGACCTAAAGAGTGGATATTGGCAGGTTGGTCTACACGAAAACGACAGAGAGAAGACAGCGTTCTCCACTAGTAAGGGGCTGTTCCAGTTCACGGTCATGCCCTTTGGGTTATGTAATGCTCCCCTAACATTCGAGAGGCTAATGGAGTATGTCCTGAGCGGGTTAACATGGAGGACGTGCTTAGTATACCTCGATGACATTCTAGTCATGGGTCAGACATTCGACGACCATCTGAAGAACCTGGGCGAAGTATTCTCCAGAATTAATAATGCCAACCTGAGACTCAACCTGAGACTCAACCCGTAGAAGTGTTCCTTGTTCCAAAAACAAGTAGAGTTTTTTGGGCCACGTCGTTTCCGAGTCAGGAATCCGCACCAATAAGGACAAGATAGAAGCCATCCGTGATTGGCCAGTCCCAAGAGACAAGCATGAGCTTCGATGCTTCTTGGGCCTCTGTTCCTCCTACAGGCGATTTGTTAAGGGATTTGACACCATTGCCGCGCCTGACAAAGAGACCTTCCGTTGGAATCATGATTGCGAAACATCATTCAGACGACTGAAGGCAGCACTATGTTTAGACACCGACTCCAGCAACACAGGTTTGGGGGCCGTCCTATCCCAGGTGCAAAATGGTGAAGAGAGGGTGATCGAGTACTACAGCCGTGGATTCTCGAATCCGGAAAGAAATTATTGCGTCACTAGAAAAGAACTTCTTGCAATAATAAGGGCCGTAGACCATTTCCACAAATACCTCTATGGTCGTCATTTCTTAATCCAGACGCCCTCAAATATCTGCCGGACGTGAAGACACTGGAAGGACAACTGGCCAGGTGGATGGAGAAATTACAGCAATACGATTTCAAGGTGGAACACCGTGCCGGCCGTTTGCACAATAATGCCGATGCCCTACCCAGAAGACCCTGTAGAGCAGAATGCGGACATTGTTTGAAGACGGAACAGCGAGAGGGTATCTCCATAAGACAGATCCGAGGGCAGGCCAATGAAGACTGGACAACGGAACAGTGCATCCAGGACCAAATGGCTGATCCAGACATCGAACCAATCTTGTCACTCAAAGCGAGAGGGCACCCAGGCCACGATGGGACCAGGTAGCTAGATACTCCGGCTTGCTGAAATCGTTATGGGCTCAGTGGGACTCTCTTAGAGTAGACAATGGAATGCTCAAGTGAGTTTGGGAAAGCGCTGATGGAAGAGAAACCAAGTCCCAACTGGTAGTTCCTAAGAAAAAGGTACCAGCCATCCTGACCGAAGTACATGATGGGATTACCGGGGGCCATCTGGGCATGAACAAAACCCTAGACAAAGTTCGCCAGCGATACTACTGGGTAAATTAATTTAAAGACGTCAGACCTTGGTGCCGGAAATGTGACACCTGTGCAGCCAGTAAGGGCCGAAGACCCGGACCAAAGGCAGAATGTAGCAGTACAATATGGGCGTTCCATTTGAGAGAATTGCCATCGGTGTCGCCGGTCCGTTTCCCAAGTCTGACAGGGGGAACAAATACATTCTGGTCGCAATGGATTACTTCAACAAATGGCCTGAGGCATATGCGATACCCAACCAAGAGGCAACCACGGTAGTGAGGGTGCTAGTAGAACAACTGTTCAGCAGGTTTGGCGTCCCGATGGAACTACATTCAGAGCAGGGGCGTAACTTCGAATCGAATGTCTTCCAGAAGGTCTGCACGATGTTGGGGATCAGCAAAACGAGAACAACACCATTGCACCCACAGTCAGACGAAATGGTGGAAATATTCAACAGGACCTTGGAAGAACTCTTATCCAAGGTCGTCAGCAATAACCAGCGTGATTGGGATGAGCATATTCCCATATTCCTGTTGGTATATCGCTCAGCCGTACACAATAATACAGGCCTGACTCCAGCCAGGGTCCTATTCGGAAAAGAGCTGGGATTACCCTGCGATTTGGCTTTTGTTTACTCTTTGATGATGATAAATTAGAGTTGCTGAAACGGCGTTGAGTGTTTAAAATAAAGGTTTGGTGTTAGGGTGCAAAACTTTGTTTTTACAACTATATGTTTGTATATCCAGGCATGTTTGTGAATATATTGTTATAACATTCATTTCACCCTGCCAAAAATTAAGAAATCCTCGAGAAATTAATCATCCGAAATAAAAAACAAATTGCGAGTACGACAAAAACCTTTCAAATAAACAAGAGGAACAAAAAAATCATTCGAATAATGGCGTGAACGTGGGCAGACTAGAAGTGATATGAAAATTCTCAAACTGGCCGATACCTGTATATTGCCTTATGGGAGAGAGCAATTTAGCGAATGGCAACGAGGACTACATCTGTTTCGATATTAGTCATTGATATTTTATCCCGAACTGAATTCCGACAGTTACTATTGTTAAGTTACTATTGTAATATCTTCAATTTTGGATCAAAGAACGACGTTTATAGTAAGTGTAGAAATTTTTTAATTGAGCCCACAGTGTCTGTTAAAATATCTAAATGTTTCTAAAATAGGGTTCCATACTTTGGCTGTGTATAGAACTAAATAAAATAAACCAAAATGTTAACATGTGACCTAAAACGCACCCTTAGGAAGTTATATGTCCTTAAAAGGTCTCAAACAAAACTTTTTTTCTTTTACTGACAAAACCGTCTAAAATAAATAGAAAAAATGTAAGGATCTTACTTAACTTTTTACGTCAAATAACATGTGCTTCTCCGTTTTCGACATGCAAATCATAAACATCCTATTTAAGTTGGTGAAGTGGGTTTTCGGCCCTTAAAGAGCAGAGTGATTTTCAAACTCAGTTTACTCGAAAACCATTGGAAATATCGATTAGGACAAAGAAAATATTTTTTACGTAAAATTGTTTGATTTTATAAATCTGTAGAGAAAATTGTAAAAAAATTGAAATAAAAAAAACCTTTTACCAACCGAAACAGGAAGCTTATGATTTGCATGTCGAAAAACGGAGTAGCACTTGATATATAATGTAAAATGTTATGTAAGACCCATACATTTTGTTTTTATTTATTTTGGACCGTTTTGTCAATAACAGAAAAAAAACAGTTCTGTTTGAGCCTTTTTAAGGACATATAATTTCTTAAGGTCTTAGGGGTGCGTTTGAGGGCATATGTTAATAGAGACTTTTTGGTTTATTTTACTGAGTTCTATACACAGAAGAAGTTTGGAAACCTAAATTAAAAAAGTATCGTGCTTACAGGGTGTTTTTAATTGTCTTCTAAATGTTATATGTGGCATGTTCTTGATTATTTTTAAGTTTTCTTGGGAATAACACCACAATTGAATTAAAAAAGCTGTATATTGCACGAAAATATTATCAAATCAAACTTTCAATTTGAAATTTACATTTTCATTACATATTTTAAAGCTATTGACAACGAAGTCAAAATCGACTTTGAAACGTTATTTTCTTTCAATATACAGCTTTTTTAATTCAATTGTGGTGTTATTCCCAAGAAAACTTAAAAATAATCAAGAACATGCCACAAATAACATTTAGAATACAATTAAAAACACCCTGTAAGCACGATACTTTTTTATTAGAATTTTGTTTTCCATTTCATGCCTAATAATAACATCAACTTTTGTTCATTAGATTTTTAGCCAAAATAGTTAAAAATCTTGCGTTCCCTTTAGCAGTGCCACATGCCCTTGTTTATGCATTTAGACTGCTAACGTAAACGAATGCTAGAGGTATCAAAATTAGTTAGGTAATATGTGAAATAAATTGAGTCAAAGACGAAGAAATTATATTTACAGTCATATGGTTAGAAAACTATAAATGAAGACCCAGTTATGTTTGCTCTTTCTGACGTGAAGTCCTTATGCTACTGAATTACAATCTACTCCATTTCCTATAACTCGTATTAAACTTCGGTAGTAGTTGAATACAGCTGTCGATCGCTAGGTCGTTGTATACAATGTTTCATATTAATGGAATTCATTATTCTGTTATGTATGCGTATATAAATTCTTGTCACCATAATTCCGAATTCACGTTAGTCAAGCAATGTTATAAATAATTCCAAAGATTTTCCGATTAATGTCATCACGTTTGATGCGCATATTCAAACACATTCAAGGCACGACGCAACAACATTCAATTCATTTTCAAGTCTCAGCACTGGAAATAATTACCTTGATTATATTCTCGATGATTTAGTAGACCAATTTCGCGAAAAGGAATGAGCAACTAGCCGATACGGAATCATGAATTAGTGGTAATAAAGGGTGTCCAATAAAAAAACAACCGGTCAGCTTGTTTGATTCTTGTTCGCGCACATTTTGACCGAGTATATCAAAAAGGTAAGTATGTGCATTAGAGCAGTTTGCTCCGAATGCTCGATATTATTCACACACACTTAGCATGTACACATACGCTGTCGACGGTATCATTATATTGTTCTTCGCTAGTTTGATCATCCGTTAACAAGTCCACCAACAATTTTGCTGTCACTTTCGCCCACATGTGCACGATATACAGAACGTCTCAGAGTAATAAATCAAACAGGTTCATATTGTCAAGAATTTCATTCATTCGTTTCTCCAGTTTTGATATTTGATGTTGTGCTTGTTGTCATCTTAATTTGCAACATCAACCCTCATCAGTTTTATTTTTAGAACGATTTGGATTATTTTGCTAATTCAACATATCGTCTGCAGTTTTTAAAAATATCATTTCATAATAAACAGAAAACCTATTTGTTTTAATTTTTCTCCATTGTAACTAAAACAACTACTCAATTCTTAACTACCATAACTTGGCATAATAGTTTTACTATTCTTTGGCAATTAATTACTAAAAAAATATACAACTTTAAGTTATACAAATTTTAAAGAATTTAGGATTTATTGAAAAGGGTTCTGGTCAACGTTAAGAATTAATAGAAGGGGGCTTTCAAGATTCCTTGTTAGAGCAAGTAATAAAGCTAACTAAATTCACTCAGATATGACTATGGACCCGGTAGCTCAATGCTTAAGTGACTATGACCATTGTTCCTGGCAAAGGCCTTGTGCAATTTTTTTCAAGGATCCTCAAGCAATCTATTAGTTCTACGATATCGAGGATATTTGGCACACTCAGGATAGTGTCAATTGGGAATTTAAGCTAAGTAATTCTAACTATGGTCTGCTTCTGTATTATCAAAATGTTCAAGTTATGTCGTTCTTTTCATGTATTTTGTGTAACGACTTTATTCCTGTGACAGAAACACGGCTTTAGAAAGGAAACTAAAGCAATGTACTGTTTCCTGATTCTAAAAGAGTGCACAGATGTGAAATTTCGCAGTAATGGGCTAAAAACCGGTGATGGTGTGTTGCTGGTTCATAAAGGTGATATAAAACCCAAACCAGTGGATGTATCGTTAGTTCTGTTGGTTTTCCGGATATATCTTGTAATATGGGGTAGGCGCCAGATGTCTTTTGTATATATAGTAGACCAGCAATGAGCATAGAAGTTTACTATTCATTCTTTTGAACTCTTAAATTACATTTTTTGCTAAGCTCTTTATAGTTTAATGTTATTTTAATATACCCAATTACATTAATATAAGTAATAACAATAGTCTGTATTCTGAAATTTCAGTAAGTGAATTTTAAGGATGAATTTAATACTATCGTGAATGTGAATAATCGATATTTTGATATGATATTGGCTAATGATGGTTTATGTACCGCTATTAGAAGACGATGTGCATCATCCTGCTTTGCTCATAATGTAAATTTGACTGTTAAAAGACCAATTTAATATCTCATTATAACGGTGAAGTGTAAAATTTTAAGAAAGGTAAACTTAGCCATGGATAGTTTTTATAAAACTCTTTGTTCAAAATTTGACATCTGTGTGTCTACTAAACGTTCTTTGTGGCATATTCTTGATTACTTTTATGTTTTTTGGGCAATAACAGCACAATCGAAATAAAACGACGTATATTGAAAGAAAACCAAACGTTTCAAAATCTATTCTGACTCCGTTGTCAATGACTTTATATTTATTGATGTAAATTGCAAAATGAAAATTTCATTAATGAACATTTAAATTGACATTAGAAAATTTGATGTTTTTAGATATACAGGTAGCACAAAAAATTCTAAAGATCATGTATTATGGTTAAACAGCTTTTAAATTTGAAGAATTTGAAAGAGTTGTCTTTAGAACTTATAAGTGACGTTCCTAGGTACGACTTTGTTATAAGATAGCGCATTCGCCAAAAATGCGATCAAAGATTTCTATTGTTTCAGTGATCCCATTAACTTCATATGGGAAAACCTAGGGAAAACCTTATGAACTATCCCGATTCTGGGTTGTTCAAAAGGAGCTTACATTAATAATTTCTTCCTTAATTGTCGGTAACCAGATACGATTAAATTCTACAGAAGTAGAAGCGATACATCGTCTTCATTCAAAAGAATTAAGGCAGATTCTTTTATTTTTCGTTTTGTGTTATGTTGTTCTTTGTGAGTATAGTTGAATTGTCAAATTGTATTTTATGGCCTAGGTCCTAAGCATGTACACAAATTTTCGATTTTTCAAATTGTCGTTTCTTTATGTAATTCTTGTATTCATTTATTCGTACGTTTAATGGTCTCGATGTTTCTCCAATATAAAATTTATTGCATTCGCAAGGAATCTTGTATGTGCACTTTTTTGAGTTCTGGGTTTTTTTGTTGGTTGGTTATGTTTTCGATGTTACAGATTTTAGTGTATTTCTTGTTTGGAATGTTGTTTTAACATTAAATCTGTTGCCCACTCTTTTCAATCTTTCTGACAGACCCTGTATTTATGGTATAGTTGTAACTGTAATGTAGTTGTCTTGAGTAGTAGTAGTGTTAATAAGAGAAGTTCTGGGTTGATTCGAAAGGTTTGTTTTCTGTTCAAGTCTGTTAACTCTTTGTTGATAAATTTTGTGGGGTAATTGTTTCCAGTGAGAAGATTTTTTATAATTATTTTTTCGTACTTAGGAACGCCACTTATAAATTCTAAAGACAACTCTTTCAAATTCTTCTAATTTGAAAGCTGTTTTACTATAATACATGCTCTTTTTGTGCTACCTGTATATCTAAAAACAACAAATTTTCTAATGTCAATTTAAATGTCATAAATCAAATTTTCATTTTGCAATTTACATCAATAAATATAAAGCCGTTGACAACGAAGTCAGAATAGACTTTGAAACGTTTCGTTTTCCTTAAATATACGTCGTTTTATTTCGATTGTGGTGTTATTGCGCTTAAAAAAACATAAAAGTTGACATCTATGTTCCAAAATATAAATACTTTAAGAGAAATAAGACAAGAGAATGGCCGGAATAGGACAATCAAATTAAAAAGCTATTAAATGCTTGCCAACGTTTAGCTTTAATGGATTAAAAGCTTCATCAGGTCTAAAAAACTTGAAATAACATGTGTAGAAAGTAATATAAATAAAATAAGATAAATACAAAAATGTAAATACTATGTATAAGTCATTAATAAGTGAGATAATAAAAATTATATGTTGATTACTTGGATAAAAAATACAAACAAAAAATGATTTCACAAAATAATGAAAAATAAGTATGTGGCCTGATTAATACAATAATTAATTCATTGAGATACAATTTGTCCAACCTACCTTGTATCTCAATGAATTAATTAATGTATTGATCATGCCACATACTTACTTTTCATTATTTTGTTAAATCATCTTTTGTTTGTCTTTATCCAAATAATCAACAAATTGATATGAAAATCTTGCAAAATTCTGCAGAATATGCATAGCTTTACTTTGAAGCAACAATTTGAAAAAGTGAGAAATTATTTTGAAAATTTGGTTTATGCATCTGGAATTGCGCAAAAAGTCGTTGGAAGTTATGAGAATAGTGCTCGTAATGTATGATGATAGAGAATATGCTAGTCCTGTATCTTCGTGAGGAACATCGACTTTTCGCTCAAGTCAGCAAGACAACATTTAGCGAACTATTCTGAGGAGGTACCTCCACAAAAATCTCTGTACGTTCTGTCATGAAACTAAAATTTTTGATCTTGGTGCCCGTTTTCATTACGGACTTCAGTCAACCCAAAAGTACAAAAGTTAGTAGGTGTAGATTGAAGACTTGAGAGCGGAAACAAAACGAAGAACGACACGCATCGTCACCGCAATATGCGAAGAACTGATTCGACGCCTAAAACCTGGTTTAAATTGTGGAAACTAATGGATCCTATATGATTCGACTCCCAAATGTATACACAATCGTAATTTAAAAATAAAATCACTACAGCGTTTACCAAATAGTCTTTGAGAATAATGTTGTTGTAACCATGCTTCTTATTTTTGAAGAAATCTCCCATTAAAATCACAATTAGTATAACAAGAGCCCTAAAAATACATTTGTTTTACTCCCGACCGCATCATTTTGTAAGATCAATCGGATGATGTAATGGCGATGCCATATCCACCTTCTCATTTGATTGGTTTAAAGCCGATAACGTCCCTTTTACCTGATACTGCAGATATATCTGATGTCCCTTATTAAATATAAATGTAATTGTGAGAGACACATAAATGTACTCATTTATTTTAATTTAGGTCAGTTATCGCCTTAATAAAATGAAATAAAATTGTAGGGAAAGAAGAGGTAAATTTACAAAGCCTTTTTTCCTAATTCATTTAGAAACCGGTTCTAAATTTCCGGCTTAAAAAGACAAAATTGAATATTGTGAGATTATTTTTTGTGTTTTGCAGTAGTGATCAATAGTGAACCCATCATTGTGAAGACAAAATATTTTGTTTTTGTATTTATAAACTTATTTCAAAAGGCGTATATCTGAAATAAAATTGAGTAAACAACAGGCTCGGTTTCTTCTTGTACTGCGTTTAGTTTCTAATTTTTAACCGACTTCCAAAAAGGATGAGGTTATCAATTCGTCGCGTATTTTTTCGCTTTTTTTTTTGTATGTATGTTACCTGATTTCTTCTCCTGTGGTGCACCGTTTTGAATGAGTATGGTCTTGTTTAATAGAGTATATATCCGGATTGGTGAAACTTCAAATTTTGGAAAAGAATTCTATTGGTAAAGTGATAAAATTTGTGAATGAACACATGCGTGCATGGAAATCGACCAGTATCTCTAATATTTTAGTCGATTTTTGGATAACTCCTTATGGATGTGTATAGTTTTTTAACGTTTAATCTATTAAGGAAGATCCTTAGGTGATCTCATATACTTTTCTGCGACGTGCAACTTGCAGTTTTGCAGATAATCGCCGAAAATTCCAAAATTTTTATCAAAAATTTCATGGAAATGACATAACAGACATTTCCTCATAAATATTTTAATTCCAACGTAATAGTGCGGTAATTTTAGGCACTGGAAGTTTTAATTGCGAATTTGAAAATTTTTTTATGTACATCTCAAGCATATAGGTAGTAAAGCATAGTATTTTCGGCTCCTTAAATCAATGAGTACCAAGCTCGTTTTGTTTGTATACCAGGTAAATACCTATTTAAATGCAAATTTTTCCATTTTGCGAAGACGGTACATTTGGTTGTCTCATTCTCCCGGCCTATTAGAAAATTCAGTGACAACACATGTCAAACTTTAAACTGGTACTTGGTGGCCTATAGACAGGGTGTTTAGTTATAGCAAACAAAATCACAAAGTAAAGTGGCAGAAGGAGTTGCATTTATATGAAAATTGAAATATAGGACGGACTAGAATGATAGTGGTCCGTAGACAGCCGTATATACAGGATGGTTGGAATATAGGGTGGACTGGACGTTTGGTGGTATAAAAATGTTGAAAAAAATGTGAAATTAAAATTATATAGGGTGATTAAAAAACTGTTACATGATGTGGACATAAGCAAATCATATACAGGATGTTGAACTATATGCTGGAGTTGAATTAAATTTATAAAGTGTGATTAAGAAGTTGCATAAAGTGTGGAGAGGAATTAATGTTACACAGGGCGATAACATAAAATGTTAAAAATGAAATAATTTATGGGGTAGCCCACAAGGAATTATATACTATGGTTGAAATATAGGACGGATTTGACTTCGTAAATATAGGTTGGATTCTACTCCGTCCTATACTTTACAGAAGGCAGCTAACAAATTTATCCTTGTCCGTGGGCAGTCATATGTACAGGATGTTTGGTACATAGGTTGGACTGGAATTATCTAGTTATGCAGGGTTGTCAAAAAAGTTGAAAAAAGGTTACATGGCGTAGTCCATAAGGCATAAATATATTTTGGGCTTATTAAGTCAACGCGTACTAGTACATTTTGTTGGTAAAGATTTACCTGTCAATTTAAATGATAAAGTATCATTGTGTAATGTTGAGGCTTTCGATGTTACCTGGTTCTGTCTATTAAAGTTATGCATACAAAATAAAAAATAAAGAATGAAAACTATGTGAGTTCAAAAAAACTAAAAAGTTGAAAATAAAACATTTTTAAAAAAAATATAACCGACTTCTACCTATAAGTAAAAAGCTAAAAATAATTATATCAAAATACAACTCTAGCAAATAAGTAACACATTCAATGTTGTAAGGTACCTACCCAGGAAGTAACAAATGTAAACATTAAAACGTGCTCATTCTGTACAAATTAATTACCTTCCAATCTAGTATATTTTTGAAGTCGGTGCCAAGCAACAATCAAGTTTGATGAATTAGTAGATATGTACGCAATGAAGCAATTTAGATTTGCTTGGCACCGACTTCAAAAATATACTAGATTGGTAGGTAATTAATTTGTACAGAATGAGCACCTTTTAATGTTACTTCCTGGGTAGGTACCTTACAACATTGAATGTGGTATTTATTTGCTAGAGTTGTATTTTGATATAATTATTTTTAGCTTTTTAGTTATAGGTAGAAGTCGGTTATATTTTTTTTAAAATGTTTTATCTCTCTTTTAATATCTCCTTCATGGCATAAAGAAGTGTAGTCCGCTATATTGTTATTAGACGGTTACAGGTTTTATCATGTCTAATTTCATATTTATAGAATAAATAGAAAATATTTAGATGCAAGATGTTTTGAACACAAGGTTAATCGATCTCTCGGATTATAACGAACACTTTCTCTATTACTTCCCAATTCCAGTTCGATCATGTAAACTCCCTATATGAAACACAGAGGTAAAAGCACAAGAGACTTCCAATAGAGTTCCACAGTACCTTTAAGGATACGGTCTACACTTAGGTATGTTAACTGGTTTTTTCATAACAAAATCACTTATTTTGTTACTGGCATTAACAAAGAGACAGATAAAAGAAAGCATGCAAATTTACAAGAGTACAAAATTATCACTAAAATGAGTTCATAAGATCAGTATTTATTTCTGAGGTTACCGTGTTTCAGAGGCTATTTGTAAGGGGAACTCGATACGATTATGAAATGAGACTGGAGGTGAAAACAGAGTGGATAACACTGCCGGCGTAGATTAGAAAATGTGATGCAGTGCCAATTATAGATAGAAATTTATGCACGTCGTCTTCTCGGTGTACCTGGTCCAGAGGAGGAACTATGTAATGCAGGAACTCTAGTAGCTACAGTATCTGGTACCAATTCTTCATCTTGGAATTCTGGGATAGGAGTGTCAGTCTTTGATAGTAAGTAAGTATCTGTTAAAAAGGAAAGTTGCCTGCCATATAGGTATTTGTGTCTCGCTCCTGTGATTGACTCGATATGATTCTGTTTTGAACGCCTCGAGCAATTGTCTCTCATATTTTCCCCATGAGAGTGAAATTTTTTTAACTTCAACTAAAATAAAGAAAATATTCTTAACAAGAATTTGTAACTAATTAATACAGAGATTGAACTGTAACACAATTTGAAATTAAATAATATAAAAATCTAAACCAACTGGTATTTTCACTTACCAACAACATTCTTCAGAATTGGATATTTGGAATTATTTTATTTCCATCAGATTTTGTGTAGTTATTGGTTCACAACTTAACTTTTTTGATTGATTGTAATCAAATCAATCAAAAAAGTAGGAAATGTGGGAGTTCATAGTAGGAATGAGATCAGAAATGTGAGAAATAATAGAAGTAAGATATGTAGAATGAAAAATATCTGGAAATAGTACCTACTTGAAGAGACAACCACCCTCCACTAAGACAACCAGAAACACAGGAAAAGTCGAACAAGCACAAGGTAAATTGAAAAACCGAAAACCTACAGACAAGGTTCGAATAGCAAACGGATTACTAAAGTACGGGGAGACAGTTGTGTCAGAACAAGTAACACAGTTCATTGACAAAATTACCCAAAAAATGGAGGACAAGCATACTAATTGGGTTATTAGAAAAAGCGACAGAAAAGAACCGTAATCAATCTCTTGAAAACCCCGCTAAATATAATGAGATAAATCCCAACCAAACTAATAAACCAACGAATATCACTGCACAAATGCAGCATTCGCAACGAGACAAATTCAAATCCAAAGAAAAAATATTGAAAAAAGAGAGGCATTCATTCTAGGCTGACTTATTTCTTATGAATAATATACTTCCTGTCTTTCTTTATCTCCCTGTTTCTCTTTCTCTTTTTTTGTGCCATTTTTAATTTGGGTTTATATTTGTATGACGCGTCGTCACATGCTGCAGTTTGATCTGATAACCAGTGTACGCATTTATATTTCGTTGACGTCTTCTGATATATATTTTGAATAAGTAAAATGGCAGCTTTGAAAGAGATCACACCTGTACCCGATGTTTTGCTGTTAATTGCTCATTATGATTCAGTTTATAAAGAAAATATTAGATTTATGAAACTGACTTCTTTGACAAAAGACGAAGAAAATATTGGTTTCAGGCAGAGGTTAGAAAGAGAGAGGTTAGATTAGGCCGCGAAGTTGCTTTAATTGTTCTCTATGGTCTGCCAAACCCCCCTTTTAATTGATTGATTTTTATATAGTTTGCACTTTTTATGATAAATAATTTTATACTGTCGTCTAATTGCAATCTAGTTGCACACTGGCGAATCCAGGGGGCTAAGGGGCTCAAGCCCCCTCTCTTCCCAGGTCATCTGAGTTGTATGCTTTTTTAGTGTTTATAATGCTAAAACCTTTTTTCAGTGGTGTCAGGCCCCCTCAACGGCAAATCTGGATCCAGCACTGTGGCCCATATTTATATATTCCAGTTAAAATTATAATTAAGGACACATATTCGGATAGCTTCTGGAGCGACACAACACATCGCACGTTACTAATATAAACGGCACCATGTGAAATGTATAAAACTGATACACCGTTCTGACGCATCAAGACACCTTTAGGAAGATACATACGTTTCAGGAAAATTAAAATAATTGTCACTATATTGTTCGGATTCAAGTATTAAACATATATTGTACAATGTAATTCTTAATTTAAATAAAATCGCAAAGGAACTGATGACGTTCACAATTTTAGTATATTTTATAGATACATTTCCGTGGTTAAAACAAAAAGACAAAACCGGTGGCTTAACAATATTGTTTTATATTTAGCAGTTCACATTTTACCATTTTTCTACAAGAACGCGCGCCATTTTGGTTACTTTTTGAACTTGTAATTTAAGGCTTTCAGCTGGAAACTTTCAGTTTAAACCTCATATAAGTTTGTCATCTTTGTCTCTACTATCTGTAAACTTGGTAAAGTTGACAATTTTTGTAGAGTTCTAATTTGCCATCCTTGTCTCTAACAACCTTAAACTTGAAACTGCTTTGTGCTGTGCTGAATTCTGAGGTATGACGTATGTCGAGTCTAGAACGAGAAGCAGAATTTGTTGCCGGTATTTTATATTAATTGGATGTTATAGTTATTTATTTATTATAATTTATTTAATTGTTTATAAACTGATTGATATTTGTGGCATATTTTTCAATGTTTAAGTACTTCTTGGGAAATAACACCACAGTTACGAAAATTGCTGTATATTCCGAACGTTTCGGGTTCTAGGTCAGACCGTGGTGTCAATGGTTAAGAAGCTATGATTAAAAAAGGCACAATTCTAAGATATAAATTTAAAATATTTTACACTAAGTGTTATTTCATTTCTGACGTTACTAAGAGAATTTTATTTGTAATATACAGGGTAGCACAGGCAATTCTAAAGATCATATAATCATAAGTTTCCTTTCAAATTGGAAGAAGGGAGATCTTCAGAATTTTATGTGGCGCTCCTAGGTGCCACTTTGTTATAAGATAGTGCATCCGCTAAAAATGCGACCAAAAATTTTGTTGAAGTGATCCCATTAAAATCATAAGGGAACACCTATGAAAAACCTTATGAACTATTTTTGGTGTTGTGTTCTTCTTTGTGTAATATAACTGAATTTTGAAACTATATTTTATGACCAAGGTCCCAAGCATGTTCACAAATTTTGGATTTTTCAAACTGTCGTTTTTTATGCAATTTTTGTGTTCGTGTATTCGAACATTTAGAAGTCTAGAGGTTTCTCCGATACAGAATTTATTACATTCACAAGGGATATTATAAATGCAATTTTTTGTATTTTGAGTTGTGTTTTTTGGTTTGGTTTTTGATATAATTGATTTTAGTGTATTTCTTGTTTTAAATGATGTTTTGATATTATATCTGTTTCCTACTCTTTTTAGTTTTTCTGATAGACCCTGTATGTATGGTATAGTTATTGTTTTAATGTGATTATCTTAGGAGTCAGTGTTGCTTGGTGAATTTTGATGTTGGTTGTTAGGGATTGTTTGTTAATCGATTTCGCTTAACTCGTTATTTATAATTTTTTTGGGTAATGATTGGCAGAAAGTACATTATTTATAAACGTTTTTTTCTTCATTGAATTTAGTGATGTTAGAACAGTTGGTTTTTGCTCTGTCATATAGAGATTTGATGATAAAATGTGCTACCCTGTATGTTACAAATAAAATTCTCTTAGTTACGTCAAAAAACAAATAATACATATTATCAAATATTTTAATTTTACATCTTAGAATTGTGCCTTTTTTATTCATAGTTTCTTAACCATTGACAACGGGGTCTGACATTGACCCCTAAACGTTTGGAATATACAGCAATTCTCGTAACTGTGGTATAATTTTCCAAGAAGAACTTAAACATTCTAAATATGTAAGTTGGTCTCTGTTTATTATAGAGAAAACTTGTATGGATATTTCAAGATGAAGGCAGTGTGGTGTCGGAAGGTACTTTGGAATTTCACTACCATATTCATCTATTTTTGTATGTTTGAGTATGGACCTTCAATAAAAACACACAGTTTAACATTTCATTTAGTTGAGTAATAAATAACACAATTTCTAAATTTTTCATTTGCTTACTACACACTTTACAACTTTGCTAAATTCAACAATAATCTATAATAATTACAACTTTCGAATGCATATTGTATAAATGAATGTAAAAACACAGTTTTGTATCCTAACACCAAACGTTTATTTAAACACTCAACGTCGTTTTAACAACTCTAAGTTGTCATCTTTCTTCTCGACGTCCTCAAACCCTTCTTCGGGCAATATATCCACCCAAGTAGAATTGAGAATCATCAGAGAAGATGATCTGATGCCATTCCACGTTCCAACGTTGTCGATCTCTGCACCCCTGTAGTCGTTGCAGTTTGCCGTCGATGGTAAGCGCTCAGAGGTAGCCTAAGATGGGGTCGATAATGTCCAAAAGACCGCGGAAAACCGTTCGTACACTTACGGCCGGACGCAGACGCTCGGTTTCCTGTTCAGGAATTCAGATTCGAAATTCCGCTTGCCTAGCGCAAACCATTCGTTGTTTTGTATTAGGAATTTACAAGGTCAGTTCGGCGAATGATAAAAAATGTATGTGAGCGCTGCGTTCGGGGAGACGCCATTAGGTTTTTTCGGTTCTAACTACCCGCACGCACGGAATAAATTCCGAAACGAACGTCGGGTTGTTTTCCGTTTGGAAATAGTAAGAACGTGTGCGCCTTGTTCAACATTTTGTATGATCAGGAATTCAGATTCGGAAAGCTGAATGCCCCATTTACATACAAAATGTTCAACAAGGCGCACACGTACTTACTATTTCCGAACGGAAAAGAACCTGACGTTCGTTTCGGAATTTATTCCGTGCGTTCGGGTAGTCAGAACGGAAAATACCTAATGGCGTCTCCCCGAACGCAGCGCTCACATACATTTCTTATCGTTCGCCGCATACGCACGGAAATTTCCAATCGGAACCGCAATCAATTCATGCTCGTCGACAATTTGTGCTTTCACAGACGCGTCTCTATACGAACTGACCGTGTAAATTCCTAATACAAAATAACGAATGGTTTGCGCTAGGCACACGGAATTCCGGTTCTGAATTCCTGATCAGGAAACCTAATCAGGAAACCGAGCGTTTGCGCCCGCCCTAAATTGGGCATTCATCTTCCCGAATCTGAATTCCTGGTCAGGAAACCTAATTAGGAAACCGAGCGTATGCGCCCGGGCTATAAGAGGCAAATTTAGAGTTGTGGAAATTGTCTCTAAAGGCCATCAGTCTTATACATGGATCTTGAACTACGTCTCTTATCAAACCGCGCTTTCCCACATCTCATAATAGTAGTTGGATTTTTGTTCGTGCGGTTAGCGATTTCTCGAAATGAAAAACCCGCCTCCCCTAAACCAATAAATCGTCGTCTTTCAAATTCACTTATCTGGCGATACATTCGGCGTACACGTACTATATGCATTTTAACATTACTATCGATTTTGGATTCCACCAGTGTATTAAATTAAAAAAAAAACAAAAAAACGACTACAATATTAACTGATATAAAAAGTTTACATGAAAAAACATTAATCAAACTTTACCAAATTTTAACCATTTACTCCTTACTTTAGCATCTCTGTTTTATCAAAGCAACATCAAATTTAAACATCTCCTTTGGGGTGTTGCTATTTCTTTGTCAGTGAGTATATTTACAAATATGCAAAAGCTTGAGATGATAACAACAACAATTTCAACGAATAAATTAAAGTAGTATTTGAATATTTTTGACACAAAATAAAACTGATATAGTCAAAATGAATCGGAGGTATCGTTTTATTGCACACCGTGTATCTGATATAGGTTCCATCACTACAAACAAAATGATAAAATATTGGCCATTAAAGAAGTGTCTGAGAATAGACGAGCACACACAATATAAGTTTTATATACAGGCTTATAAGCATGACTGGTCGGTCATTATAAAGTCAAAGTAGCACGTTAAGCCCCATGATTAAGGTGGTTAAACTCGCCGCTTAATTGCTGTTTACTGAGCCCATTCGCGCGTTTGATCTGTTGAGATCTGCTCCGACCGCATATTCAGTTCTGTGATTATTGCCGTTGCCGACAAAACATTCTGGGCCCTAGCTACCAATTGAAGCCTTCACAGCTTCAGGATAAATATCGTCCGAACTTATAGATGGGCCCAATTATATTTCAACCCCGCATTACCGATATAATCATTTTTTTTCTTCTCTCCTTCCACTAGAGAAAATATTTATTTTATCTATGATTGAAAAGATAAATGGGTGCATTTCGGAGCGATTTTAAAAATCGAAACCATCAATCTAATGTAGGTCGGATGAATCTCCTAATAAATTCTTCAAAAACCGACAATAATTTGTGAGGTATTTATTTACATACGATGTTGTCGAAATGTTGAAGATACGTTTTTAATTTTGTAAGATGTGAAATGTAAAATTAATATCAGGGTAAAATTGAAATAGAATTCTTCAGTTCTTTTGCTTGTTGAAATAAGGACTCGAATGTATTCTAATTTATCTACATATTTAAAGCAAATTACCTCAAAACATTAAACGTTGTAAGTCTAAATCAGACCCTGTTGTTAATGAAAGTTAAAGTGAATTGTACAATTGGAAATATTGTAATTTTTGGTAATGGCGCGTTGGTTTTAGATTTTGAATTAATCGGAGTTTCGATTAAAAAGTTGTCTTTGTTGCCAAATATTCTGTAATTATGCTACAATTGTCTTGTGGATAAAAATTATATTTTAATACATTTACATTCTTTTTGCTTCATATATTATTGCTCTCTTATGATGACCTTCCTTCCTCGGTGTCCATTTGTTCCTAGCCTGTGTTGTTCGAATCAAATATATTTAATTCGTTCCTATTTTCGTTTCTTACTCTTTTCGCCTAGGAACCATTTACGTTTGTTGATATCTTTTGTTTGTATAGTTTTTTTTATTGTCATCCATGTTTGTAGCTCATTGTAGAGGAGTCGAGAAATTTGAATTGGATATGACTTCTTGTTCTATTCTTAAGGGGTTTGCTTATTGTCTTGCTAAGTTCAAAAAACATGTAGCCTTAAATGTCTCTAATTCTTGGCATATTATATTATTAAGTTGTTTATGACTATGTATGTTCAGAATGATTGTATCCCATAACTTTAATTTTCTTTAGGGCTATTGTCATATGAAATCTCTTGCTTATCTGTTGTAGGAAGTCGTCTTTTTAGTAATGAAATAAAAAAAAAGTGTTTTTGTCATTTATTTATTATATCTTCGATATATGTTTGATTTTAACGCCTTCGTCCACCTCTATTTTCATGTTGATAAAGTTATATACAGATGCTTTTATTATTTCTGGTACCTCTATAATGATGCTCATTAAGTAGATTAAGGGATATTGGCTGAAAGATTTGTTTGTAAAATCTCGTTCAACTCATTCGCCTAGCTTTCAGAAATACTTCTTTCCTTCCTCAGGGTTTCGAATAGTCGAGGTTATTATCATGTCCTTGAACTTAATATTATGTACATCACAAACAGACACTGACAATCGATATATAACATGAAAGTAACACTAATCTCTGAATAATTTTAAAAATTGAAATTCAATAGTGCTTGGTCCCTTTGGCACATGTTTAATTGTTTTTAATTCTTTCTAACTTGTGTAATTGTTTGTTTCAATGTCTGTTTGATGTACATAATATATATATATATATATATATATATATATATATATTAATATATATATATATATATATATATATATATATATATATATATAAATTAATGGATTTTTTATTTATTTTATTTTCAAATTTATAGACTCGGTAAAAACTCCACCCAATTTTCTTTTCTTTGAACAGACTGTTCCAGCTCTTGAGACTCCTTTTTTTTTCTGTAAATGTTAGTATGCGCCAAATGACCCTTTGTCAATAATAAAACAACCACAATTTTTTTATTTTATATTATTAAACTTTTCAACTGCTTCAAATCAAAATATAAATATTAAACAAAATCAAACATAAGCGAATAAATCAAATTAACAAATAACTTTCAAAATATAAATATTAAAACAGCTTATAATTAAAGTTTTGTAAATCTAAAATGATTTGCGTTTTGAAATGATTAAGTTATTTGCAACAACTAAATTTCAAGGTCAATGATCAATCAAACTCGTTATTTAAAATATCAAAAATTTATACCGTTACTAAAATGATTATTTCCCAAATTTATGTTTTAAAATATCTACTTGTTAATATATATGAATATCGAAACAATAAATGGGTTAAGAAAATTGATTCACTTTCAAACTTTTATTAAAGTGGATTCACTTTGTTCCCCCAAACTACTTTTATTTATGACTGCTACTTTACCTTATTATTTTCTGCTAATGATCTCTGCTACCAATATGAATTTTTATTATTTATTGCCAATTATATTTGCTGCCAATGTGAAATTTTACTGCCAATGTGAAATGTTTTATTTTGCTATTAGCTTCCCAAAACTGGATTCATTACTTGATGTTAATTGTTAATATTTTTCTGTTGCTGGATTTTAGTACATTACCATTTACTTGCACTGTTATACCTCCACTATTCTTGGATATGATTACTTTTGTTCAAATTCCAAACACTTCGTTTCAAACTTTTGAAGTAAAATCTTTTCTGACTTTTTGACAAGAACTGTCACTTTATACCCGCTAACAATGTTTACTGTTACACTTGCAAATTTAGACTCTTCTTTACATGCTGTCAGTTCTGTACTAAAATTTTAATAAAATTATTTATATTAAGTATGTCCTATGCATTTCAATTGGCAGTGAAACGTTATTGTAAGTATAATATCCCCTTGATTCACCCGCTTGCTATGTATAGTTGCTTTGTCCTATGCATTTCAACGTGTTTCGATCGGTAGATCTGCCAACATCTTGCTCTAAAGGTTTATCCTGACATTTAATTATGTGTAGAAATAATGTGTTTTTAAAGTTTATTTACAGCTCTTTACTAAGATCCTAAAATTTTGAATTATTACCCCTATTGTGTCTACGAAATTACTATAAATCTGGACGCCCCAAATTTAAGGTAAAGTTGTATATTTACTCTGCCTGACAAATTTATTCACAGTAGCCAATTCACAATACCACCATTCCATCAACATGGGCTGGGAATATTGATAACGAAATAATTGGACCAGGCTTAATCGTGAAATCCCGTTTAAATTTTATCGTTAATCATTTGAATGTATAGGTGCTCCTGGCGTTATAGGATGTTGGATCATCGTCATATCTTGCAGTCAAATTATGAGCACATTGAAACGAACAGTGCTCGTTGGATTGGACATAGAGGTCGTGTTGGTTGGCCATATTGTTCATTTGATATAAATCTTTTAGAATTATATGTGAGATGGATTGTTTGTTCGACGCTTGTTCATACAGTTCACACAAGAGAAGAACTATTGTGAGAAATACACGAAGGAATGCGAATAATTAATTAATGTTGTTAAACGAATGCGCAAATAGTCGTAAGCTAAAATGCTTCCAATGAAGCTGCTGGTCACCATTTTGACCATTTTCCTTAGTTCATCATGAAAACTACGCCCTTCTGAACTTACGTTTATATGACCTTTTTTATTTTCGGACGGGAAAACTGTAGTTGAGCATTGGCGCATATTTTTTTGAAACATCCTGTATGTATTCCTTCCTAATACTTGTATTGGTCACAACGGGCATGTCTTAATTTCAATAGAATTCGTTACGTAACATTATTTAATTAATTTCAGCACATCTATCTAAGAGTTATAAACAAAAAATAAAAAAATGGCAGTCCAGTGGTCAGGCACTGGAGCGTATTCTGTTATTCCCCAACACCTAAAACCTCCATCAACTCTATTCGTGCAAAGAGCAGCCCTAATAAACTGTTTATAAAAACATGCTTTCTTGATCGCTTTGTGAATTCGTTGCTAATTCACTTTACTATAACTTATCTAAACAAGTGAATAAATTAATAAAACTAATAAGTTAAGTTAAAGGTTTACAGCCTTAATTTTTTCTATTTTGTATATTTTCAAGGCAATAAATTAAATTTAGTGAGACTCGGAACGACTTCTTAAATGATGTACGAATAATAAACCGTTTTCAATATTAATGAATGTAAATATATTCAGTCTTAGAGATTCTCCAATGCGAGTAGCAACTATTAATATTTTAATGGTCGAATAATTGAATGTATTAATATGATTAGGGATATAGCGGTATTTCATAATTTCAAGCTCACTTTTGCTGAATTTATTGGATATAGTCAGTCGTAGTGCCTGTATTCTCTATTAAAATCTTGAATAATTATTTTACTATCTGAAATGTTTAGTTTTATTATTTTTTTAATGGTTTATCAACCTATTGAAATATTGGTAAATTTATTATATTCTTAATTGTGAAACTACAATGATTATTTCTTTTAACTTTAATATTGAGTGTCCTTTTTCGTTTTTCATATTTCATTTAAAAGAATCTTGATCTTTGTATTCTAAGTGTTATTTGTGGCATATTCTTGATTATTTTTATGTTTTCTTCATCTTTCTGAACAACAACTCAATCTTCGAGACCAGTTGAAAACACAACTGTTGCCTTAGTCCAAAACTTATTACTTCAGTCTTTTTCGCTACCTGTCAGTCTGTCAAAGAGTACTTTCTTCAAATTTACAGGACGAAAACCGTAGAAATTTGGTACATATACAGAATTGGCTGACCAAACCACGGGCGTAAGGCGTACCTACCTAATTAAGGGAATTCTGATTTTCGAGGTTAATTTTGGGGGCAAATTAGAACATTAGTTCATCATGTAATAAGTTAAATAAAAGGGCCCATTATAAGAAATATAAATATATTTTTTGATATATTATATTTAATGAAAACTAGCAAAACCATTGGCCCCGTAAATTCCGAAACCAATAAGCCTAAAAATAAAGTAACTTTGTCGAGTAGGAGTTGGACTCGCATACTTAGAATTCCTTTCTCACCACCTTTGAGAGGTTTATAATCTAGTAAAATAATAAATAGCAATTTTAAATTTTTCTAGTCTGTCCTAAAAACTTGCCCAGGTTTTCATGCATTCTTTTTCTAAATTGCTTGCTTTAGAAGATAAGCAATGAATCAGAAAAGTTTAATATATTTTCCTGTATATCTTTAAACTTAAATTTAAAGTTATATAAATATACTTTTTTATTTCTCACAATGAACAAATTTTCCTATGATCTGCTACATAATGTGCTTGATTAAAAAAATATAATTACTTAATTTTCTAATTAGCCTCCAAATTTAGAGTCGGATTTTCGCTTTATTTTTTCCAACAAAGATAAGCAGATTGTTATAGCGGACCATAAAGAGATGTCACGTTATGATGGTTGGGTGTTGGTGGGCGTGTTTGCTTTGTTTAATCCGGCAATTACGGAGCACCTTGCTGTAGGAAGGCGGGAGCTGTCAAAGCGTCGGTTTAGACACAGGGGTCGTTTCTTTATTTGTATAGCTTCGCGAATTGTGCATGCGGTCAGGGAATTCAGGGATATGATAGTTGATAGAGTTTGGATATGATGATGTGTGAGAGCTGAAGGCGGATCTTTTTTTAGGAACTGATGGAGAGTGTTCATATACTCGACAGTTAACGTGCTTTTTAGTACGACCGATGTAGTTTTTAGTAAACTTCTTGATCCTCGTTCGGTACTTTATTTTTAGGGTTCCCGGTTAAGTTGGCTACAGTTTGAGTAGTGTTGAAGACTATCTTTATTTGATGTCAGTGTAGAATCCGTGCTGTTTTGTCAGTGACTCATCGAATGTATGGAAGGAATGCTTGCCGGTGTTGTTGATCTGTTTCTGACGAAGTTATTGTATTCGGGTATTATTGAGATTGACGCATTATGGGCGCAATGTGGTCCGGATGATGATGAACAGAAATAGACGCTTGAAAAAATACAAAGGGGTTCGAACTGGCACAAATGGTAAAATTTGAGTGAGATAAAGGGGGGAATGTATCAATTTAAACATAGATACAATATGTATAACCAGATGGCCTTGATAATAAATAAATAATTGTTCCAGAAGATATTGTCTTGGGGGAAGCGCAACTGATGAAGGTTCTTGACCAGAAACAATATTTATATATATATATATATATATATATATATATATATATATTGTCGTGCGTGCAAAAGAATGATGCCTCGAAGAAAGTATTCAATATCTCTGATATGTGAAGTTAACCTGATAATATTAAGGCGATATTCTAGCCTAGGAATTGCAGTATAACAGCAATGACATGGAGTGGCTCCAGATTCAGAACTTTTATGTTTTAGTTTCCCCGAATTTCCTACTTACATCTCGCGTCAAAATATTAATGTCATTTGTTTAATAATTTGCGGGATGTGGATGAGTAAACAGATACAATTAGTGAAAATTTGAAAGGTGCCATACTTGGGAGACATATTAAGAAGCTCTATTTGAATTTAATGTAAGAGCAACGCAGAATTTAGAGATTTTGAGAATGTAATCTGAAATAAATTAAATAAGGTAGGCAATGTAAGGTTAAAACGGTCTGAAAATAAGGGATTGCAATTATTAAACGATTTTCATAGAAACAAAGTGCTTTAAAATATTCTAGGAAATGAAGGAGTAGAGTCAGTTGAACTGCGGATAACGAATCAAACTAGTAAATCAAGAAATAAGTGTGTATTTATATAATGAACAGCATTAAAAATGTGAAAAAAACTACTGTTTAAAATATTAAATTTAAATTACATATTACTTATTAAAAATTTAATAAAGTGTGTTATTGTTCTTGAAAATATTAAATATCAATAAAACTATACTGTGGGAATAGTGCTAAATGCTTATTATATTTGATTTTAAATAGATATTTAACGCATTTTATAATGAGACCTTCCAGCTTGAAAGCTTTAGGCAAGCAGTTTACATTTTTCCTTTGCATTTTTTGCCTTGGTAATTGAGTTTTCTTTAGATTATATTGATTTTATAAGGTAAACATATAAACTCTGGTGTTTCGAGCAGGCGAGCAACTGAACTGTCAACTACACGCAACATACAATCACGCTTACCAGTGGCAGACCAAATATTTGAATAAAGTAAAGAATATACTTTGTGCATTTATTTAATATTATAACAATCTTAAAGAGTTTTATTTTGTCAATTTACTAGAAATTGTTTAGCGATTAGAATATTTTATTTACTAAGGAATAAACGAGACTAATCTTAATGATTGAAAATGTTGTAGGATTGAACAAATACTAAGGACTGTAGGAAATTCCATGTGCATACTCGGAACTTACCTACGACTAACTAATACGATAATTAAAGCAAAACTAGTGGTCGCCCAGTGGTCGAAATCGACCCTATTTCATCAACTTGTGAACATTATTGAGGTTCGTTTATCAAAAGTATATGTCTATCAGAAATAAAGTGGAGGAGAAACCGGAGAAGAAGACGTCATGAAATCCCTCCCCCCAATATCGATCATGTCATATTGACAACTCTATTGAAATAAAACAAATATATAAGAATTTAATCAAATATAGGTATTCCAAATAATTTTGAAAAATGCGTGACCCCCAGTTTTTGTTACTTGTTCGAAAAACTACTACATTGATTGTTTTTCTACTGAACAATAAACAAAGCTTGATGCTGAACTATTAAAGATGTTTCACATGATTTAACAGCAGGTAATGCTTCTTCTAAATATAATTACTAAATAGTTTGACCGTTTTCGAAGGAAAAAATATGTTCAATAAAAATATTTGTAGAATCAGAGAAACAGAAAATGCAGTGAATTTCTTTATATTTTAAAGACAGATCGTTAAAATGTTTAGGTAAAGGTCTTGTAAAAAAAGCAGGAGTTTGCAGGAATGGAACCATGTAATAATAAGTAAATTGTTTATTAGATAAAATGCATGAACACAAAACAGTAACTAACTGATTCCCTACCTAAAAAAATTGAAAGATTCGATATTTAAATATATTCAAATATGTAGTTATAATAATAATTAACATAAAAGAATAAATCCCTTTCAAAATATTAACACTATATTAAATAATAAACTAATATTAAATGTTATATTCAAAACGTTAGTTTTTCAAAAATATTTTTTGATTTGAGACTGACAAATTTCAAGTCTTAGTCTTAAATTAAGAAATATAACGAAATAAAAACCTTCAGTCTGGCATTTCACAGTTAACAATTTCAGCTAGCGTAAGCAGAAAATGAAATCAACCAATTTAAAAGTCAGTATGAAGGTGTTACACCTACTATTACATTTCAAATAACTACAAAACATAAGTACATATTAATAAACCTTCAACCAAAATCTTAAGATTCAATATAATTTCATTAACTTAAATGAAACACATAGTAAACTATGACTATTTCTGTTTTGTATGGAAAATATAAAGAAATATAAGCAACTCCTGTTAATTAATGATAAATAAGTATTACCCACATTTATTAAAAACGTTTCGCAGTCAATGAAGCTGAAATTTTGAACGTTACACATTGGATTTACATATATAATAATAATCTCACACCAAACAATATTTTGAAATGTCAAAATTCAAAACAAGGCGCCACATCAAGATAGACATGAGGTCAGGGTTGCCAGATCTAACTATTTACCTTGAATATTACCATCAGTGCATTAATACACATTTTTATCATGTTATTCAAATTATATGAAATTTATAGGGTAAAACTTAAAAAAAGCTTTAAATTGAAAGTATAACATTAAAATTAATAACATATTATCAGAAATAAATTCATCAATTGCAACATAATTCATATTTTAGTTGACAAACCATATTTACAAAGCTATAAAAGTTGTCAACTTGCGAGAGCCCAATGAGTGGCCAATATTATATAATATAAATTTTCCTGGGTTCTATTTCAATAGCATAACGATGTAGAATAACTTTAGGAACGGGTCAAAATTTGCTACTTTTTAGTTTAATTTAATTCGTCTTTCAGATTTGAGTCAATCCATCATACGATTTTCTCTCCAAGCAATCTGGCGACACTGTTACTGTTATTTGTTTGGCATTGACAGTATGGGCGAAAATAATGTTTTCTTAAATATATTTTATTTAATGAATAAACCAATATTATAAATAAATTTTAGTATTCTGCACTGAAGGCCTACAATTGCTACTAAACAAAACAAAAATAAAGAAAATCGGTTGAGAAACAGAGGAGAAAATGGTACCTAACCGTTTTGTCTTTGCCTATTTATATATAGATGAGATGATTTAAAGAAAGAACAAAAAACAAAATAAATTATGATCCGCTACCTCAATTGTCCTCGAATAGACTCTAAAAACATTACAGAACTGTACAATCGATTCCTAGTTTTATATAATTATCAAAAAGGGATATACGAAAAAAAAAGGAATAAAATAAAATAGTTTAAAATTTTGTCAGCAGATCGTGGAAATTCCTTCTTTCTAGCCCATATTCATAGTCATAACGTGTGTAGCTACTGTACGAGGGTTGCCTTTTATATTTCGGTATTGGAGAACCCTAGTGTTGCAATCTGACAACTGACAGCTCTATTGTAAAGTTTGACATTTTTGAGGTTATACGTACTCAGAACGTTTTGACATACGAGCACTATGTGTTGTTTAATTAATTTTTGGCGATGAAAATCCATCAAGGACCACTGTTTATCGATGGTATGGTGAATTCAATCGAGGTCGTAGTTCACTCCAAGACGAATTTCGTGAAAGTCGTCCAAAAACAGTTGTTGTTCCGGAAACCATTGATGCTGTGCGCGAACAGATATTGCATGATCGCCATGTGTCCTATCGCGAGATTGAGTCAACCTTACACATTAGTAGGACCAGCATATATTCAATATTGCATAAACATTTGAATGTCAAAATAATTTGTTCGCGTTGAATCCCACACAATTTGTCAATCGTTCAAAAAAAGGCTCGTGTCGATTGGTCGAAAGAAAAGCTCAAAAAATACAATCGCGGTGCTTCAAAACACGTTTATGACATGGTGACAGTAAACAGCAGTCGACTGTATGGGTGTTTCAAGATGAGCCGAATCCAACAAAAATTGTTCGCGCACGAAGCACTTCCAAGCAAATGATCGCCTATTTTTTCGGAAAAACTGGACATGTCGCAACCGTACCACTAGAACAACGCAGAACAGTCAATTCTGAGTGGTACACAACTATTTGTTTGCCAGTTGTCTTCCAATAAATGAGGAAACCCAACGCCGAAGACGAATCACTCTTCACCACGACGATGCGAGCTCTCACACATCTGCTCAAACAACTGCATTTGTAACCACTCAAAACATCGATTTGATGAGTCATCCGCCGTATAGTCCTGACTTGTCACCAAATGACTTCTTTTTATTCCCGTACGTAAAAAACAAACTGAGAGGTCAACGTTTTTCGACACCTGAAGAAGCGGTTGCTGCGTTCAGAATGCATGTTTTGGAGATACCTCAATGATAGTGGAAAAAGTGCTTCGACAATTGGTTCAAACGCATGTAAAAGTGTATAGGATCTTCATGGGGAATATTTTGAAAAACAATAAAGCGATTTTCGATGATTAATATTTTTTTTTGTTCTCTAATCCCGAATATAAAAAGGCAGCCCTCGTACTTCTACACTAACTAATCCTTGACTTAGTTAATTTTATTTGCTTATGAATTTGAGATCTAGGACTTCTAAAATCGAAGGCTCTGCTCAGTTTAAAAAATGGAAATTTTACAAAAAAAAATATTAGCGTAATATTTTCACAATAGACAACAAGACGAGTTAGTTCAACTCCATTTTTTGTAATAACACTAAATAAATATGATGAAAGGAAATAAGGACAATTATGAAAAGAAATAATGAGTGCAAGGACGATACATCAACGTTTGTTGTTTGATAAGTGAATCTAACAGTAATTAACACGAGTTTAATTTCTGGGTATAAGACTCTATCACCATTACATTTACAAAAGAGATGACACATTTGTACTAAGATTAGCTTATTTTTTAATAAAACTGAAAAGTCAAACACGTTTTTTCCATGGAGACTTATATGAACTTAATATAAAGATAGTCAGCAAACAAATAGAATAGGTTAACAAATTCAAATGTTCTGGCTGTTAGATAACTAGGGAATTGTTATCGCAAAATATCAGATACAGACTTATGAAAGCCTATATACACTAGACAAATCTATCAAATATCTTGAGAACAAATCTGATCAATCAATGGATAGGTTTGAGCAGAAAAATTCTTGGTGTTGTCTATGTTCTACGTATGAATTCATGTGTAAAGTAAATTGCTAAGAAGAAAGGAGATTTTTCCAAAGTTTGTAATTAATAATAAGACACACGTTAGGAACAAGATTTGCATAACCTGTTTAGGTATAGAAATTTTTATTTTAGAGCGACAAAAAATCGTTTGGATAAATTTTAATTAGATAGTGAGTAGCTACAGAATTATTCAGGTAACGAAAAACATACGGGAAAAAAATTGGCCAGGAGGACCAATGGTTCAGAAGACAGTTTAAACAGATGTTTATAGTTTTTGACAACGTTGAGTCCAGTTTCCAGTATGGAACAATTACCTTTTTTTTTTCAAGAAAAAGAGCCTAGGGTAATTACAGTAGCCTTGAACTGGTCCGCTAAAGCATTACGTCACCTAAAGAGGCATAAATAGTGTTAATACAAATATGAGTAATCTGTTAGGTTTTCATAATTCACCTGATGACGTTATGAGATGGAAAGTTTTTAATACGTTTGTCGCAGGTTCTTTTAAAATTGTTTAGCATCCAAAATAAAATTTTTATTTACTAACTGGTCAAAAATACAAATTAATAATTCACAAATTACTTCAAAACACTGCTGTCTGTACACTTATCTTGTAAACCTAAACTATTTATGGGCATAATCGAATGACATTAAGAATCCAATATTACAATTCGAATTATTTTAATAGCTTCAGATCTTTTTTTTTTCATTTTTAAATTAAAATCTTTTTAAACACAATTGGATTTTAAAATTTTCAAAGTCAAACAAGATAGTTTTCACTCATTCTGATATTGTAGTAAAGATGATTCGGCAATACTTGAAAATGACCCTAATAGAGAGAATGAAAATTTTCCTACAATACTGGAAAAATGTCGCAACAATGTTGTCTCAAGCCATTATCTGAATTAGCATTAAAATATTTGTGCTTTCCTGTTAACATAGATACTCATTGCGACTATATGTAGATATAATTATATTTTTGAATTTGTCTTAAATATTCATATAATTTAGTTACCTATGGGTATTCTATTCTTTAAAGAATTTTTATCACTAATTTCAAAGTACGGAATATTCCTTAATGCTACAATAACTAATAATTCCTCAAATGTCTTCGCATCCTAATAACAGGAGTAAACAAGCATCTGTATAAGAGCGAGATTGAATTAAAATGCTTCAATTTGAATGACAGAAAAGTAGTTCTCGATTCACAAGCAAGTCATTCAAATTTCGAATTGGAGTATTACTCATACAAAACTCAATAAATGTTTAACCGAGTTTCGAGTTTAACGTAGTCTGTTGACTCGAATTAGTCGATCATTTACTTGTGTGAAAATGAATCACGTTATTTATGTGTTCTGATCCATTATCTATTTATATCTGCATTTTCCTTCTGGAACATAATCGATGCTTTCGCCTCCTTTCTTTGTCAAGTATTTCATACTAAATGTCTTTTATGTATGTGAACTCTCGAAAATTACTGTGAGCCGGTTTTGTGTTGTTCGGCATTTGAAACTTCTCAGCTGTAGTAGCCGTTATTTCAATCACAAATATATACTTTTTCATGAGGCGCCTTCATAATAAATTATGTAACAATAATAAATTATATAGATAAACACTGATCTTTCGAGTTCTGCAGGAGCACATATACGTTCTGATAAAATTTCATTACATTTTTCTTTAAACGGTATATGTGTAATATTCATTGTTTTAATACAGGGATTTCATTTCAAAACTAGTCACCCAAAATAACTTTTAAAATATCTTTAATAGAAAAAGATAAAAAAAAACACGTTAAATGATATTTACGGGGGGCACATTCTACTCGTATCGGTCACCCTGCAGTTTCAACTCCTAAGCGGGGGGAATATCACTTTTATAAGTTTAAATACAAAGGGGTTTCATGTAATACCCCTTTTTAAAGGTCTCTTTTTGCCAATCTTTTGACTTATCAATTTTTAAAATTAAATTATTTTTTTACAAATGACCTAGAAACCGTAAAAAAAATATTTTTTTGAAAATAATTGCTAATTACACCAAGATTGGTGTAGAGTGGTTTTTAAAGTCTCTGATCACGAATCCGGGGTCATATTTGCAACATTCAAAATGGCGGATTCAAGATGGCGAATGAAAATTTAAAAATTGAGCTGTTTTGCACCAAGCTTCTTATAAGGAAGTTTTTGGGTTTGCTGATCACCAACTTGATAGGCAAAATTCAAGATGGAGATCCAATATGGACGATGAAAATAACCCACGAGACGAAAATTTCTTCTGTCATCTTGAATTTTGTAAATTCATGGTCAGAGACTCCAAAAACCCCTATATATCAATTTTGGCGCATATCGATTGATATAAAAAAAACATCCGCCATCTTGGATCCGCCATTTTGAATTTTGTAAATCTGACCTCGGATCCGTGATCACAGATCCTAAAAACCAATTTTGGTGTTATTGGGAATTATTTTTAAAAATTAATTTTTTTACGGTTTCATTACTCTGTAAAAAATAATCTGGTTTGAAAAAATGATGAGTCAAAAGATTGGGAAAAAGAGACCTTTATAAAGACGTATGATATGATATGCCTTTGTATTTAATCTTGTAGAAGTGATATTCACCCCCGATTAGGGATTGAAACTGCGGGGTAACCAATACGGTGGAAAAAAACAGTTTTGTTTGAGCCATTTTAAGGGCATATAACTTCCTATGGGAGCGTTTTAGGGCTCATATTAACAGGTACTATTTGGCTTATTTTAATCAGTTCTATACATAGCAGATGTTTGGAACCCTATTTTAGAAACACAGTAAAACAGTAAGCTCTGTAAATTATAATATACGTACCTGGGTGACCGAGCTTCACTCGTAAATTCAAGATTTTATCTTAAACGTACATTTACCCAAATAATCGGAAATTTGCTATGTAAACTAATTTAAACTCCCTAACATAATATTTTTTCTTGCATTTTTTATTTACATGGTGCTACTGCAATTCTACTCCCCCCTATATTTCAATCACCCTATATATGCAACTTCTTATGAAAAACCCATTTTTTTCTGACATTTTTTTAATCATGCTACAATTCCACTCGATTCCATATTCCAACAAAATAGTATATGCGACCGCTTTTGGCCATTCATTTGCCAACTATAATTCCGCTCAACCCTATGTATGCTACTTTTTATAGGCTACCAAATATAAACATATCTTAAATCACACTGTATAATTTGACACCACCATATGTTTTAACTAACCTGTATATGCATTTGTTTATGGCCACCTATTGTATTTTTTTTGAACCAGCATGTATAATTATAATTCCAGTACATTCAATATTGCAACCACCTCATAAATGCATTTTTTTAGCGACCTGCCTAACAATACTTTTACTGTGCCCTGTAGGTCAGCTATCATTAATTTCCAACTGCTTATGGGGTACCATACTCAATTATTTTTTCTCGCTTTTTTCGAACCATATTATAATTTCATTTGATGCTATATTTCAACCATCCTGCACATAGCAACTCTTATGGACCACCTAACATATTTTACACGACCCTGCATAATTATAATTTTACACCACCAATTCATACTAGAGTGCAACAAATTAACATGCAAAATCATGAGATCTTACTCATCCAAACATTGCCTACCATGCCATTTTTTTTACCTTAAAAACTTAAAATGTAGCTATAAAAATGTAATGTTAGGAAAATATGACGGAGGCATAAAATACTTGCAAATAGAAATTTGTATTGAAAGAATGTTTACAAGAACAGTTTCACTCTCAAATAGGTCACCAAATCACCCTATATTGAAAGAAATTTTACAACAGGAGTCTCACTCTTACGTAACCAAATCACCCTTGAAATTACAAAGCAGCCGCCTTGATTGTCACAACCTGTCGATAATTTTTTAATAATTCAATTTATCAGTTAAACGATTTTTCCCAAAATGAGACCATCACCAATCGATTTCTATCCATCGAAACTTCCAAATGGGAAAGTTTTATCGAAATCGTTAGAGCCGTTTTCCAGAACTCAATTAAATATATATATATATATATATATATATATATATATATATATATATACAAACATTGCTCGTGTTATAGTATTAGATTTTCGTTTACGTTGTGCAACCTTAACACTTGAATTAACATTTATAGTGGTTAATGAAAAATTCTGTAAAAACAACTTCAACGAAAGATTGTGTGTTCGTGTATTAAGAACGTACGTTTTTCTTCCATGTAATAGAGAAATATTCAAAATATACTTTCACTATTCAAACGGCATGTAATGCTATACCAACAATCACAATTAAATGAATAACTTACGGTTTCATAAAAAAAATTACCCTCCGGTCTATTTAACTTAGACATAAATTGGTTCCAAAAGATAGGAAAGCAATTGAAAATTCCTTGAAATTAACTTTCATCGTAAATGGCTTGATTTTCTGCATCAGTTTTTGAATAAGGCGTTATTAACTTTTTCTATATTTTTGTCTTTACTATGTTCTTTCATCCGTAATAATTAAATTGGAGCGATTTATCATATGTCATGTATTTTCGTGTGTTCTATATAAATTACTCATAAGACAAGAAACAATGTAATATGTAGAAAAGGTACTTACAAGGTCTTTACTTATTCTTTCTGCTCATTGATATTGTCTGATCTCACTTTTATATAACAGATACTTATAAGAATCTTTTAATTGTAGGTAAGTAGCAAACCGTATTCATACGTACTATTATGTGAACTATACAGGATATTTCTAAAATAGGGTTTCAAACTTTTGCTGTGTATAGAACTCATTAAAATAATTCAAAAAGCCCATATTAACATGGTCAAACACAACTGTTTTTTTCCACCGAATCGGTCACCTTGAATTTCAACCCCTAATCGGGGGTGAATATCACTTCTACAAGATTCAATACAAAGACGTATCATATGATACCCCTTAAACTTATGCCTACAGTTGAAAAAACTGAAAATATTAGATGGTTCAGAATTATTGCAATTAGTAGCCTTAAAAAAAAGCGTTGATAGATCTGTTAATAGAAGAATACCTATCCGAGATATATATAAAGATTAACAAGATTGTTGACTGGATGACATCAAATAATCTAAAAATTGTACAACATAAATCTGAAGCACTTTTATCAAATAGGGCCAAGTGGAGCAAGAGATGGGAAAATATCCTTTAACATCGGAAATGTATAAATAAATAATATAATAAAGTATCTAGGGATAATATTACTTGATCACAAAGGGTTGTAGGTCGGAGGGCGCAGCGTGGATGATACGACTGACGGCTAATACCAAACGATCCATCCACAGAAGAGGAATTTATAATATGGAGTTATGCAGTCATTGTTATATGGAGCCCAGTTATAGGGAAAAGCGGTGAAAATAAAAACTTATATGACGAAACTTACCAGTGTCCAGAGAAAGGGTATCATGAAAGTCACATGCGCACAGGTCATCGAAGGAATATCCCCAACTGACCTTAAAATATGTGAAACAAAGGACAACTATTACTACAGAGGGCAGGAAAAGAAATATGCAAAGATCACGTTTGCAAAATAAAAAGAGAGATTGAGCCAAATACCTAATAAGGCTATCAGGACAAAAATAATATTTCTAATATTGAGTAAATGGTTACAGTGTAACTTTAGGTAGACTGATAACTAGTTCACATAGTTTCTAATGGGGACGGGAATTTAAATCATTTGCATTTTTACGTAAGACAGGAAAAAATGCAAAATACACATGCAAGACCTGTCGAGTATTGTACGATGCAGAATATCACGTTTTCAACTGCAAAAAATATCATAGAAACATTCACACACACCAGACAAGATGGTTGATATTATCACTTCTGATGAGATGAGGGAACATTTATAACTATATTTACTTTAGTTCATGGGATCATTAAAGAAAAAGGAAATAAGGATAGACACAGAAGTGAAGGGAGGTATAAGTAGGAGTCTATGTTTAGGGCTCTAAACAGATAGTATGCAGACGTAAGATCGAAATAACTACTATAGACATGCTGTTGTTGATAGTCAAATGAACTGTCACCCTACTATTGGAAAACAAGTGAGCCATCCATGTCCGCAAATGGATTTCTCCTTCAATATATATATATATATATATATATATATATATATATATATATATATATATATAGTTCAGAGATGCGCCTGTATTATTAGCTAAGAACTACTTCAAATGCACCAGATCTTTATAACTGTTATCAACCTATACAGGGTGTCCCGAAAGTCCCGGAACGGCATTTTATCTCGGCGGGAACGCATTTTAGAGAAAAATGTTTCAAACAAAACTTATAGGATTCGTCCCTGGCTATCGAATTGTGATCTTGAATTTGACCTTGACCTTCAAGGTCAAGTCGATTTTTTCAAATAGGACAACATATTTCTGACCTCGGAAATGGAAAGAACGGAAAATTTTACGTTCAAATATGTCCTTGACCATTTTTAAAACTTGACCTCTGGTGGTCAGTAACGGTCAAGTGAAGGTCAAGTACAACTTCGTTGCGTAGCTCGTCAAATATGGGTTAAAAAAACCTTTCAAGAACAAAGGTTTAGGATTATTCTCCGGCTATCCGATGGTCAGTATGTATTTGACCTTGACGTTGATCTTCGAGGTCAGTTCAATGTCAAATGTATTTTTTAACCGGCAATCCCCATCTTGTACGCCGGATATTAAAAGTATGGAAATTTTTAAGTTCAAATATGTCCTTGACCATTTTTAAAACATGACATCTGGTTGTCAGTAAAGGTCAAGTCAAGGTCAAGAATAACTTCGTTGCGTAGCTCGTCAAATATGGGTTTAAAATTTTTTTTCAAGAACTAAGGTTTAGGATTTTTCCACGGCAATGCGGTCAAATCCATACTAAGCATGTATGGATTTGACCTTGACGTTGACAATTTTTTTCATTTGACCTTGACGATCAGGACTGGATTAACTTCTTAAAAAGACAGTTGTAGGAACCGAAAAATTATTGTTTTCTTGCTTAGGATTTGACTTTTCATAAGCAATGTCGAGGTCAAACCAGTTTTTTTTAAGCCCATATTTGACGAGCTACGCAACGAAGTTGTTCTTGACCTTGACTTGACCTTTACTGACCACCAGAGGTCAAGTTTTAAAAATGGTCAAGGACATATTTGAACGTAAAATTTTCCGATCTTTCCATTTCCGAGGTCAGAAATATGTTGTCCCATTTGAAAAAATCGACTTGACCTTGAAAGTCAAGGTCAAGGTCAAATTCTAGGTCACAATTCGATAGTCAGGGACGAATCCTATAAGTTTTGTTTGAAACATTTTTCTCTAAAATGCGTTCCCGCAGAGATAAAATGCCGTTCCGGGACTTTTGGGACACCCTGTATATTACTCTAAACTGGGTAAGATCGCGGGCAGTAGGATTTTATAGACATTCACTTCGAATTTGGATCCCCAGAATTCTATTACATGGCCCATTAACCCCTTTTGGCTCATTTGCCAACCTGCAAAATTTAAGTAATACTGGTGGAGCTGATGAAAACGCACCCAGACACCTTATTTGGGAGAATCCCACATGGAAATTAAGTTAAATTGACAGGTAAGCTTCTGGTGGAAGTATATTTCTATTTTTACTTTAAGAGTGTACTCAAGAAGCCCTCTGAGCATCAGAAATTTGCATTTTCCCAAAACCGATTACTTGAGTTACCAAGAACTTAACTGTTGCAGTTATAATTGTTGTTAGATTTGATTAATTTTTTTGTGTACGTGCATTGTTTTATAATTCCAAGCTCATGTATTATTTATGTGTATTCTTTCTATTTTGCTCTCATTTGTTACATATCAAATCTAGTAATGACTTTTGTAGGCCCAATACAATATCAAAGAACAATTGTATTTTCAAGGCTATTTCATATTATGAAATCTAAACTTTTACCAGTTGGTTTTGTATAATGATGCACATATAGGTAGAAATATCTTTTTGGAGTTTATGACTCACATTTTAAAGTAAATAATTTTGAATTACTGGTACGAGTATTACGTTATTGCAGTAAAAACAGGCTTACTTCAGTTTACCTAAGGCGTGTTTAGACATCTATTATAAGAAATTTCTCATTCAAAGATTCTTCACCATTGACATCGATTAGAAATTTAACACAATTTGTAAAATTTTTCCTAAAAATAGTTACGTATTTATTATTATTATTAGGTTTTGCCATTTACATGAAAATATTGAGAAATATTTTCTCATAAAACTGGAAACATAATGTTTTGTTCTTAACTATGTGTTCAATCCCTCGTATGAAATGATTAAACTAATCGAAGTAATGATGTGATGGACAATGAACATACATTATTAAAATGATTGCAAAAATAGTATGTCATTGTTGATATCCACTTAACAAATTGAGTGTCAAATTACTTCCGCTTCCTTCTTTGCCAGGGGCAACTTGTTTTCCTTTTAATTTTATAGCATTTTTAGAAATTATTGTATCTTCTTTGTGACTTTTCCAATAATTTTGCTTCGAAGGAGCATAATAATTTTGTGTGGTACATTTCAATGTTACTTAAATCGGGTCTACTCACAGTTTGAATGTGACATTTGTTTATTTATATATCTTACCTGTTTTGATTAATACTTTATGCAAGGTGTTACACAACTAAGATAAAACTAAAAAACTTCATATGAATGTGTTTCATAAATGTCTTAAAACTTGAGATACCGGGTGATAAAGTTACCAAAACTGATCTGCTTTTAATAATATCTAGCTTAGATGTTTTAATGAAATGTGGTACACAACGACTCGTAGCGCTCGTGCAGGATTTAGACTAAATATTTAGAAAGAAAAATATGGTAGGCCTTTGTCAAATATTTGTTGATCTGACGAAAGCACCAGTCTCTAGCAATCGAGTATGAATTTGTGTTAATATTTTGGAACATTATAATAAATGTTGGGTATAACGCTGGGCATAAATGCGTTTTGCTTCAAGTGGTTTACTATTAGCTAAGGAGCCATTTTTATAAACTATTATGGGGTTACTGATTTCTTAGTTAAGGCCGTCACTGAGCGGCAAAATAATGTGTATTAGTATTTCATTTATTTTGTCAAAATGTCAATTTTATTACATTTTATGTAACAATTAGCAAACGTAATTGTGTTTAAAAACAATGCATGTGTCTCATTTAATTTCAGATATTAATGCATAAAAATGTTTTTTTTCGTGAAAACCTTGCTGTGTATTATATTTTATTAAAATAGCTATCTAAAGTACTTTCATCGAATTTATAAAAACATAATTTTTAGAAAAGTTACAACCCAATGTGAAAATTTAAGACTTCTAAAAGGTACACTAAGTTTTGTTCATGAAATTAAACAAGAATCGCCCTGTTAAATAGTCTACCTTACCTCCAAAACACCCTCTATAATTTACTTCGTTTATTATCTTGAGTCTCAAGTATAGTAACTAAGATTGAAGAAAACTTCAAGTCAAGACATACTTTTGAATACAAAATGTCATTCAATGACTGTTCACCGATTTTCGTGAAATCATTGTGATAACAAATAATAAATTAAATGAGTTTCGGAATATGTAATTTAAAATAGTTATTCAACAGATCCAGTTCTATGTGTCGAATTCCTTCTATATCATATGTAAAAAGTTGTTATTCTTCGTCCTTTAATTTACTGTACAACAGAATTTCTCGAATTTTTAATGTTAAGCCCAAAAAATTAATTTAAAAAAATGTTCTTACAAAAAAGCGTTCGCAATCTAATAGGATGTAACAGGGTTCTAAGGAAATATAAGGTATTTTATTTTTCATTCGATTTTTTTCATTTTCAACTTGAATTTCAACGGATATGCTAAAAATTTATGATACATATGATGTACTATTTAATCTTATAGAAGCTCATATTTTAATAGTTCTACTGTATTTATTTGATTCGTCTCTTACCAGCCACCAAATATAAATTATTACGTGTACTGCTCAGTCTCTATCAGCATTTCTTAGATTTAACAAGCAAGTTATTAGTAGGGCTTCACACGAGACGAGAATATCAAAAATTTGGCCTCGGTCTCGTCAATTCCTAAAAAATTAAGTCTCGTTCAATCTCTGTCTCGTCTTGTTCCCAGTTGTCTCCTTTCCTCTCGCTTTCTATAATGATAATAAATATTACATAAATTAAATAATAACTAATAATACACTCTTAATTTTATCTTTTAAATTACTCGATGACCAAGAACTTAAACATAATAACGCTTGCATCACATCATCTTACAATGATGTAAGTGTTTTTGTCATGATCATACCTCCTGTAGAAAATAATCTTTCGACTGGCATGGATGTATACAATAATTATTCAAATCTTTACTACAAGAAATACAAGAAAAAAAAATCTCCAGATGTACAAGTAGAGACAAATTTTTTGAAAACATCTGTATTTAGAGGCAATAAAAGTTCTCCCTTAAGTATTGAATTTATAATGGGATCAGTCATCATTCTTATATAAGAAACGTTTATTTTAAATAAGGGGATCTTGAGGTAGAACGTTTCGAACCAAAGAAACAATTTTAATAGATTATACGTTTATTACTTTCTAGTTTAATATAGTCACATATACAAAACAGAGAGTAAGGTAACCCATTAATCTTTTAACATAAAATATAAAAATCTGGGAGGATACATATTATTGATAAGGGATACTTTACTATAAGAAGCGTTAACAAGTTAAAGTAAAAATGTGACAAATCATACTTATTGAGTCATTTTTAAATTTAAAAAAAATATATTTCACAGATGGTCACCAGACATTATATATTGTAAAATATATTGTTTTCTATGTAGACCTTTTCTATTTTTTCGCATAAAAACTTTAAAAAAATTAACGAAACCAAAAACGAGACTCTTGGGTTGCACTGTATGTGGTCACAATATCGCCTATAAGATTTTCCAATACTTCTCGTCTCGTCTCGCTTTTCCGCGACGGCAACGAAACGAGACGAGAAAAATCTGGCTTTCGTGTGAAGCACTAGTTATTAGAAATAACGGAATTATTCAAACTGCTAATTATTAGAAATACCTTAGCCTTCCAATAACCAATATTTGCTTAGTTATTTCACTGTCTCTATTTTTTTTATCTTGGTGTCACTCTTAGTAATGAATATTTTGTTACGAGTCAAGTATTAATAATAATTCTTAATTTAAATATATTTGGAAATAAATCTAAGTTTAGAAATTGAGTAAGTGTTTGTAAATAGTTTTGTACATCTGAATAAGTATTAGAAGGCAATATATCAAAGAAAAGTTCGTTTTGATCTTAGCTAACCTCATTACGAACACATAACATTTATACAAACAATAAATTATATACCTATATATTCAACAGTAGCAACAATTTAAAATTTTTAAGTTCTTAATATTAAAAAGAGTTTTAGTCATTTTATGTGAATTGAAAATAGTATATAAAATTAATTAACAATCACACAATATTAATAAAGTAGACTTGTCCTCGATTTCGAACCCGAGAACTTTGGATCTGCAGCTTTGCGGTTTAGACTCTTGACCACTTATCTTTAATTCAATTATTTTCTTTAGAGGATATAAAAGTTCCGGCTGTATGTAATACACCAGTGCCTTTAGCGAGTGGTAAACGTACTTTGTTTATTAAGTTAACAAAATGTTGTAAACAATGGACATGTTTTGCTTAATTTGTATCCTTCTATGAGTCTATATTTGTTGATAATATGAAAATTTAATACGAAGTTGCTTTTGTGTATGGTATTCTTTTTAATTTCTCACGTATGTCAAGTCTCCAATTTAATATATCACATACACTGAATTGGAGTGTTTATTAGGAGGAAAAGCTGATTTTGTGCATGTGTTCTATATTACTTGGATGTTATATTGGTTTATTTCCTATTTATTATTGATTTTCTATAAAAGAAGAGACTCTTAATATATTACCTGGTCCGTATTTTTTACATAGAGGACTGAATTGGATGTGTATTTCACGATCGAAGTGGTGTGTTGTGTTGGTCGGTCGATGGGTCGGTCGTGTCGTATCGTGCCCAAACAAATGAAATTTAAAGTTATGCATTTCATTCCCTTGCTCATGTATTTTCATGTGTAAGTGTGGGCCTCCGTTAAGAAGATTTCGCTTCAAAAACGTCTATTTGTCAAAGTCATTATGTCTAAAAATTTCTTTTCAAATAGTTATAATTCGTAACGTATCAACTTGAATCAGGGACTTTGTGTCTATTATGTTCGATTAATAGCTTTGAGATTTCGTTTTTTTATTATTCTACATCCTTTCTTATCTGGCATTAACTAATATTTTATATCAAAACTTAGAGGTAGCCTGCAATGTAAAATTATCGGGACAAGATTTGAAAGAGAAGGCAATACAAGGGGGTGAGAGTTTAAGCAGCTATTTCACTCTGTTGGGTACTACTTCTACCTACCAAGTGAAATAGCCTGATACTCTCTCTATTGCCCTCTTTTTCTATTCTTCAGAGGATATTTGTGTATGTCACGCTATCTCCAGACCTCCAGAATTATAAGCTCTAAATATCAAAGTGGTTTATTTATCCGACAGAGAACGTGTAGAGATCTTTGCCTTGAAGAAGTATGTTGTGCCTTAGTTAATGAAGTTCATGGTGAAAGAGGTTCGATTTCTGAAAGTCCTATATGTAGAGTTGTCTTAAGATACCGGAAAACGGAAGGTGTCAAAGATGTGGCAGACCTAAAGTGAATGAGAAAACAATCACAAAACAGTAACAGAACTTGCTCGATAAGAAAATAAGCCTGTTGATTGTAAATAAAACATTTTTTAAAAAAATATAACCAACTTCCACCTATAACTAAAAAGCTAAAAATAATTACAACAAAATACAACTCTAGCAAATAAATAACACATTCAATGTTGTTAGGTACCTACCCAGGAAGTAAAAAATGTAAACATTAAAAGGTGCTCCATTAATTACCTATCAATCTAATATATTTTTTAAGTCGTTGCCAAGCAAATCTAAAATCCTTCATTGCGTACTTATCTACCACTTCATCAAACTTGATTGTTGCTTGGCACCGACTTCAAAAATATATTAGATTGGTAGGTAACTAATTTGTACAGAATGAGCACCTTTTAATGTTTACATTTTTTACTTCCTGGGTAGGTACCTAACAACATTGAATGTGTTTTTTATTTGCTAGAGTTGTATTTTGTTATAATTATTTTTAGCTTTTTATTTATAGGTGGAAGTCGGTTATATTTTTTTAAAAAATGTTTTATTTTCAACTTTTTAGTTTTTTTGAACTCAGGTAGTTTTCATTCTTTATTTTTTATTTCGTATGTATAACCTTAATAGATAGAACCAGGTGACATCGAAAGCCTCAACATTACACATTGATACATTTTCATTTAAATTAACAGGTAAATGTTTACCAACAAAATGTACTAGTACGCGTTGACTTAATAAGCCTAAAATATATTTATGCCTTATGGATCATGCCATGTAACCTTATTTCCATTTTTTTTGACAACTCTGTACAACTATAGATAATTTCACTCCTCCCTATGTACCAACCATCCTGTACATACGACTGCCCATGGACAAGCACAAATTTGTTAGTTGTTTTATGTAAACTATAGGACGAAGTAGAATCCATCCCATATTTACGGAGTCAAATTCGTCCTATATTTCAACCATAGTATATAACTCCTTGTGGGCTACTCCATAAATTATTTCATTTTTAACATTTTATATTATCGCCCGGTGTAACATTAATTCTTCTCCACACTTTATGCAACTTGTTATGGGCTATAAAATAAATATTTTTTTAATCACACTGTATAAATATAATTTAACTCCAGCATATATTTCAACCATCTTGTATATGATTTGTTTACGTCCACATCATATAACAGTTTTTTAATTACCTTATATAATTTTAATTACACATTTTTTCAACATATTTATACCACCAAACGTCCACTCCACCCTATATTCCAACCATTATCCGTCCTATATTTCAGTCATCATATAAATGCAACTCCTATCACTTTATTTTGTGATTTTGTTTGCTATAACTAAACACCCTGTATATAAACGCACCAATTAACATGTTAGAGTTTGACATGTGTTGTCACTGAATTTTCTATTAGGCCGGGAGAATGTGATAACCAAAAGCACCGTCTTCGCAAAATGGAAAAATTTGCATTTAAATGGGTATTTGCCTGGTATACAAACAAATCGAGCTTCCTACTCATTGATTTAAGGAACCGAAAATACTATGCTTTACTAACTATATGCTTGAGATGTACATAGAAAATTTGCAAATTCGCAATTAAAACTTCCAGTGCCTAAAATTACCGCACTATTACGCTGGAATTAAAATATTTATGAGGAAATGTCCCTTATGCCATTTCGATGAAACTGCAAGTTGCACGTCGCAGAAAATTATATGAGATCACCTAGGGATCTTCCTTAATAGATTACATGTTAAAAAACTATACACACCATAAGGAGTTTTCGAAAAATCGACCAATATGTTAAGGATATTGGTCGATTTCCATGCACGCATGTGTTCATTCACAAATTTCATGCCTTTACCAATAGAATTCTTTTCCAAGTTTTGAAGTTTCACCAATCCTGATATAATACTCTATTAAACAAGACCATATTCATCCGAAACGGTTCACCACAGGAGAAGAAATCAGGTAACATACATTCAAAAAAAAAAAAAAAAAATACGCGAGTTGATAACCTTCTCCTTTTTGGAGGGCTGTCAAGTCAAATGTCATCTTTACAAGGTGCACCTCATTTATGAGCTGGCAGAAAATGATCCTGATGGACGATTACAATTTTGTGAAATTTTAATGATGTAAGGTGTTCCCCAGTTTGTGTTTTTAAATGAGGATTAAGTACAAAAGGTGAAATGCGTTGTCCCTCGAAATAATTCAAAATTCAGTTAATAAAGTGTATTCTCAAAGGGGCCGTTTTCAAGTTGCAAATGGTGAATAATTAGAACTTTTATGTTTACAGATAATATTTTGGTACGTGAAATAACCAATATATTGTACAAAAATCCGTTTAAATCTTTCTTATACTTGACGCACAATGTTTCAAAAACCACAGAAAATTGTACCACAGGAGTTGAGTTATAGTACATTAATTGAAAACAATTATTTAAAGAAATAATACGTCACCATACAAACTTACATGGTAGTAAATGATTAATAGGGAAGTCTCTTAAGAAATGCATACGCATCGGGGAGGCGAGATAGTTTCGTTCAGTTATGTAAGTAATTCATTTAATAATACATATTTGTGTGAACGTCAGCTGCTAACAGGCCAGTTTCCAGTTTCTTGACAACCTCCAATACCTGGGTAAAAAAAATCGCTGCCAAAAGTATTTATATACTGATATTTAATTCATATACACCTCATTCCAGTTTAAATTAAAAGTTAGCCTAAGAATAGCAGGGAACTAGTGATTGTTTTCTGTTTAGTTTAAATACCAATATAAAAGGCATTTATCGAATAAGTGGCTATTTATTCTGGAGAAAACAATCACATTTGTGTTGGATGAAGTGAATTTTAGGTTTATTTTACATATTAATAAATCTGACTGTAATATCCTTTAATCTGGAATATATGAGGTTGTTATTATCTCAAGTAGGTTGTAAACCGGACCCTCCGCCACTGGAATGTTCTTCGGCAATTAAACTTATTACAAGATTTTAAATACCAACAAAGCCTGAATAATGCATTAAAGTGTTGTCGGTTGGAAGTGCTAAACAAAACTGGCTGTGCGATTCTGAAACCGCGGACTCTCATTTTCGAATCGGTTGCGTGCAATGTCAGGTGAACGTCGGGATAAATCTGATATACGTTTCATTATTGGTTTAACTTTTAAAATTGCTTTGTTATTTGACTAGCAGTTTGAATAATTCCGTCATTTTTATGACCGAACACGTTGTGGTGAAGCGTTAAGCTTATCGGTTTACGAACTCACTAATTAAAGTTCGCTTTAGTTGAATTTCGTATCTGATTGTAAAGAACTCTGCTGCTTTTTTATGAACGCTCACTGTGGAATTCTGTAAAAACTGCTAATTTTAAATTGCTCAAGTGGTACGATAGATCGAACGAACGGAGTAAATAACCGTGAATCTTCAGGTGTAGCAAATGAATCAATACACTTATTTTTCCTGTCTAATACGAATACTGGCAATGGGTGTGGCCTGAATAAATGATCGCTTCATCGTACTGCGGGTGCATTTTAAATATAAACCGATCCACCAATCATAAGCCTATTTTATTGTGTGTGAGATAACAGGTATTGGAGAGTAAACAATTAATAATTTACTCTCTCGGTAACGTTTAATTAGATTCTTTTTTACATCTCCATATAAACATTTTGTTATGCATAAAATATTCTTTTACAATCCTCTGCTGTGAGTTTTTTGCAAGAAGATGAAAGTTAAAAGATAATGTAGAACATTAAATAATTCTCAGCATTTCTAAATAATTTCAACTTTTAAAATTCTCAGCTTGTTTAAAGTAATTATAAAATGTTCTGATTCATTTCATTACATTTTGGAACATATTAAAACGACTAGTCAATCATAAAGTTTATATCAAAATATTTACTGTGTTAATCATCACCACAGTTGTGATACCTCCTTGTATTCCACTAACTTCTGTGACTTTATTAACAATCTCTAGTCACTTTTTTATTTTTTTTTGCAGGCCAGTTGGCAGTATTGTTGAATATTATGCAGACCACCACCAGAAAAGCCAACCTTGAATTGGCAAGGATGTGCTGTTTGACTTTTTGACTTTTTATTTTTCTTGATTTCTGCACAGAGTTTGGATAACAATCTCCAAAGTTTAATGGACAATTTTACGAATTTGTCTCAGTGGATGGACCTTAGCAAATTATTGAGTGGATCAATGATGTGGTATAGCGCATACAACGCAACCCAAGAACAAAGATGAAGATTATCTAACAAGATCCTCTGACCCTCAAGGTCAAGATGATTCTTATCGGTACGACCAGAACTAACATCTTTCCTGACAGATATACTAATTGATATTTCCATACTATTTCGTATTTCGTATACACGCTCCCTTTCTACTTTTTTTAAATTAAAAACTAAAGAAAGGTGGGTCAGGTACAAATATGTTCAACGATCTTTTTCGTCTTAGAATGTCATGCCCACCCACCCATTCAAAGTCCTCCATGACATGCAACTCACTCAGTATATATAAGCCGTTACCGTGTATAGTTGATAAAAAATGTGGATTTTTGGTTGTTTTTAATTTAATCCCAAAATCAATGTCAATATAATTTTTAGATATATGTTATCGGTTAACATTTTGGATATAACACAATGAAACAAAGACCTCTTCGGGCAGGCTTCTTTATACCACTAGAGGAACCTAATATATATATATATATATATATATATATATATATTATAAATTATTTTTTGAGATTTATTCAATTCAACAAAAAATAATAGTTTAAATCATAAAAGAACAAACAGCAATGTTGTCGTATTTGGATTCTCTCATTTAGTTTAAATGCAAGTATTATAATGTTAAACCAGTGAAATTTGTACACAAAGCTGTCGTTAGTGGAGTTAATCAAAACTTAGAAAAGGGATGAATATTTATTTAAAACTTAAAAGAAACGTGTTGTCCGGAATTTATAAAGATATAATAATAGTACTATTTTTCGAGAAATTATTATAAAAAGTGTACCTAAGTTACTTACTATTTTTAAATACATATTTGTTTAATTTTATAATCGAATTACCCATAGGCCACGGGATATGGTACCAACAAGTCAACATATCACACTGCAAGAGCTAATACTTAAATGCCCTTTCAATGGAAATCTCTTTTGGCCCGCTAGGTTACCGGACTTGACCCCCTCGATTATCTCTTGTACGTAAAATGTCCAGATGATATTTCAAAATGTTAGAAATGCATTTTTATACAACACATGTGTTTGACATGTTGCTATCGCAGAAGATAACACAATCGGATTTTTCACGGTAGATGAGTATAATTACATTTTAAACAAAATTCTTACTTCTAATAAACGTTTCTTAATAATAAATTTAAATTTATTCACAATTAGAGGTACTTTAATATGTTTTGGCAATCCTTGTAAAATGCTTTAAAAAATTGATATCTGGTGGTCGTATTTTAGGATTCAGATGATGCTGAACTTTTTATAAAGTACAACTTCTTACCTAAAATTAATAATACAGCAGTTTCCCATCTGTAGAATTGAAGCTTGATAATTTGAAGTGAGCTCGAATTAGACCGGATACAGACAAATTGACCTCGGATTTGGATTCAGTGACCCAAAAAACCATGGGAGTCCTAGATTTTGTTGGTGGAAACACTTTGTTGTGTGTGGCTATATTTCCTGTCTTTAGGTTATAATGGCCCTGTGTATGTTTGAGTTCGCTCATGAGTGGTCACAAGATTTTCGCCTTTAGCCATGGTCTTTCTAATGAAACTTATGGTTGAACTGAACACCGAAATATTTCGGGTATATCTGCATTGCACCAACCATAAATGTTATGTTGAAAAATTAAAAAAAAAGATAGTTAAAGTTTCATTATCAGTTACGCTGACCATTTACAATGACCGCGTCCATTTTATAATTTTTTAGTAGTTATTACATTTTGCCTGCCCATGTCAACATTATCTCTAAAGTTCTATTTGTCTTATCCATTAGTTCTTGGTTATCGTTGGCTTGCGTTATGGCTCTGTCGTTAGCATAGGCAGGTCGGTCATTGGGAATTTATTCCATCCTGTTTATGTATATCTTTATTTATTTACTCATTATTGCGTCCGAATGTTACCTCGTAAGTTCTGAAATAATATTCGCACAATATGTTCGTGTGGTCAACAAACGGGTGAAGATATATTTGAATAGGTATGGTATATGCCGCAGTTCAACAAATGACATTCTTTCTCAATTCAATGAATTTTGTAATTTATCATTTCTGTGTATAAACGTAACTTAGTTTGTGGTCAGTTTTGTAATTTGTAATTTGTAATTTGTAATTTGTAATTTGTAATTTGTAATTTGTAATTTGTAATTTGTAATTTGTAATTTGTAATTTGTAATTTGTAATTTGTAATTTGTAATTTGTAATTTGTAATTTGTAATTTGTAATTTGTAATTTGTAATTTGTAATTTGTAATTTGTAATTTGTAATTTGTAATTTGTAATTTGTAATTTGTAATTTGTAATTTGTAATTTGTAATTTGTAATTTGTAATTTGTAATTTGTAATTTGTAATTTGTAATTTGTAATTTGTAATTTGTAATTTGCAATGTGTAATGTGTAATTTGTAATTTGTAATTTGTAATTTGTAATTTGTAATTTGTAATTCGAAATTCGTAATTTGTAATTTGTACATAGTTATTTCAATCATCACTAGTTTATATTTTTTAAGACACTTTGTGTCTTTAGTTGGTTTATTTTTTTATTGACATGTTTGATATTGTACAATTTGCAGCGATCTACCAGTTATAATTTTGGTTCATCCGTAGTATTTTGACAATAACAGTTTCATCGTTGAAAGTACAAGTTTTGTTTTTCTTTATCTATAGTATTTTATGTATGGATAAATTTCTTACTTGTGTGTTTATTTTGTGGCCCTAAGTGATATTTATAAAATGGATCAAATTTGTATTAAATGCTTGTGTAAACTAAAAAAACTGAGGTTCCAAAACAACTACTGATGTGGGTTATTTCCAGCTCAAGGTATTTATTTCAAACAATGAGGTAACAAAGGACTTCTTTGTGAACTTTTCGTGATGTCATTAGTGTTAACTAAAGCGGCTGAATGTGTTTGATTAGAACTATATAGGGCCGGTAGATGGCTGCAGATCGTATGATGACAGTTAAAGGGTCGCAAGTAGAACATAATTCTTGAATGAATGTTTAGTGATAGAAAACTAAGATATTAATTGTTTGTGATCTTAATGATTCACTATTTGTTTTAATTTCACTTTGGATTAAGGTTCCAAATATATTTTCATCTTACGAAATATTATTGGGGGAAAGATATTTTAAATTTTCGTATTTTTTGTTCCAATAGACTGAGAAGGTGTCTATTATTTATATAAATCGTCTGCCATAATAACTACCTTTTTCTCAGAAACAACTGTTATCCATTGTCTTTCATGTCCACTAATTTAAAAATAATTCCAAGAAGATGTATTTCGGTGAGGTAAAATAAACACACAACCAAACATCTCCGGCTAATTTAGGTGTTAAGCATCCAAATATTTATAAAGCATTTGGCACTCTAAATATGTTATTAATACATATTTCTAACACCTTTTTAATTTGCTTTCCTATAGTTATAGCCAATTATTACAGGTGGAAAAACTACCTGGGCTCTACTTATCTTTTATAGTTTTGGTCCGAAATTATAATGGTTTTGAAATCGAGCCTGCTGCGTGCACCTGGCGTATGCGTTTACCTTTTAATTTCTGATGCTAATTTAATTTTGTCATAATTTATACGTTTCGTATGAAACCGTTTTTCCAGTCAACACGCATTCAAATGCACACTCGACCGCTTCTTCTACGTCGCCGAAGCGATATTTTGTTTTACATTTCGTATCAAGGAATTACTGAAATTATATAGATGGAATTATATAAAATTGTTGTATATCTCGCAATGATATATAAAATGTCTTTTATCGTCTTTAAAATACACGCAGCACAGGATGTGGTAATTGTTTAAAATATACATTTTATGGGCAGTTAATATAATGATGCTTCCAACATTGGTACCTACTATGGATTGTGGCATCTCGACAGAATCAATAATAAGAAATCGAAAAACTGCCGTATAGCATTTTGAAGTGCCTAAATGTGGTAATTTTCGGCCATTAGGCTTTTCTGATTATAAGTTAAATTTGAACTCAAGAAGTTCGTAAAGTTGTAATTCAAGGTGGTTGTTGCAGTAACATTGTTCCACCGTTTAACCAAAATAAAATTTCTAAATTTTTTATTCAAAATATTCAACTCGTAATTATATTTTTTTGTTACTGAATATGGAATACAGCTTTTAGCGTACATGACTTACAACGGTTTATAAGGATTACTAAAAACTTAGATAAAACTACCTGATGCTATAATTATATTTATTTTCTGATGCTATTTGGAAATGATTGTTGAGGAGGTCTGTTTATTCATTGGAGTTTTCTGTTCTTATGTCTTTTTTGTAGCAGATTGGTATTTAACATTTGTTTGTAGACGCGAGATGTAAGATAGACATTTAGGATTTTCTGGGAAACTAGCACACATAGGGTCCGAATCTGCAGCCGTTCCGTGTAATTGATGTTCAAATATTGAATACTCTCTTCGAGGTGTCATCCTTTCGAAGAGAGTATTCAATATTTCTAACAAGTGAAGTAACCGGAAAAATTTTATCGTGACGTTCTAACCTAGGAGTTACGGGAGAACAGCAATTACACGGAACGGCTCCAGATTCGGAACCTCTGTGTGCTAGTTTCCCCGAAAATCCTAGATGTCAACCTTTCATTTCACGTCTACAAATTTACTGTTATGTACCAAATACATCAATAAGACACAGTTTAGTAGGTGAAATTTCGAAAAACGCCTGGATTATTGGTTGTCTCCTACAGCAAGTCTTCCTCACAGATGTTCTAATAGGAAGAAACTTCTACAATGTGATCAATTAGTTTGCCCGTGTATTATACCTATATTGTGTATATATATGTGCTCATTGCTTATGGCCATACATAAATATGCCAAACATGGAGACTTCTAGAAGTTCGATAAACGAAATACCAATACAACATTTCCGAAAGACTTTTAAATAAATCAAACTTGACCAACCACGTATTAAGCCAAGCTGGTAGTCAGTTACTGGAATGGGACAACAACAAGATGTTGATGAAAGAAAAAAAAACTAAATAGAGGAAACTTAAGCTTGCTGCATGGTTAATAAAAATGAAATCAGAGCACCGTCTTTGGAGTCTTGTTGTATTAAGTGATGAACCTAGATAAACTGTCACTGTGAAATTTATGTGACGAACACAACGCATTATGCATCTCTCAAATATCCAAGAGCTTTAGCATAATTAATAAATTCAGTAAGTGGCAACGACGCCAGACTTGGAGCTAAAACGAGTCCAGAAGAGATAGACATACAATATTTGTGCACAGCCTGGTTGATCATAATATAGAGACTTCTTTCTCTCAGAACATATCTGAGGAAAACCTTTTGAGACACCAGTAACCCGCACAATTTTTAAAAATTGCGACTTCTACACTTTGTTGCCGTTACAAATTTCACATGCTTATCTGCCACAGAAAATAAGTAGTACTTATTTCTAATTATAGATAGCAGAGAGATAGGGTGCCGTGGATCAAGACGCTGATCCCAGACATCAGGCCCTAGTTCATGTGCAGGCGCCATGACCTAAATTATAGGTTGACTCAGTTATTGAGAGAGCACGAATGTGGATTTACTGCGGGGCAGATAATATGTCGATGAAGTGGAAAGAGCGTAGTGTGAAAAAGGACAGATTGCTAGAAAAAATAAGTAAGACAAACGTAGTGGAAATCATGATGGAGGGTAAGGAGAAGGATGCGTGAGAATTGGCAGAGCGGATGATGCAGATAGGTTTAATTTGGAGTCGGGGTACCCGGTGTATATTTCGGCGTAAATCGTTCCTGTGCAATTTTAGTCAATAAGAGCATAACACGATTGAAACCATCTACTTTTATAAGTTGCGCCCTAACATGAACATCTGGATTTGAGCTTTGTTGTTACTATAAATTTTGAGTGAGGCCATGTATTCTCAACTTTTCTCAAAATTTTATGCTCAGGATTTTTGCTTATTATTTAAACTATGTGTGAGATCCTATAGAACATTTACTTAAAAAAATAGTTTCACTATTTTTCTGTTTTTTTTTGAGAGCAACACCACAATGGCTGGAAAATTTCAAATCACCAAACAGACCCCATCTTCAATGGTCTTAGAAATTAATACTAAATAAGAAATTAAAAGTTAAAAGGTTCGCAAAGACAAATTTAGCAATCCACAATTTGAAATTAAATATTTTCCTATAAACCTTATTTAAATGATTGTCAAACATTACCAAAATCAGATTTCTGTGTACTGTTGTAAACAGTTGGACATTTACAACAGGGATAAAAATGCAAATAAAAGCTTATTTATGTATATATAGACAGAAAATGAATTTGCTAAGGGCTCTCATGAAATTGCTAGTACAATAGTACTGATTTTACAGAGATTTAAAAAATTTGATGTGTGACCGATATGGGGGCAAAATAAAATATCCATAATGATTTCTGCGTACCATAAATGGTTTTAGATTAAGCTGAATTTTTGAAGTCCATCGAACTTATTTACCGCATTTGGTCGAATGAAAATGTATCTCATAAAAACAGATGTAGGTAATTACTAATCAGCCCTGAAGAATATATTAACATAAGTATGAAAATGTCATCAAAATGGATTGTGAAACGAAAAAATTGGAGAACGGAAGCACAACAGATTTTAAATAGAACAACGAATTGACATTTTAAATTGAGCGAATCAAAGGGTTTCGATCTAAACAAGACCAAAAACACAAAAATTGTTTTAATCAGAGAAAAGCTTTAACTACAGATCTGACATCTGCATGCCAAAGGGTGTGCACAAAAAAGGTGAATATTTCCAAATAATGTGGCAAAAAGAACAAAGGGATCGATTATAGTGAACTTAAAACACAACGAAGTGTACAAGCTCTTAGAATAACATAACGGTGATTGACGATTGGCTAAATTTATATTTTACTTAGAATGGAAATACTAAGGAAACAGAAATTATTGAGGTGCAGCAATTTGAAGAGAGCATTTTGTATTTTGTTGATTTAAGCAACAATTTAGTTAAAAATATGATTTCTTTAATGTATTTTTATAAACTAAAATTTTATTGTATAATATTATAAAATTGATGTCGCTACCAACTTCATTTTTATGTTAGCCTTCAGTATCAAACGAGGCAGTCTCTATGTGTTGAAAGCATTATCGGCAATCTCGACATTTTGGAAACAAAACCAGCTAACCCGAATTTTATTCTTATTACTTCAAACCAGTGTTTTAATTAATTATAATCTATATGTTATATGGAAATATGGAGGCATACATTTAGAAATAAATGGTTTTACAGTATGTGCCTTTCCGCAACCATTACGCTATTGTGTTCTATTTCTTGTATTCTCCAAAACGTCATATTTTACATTTTTTCAGTGCTAAATCTTTTTAGGCCATCTGCTTTGTCTTATTCGGTTCAAGTGTCCATACCCATTATTTTGTTGCTGAATGATCCCAATAAGGATATGTTGGAGTCGAGATATCCTGCAACTCCGTCCAAGATCATCCACTTTTAGGGCTTCAATGGCGTCTCATGCTGTATATTTTTTTATATCCCATGTGGTGGTATATTCTTAGTTTTGTGCAGTACCTTATTCCCTTTGACCACCTTATTTCGTTTTTTTTTCGATTAATTGTATCGTTTTTGCAGTTTGGAGTCTAACTGATTAGTGATCCAAAGTCTTTGCTACATTTATTTCATGCTCCTAGGATTCGTATTCTTCTTTAAGTTTTTCTCGTTAGTTAATTAATTCAAACAGAATATGTTGTCTGTGTCCTAAACTCACTTTGTTCTTCTATATCGCTCCATTTTTCTTTCACTCCTCTGGCGTTTATTATGCGCCCGTACAGCCTTCCGATCGAACTAATCACTTTAATTCCTCTATAATTTTCACAATGTTTTCTGTCGTCCTTATTGTGTATGGAGCTTATGTAAGTTTGCTTCCACTCATCTGGATTACTTTCTGTTTCTTTTAGGTATTGTGTGAACATTTGTGCTAAAATTTCTTTCATTTCTCTAGGACTTTACTTGATTACTTGAACCTTCATCAGTTGCGCTTCCCACAATAGAATGTCTTCTCGAACACTTATTTAAGTATTTGATATATAACAGTAAATTTATAGACGCGAGATGTAAGACCAACATGTAGGATTTTCGGGGAAACACGCACACACCTCGAAGAGAGTATTCAATATCTCTGACAGGTGAAGTAACCTGAAAATCTTGACATTCTAACCTAGGAATTACGGGAGAACAGCAAATACACGGAACGGCTCCAAATGCGGAACCTCTGTGTGCTAGTTTCCCCGGAAATCCTAGATGTCGGTCTGATATCTCCCGTCTACAAATTTATTATTTCTTATTGTTTTAAGGGCTTATCTATTTCTTTTACTGTTATTTCTTCCGCCTTTTCTTTAACGTCATCCACTGTTGCGTTTTTGTTTCCTATATACGCATTTCTATTTTCTTTGAGCAAATTTTAAAAATATTTTTTCCAATCAGTGAGAAGCAAAGTATATTTTTCTTTTATATTATTCCTTCTGCTAGTGACACTCTGTCAAGCTTCTCTGGTTCTGCCCCTACCTGTTAGTCTCTGCACATTTTGACATTTTTTTTAACCACATGTCGTCTTTTGGTTTACTTGCTTCTCTTTTAACAGCTGTTGGAATTCTTGCATATGTTTTTTGTCCTCTGGGTCATGTGTGTTAAGGCATTTATGATGTGCCTCCAGTTTACACTTAATAATTTGTTTTAGGTCATCAGCCATTTACTCAGGTTCTATTTTGTTGGCTGTTATGCCCACTGTGCAGCTTCATGGATATATTTACTTACTTAGTTTATCATATTTTTCTCTGGTTTTCTTAGTTGAGATTTTGTAGAAAAATGCTGCTACTGAAATTTTTTTCAATATAAGCAATCCAATTGGATTGAGTATAGATAGGTATATTAAGTATAGATAGGTTATGCTTTTATACCTCTCCTTTATGGTATCTTCTGAGGTTTATAGAAAAGACGTTATTTCAGGAAAACGGTGATAACCCAATATATATTTTTTTCTGGGTCGCGTTATATAGTCGCGAATTACAGTTAGTTATAGAATAAAATTTCTCAGGTCACAACTAAATGGTTAAAAAATCCATCTTGGAGCTTTGGTTTCAAGAATCTTTTTATTTCTCTCTGACGGAAATCAAAGACCGTGGTTGGTATTTCCTCGAAAAAACCGAGAAACAATGACTTCATCTTCTCTCAAAACAATTTTAAGCTTTATAAAAATATTTGAACTGAACAAAAAAATTCAATCTTCGCTGTAACAAATTAAATAAATATCCATTATACGGTAACAAATAAGACGCTCGCTTTTCTGTCTTTTACTTATTATGTTGTTTGAATCGCGGCTACATTTAATCCCATCACCTTCTCATCGTACACAATGGAAAAAATAATCTATCAACTAATAGTCCGGCCATGCCAAACAACGGCTTGTTGGAATTGATTTTTGTACCTTTTACACAGCTAAACGCGCTGTGAGGTTAAAAAAGACCTACAGCGAAAGCCACTTCTCGAGATCGTCTTTTTTATGAATAATACAATTTTCTGGCAGATTTACACTAACAGAGTGTTTAAGAAGCAACGGCGTTTTTTTATGTGTTCGCGTCGCTCCTCTCTCGCTCCGCCATGGCTATATAGATTTATTCCTTTGAGAAACATCCTGAGATCCGAGTCGTAGACAATGGAGTGTATTGTTGTTGAACCGATCAACTAGTTAATAGATAAATTATATGGTTTCACGCTCAATCACGATCTGATATGATCAGCTGTGTGTGCATTGTTGTGCCGACATGAGCTGCACCTCTTCAAATTTCATGCGACATTAAGTCAAAATAATATAATTTATCAGAAAGATTCCATCCACTTTGTTCGAGGGGCGGCAATAAAACGATGTGCCTACAAAGCAAGAAGATGAACTTAGAATGATGTAATAAATAAAAAGGGTGACGCGCGGAATACTTTATTACGAGGCCGTCGAGTCGTGTGATGGTTCGTGAGTTGTGATTGAGATCAATAGGAGGCAAATTCTTAATGTAATTAGTTATGAGAAAATTAATGAATTAGTGAATATATAGAAGGGTCAATTGGTGTAAAATTCTCAAAAGTTGTATTCATTTCTCTGTATGTATATACATTTGTTTCAAATCTGAGTTAGGTGACTTTTCTCTTATTTTATACATTTATTCTCTTTGCAATCACCAAATAGTATAGTAAATAATCACATATGAAAAAAGTATTTGAGAATATTACGAATCTGCCAATATCGTAAAGGGTTTGCATCTTGATGCAGCAATAAAATCCGCCTGAGCTCACGATAGGAAATTGGTTTCTGGAAAGCATATCATTGCAGACACTGAGTATATAAGTGAATGGAGAAAGTTTTCCATTTTTAGTGAAGAAGAAATTCTGGGGATACTAAACTTTAACCATGCTATTGATCAGGACACAATCGGGATATTTAGGCTATTTAGAATGTTATATGTAACATTCTGGTTCTTTTTTCTAGTACCTAAGCAAAAAATACAGATGAAAGGTTACCAACATTCATATAAAGGGATATATATATATATATATATATATATATATATATATATATATATATATACTATTCCTTTTTACACAGAGGTAACGTAAGAAAATTTTCTTAATTTTGTTATTTTATTCTTGTGAGTTTAGCAATTTGGTGACCAGATATTGAGAGCACACTCATCATAGAGGTATGAAGTCTTATGACTGTTTTTGTTGAACTTAAATACTTGGATGTCGAAATTCATTTCGCGAAAAAATATTGAATTTAAAGTTGTCTTGAAAGACCACCCTCAAATATTTAACGTCTTTCTACCTCTTAAATTTACCATTTCCAATGTAATATTCTTCAATAACTACATTGCGGAGATGGAAAGTTTTCTCTAACCCAATTTAGAGCTAAGTTGTCATTAATAGATTTAAATAATCATCATCAAACACAGCAGGTCCTAAAGCTATATGACGTAAATCATTAATAAAAATCAGAAACAAGGTGAGACCCAAGATGGTACCTTGAAGGAGTAATATATTGGTAGGTGGAGACGGAACTTATCTTTACCCTTTGGGTTCGGGCGAGTAAGTTTGAAGTTAAGAGAACCTGAGAATTCGAGGTCCCACAGACATCAAAATTCACCTTGTCATCTGCATTTGCGAAATCATTATGTTTAAAATACAATATAAAAAAAATCATGATATTTTATAAAATGTTTACTATGAATTTAGTATAGGTTCGTTTAAAAATTAAATATATATACAAGTTCAACTTTAGCAATAAAAGAAAAAATTATAACAACATGAAGAAAATGTGTGAATATTTTAAAAACTGACAAACTTAAACCCACAATAATAAACCAGGCAACTCTCATAAACATTAAAAAATACAGAATCATATCTCAAACACACACTGTACACAGTAACAGTTACTTTTCAAATACCAAAAAAAGAGGTGAAATTAAATCCCTCTATGGTAAAACAAAGACCAACTGTTCGGATGTCAACAAATTCAATAAAACAACGACAGTTAAAAAAAATCATATTTAAAATAAAACTAAAAAACTGAAAATTAATTTACAAGACAAAGCACTACATAATAACATTTGAACATGCCTTAACCAAATCTAAAATCTGACTCTCATGGCCAGAGAAGGTCCAGTCAAAGCCATGTACAGGTTGGTCAAATTGACGGGGTACTTGGCGGTGACTTTCGATTTGACCTTGGCTCTGCAATTGACAATTCGCCAATTCTGCCATAAATCTGTGAAATTAAGGTGATAACATGCTAAACAACTAGTTCTTACGGTTTTACTGGATTTTCCCTTATGACTTTACTGAGATCACTAAAACCACAAAATTCTTCAATGCCTTTTTAGAGCGTCACAAACAAATTCTATAGATCATCTGCTTGACCATGATTTTAAAATTGTCCCAAAAAATTCATAAAAATAAAGTCGTAGGTGCTATTTACCATACAAATTATGCTAGGAAATTGAAAGTATTTGGGATTATTTAAACAGTTACAATTATTATCTACATAATCTCCATTTTCGAGCCAGGTTTTGAACAAGATTTTGGTTTTAACGGAATAAGACATTTGTAATTTGTTTTTATTTTGTTTTAAAGACTATATTTCCTCCAATACAGAGCAGAGTTGACATCAACGGAAGGGCACTAGGGGCACTGAAATTTCAAATAATTATTTTTGATATTATTTTCAAAAATTCCACAGTTATGTTCCTTCTGAAGTAACGCACTAGATGAATTACTGTACAAATTTCACTGTTTTTAGAATTATGTAAAATCCATCTGTTAATAGAATAGTTAAATTTGGTATAAAGTAATTTTTAATACATTAATTTTCATTGATATTCACACAAAACTACTAGGTTTATATTATTATATTGTTACTAGCAGACCGGGCCACGCGTTGCTGTGGCTGAGTGATTTAAGACAGATTTGAAAGACAAATTTAACACAAAACGCATAAAATTTAACGCAAAATAAGACATCTATAGTGTGTAGTCTAAAAAAATATATCACATTCAAGTGTGGCGCCATCTATGAGGTGCAAAGTGCAAAGTTCTCTGTTAAGAAATTCGCTGAAGGCGCCATCTGTTCCTGACTTATGGAACGTACGATTAATAACAACAACCAACGTTGATGATCAGTTTATTATTAATTATTAAGACCATTAATTTAAATAATAACTATCCTATCATCTAAGTTGGACCAAATTACATATATATGCCAACTTTCATGAATATCGGTTGACTCTTTTTTGAGTTTATTCGGAACATACACAGTGACACGGATTTTTTATATATTAAGATATTAAGGAGAATATAAACCTAAAATCAGTAGTAGTTTTGTAACGTGTATTTCAGACTAAAAAAGTACAGTTGTATTTCACCACTATATGAGAGAAAAAAATACACACATGTTTATGAGAAAATACAAGTTATTTGGGCTTTTATAGTCGAGTAAATACCCCCAACTTTTAAAGTGTGCATTAAGAATAAGAAAGAAAGAAATAATCATTTGCGCAGAGTAGTCTCTACGGTAAGTATAATATTGGTCTCAAAAATTAGTTTTTGGCATATCCTTAGCATACAAGTAATAGTTTAAAAAAATGATGATCAAAGTTAGATTCATTGAACAATAGAACTTTCAAACCTACATATTATATATCGTTATCAAGAAGGTTTCTAAAAACAAATTATTATGGGGTTCGTTTTTGTCACCCATACTAAGTAACATATTTATGAAAGACTTTGAGGAAACTTTTATCTCTAATTGCACTAAAAAACCTAAAATATGGTGCGCTATGTTGGTGACATTTTTGCAATATTTTGGACTACATTAATAGTAAAAAACAACAAATACCTACAAGGAGATGTTTAAATTAAATTTTATTTTGGTAAAACATACATGCCGTAGTAAGGAGTAAATTATTAAAATTTGAATAAAAAATACAAAGGGGTTTAAATTTTTTTATTAAGTTTTTTAATAATGTGTTTGTCCCTGGTGGTTATCTTTTCAGTCCCCAACATGTTTTAGCATTGATTCAATAACGTGGTCTATTTCTTCTTGAGGAACTCTAGCCCAAGCTACCTATTATTCATCTCTTAGAACGTCCATGGAGGTGGCCAGCTTATCATCGCAACAGATTCCCATCGACCTTATCTTGAAATATGGGGTCCATGGGCCGATTCTTTTATTTATCAAAAATCTCGACTCATTTCTGCTCAAAATCAACCGAATACTCATAACAGCCTATCATATATATATAGTAAATATGAATGCCGAATTTAAAAAAAAACCCTTATGTCGGACTTCGGTGCACTATGATGCATAAATTTTAACTGTATATGTTTTTTTAATCTTATTTTGCCACTGTTTTTATAACGTTAGGACATTTTAATCTATATTATACTATGTGTTTGCGTGATGTCTTAACTTATAACTGGTTAGATAACGTGTAACACTCGGAGAGTCTTTCCACTTTCAAACCGAGAGTGAGTTTAATACGGTGCATCTATACAATTATTTTGATAAAGTCTCTTTTAGGGTCTTTTTCTATCGTTGCAATTATCTGCTGCGTGGTATAGTTGTATTATACTTCCCCACTTTGGAGAATCTTCCCAGCATTGTGCTGCGATTTCCGCATAACACCGTTTTTTTTTTCTTTAAAATTTCAAATAGTCCAAAGAAACTTCTTGGATTATTTTGGTGTTCTTTTTTTTTAGTTCTTTAATTCCCCTCACTTAGTTTTCTATTTATTTCCGTCGGTGTCTTATGGATGCTAATGCAGAAATACACCTTTGCCCTTGCGGTAATAATTATTCATCGAAAAAAAATCTTCGAAATCACCAACGAAGATATTGTCGCCTTCTGCAAATTAAAGATGATGAAAGAAAATTCTCCTGCGATTTATGCGGTGACAAATATGCATCATATTTAGGTCTGCGACAACATGTTGCGAAAAAGCATCCAATCGAGTACAATCAAGAAATGGAGAACGAAGCCACTAAAACTCCCCTATGGTCAGCGCAGGAAACATTGGATATGGTACATGCCGAGCTGCGATTCACGGGTAGAGCCGTTAATATGCATATTGCTTCGATTTTTCCTGATAGAACCCTAGAAACAATTAAACTCAGAAGAAGGAGAAAATCTTATCAGGATCTCCTTAATATTGTCAAAAATGATATCATAGAGGCGGGTGGAGAACTATCACAAGTACCACTACCTTCTCCTCAACCTCCTACTACCCCCCTTAGTCCTTCTACTACGGTTACTATAGAGTATCCTTCCATTATTGCTACCCCTCTCTATAATTCTTCCCCCGAACCCCCTCCTATAGACCTACCACCCGATCCTCCGCCTTTGAACCAGCCTCCTGAGAAAATATCACCTCTACCTTCTGAATACGTCAACCATCAACAGCTGTCCGATAATATATCTATCACTGAAAACTCTAATAATTATCCTTCACCATTACCACCCTCTATCGTTGTACCTTCACCCCCTGCTACCGCCGGCCAACAGGTAGAAAACCAACTAAACCCTAATAGCCAACCCTTTCGCCCCATTGATACGGTAATGGAGTCTCTTTCGGCTGCCACGTTAAATCTTGTCAGTGATAAACATCTTGCCCGGATATTAGGTAACTATGATGCAACAAACGAGGAGAAACTGGAAGTATTTAATCACTGGTGCACAAATTTACTACACAAAATAAAAAAACGCCCAAACGATAAGCGACATAATAACTCAAACACAAAACTTTACGGACCCTTTGCTAAAGCCACCAACAGGGCTATCCTATATAAAAAATGTCAAATCCTCTTTAAAAAGAACCAAAAAGAGCTTGCAAATAAAATCATAGACGATCTGCCTTTTGACAATTCTGAGGATCTGCCATCGGTTAATGAAATCCAAACTCACTTTAGCAATCTTTTTGAGTCTCCGAAAAATGTTGCTCCTCATTATCCCTCTATTATCAACAATGAGGTTGGGCCGAACTTATATAGAGCTATCTCACCGCAAGAGATAAATAAAGTTATTATGGAAACTAAATCCAGTGCTAAGGGTTTTGATGGATATAATATTCGTGACGTTAAACGCCTTCCTAAAGACAAGTTATGGCTCCTTTTTAATGCAATGATTTTACTACAAAATATTCCAGAATTTATGAGAACATCGCGTACTATCTTAATTCCCAAGCAAGGTAAGGATTTGAAAAATATTAAAAATTGGCGTCCGCTAACAATTGGCTCTATTTTCTTGCGTTTATTAAATAAAATTATGAGCTGGAGATTAAAAGAATTGCCTATCAACCGTTGTCAGCAAGGTTTTGTTAATCGGGATGGCACACTAATTAACAATGTTATTCTTAATAGCACTATCAAATACTCCAGAAAAGGTATAAAGCCCCTCGATATCATTTCGCTCGACTTACAAGCAGCCTTCGATTCTATTCCTCATTCGAGAATTTTAACAGCCTTGGAAAGATTTAAAGTCCACCCTAATATCATAAAATTTATTATGGCCACTCTTCAAGATGCATATACTTACATCCAGATAGGTAATAATGATAACATCAAAATAAAATTAAACAATGGCGTCAAACAGGGCGACCCTTTGAGTCCCTGTCTATTCAGTCTTTTCTTTGACGAGCTACTTGTCCAGCTGCAAGAAGAAAATCCACCTGCAGTCAATTATATCGAATGTAATTGTCTCGGCTATGCTGACGATCTCGTGCTTATTTCTGGGTCCACAAAAGAAACCAATAACCTCTTAAAAAAGGCCAATAAATTCTTCAACAAAGCAGGAATATCACTTAACACCGACAAGTCCTTTGCCCTTTCTCTTCGCACTGTGCCAAAGAAAAGGAAACTTTTTAGTATAACCAAAAGCTTATTTTTTGTCAACGGGAAACCCATTCCACAAGTGGGGATGGACACCCTAAAATATTTAGGGCTTCGCTATAATCGGATGGGTGCCGAACTTCCTAACCTTGATCTCCTTCAGACCCAAATCTCCCGTATTCGTAGATCCCCTCTCAAACCTTCCCAAAAATTCATTATCCTTAATTCCTATCTTGTCCCGCGATGGATTAGTTCCTTACAAAATATCTATATCACAAAAAAACTTCTTAAAGAAGCTGACAGACTAATCCGTCGTCTGGTCAAGACTGTCCTTCATCTCCCCTCCTCCACAACTAACCCTTTCTTATATGCACCCAAACGAGGTGGAGGTATTGGCATTTTCCCCTTCGCGTTAAAGATTCCAGAAATTATGGCCAGAAGATTGTCAAAAATTATGTCCCACATTCCACCTATAGCCAAATCCTTTACCGAACACCACATTGGTAAAATCAAGTCTTTAACCAATCTACATACAACCAGCGCTATAACCAATAGTTTAATAAATGACTTAGACAAATCCTGGTCTGGGAATGGTATCAAACAATGTGCCTCCTCGAGTGCTTCGAGTTCTTGGATAGCCAACCCTCCCCCACTTTGGTCAGGAAATAGCTATGTTAAAGCTATTCACCTCCGCGGTAACCTATTACCGTCAATGGACCTGCCTTACAAACCTAAAGAACAACGAAACTGCCGCGGGGGATGTAAAAAACGCGAGTCCAATTGCCATATTTTACAGGGATGCTACATTACCCATGGCACTCGAATAAAACGACATAACAACATCGTTAATATCATCGAGGATGTCGCCAAAAAGAGTGGGTGGGAAACTGAAGTCGAGCCGAGGATTAGAGCAGACTTTGGGACCTTAAGAATTCCTGACCTTATTATCAACAAAGGCCTACAAACCATTATTATTGAAGTAGGTGTTTTCTGGGAAGGTCCTCGTTCGCTCGCCGAGAGTTATAGACTGAAAAAGGAGTATTATAAAGAACCTGACTTCACGAACAAAATTATGGCAGTCAAGAATTCCACTGACGTTAAAGTCTACCCTATTATTATTGGAGCTAGGGGTATTTGGTGTGGCAATAACGATGCTCTTCTCACTATTCTAAATTGCAACACTCTTTCTTTTAAACGTAGACTGATCCATAGCGTCATCGTAGGCTCGCTATCTTGTCATAACTTCTTCAACAAAGCCGTATGGAGATGAATCTTCATCAATCTTTCCCTTTAATTTTCCCTTTATTCATTTACATTGTGTGCTATGCCATTTTCATCTATTTTCTATCTTTTTAAATAAATGATCCTATTAAAATTTCTTAATTGTCAACTCTGTCACGGTTATTTTTAAAAATTCTGTTCATTTGTTATCCGCAATGTAAATTCTATAAGGCTATCGGGTTCCAAACGTTCGCTCGCATCGTCGGTAAACTCAGCTCTCGTCTCTCCGGTGTAGCGCGGTTAGGATATTTTTAGTTAGAATGTATTGTAATGTTGATCGCCCAATTGTTTTGTATATTATGTTTTTTAAACTGATATTTCTGTCATTTTAATTTATATGTTTACTGTTACCATTTACAATTTGACATAATTTTAGATAGATTATTTTTTAATATTATAATTATACTGATTAGGGTTATAGGATTCTCATGTTTGTTTAGTTTAGTTTTGACACTTAGGTTAACGACACATAAGAACAGCTTAGCTGTTCATAAAATTGTAAACCCTACAGCCGGGTAACAGGATGGCTGGAATGTCTTTTATATATCTCTGTAAAATGTATACATTTTATTGAATAAAGAATTTTGTAAGGGAGTACATACCGAGGTAGTCAAATTCCACTACCCGGTGGCCCCCCAAAAAACTTTCGGAGTCATGGCAGTCAATTCCAGATCTCGTTTCTGACGACAAGGCGGTGTCCATTAGTAACTAGGGAAGGAGAGGGTCCCCGACACTCGAGTGTGACTTGTCAAAATTTTACAGAAGTATTTCACCGGACACACTTTCTTTCGGGATTGAGCGCAAGGGAACGATGCCGTCTTGTTAAGGTTTTAATACAAATAGTCGTCAGACTTGCTTTCCTTCGGGATTGTGGCGATGAGATGACCAGGCGGGTAACACTGGGACCGTCGCTTGAGGGGTCGGATTATCGCCCTGTATGGGCGAGACGAGAATCCTTTGCCGACCTCTTTACTGTTACTTTTAAAACTGGACCAAAGCGTCCTGCACATAGAGGTACCTATATCTCGAAAGCGGATGTCAGTCTCGTCCAGAAAAGTAAAAGAGGTAGATTTGTAGGAAGTCGAACGTGTCAATCATCAGCGTGGACTTCTTAAATGATTCCAAAATGGGTAGTGCGGGTGGGGAGAAGTCTCCATTGGGTGATGTTAGTGGTGGCTGTCTATTTTGAGTTGGCTACTCACGGGCAATGGCTAAAGCTAGATTGTATCCCCGGCTGGACGGTCTTCGTTGGTCAGTCGTACGATGCATTCACCCTTGGAGGTGTCGGACTGGGGGTTCCGTTCGTGCCGGTAATGACCAGTCTAGGATCCGAGGCAAATCCTACATTAGTCCACAGCTGCGCCCTCAAAACCGTGCAGGTCCGCTAGCAGACCGGGAACGTCGTCTGCACATTAAAGGAATTTCCTTCGCAGACTGCGTAAGCTTTAATGCGGTGGGCTTAGAAAATGTTGTAATAGTGGCTAACACTGTGGTGTGTGCACTCGAGCTTTGAGGATAGACTCATCAGACGATCGAGCCAAAAATCAAGTTTAAGCTGATACTAGGATTCGAGTCACTTGCGAAACGATGAGTCCTTGGGAAACTGGGGGTCCCCGACCCCCCGCTGCGGTCGTAACTATGACTCTCTCAAGGGAGTACATAAGTCTCCATTACTTCTTGAAGACTACCTACTTCCATGTGCACCCTATACTATAACGCCAAACCTTCGGTGAATATGTAGCTCCACATCAAATGGAGGTTGACGTCTTTCTCTTCGACGTTGTCTAACACTTCTTAGGCCATTATGTCCACTGAACCAGAATCATCAGAGAAGACGACTTGATTCCATTTCACATTCCAATGTTGTCGTCCACTGCACCACTGTAGTCGTTATCGTCCATGCTCAGCGCTCAGAGGTAGCACAAGATAATGCCGCAGTTCAAAAGACTTTATATGGCGCTAAACCTTTCTCCTAACTAGCCATCAGCCAAATTTGGAGTTGTCGAAAATCGGTCTCCAAAGGCCATTAGTCTTAAACGTCCACCTCGAACTTCATTTGGGCCTCTTCGACGTCCGGTGCTTACTCTTTTTCAATTTTGGGTATTATTTAGCCATGCTTGAAATCTCATAATAATAGTTGGATTTTTGTTCGTGCGATTAGTTATTTGTCAAACAGAAAAATCTGCCTCCAGTAAACCAAGAATTCGATAGAGCAATCGTTATATGAAAAAGTAGTTTCTTTAGCAAGTCATGTTGTATATATATATATATATATATATATAAACAATTAGCACAAAAACATAAAACTAAGCTACTCTAATTGTATTTCGGTCATAGTAATTAATATTAATAATTCCTTTTATGCTGTCCACAACAATTTTGAAATATTATTGTACATTGAAAAAACACATATAATTTCAGTTTGAAAAGTTTTATGTTTTATCCCGATGATCCCGGTACTAGATTATTCCGTGTGTAGATAATTTCATACGCTTAGTGCGAATGTTGATTTCTCAGCTAATAGGAGTTCACGCTACAGTGGCCAATAATTCAATAGGAATTACCTCTAGTTATTAAGTGGGGCCTATATATAGATCTCCTTTACATATCTCTGTAAGTATCACATCCTTAGGAGCTTTTAGGAATATAAAACACCTTACATAACAATGTGCATTTGTTACAAACTTCTCGATATTCCTCCTTTCAATCCTAATCCAGGAACTCTGTGCACGTCCTCAAGAATGAAAATCAGTCGCAAATTGCCTATTGCGGTTTCAGCGCTATTAATTTCTATTGTCAGTAATGGTGCCGAATGATATACGCGATATCCTCCCTAAGGGGAATTTCGCAGCGCCAACGCCATAATATGACAATAAAAGGAAATGTTACAGAAGGGAAACGCTAATAAATTACCCAATTTTAAAATGTAATGATGCGTCGATGGCGTTGTGTTTCTTCGAGTGTATACGCTGTAACAGATTGAATTTACAGAAGGACAGATACATATAGTTTTGCGGTGAAATTTACATATTTATAAAATTTACTAGCGGAATCGTACTGCCTAACAGACAGTGAATGGGGTATTAACTTTTAGCTGAACTTAATTTAGGATTTTAGTAATAAATTAATGCAAACATTTTATTAAGTTCAATAGTTTATTACCGACAGACGTTGTCCTGTACGCCCGTCTTTACTTCTAAAATTTCAAACTTTGTTAAATATTTATAGTACCAAATTTTAGTACACTCTTCGAAGTGTCATTCTTTTGTAAGCAAGACAATATATGATATATATTGTTTCTGGTCAGGAACCTTCATCAGTTGATTCTATACACAAAAAGATACCAGTATAAACTGTTAACAAAATAAACTTCACCTTGTATAATGCCATTTGGAAATTTCCTATTACCATATGTACATCAAAATTGCTATTTGGATTGTATTTCTTGAATTTACTATACTGGAAAGTCAAAGTCAAATACTTAACTAATCTTCTGCCATTAAAGGGACTGTACTCCGTCTACTACGAGCTTAACAGTAAATAAATCCCTTATGACTAACTGCTAAATAGCCATTTGAGGAACCGCTAAACTTTCGAACAATCCACGAGATAAGCTGCAAAAAAAAATGTAAAATTCATGTCGTGACATAATCTCCTCCATAAGATTACCATTCAAAATCCAAATACATATCTTTCGGCCACATTATGCTGCACCGAAATACTTCATCATAAATGGTGACAACTCCAAACTAACATGCTCCGTAGCATCCCAATGTCAAAGAAAGATCTCCTCATAAAAGCAAACTTTTTGAATAAGCTGTAACAATCTGTAAAAGATTTATAGTACCAAATTATCGTACTGTCTTCGAGGTGCCATTCTTTTGTAAGCAAGACAATATATGATATATATTGTTTCTGGTCCGGAACCTTCATCAGTTGCGCTTCCCACAATATATGTCCTCTTAAATACTTATTTATGTATTTGATACATACGGTAAGTCTGTAGACGCGAGCTGTAAAGACCAACATCTAGGATATTCGGGGAAACTAGCACACATAGATTCCGAATCTGGAGACGTTCCGCGTAATTGCTGTTGAAATATTGAATACTCTCTTCGTAAGTAACCTGAAAAAAATATTGTGACATTCTAACCTAGGAGTTACGGGAGAACAACAATTACACGGAACGGCTCCAGATTCGGAACTCCTAGGTTAGAATGTTACGATAAAATTTTCAGGTTACTTCACCTATACGTACAAAAGAATGACACCTCGAAGAGAGTAGTCAATATTTCTGACAACTCAACTGAATAAAGGCTTTTAAAGAGTATCTCAACTATATCCTTCTAAAGTTACTGATATACCGACTATTGTGACACAAATGGTAAATGCACCCGTTAAACCTTAATACAATTACTTACCCTTAGTTTGTCACATTTGCAGGCCACAAATATGAAGAGAATTCAAAAAAATTTATGCTAAAATTATGCTCAAAAATAATCAGAGGTAATATACAATTTCATCCACTTCTCTAACTCAAAGTCCTAGTTGTAATTTACTCTTAGTAATTAAATAGTGCAATGGACATTAAATGTAGTCGAACAACTAACACATCATATAAAACAAATTGGATTTTAATAATAATTTATTCAATTTAACATAAAATCAAATACACAAACTGACACAAAACTATTAAAATTAAACCAAATAAATAAATAAATATACTTCTTTATTTTAAATCACAGAATATACACAAATTATATTCATTAAATGGAATGAAATAACGTTAGCGAGATACCATTCAGTACAAGAGACTGTTGGGATAGATAATGTTATTATATGCATGTATGCTTTCTTTAAATGTAAACCAGTGCCTATTTTTACAAATAAAAACCAAATATATACACAGTTATCAATCGTACTGACTTGAAGGCACTCTACAAGAAAGCTATACCCTCCCTAATAAGTGATTCAAAATTTGAACGAAACACGGTTTTTAGAACGTTTTTATTTAGAATTCTTATGCAATATCTTACTTTACTAATTTTTGAGGTTTGTGATGTGCCCGCTCCAATCAAAAAATTCATCATGTAGACCCCAAGAAATGTTGTATGTGCTTCCACTGTCAAGTTATCATTACAGACTTTATGTTTAGTTCTAAAGCAAATAATAATTGTTTTAGTTTTGTTAAAGACAAGTTTGTTGGTTGAAAATCAGTTATAGGCGCCTGAGAAAATCTTAAAAGCCTGAATTGATAAATCAACAAACGTAATTCCTGCTAATAATAAGTTTCACTTTGTGGGTATGTTTTTCAATATTAATACCAGTATTGTATAAAACAAACAATATTGGCTCTGATATGCTTTGGAAACATCAACATTAATTGGGACTACTGTATTTGTAGAAAACTGTATCACTGTTATTATTACCGTTACTGAATTACTGAAATGAATCCATTTTAGAACCAAATGAACACTTAGCAACGTTATAATAACTGTCTGTCACGACAACAGATTTCTAAAATGTGGAGAAGGACAAGGCTACTACTATACTACAACTCGGCCTACCGGCTTACCCCTATAAAATCCTTGAAAGAATGTTGCTTAATCGCCCCAGTCTTACCATTGAGCTACAACTAATTCCAAAACAAGCTTCATATAGACCAAAAAAACATTTCACACCACAGATCCTCAAACTGATACAGAATATAGAGGATAGCCTCGAGGGGGAGCAGTGTTTATGGATCTCTCTGTAGCCTACGACACTGTACAGTATAACCTCATGTGGCACAAACTATATCAAATAAGAAGTTACAATTTTAACAGCCTTGTAAGATCTCTTCTGAGAAATGTAGTTTATAAGTAGAACTAAATGGCAAGAAAACATGTTGAGAAAAGAAAAAAATGATTTGCCCCAAGGAAGCGTCCTGTCATCAAACCTGCTCAGCATTTGTAGTAATGAGCTACAACCCCCTAACAGAACAACTTTAATTTACGCTGACAGCCTGGTGCTAATATCTCATGCTTCGGAATTCGAAATAGTAGAGAAGTATCTAACAAATGAACTCCATACGTCCACAGAATGCTACAGAGATAACCCTAAACCGAATCCGGTTAACATTCAAGTATGCGTTTTCCATCTACGTGTGTGAGAGAGAGAGAGAGACAGAGATAGTGAGAGCACTGTCTAAATGCAAAACAATAAGTAACCGGACGCAAAAATAGTATTAGAAAGCTCACAAGCAGCAGATGAGGTAACTAACAGACAGTTTTCATAACATCGGCACTTGCATTATGTTACTCCAGTGCTCATGGCAAGCCTGTGGAGGCACAACTCTGTACACCCTCTGCGTGGCTGCCTTTCTTCCCCAAACATACTAAAATCTAGGAAAATATTTCTAAAAACTGCTATTAGAAATGGCGCATCCCCATTGGAGGTCCCACAATACCAGTTGACAACCAGAAATGTAGATGCAGCATCCTGGATCTTACCTTGGAGACATTTCCACCAGGTGTAGCCCTGCAATGGAAAAACTTAGAAGTCACTATGCTGGCTAAAAGACGTGGGGTTGGTAGATAATTTGGTCAATTGGAACTATTTCGGAGACCCAACAGTACTATACTTCCTACATGCTGGACAACTAATTGCAAGCCAGCAAAGGCAACTTGGCGTTATCTTTATAATATCAACGAATATGGACTCATAGAAAGATACACATTAATTAAAACATGTCCTTTGCTTACATCGTTTTGTTATCGTAATAAACAAAGTACGTTTACTACTCAATAGATGGACTAATGTATTACATACATACGGAACTTTTACATCCAACGTTCTCGGGTTTTTTAATATTGTATAATATATTTTTTTTAATATTGTATAAATGTTGTGTTTGTAATGATGTTAGCTATTTTCTTTGACATCTTGTCTTTAGAACAAAACTATTTACAAATACTTACTCAATATCTAAACTTATATTTCTTTGCAGATGTATTTAAACTAAGATTTAAATTATGATTAATACTTGAGTCGCTATAAAATAGTTGTAATTATTTTAATTCACCTTATATTTATATCCATTAATAAGATTGACACAAACAAAGGAAGGTAGACATAGTGAGATAACGAGAGAAGGGAAGAATATTTCGTAAGAAGCTTTCGCTTCCACCGTTCACCCTCACCCGCTCTTTTTTATACTTTTTTGTAGGCTGTTAACTTCACTAAACCTTTTATGTAACACTTTTGACCGAATAAAAAAAGTTAAGAGTTGACATTACTTATACGAAATGCCACAGTATTTAGTCACAATTCACATATCTCCCTATAGTCAAATATTCTACGCGAAATACATTTTACAGTCCTTTATAGTTATACTACCTTTTAACTTAAATAGAATTGAGGTGCTATGGAAAAATTAGCATTAATTAGCATAGCCATAGAGAAATCTTGAAAGCAATATACTCGGGATCGCCTCTAGTGAATATCAGTTAAATTAATTACGAATTAATAGTCATCAAGAAAAGAAACTACTTGAATTAGCATAAAATTTTGGTTTGTTTTTCGTGTTGAAATTAATTATGTATGTATTTACTAATTTATTTTTGTAATGAGATTGTATTTAAACGGAGATTATTTCATAAAATAAATGTTATGAATACTAACGCGTATTTGAATAAATGACAAATTACATTAAATAAAACATTAAGTAAAATACCAGTTATCTGTTTTGTATTTATTCGAAAAGCTTCAAGTGGGCTATCAACTTAATCCACAGTATGGTCTGGATGGAAGTTTTTTCTTTTTAAATAGACATACCCAATTTTAATCACTAATTTTTCGATGCGATCCACATTTTGGCCAGAAATTAGCCATAAATTGTTAGGAGTGGTTTATTTTGGTACACAGAAATATATAGGTAGAGATTCCATTCAAGGACCGCCACAACAACCATTTTGAAATTACGCCTAGAATTTATATCCACAGAAGACATACAATTCCATACAAAAGAAGATTACAACAAAATACAATATACCACACAATCATTACAGTAATCCAGTGTTTAGATTGTAATATGAAAATTTCTGAAAAATTTGATGTTAATAAGAGATTAAGACCACGTTGCTGCTTATCTCTCACACTTTTTTCAATCTATTGGTACCTTAACAATCTCCAACTTGTGGAGGATCCATTTGTATGGGCAATCGATAAGTACATGACGAGAAAACTTCAACTGATATTGAACTGGGTGATAACAGAACAAAAAAATTATGCGATCAGTCAAAGTATGTAGGAGTTGTATTTATTAAGGAAGGGACACTTGATGAAAAAATTCAGGAAAAAAAAACAACAAATCAAGAAAAGCAATATTATGTAATATGACCCACATACTGCGGCCCTAAATATATAGAACACTGAAAGTTAAATATACAGGAGGTATACAACGTGAATGAGCCTACCTGAAATATTTACCAAAATATTCTTTACTGTGAAAATCTCAAAAACACTTCAAAATAATTTACGAAGGAGGGCTATACTAACCGTTAATTAAATTGCATCCTCATCATCCCAGTGCTAGCTTCTCATTTTTTTTAAATGGAACCCTACTATAAATGACACCTCGTTTTAAAGCCAGATTTAAGGAATTTGCGAATTAAAACGTAGTTCTTGGATATTTTTATGATCACTGATGTTATTGACGAATAATAATTAATAGATAATTCGCTTATAATTTTAAAGAATTTTTACTATTACGACAAGGAAAATGAAATTGGCAATGGATTTTAAGCCATTTTATCGTAATAGATGTTCCATATGGTTTCCATTTGTAGCCTGTTTCACGAAGAGCACTATTTCGAAGTGTAATTTTAAGGTGCAAATGTAATACATTTTTCCGTTAAAATCGAAATAAAATACTAGTAAATGCCTTACTTCGTTATTATTGTTGTAACTCCGTCCCTGGCGAAAGAAGCAAAGAAGAAGAAGTCATCAATTGCTAGGCGTAAAAACAAGAACTGGAATTTTCTAATGCTAACAAAAAAAGTTATTCTCGAAATCGCTCGGCAGCTGAAAAGTTGACATCCGATTGTGCGAGAGAATTCGATGCTGATTTTAAAAGGAGTTAGTTAGACGGCGAAGAGCTTATGTTGTGTTATTATTGTGATATTCGAATCAGCTGTTGTGTATATTTGACGTAAATAAAAGTTCTAGAAACTGGTAGTGAATATTAGTTTTTAAATTTTAATTAAACCCACGGAGTTCACAACATTATTTTTACTCGACAAATTGGTTTACACATTAGAGGAAAAAATTGATTATTGTTCGTTATGTGTAGAGTAATAATTGTGCTAGAGAAACTGTTCGTAGGCATCCAGAAGGACTCTTAAGGTAGAAATAAATTCAATTACTGACTGTGGAGCAAATTCAACGAAACGAGATCCGTGGTTAACAAGAAACGCGAGCCAAGAAGAATCAATGGCGTTGAAGTAGCAGTATTAGGACATGTAGTAATGGAACCGAAGAAATCTTTAAAACAAATTGCGTTAACATCAGGTGTTCACAGAATTATGAAATGTAATAACTTCCAGCCCTACAAAATCACAACGTCGCAGAATTAAATGAAGACCACCATTCTTTATACAATACTTGTTTCTCTGACGAACCCTCCTTTTTTTAATTGGGAGGTAAATAGTCATAACTGCCGATAATAGAGTAATATTAATTCACTGTTATTGAGAGCTAAATGTGAAATCCTAGGTGATCATGTCGTTGGAACCTTTTTCATAGATGGCACTTTAAATAATGGTTTAGACATACTACTAACTCAAATTTTGGAGGAAGATGATCGTCTAGTAGAAGATGTATTTGTGCCCCACCACATTATGTCTTGTCAGGTAGAAAGTTTCCGTGTAATCGATTTCCTGATAGATATGACCCCCTTGGGGCATTTAAAGGCTCGCGTGAATGCTACTCCTGCAGAGTCACTGGATGATCTGAGACATAGTATCCAAGAAGAATATGGCCGACTTACACCAGCTGTTTTTTCCAATGTGCGCAATGAATTTGAGCAGGTTATAACACTCCATTGCAGTAGACGGAATAGCTGTTATAATAAAATTTTCTAAAATACATGGTCAGTCTCATTTTCCTTGTAATAGTACAAAGTCTTTAAAATTACAAATTAATTATCTATTTTAATTTTTATTCCTCAATTACATCAGATATCAGCGAAATATCCAGGAATCACGTTTTAAATAGCAAATTCCTTATATGTCACTTTAAAACGAAGTGTCACTTATGGTAGGGTTTCATTTAAAAAAATTGAGTAGCTACCCCGGAGTGATGAGGGTGCAATTTAACTAACGATTGGTATGGCCAAATATGCCCCCTTCGTAAATTTTGAAAATAACGTGTATTTACTCTGTATATTGAGGTGTGATCTGTTTGGGAATTTTTGTTTAATTACTTATGAGAATGTGACACGGCCGTGCCTGTACAATATGCTGTTTCCGATTTATAAAATTCGAAACAGTTTTGCTATGTTATTTAAATGAGAAATGCAAACTTTGAGATGAAGAGACAATATATACTAAGAACTCAAATTTTAACGGTTTTCGTATTTTGTGTTCCTACAAGTCTACAACCTGTTTGTAAATGGATACCAAAAGAAGAATGACAGCATTAAAGAAACAATTAGAATACAAGATAGGGTTTTAGTATTTACATTTAAAACAACTTACTCAGTTGAAAGGTTTTCGAAAAAAATAATGAACTGGACACCATAAAAAGAAGGAACATGGATAGAAGGAATAAGAATAAGAAGAAGCCTGACTACATGAGGACTGTGAAAACAGAAAGCAGGATGCATTATATATATATATATATATATATATATATCACCCTAAACATCATCATCATATGCAGCTATATTCAACCAATTTTTCATGGTGAAAATGAAGAATTGAAAGGCTTCAAAGTAACTTGAAGACCTGTGAAGTTAGAGAACTTTAGGTCTTGAGAAGAAACGAAGTTTAAGATCTAGGACTAGGACTGAAGGACTGTATTGGAGAGAAAATGATGATTTGAAGAACTGGCTCAAAGTAATATTGGTTTCAGTTAAGGTTACTAAAATTTCAGATTATCCATTAGTTACGGATAGTTTCAGTTATGGATATTGGATTTTTTGGAAATGGAATTTGAACCGACAAACCACCACACATAATCCGTTATTGTAAATGGTAAATCGACTTTGCGTACTTCTTTTTCGGATTCGAACAGCCTTATAAAGTGACTGTCTCATTTTGATACAAATGCGTCCTTATCTCAAACTATTTGAAACTTTTATATCAGATTCCGTTACGGTTTCGGATAGATTTTTATTACGGATATCCGACAGTTTCAGTTACGGTTACGGAGCTCCATAACATCCCTAGCTCAAAGGACTGAGAAAAGGAAGATATTTTTTGGCAGTTTTTTTAAATATCTTAAAAGAAAAAGACAAAAAACACGTTAATTTATATTAACGGGGGACAAATTTTACACGTATCGGTCACCCTGCAGTTTCAACCCCTAAGCGGGGGTGAATACCAATTCTACAAGTTTAAATACAAAGGGGTATTATGTGAGACCTCTTTTTAAAGGTCTGTTTTTGCCAATCTATTGACACCTCATTTTTTAAAAGCAGATTATTTTTTACAGAGTAATGACCTAGAAACTGTAGAAATTTTAAAATTTTGAATTGTAATTGAAATAAAGGATGCATGGGTATAAATACCGAGACAAACAAATGAGAAAAAATCCTTAAATGGTTTTGCGAAAGGTATTTGCGACTGTAAATGTAACCGATTTATTTTTAGTAGTGGTTTCGTAGTATACTGACCATCAAATTTCGACAATGGTTTATTCTCTACAAGAAAGAATTGAAATAATATTTATTTGTAGGGAAGAACAACGCTGTGCACGCAGAACTGCTCATATTTTTCATCTGAGACAACCTGATGAAAATATTGGCCATAGTATGTGTTGGAGTTAGTTCATAAATTTCAAGAAACTGGAAATGTGTGCAATAAAATTGTCAAGAATCGTAGGGTTTTACTGAAGCTGCTCAGGATGAGATTTTTGGTCATTTTGCCAAGGATCTCCAATCTTTACTAACAAAAGTCTCCAAGTTAACAATTATCTCCACCGGCATAAAACATTACGAATGAATAATTTTTTCCCCTACAAAATACAGCTTGCTGAGGATAATTATGACAGAAGGTTAGAATTCTGCGAATTAATGACTTAAGGGGCAAATGCAGACCATAATTTTATGAAAAATATTTGTTTTTCTGAGCAGGTTTTTTAAATGGATTTATCAATAAACATAATTTACTTACTGGAAGAATACCAATCCGCAAGTTTTTCAGGAAGAGCACAATTAACATCCTCAGAGAGAATCAACTTATGGGCCGGAATTATCGGAAATAACATTCTTTATTCGTGGAAGAAAATTTAACAGGGGAATTGTTTTAGGCTTATTAGAAAATGTGATAAATCCCCTTATAACTGAAGGTTTAGAAAACTAAATAGAACAAAATGGAACTTTATTGCTAGACGAAGTAAACCTTTTTTTTCAACAGGACGGAGCACCTCCACATTATGCCCAGTCTGTACGAAATTTTCTTAATGAAAAATTTCCAGATGAATGGAATGGAAGAAAGGGCTGTATAGAATGGTCAGCAAGATCACTCGATCTAACGCCCCTCGAGTTTTTTTATGGGGACAACTAAAAACTGTGTTGTATAATACTCAACCTCGCGATATTCCTGAACTTGGAAGTAGAATTGTAGAGGAGTGTGAGCGGATTACATCGGAGACGCTTCAGAAAGTGTGGGAGAAATTCGGGCTGTGACTTTACCATTGTCTTACCAACAATGGCGGGGATTTTTGATCATCTAATTTAAATACAAGGTAATTCAAAAGCTAATACAATATTAATTATGTAAATACAATATAAATAATAACTATTTTAATTTGAATGTTTAAAAAATGGCATTACTCTGTAAAAAATAATCTAATTAAAAAAAAAGAATATGTCAAAAAATTGGCAAAAAAGATACCTTTAAGAAGAGGTATCACATGATACCCCTTTGTATTTAAACTTGTCGAAGTAATATTCACCGCCTCTTAGAGGTTGAAACTGCAGGGTGAACGATACGTGTAACATGTGTCCCCCGTAAATATTAAGGTACTTTTTTGTCTTTTTCTTTTAAAGATATTTTAAAAGTTATTTTGGGTAGCTAGTTTTGAAATGAAAGCCCTGTAAATATAGTGATGGGCAAATGTGTGGAACCAAGAAAATATCTCTGGAATTATTAGAGATATCAAAATGAAATTTGGAAGGTGGATACTGCAGTAGATTGCCTATTTGTTTTCAATTTTTTTTACAATTTTGAACTTTCTGTTTTACCGGAAGTAATGTCGATTTTAAAATTTGCAATGAAACACCCTGTATAGTATTGTAGTCTATGATGAAACATTTTATTGCGAATACAAAAATATCAGGTTTGATATTGTTTATTTCAATACCTACCGAGATATTAACAGAAAAGTAACTATGGAAAGGAAAAATTCGATGATAGCTAAACTCGGTTCAGATTTCATTTACGCCCTATATAAACAAACCGCTCGGTAAGGATTTGTATTTCTATTGGCCAATCGGTGGCATTATACCGTCACAGCCAACAGCACTGCTTGTTACATAGTCGAATACACGTGCGTTTGTTTAAATCAGTCCCAAATTAAATCTGAGTCAAGTTTAGTAGTCCATGAAATTCATTGCAGAAGTGACAGTAGTTGTCAAAATAAATTAATAGTTTTTTTTATTTGAACGTAAAAATATTGTATTGTTTTAATTTGATCGTAAAATGGCCGAATTAAGTGAAAGAGAGAGAATAGAAATATTAATGATTTTTGGGTATGGGGAGAGGAAAAGGACGCATCAAGAAGTTTGTGACTTTTTTAACATTGTTTATCCGAATACACAAATATCCCGTTTAGTAGTGAAGGAAACTTTGCGAAGGTACGATACAAGTGGAACAGTTAGCAATTTACCAAAAAGTTGACGGTTAAAAAGTGCAAGTAATGAAGGTGTAGCTCAAAATGTTGCAATATCTTTGGAAGAAAATCCTCACTTATCCACTACCAACCTCGCCAATATGCATGGAATTAGCCGTCGTTTAGTAGGAAGGATATTAAGGCGAGAAATATATCATCCATACAAAATTCGCCTCTTTCAAGAACTCTCCGAAGACGATTTCGACAGACGTTTGCAATTTTGTGAAACGATGATGGATATTTGTAACCGTGATAATAATTTTTTAAGCAATGTGATGTTTTCAGGCGAGGCTACATTTTATTTAAATGGTACGGTTAATCCACATAACTGCTGCTACTGGTCGCAAAGTAATCCGAATTGGGTACAACATCCCCAAAAATTGAACGTTTGAGCCGGCATTTATAACAACAGAATCGTGGGACCCTTCTTCCTACAAGAAACTTTAAATTGAGATAGGTATGTACAGCTCTTGGAGACGCAAGTTATTCCGGCATTGGAGGTAAATGAACAATTACCAAATAATATCTGGTTTCAGCAGGATGGAGCACCACCACATTACGCTCGCATTGTTCGAGATCATTTAGATAGGACATTTCATCACGGATGGATTGGAAGAAGGGGTACTTATGAATCGCCTGCACGAAGTCCCGACCTTAATCCAGTAGACTATTTTCTGTGGGGTTACTTAAAGTCTAAGGTTTATGTTGATAGACCAAATAATTTGCAAGAATTAGCTGCAAGAATAACTCAAGACATCCAGAAATAGTAACTAATGTTACTAGAGAATTTAAAAACCGACTTGCTTCTTGTCAAGAAGTAAACGGTGCTCAGTTTGAACATGTAATACATTAAGTTTAGTTAAATTTCAATGTTTGGAAAATCACTTGGATTTAGTTAATAATTATGATTATGTATTTCTTTAATGGATATTAGATTTTTTCTTTCCTTAATTACTTTTCTGTTAATATCTCGGTAGGTATTGAAGTAAATAATATCAAACCCGATATTTTTGTATTCGCAATAAATGTTTCATCAGAAAATAAAATACTATACAGGGTGTTTCATTGCAAATTTTAAAATTGACGTTACTTCCGGTAAAACAGGATGTTCAAATTTGTAAAAAATTTGGAAACAAATAGGCAATCTACTGCAGTATCCACCTTCCAAATTTCATTTTGATATCTCTAATAATTCCAGAGATATTTGCTTGGTTCCACACATTTGCCCATCACTGTATAATAACGCTAAAGCGACATTGGTAATTTTAAACAACAGGAAGTATATTTTATAGTTTCATAGTTTTGAACTAAGTTTTAAAGTGCATTTCTGTAGTATCAAATACTTCAGAAATGCACTTAACAAGTCACGTTCATATATGCCGATCTTATTCCAACTATCGCCTTGGATAATTTGGCATAATATAAAAATATGACAGCTTCGGCATGTGTCAGTATAACAAATTCGCAACACCTACTCAGCTATCGCCATGCTTGATACTCAGAAAGCAAATAATAATACATTAAAAACGCCGTTATTTTGTTTTCATTCGAATCGCAACCATGTAAAGAGCTAATTTAAGAGGACGGTTGTGAACACCATAACCAAGGAGTATTCATAAACTACACCTTGTTCATTTCAATTAGTTGAAGATTCTTGTTCCGAGCGAAATAAAAGACATCAACCGGCTCTGAATGTTTATTGCAGTCACGACAGTCGGGAATAATTCAAAAGGAACATTGAAGTGAGCATTTTGTAGTTATATACTCAGTACTTGTGCAATAATAAGTGGAAAATTGCATTCTGTCACCTAGTGTGAATCATATTTGAGTGACTTGACTGATGGTAAACGAAGAGTTGAAGAGTCGCGCCAATTGCCGATTAAAAATTATTACGCCTCGTAAGCTCATCTCCGGTAAATGAAGTTGAAGGGAAAGATACATGACAATGCTATGGTGTTGGCAATACAATGTACTGTTAATTTGTCTATGTTCTTAAATGATTTAGAAGGCTTTATTTTCGGTTTGCGGTACTAAAATTTGCATAACTGTTCAAGAATTCTTGAACAAAAGTTATAATCAATTGCGAGATTTCGAAAGAAAAAATAACCCAACGCAATCAAAACGCTATATATTTATACCAGGGTCAATAAGGTTTGAAACAAAAAAAAAATTGTAGGATAAAACCCATTTTGAAAAGGAAGAGAATACAACAACAATAAGAGCAAAAATAATTTACGGGCGATCTGAGGTCGGGAAGTGGAAGGGGGAAGCAAATCTAAAATCCTTCATTGCGTACTTATTTACCACTTCATCAAACTTGATTGTTGCTTGGCACCGACTTCAAAAATATACTAGATTGGTAGGTAATAAATTTGTACAGAATGACCTTTTAATGTTTACATTTTTTACTTTCTGGGTAGGTACCTAACAACATTAAATGTGTTATTTATTTGCTACAGTTGTATTTTGTTATAATTATTTTTAGCTTTTTAGTTATAGGTAGAAGTCGGTTATATATTTTTTTAAAATGTTTTATTTTTAACTTTTTAGTATTTTTGAACTCAGGTAGTTTTCATTCTTTATTTTTTATTTTGTATGTATAACCTTAATAGACAGAACCAGGTAACATCGAAAGCCTCAACATTACACAATGATACTTTATCATTTAAATTGACAGGTAAATCTTTACGAACAAAATGTACTAGTACGCGTTGACTTAATAAGCTCAAAATATATTTATGCCTTATGGACTACGCCATGTAACCTTTTTTCAACTTTTTTTGACAACCCTGTATAACTAGATAATTCCACTCCAACCTATGTACCAACCAGCCTGTACATACGACTGCCCACGGACAAGCATAAATTTGTTAGTTGCCTTCTATAAACTAAAGGACGGAGTAGAATCCATCCTATATTTACGGAGTCAAATTCGTCCTATATTTCAACCATAGTATATAACTCCTTCTGGGCTACCTCATAAATTATTTCCTTTTTAACATTTTATGTTATCGCCCTGTGTAACATTAATTCCTCTCCACACTTTATTCAACTTCTTATGGGCTATAAAAGAAATAATTTTTTAATCACACTGTATAAATATAATTCAACTCCAGCATATATTTCAACCATCCTGTATATGATTTGCTTTTAAATAGGTATTTACCTGGTATACAAACAAAACGAGCTTGGTACTCATTGAGTTAAGGAGCCGAAAATACTATGCTTTACTACCTATATGCTTGAGATGTACATAGAAAATTTTCAAATTCGCAATTAAAACTTCCAGTGCCTAAAATTACCGCACTATTACGTTGGAATAAATAAATATTTATGAGGAAATGTCCGTTATGTCATTTCGATGAAATTTTTGATAAGAATTTTGGAATTTTCGGCGATTTTCTGCAAAACTGCAAGTTGCACGTCGCAGAAAAGTATATGAGATCACCTAAGGATCTTCCTTAATAGATTAAACGTTAAAAAACTATAGACATCCATAAGGAGTTATCGAAAAATCGACTAAAATATTAGGGATATCGGTCGATTTCCATGCACGCATGTGTTCATTCATAAATTTTATCACTTTACCAATAGAATTCTTTTCCAAAATTTGAAGTTTCACCAATCCGGATATATACTCTATTAAACAAGACCATATTCGTTCAAAACGGTGCACCACAGGAGAAGAAATCAGGTAACATACATACAAAAAAAAAGCGAAAAAATACAGGACGAATTGATAACCTCCTCCTTTTTGGAAGTCGGTTAAAAATAGTTTTCTTTATAATATTAGCAATTTATTGGTCAGCACACACATATAATGGCAATTTGGTAACTGGCAACCACAGTTACCATTACCATTACATTTGTATGCTAAGTTCATATTGTGCCGGGAATTCATCGGATATTTCGTGGATTCGACTTTCTTCCCTTATTTCGTGGAACCCTAGAGGTAGTTTGCTCGGTAAATCGAGGCCAGCGGATGGCTCTATTTAAATTCCTCAAATCTTCCAGAATCCAGGAAGGAAATTTCTCAGCGGCTCTTTGATCTTCTAGAGCCTTCTGAGAATAAATATATCAGCAGCTAGAGCCGACGAACGAAATTCATTCAGTATTCGATTGCGGTATAGTAAACAGCAGGTATTCAAGATATATTGTATATAATTGTGTGAATATACAAATAGTGAAAATAAATTATAGTAAGTTCGACTGTGTTTTTAAATAAATACAAGAAACCGAAGTGTAAATAAAAACATTACAATATTATAATTATTTTCAATTTGTGAAGTTTACTGTAAATGTAAATTAAACTCTAGTATTTAATTTGAGCGCCGCGTGGCCAGCAGTGGACATTTTGAGATTTAATCTGTAGACCACGTGACCAGCGGCGGACATTCGCAAAAATTGTTTTAAAATCCAGGTGTTCATCGGTACACACGATATCTATTTGTTCTGCCATGGGGACGTATTCTACGGTTCTTAAAGCAAATATCGGAGGTCGAGCAAAAAGTCAAGTCGCTTCATAGAAGGCTACCTATAAAGCGACCTGAGATGTGAATAAATAATATGAAATAAAAAAATATCCTGTAGTATTAACATAAAAGAAATGCATATTATTTTTGAAATATATCTTGTTATATAATATGGAAAATGAATAAAAATATAAACAAAAACAAGAAATAAACTATTATATCATTATATTCTCGAAGTACTTTTTTGAAGTAGGTTGAAAAAACTACTAATGTAAACCCGTTCCTGACAACGCGGCGCTCAAAGTGAAATCGAGCACGTAAGGAACATTAAAATATAGTCTATATTAACAGTTAAATGAAGATCAGGATATCAATAGTTAAAATATGCAAAAAATAAACATTTATATTTATTATAACTATAAATATTTATTAGTTCTTTTATTTGTATATAGTTCTTTTGTTTTGTTAGTAGCTAGTAGCTACTGACGATCTTCAGTGCAGAATGCTAATATTAATTTATAATATTGGTTCATTCATTAAATAAAATATAATAAAAATTCATTATCTACGTCCATACTCTCAACGCCAGACAACTGACAAAACTCAAAACATTGAGTAATTATATATGAAGCGATCGTTATTGTTAGAGAATGTACTTCTGGAAGTGCCATACAAGCATTGTTAGTGTTTAGTGGTAAAATAGTCAATGTAGTAGATCAGTAATGATTTTGCGGTAACTTTCATATTAAATATTGTGTTTTTAATGTGAATTTAATTATTTGATTAATATATTTTTATTACAACCTTCCCGAAGGTGTTGTGTAAAAAATTGTCAGGCAGCGGTAATGGAGAATGTATTAAATAATTAAGTTCAACTATGGTTGTTGGTCCTCTCTTTTTTTAATATTCCTAAACTTGATTGAAAATTAGTAGAAACGGCAAATAACGAAAACTTTTAGGTTGCAAAGAACAATCTTCCAATAATTATATCGAATATTTTATTGCAATAGATTTGTCAATATGAGTGAACAATTTTGGTCATTGCATCAACTTCTCCGATATCTCCACAACTCTGTTTCTTATAAAAATATAGTTTTTACAATTTCATGAAATAGGAACGAATATCGACCACTGGGAGACCACTAGTAAAAAATAAAACATGTTGTAGTCTATGTCAACAGAAACCATTGTGACGTATACATTCAAATTCAGATTATGGTACAAGAAGCTAGAAACTGATAACAACATTTAAAAATGTTGTAAGTAGGTACAGAAGGTACTTATGTTGGATTTGATATTCGGATGAATGATCATTATTACAATTTTTTTTGGATATTGATCCATAGAAAGAAAAACAGATCATATATTTAGCTGGCGTTAGTTTTAACAATTTCAAGTTTATGTTCAAAAGATTGGATGCTCGATATCCAAATAAGATGGATTATTAATTATTTGAATGCAAATGATTGGTTCAACATTTTCTGCTGTGAGTTACTTTAGCACTGCATAGATCAAGAATTTCACGAATTTCCATTCAATCTTCCAACATTTAGTAAGTGTCCTGGTCAAATTTGTTGTAAATGCAATATGTTGTCGTTGTCTGTGTCCCGATCAAAGTTCCAAAAATCCATTGTATTTGCCGTTCACGTATAGAGAGTGTCGACAATAAATTCTCTCATTATCCCTCTTTCTTTCTCTCTCTTTTTCTCTGTACCTCTTTATTATCTTAACTTATAAATGCAGTTACTCTTCATATATATACACGGATATAAAGTATATAAATATGTCCCATTATTCCGAAAAAAGTTTCAGATAAAATTTTTGGGTTTTAATTCCGTCATCAAATTATGAATGTTTTATTAAAGTTTCACATAAAAGTTGTATGGTTTGAAGTGGGCAGTCAAATGGTCCATATTACAAGTTTTGGTAAAATGACGATGTCCATCCGGATGTGGTTTTTTGGAAGTACCCAATTTTTACAGTGGATTTCAAAAGATAAATGAAAAACAGCCCATATTGTTCTAACTGTTGATAAAATCAAAATATTGACAAGAACAAAAATTCGCCTTTTTGAAACCCTAGAACATTTATCGGAACTATTTTCGAAATAATGGAGTCTACTGGAGAATTTCCGTGTTGCAAAATAAACCATTTATGGCTAATTTCTGGCCAAAATATGGATGAAATTAAAAAATTATCAACGACAAAAAGCTTTTATTTATCAGTTTTGCAACCAATTTGTATATCTGTCGTAGACAGATCTTGAACTTTCGTGAACTGTCTAGACATTTCATGAACTGCAGCCAGATCGTGAAATGGTTGATCAGTTACACGAAGTGGCCAAAATTTTTGACAGTTCATGAAATGCAATTGGGCCTTAGACAGATCGTGTAATGTTCCAGAATTACATGAAATGTCTAAATTTTTTAGACAGTTCATGAACTGTCTAACACCTGTTTTGCCGATCGTACAATATCTAGGAACATTAAATAACTGAAAAGGGGACAACTGAAAAAACATAAAGTATTAGTCGAGTCAGCTCATTTTATTTATTTATAGATAAAATTTAATTTTTCATTTATTACAAAACTTAAAATATATAATCTTTTTTCCTTTTTTATTTATTAACACATGGTAAACTTGAGTGACATCGGTTGTTACACAAAACGTTAGTTTTTTTGCACGCACATCTTTTAGGAGTGCATTGGACGTCAGATGCTCTGCATGGGCATTGAAAAAAGCCTGCCCTTCACTGCAATTTTTAACAGCTTCTCTCAGAGAAAGGAGTTTGTTTAAGTTCTTTCATCACGTGTAAAAAACTGGGAGCCAGCTTTAACAAGTTTTTCGGGCCGGAACCACGCTTTTATTATCCCATTTCGGACCCTCAAGTGATTTCCTTTTTCTTTTTGGTCTGTGATGACACATACAATGTTCTGGGGATCACTGGGGCCACGATCGACTTTTGGTACTCAAAGAAGTATGCAATCACCAATTTTATACTCATGTAGCCTTGTTTAGTAGAGGAAAGCACTTTTTGGCCGCTGCGACCATTTTCATCTTTCAATCAGCTCTGTTGTTGAATAGAAGTCTCTTTATGGCACAATTTACAAAAATCACTGTTCACTGAGAATCTTGCATCAAAAACACAACTACATTTACTACACTGATGTTCATATGCGATAGTGGAAGTAGTAAAAGTGGTGGTAGTAGCTGCAGTGCTGTTATTGCCGTGCTTCTTATTATCGATTATTAAATTCTCCAAATCTTCCTCAGTTTGCAAATTTTCATTCAATGCCTATGGAATGTTAGAGGTAGCAAGTCCACTGGCGCATAACACTATGGGTTGTTGGGTGTGAAATTTGACTTGTTTCAAGATATTTATTTGCCCCACAAACAGTACACGGCCGTTAAAATAGCTGTTAGGCAGTTTATTAACTGTCTAAAAAATTTGGACATTTCATTTAATTCACACTAAAAATTTTATCCACTTCGTGTAACTGATCAACCATTACACGATCTGGCTGCCGATCATGAAATGTCTAAACAATTCACCATATGTCTAATTTCACGATTTGTCTACGACATATCTGTATACATGTAGACTCACTGAAGGTAGAAGATAAGGGGGATAAGAAACGGAAATTGTCATCGACACTGTCATTTTGACCCTGCGTATCTCAAAAATAATGGATTTTTGGGACTCGAGTCTATGGCAACTTTTGACCGCGACATCAGATCGACAAAATACTGCATTTTTAACAAATTCCTATGAGTTTGGCACAAGCTATTGTTTTGGCCAAATAAACAATTAATTTGAAGGACTTTGACATAATGTTTGAAAGAGAAATACAGTGCTACAGAAGTGATAATAGACTGTATCGAGTTTAGAATTAAGGTTTCATCAAGTGTAGATAATAAAGTTCTGGTTTATACACATTATAAAAAAGGGGTTCACTGGAAACTTTTTGGAGGAATCACACCTGATCTGATGGTTTGGTCTGCTTGAAGTATAAGGTAACAGGAAGTTGAAAGGTGACTCTTATATTATTATAGGGTCTGGTAATCTTCATTTATTTTAACTGATGAAGTTTTTTTTTAAGTGTCAAATCAATATGGTGATTTGCCTCCATTCTTAAAATTGAACCAACGTTATAACTCCTAGGGTTAACATTCCAGTGAATACCAATTTTTGTCCTCAACACGCTGTCTTCTGTCACCTTATTTCTTAGTCTGTACTTGTCCACTGCTTGAAATATACCTCTTCCAAATGTTTCTATTCAATTTTTTTGCGATTCTATCAATACACGTGTTTTGGGGCCTCCCTACCCAACTTTAAGTTTCACGTGGTTTCCAATTTATTATTCTCTGTGTCCATTTTTCAGTGATTTCTCTTGCCATAAGCCTATCCGATTGCCACTAGGGTTTCGCTACAGAGTGATTTTCAGTAGGACGCTTTCCATCCCTTTTTGCGTTACCCATAGAGCATTTCGTTTCAAGGCCATCATCTCAAGCAATCTGCAACGGCCATATAAACTTTACGTTTTTGACTCATCGGTATCTCCTTATTTCAGTATAAAACTTTTCCAGAGCTGCCCAGAACAGTTCAATTCGTTGTTCTATTTCGGCTATTTTGATTTTTTTTCTCTTTTGTCAATTTGGATGGTGAGGCCGAGATATATGTACTGGCTTACGTTCTCTATGGAAACGTTGTCACTGTTTGCTTTTTGCTCATTAGTTTTGTTTTATGAAGGTTTATTTTGAGTTCTATGTTCCTCTAATCTTCCCTTAAATCTTATTTTCTCTGTGCCTGAACTGACCAAAAACAAAATCGTTTGCGAACCTCAAGTCACTGACCATGTTCAGACCCATATTTCTGACTACTTGGGTCAATTAGTGCCTGACTCTTCGATTTTGTATGTGAAATATTATAATGTGAAACGCCACCTGTTTGTAGATGTTTTTGATGACACACTCTATATATGTAAATCTCACTGACGTTTACTGAGAATATCCAATTCATTCCTTTTTGTAATTCTTTCGTAATATTGTGTAAGAGATTTCTTTATTCTTCTTCATAATTAACTGTTGGAACCTATTCTGCATTTCTCAGAAATTGAACAAGGATTAGTCAAAATAGTCTGAAAGGCTGAAAAAAAGTAATAGTTAGATGGGACTCCGACCTGGAGGGTCTTTAAACGCTACTGTTTCCTCGAATGCAATAATAATTCAATGCTACCAGCCGTTGAGAAAATATCGGTAAAAAAATAAACTAACATTAATCAGTGTTATGGTGAATAACTTCTGAGTTGTTGGCCTATACTTGTCATTTAATGAAAAACCTACCTTTTAACGCTTCGTGAAATAGGCGCATAATATTACATTTTTGTAAATTAAACAACGGTTAAATCGATATAGAAACTAACAGTAAGCGATGATATAAAAACAAGCATCAGTTTAATGATTTCGGTGTAAAACCAATCGGAGCTGCTAAATAAATGTTTTGCTGATTTCCGTATCGTGAATTCTCTACACAAAAAATGAAATATGTTGAAAAATGTTAACGGAATAGAACGAAGAAATTATATTCGATTATGTTAATTTTTTATGGGCTACAATAACTGGAAGAGTTGTTATATTATATCGGTTCCAGAAACCTTATAGAATATTTATTCACTTGAAAATAGTTTTTGTTAAATGAACATAGTCAGAGTGTGTTCAAAGCGTGTCTAAAAATTCGTGAAACATGATTATAAACAAAATTACGATAAAAAATTAACGTATCGCAATTTTATGAGCTAAAGAGAATAGTCGCACGTTCCAAATTGGATTCATGGCAGAAATAAAGTAATTAGTTATGGAGAGTAAAAAAGGAGAATACGTGAATTTGATTATTTTATGATTGTAGCTTGTATTCAGAGCTCGTTCTAATTGTTTATTTTTAATCAGTAAACTATAGAGATTATATAGATAAGGCTCGTGGCGAAACTTCTTCTATTTCACTTGAAGGTATAGGCTTTCAGATTGCCTCATTGGAGTCATGTTTTCCTTGGTTTATATCTGATCATCATTGTGGTCATTATTTGATTTTTGATTTAGTAGTCTGATGTTCTGATGTTTTCCATCCTGTAGATATGTTATCTCCATTGGATTTGTCGTTCTTTTGTTTTGTTGTTCGTAGAACAAAATATGCTTTATCCGGTTTTTATATATCATCTACATTCCCTTATTTTGTCTCCAAGTGTGCAATCTGAATCTGAAGATTGCTCTGTCATGTAGCCTCGAACAAAGACTAAAGATGACCTAGTTCAAGGTGCAGTAAGCACCCCATACCATAAACGCCTAATGTATATCAAGTTGAGGTTGACGTTTTTCTCCTCGACGTTGTCTAACTCTTCTTCGGCCATCACTCCACCCAATCAAAATCGAGAATCATCAGAAAAGACGACCTGATGCCATTTCACATTCCAATGTTGTCTGTGTCTGCACTAGTGTAGTCATTCCGTCGATGCTCCGCGGTCAGAGTTATCACAAGATGGGGTCGATAATCCTGCAGTCCAAAAGACCTCATACGGCGGTAAACCGTTCGAACAATTACAAGATAGCCTTGTCCACCTAACCACTCATGTGCCAAATTTCGAGTTGTCGAAAATCGGTCCCTAAGGGCTAAGTTTTAGACGTCGATTTTGAACTTCATTTGTGCTCCTTAGGCATCACACTTGGCAATATCTCATAACAGTAGTTGGAATTCTGTTCGTACGTTTAGCGATATCTTGAAATGAAAAACCTATCTACCATAAACCAATATTTCGACCAATTTCAAATTCACTTAGCTGGCGATACGTTCAGCGTACACGTAGGTATTCTAAGCATTTGAACATTACAAAACAACGAAATTAGATCTCATCAAACAGTTTGTAAATAAAAGTGGTGTCAAAAACTGCGTCTTTTCTGTAGACGCCATTACGATTCCTTCATTACTTTTGATTATGTAAGCCAAAAAAAGAAAATCCTATCTTTATTATTTCAAGTTTACTTCTACGAGTTCCCTGTTAAAATCTGCCTTCTTTATAAACTGTTAGTGATGTGATGGTATAACGAATTGGTGTTGAATTTTATGCCCGACAATGAGTTCAGTTTTGCTCTATAAACTGGTGCAAATTGGAGACAGTAATTTCTGAATTATTGAGAAGCTAAGAATCTATTTTGATTGTTCATTGGGTTTTCTTAACCGTTGTATACTAAGGATGTAACGAATGTCCGATTTTCGATATTCGCGAATACGAATGCGAATTTTCTCTTCCAATATTCGCAAATACGAATGCGAATGTGAATATTAGATTTTTAAATATGCTGCCAAAAGTAGCAATCACAAATACACATTTTGATCGCCCATTTACAACCATTCATTTTGAAACACAACTAATGAAATTTACTTATTTTAGTGTAATCAAAAATTATACCATAAAGTGTGCGTGGTAATTATTATATAAAGTAGTTCTTCTATTTTTAATACATAAACTGAAATAAGTGTGAAACATTTGTTGTGTCACATATGTATAAACACAAAATTGTGTATCCTTTCACCAAACCCTTATACTCAATGCTGTTCCAACAGTTAAGCTGTCATCATATGCTAGTGAACCAAAAAAGTTTGATATGCATATAATATTTTGGTTCACAAATTCATGAGACAGGTTATTAGAAGTTTGTTTGTATTTATTTTTATTTAAACAGTAAAATTATATAATTGAATAATGAGCCAAATAAATAGTAAAATTATATAGAGTTGTTAAAAAAAACGGAATTTTATTGTCATATTATAATTTATTTTATTTATGGACCCATTTATATTAAAGTTGGCTTGTTTAGGAGACAATTTATGGTGTCTGTGTGCTGCTTACATAAAATCAATTTTAAAACAAAGTGACAGACGAGTCTAAACTTTGTATGGCTTTAAAAGGAAGATTTTGGAAGCTTGTATATTTCTGAGTAAAATGAAATTCAGACCACAAAATTTGTATCAATACTTTAAATTTGAGAGGGATACATGGCGAGTTCTACTACAATTTGTTGCTATGCGATATAATAAAAAAGTATAACTTACCATTTTGCCAAGAAAGTTCACACACAAATTGTCAGGCGCAAAGGAGGCAGGTGCCAAAGGGGTGTAAAAACGCAAGTATGGTAGTTATGGTGCTATTAATACGATTTATCTAACTAATGGGGTTTTGTATGCTGTGTCCCATGTAAACACATACAAAGCATTCATTGTGTCCGTAGTGGAAATTCTATTAGTGCGTTTGTAGCGATTTTATATTGTGTGGTCGCTCAGTTGGTTTGTTTTCGTACCCAGTTTCAGGTTTTGCCTGCCACTTTGATGAAACGCACGGCCCGCACCACGCAACCACGCAAAGCTCGTTTACGTGGACAAACCCTTAGGAAAATGTTCTGCGTATTTCGAATCTGGCAGGTAGCTCTGACAAAAGGCCTGGAACTAATCTGAGTGTTCCACAAATTGTCAAAATTTAATCTTGGTTCTAAGTTAAAGCTAAGAAAGTATTAAGGTGCCGAAACCTTTTAAAATAGTTTAGAAAGTAGGAGAGATATCCTAAACAAACGGTTTACTGACGAAAAATGTTTTATTATAAATTCCTTAACAACAGCACAAAACGATAGGTTGTAAATATCTGCCAACAAAAAAAAACACGTGAAACATCAAATACCTCTTCTTTAAAGAAAGGGATAACTTCCGTAACTACGAAATGATGTCGCCGGAACTCTCAAGAAATTATAAGGTTGACTGAGCAAGACATCAGGCTACACTCGAAAGATTACTGCGTTATTTCTTTACATCACCCGGTATGAAATTGTAGCAGGATTTGACTCACCCTATAGCCTCTGAAAATGAATGTTTTATAGAAATTTTATTGTCATTGCATTGCACCATTAGCACAGCTGTCAATAATCCGAAGTAGCAGTAACAGTGGTATTCAAGATTTTGCAATCCATTGAACGCAAGGTATTGCTTCTAATCTAATCTCTAAAAGATTGTATCAAAATTTCTTTGAGAGTTTTTAGTTAACCTACGAATTCTTTATCCTAGAAATCACAAGGAAATGACATTATATGCAGTATGATTCCCGATTTCGAGTCTCTGTGAACAAGTTTTTCCTGAAACTACAAGATCTCGAAATTCAGTTTACCATAAAACCTTATGTTATGAAACTGACATAACTTGCTTAATTTTATTTAGCATTAAATTGATGCTTAATTACATCTACAAGTGCGGATTTCAGAAAAAATGTAAATATGTAGTTAACACACAACTAGTGTATTTTGGATTAAAGTTATAAAGGAATTTATGTCATCATACATATGTGATTTAAACACATAGAAGTGACCTTCTTTTAGGCTCTTGGAGTTAAAATTACCTCGTTTTAATATTAAATGTACTAATTTTGAGGCTCTCGGTGGGGGCGATCGCCCCCTCCCCTCCTTGAATCCGCCTATGGTTCGCTAAAGTGCGGACTCAATAGTAGATACGTCGATTCGTCATTGTACACAAGAGTTGAATATTGCAGCAGCTATTCTTCAGTGTGCTTTGACTAAAAATTTACCCTTACAAAGTCTAATTGACTGGACCTTTGCCAAGAGACCATGCAGTACAGACCAAAGAGAGCTTACCAATTGGACCTTGAGCAAACTAAAGTGAATGTCGATTTTTTCACCTAGATCGCTTCGTTAATAGGCAAGATTGCCGCATTTGGGCTTCAGAAAACCAATGAACAATTCATCAGAAAGCAACGCGTCCAAAACGTGTTACTATTTGGTGAGCATTCTGATCTGAAGCAATTATTGGAACATATTTCTTTGAAGATGCATTAACGCTGAATGTCAAATGTTATCGTGCTATGCTATAATCACGCAGTTTTGTGTGCCACATGTCGTACTGTTCGTGAAAAATTACTGTTTTGTACTAGTTTGCTCCCGGTTGTACCATTTCCATGTTTGGTGACCAGAATTGGTAGCCATGATCTTATGATTTAACACGTTTGGACTGACTGTGGGGTTATCTCAAGTTACAGGTTTGTACCAAGTGTTGAAAATTTGAAGTTGTAATAATGAAATACCGCCACATATATACAATAATGTTATTACAAATTTTGGCACAATTTTGTTTCATACATAATTCTTAAAATGTATAGATTATTAATTAATAAATATTTCAATCCTTTGCTACAGAAAACTATGTTTTATTGAACCTTAAAGTTTTGCGATCTTATTGAAACACCGATTATATATTCCTACTGAGAAAAAAAGAAGAAACTTGATGTGTTATGACAAGAAAATCTCACCTAACGGAAGAACTAATAGCTAACGTTGAATGAGGAGACATATTGTGAAGGTTTTTTATCTGATATTTCGTGGAATCCGAAATGTGGGTCTGACTACCCGAGGCTGATTGCTGACGCTATGGAAATTCATCGAATTCCATCGAATTACCGCGAAACCTTCTAGAGAATTCGGAAAAGAAATATATAAATATGGAGAGCTGGCGAACGCTTATTTTACAGATTAGAAAGATGGTGATGATAGAAGATCTCAATTTAGAGGAATTGAAAAGATTAGTGATGGCCATAAACAAGAGGATCATCAAACTTTCCAACAGAAAAGAAGATTAGGCGAACAAGGAGGATCAAGCGACATGGAAATGGAAGTACAAACAGTGACTAGGAGAAAGCGGAAAGCAAAAACCAGGGCAAGTGACTCTTCATCGTTCAGTGAGACTGAAGACGAACAGATCCGAGAGGAAAAACCTAAGGGTAAGAAGAGGGAATATACCGACGCCAGCACAGTTAGAAAGAAGACCGACGCCGCTACGCACACAAAACCGATGCTTCCACAGTGACAGAACCCCAGAGGGACAAAAGGCAAAGGATCCCACCTAATGTTATACGTGAAAAACAGATGTGGACTGAGGGAACTAGGCTCATGAAAGAACAGAAGATAGGCGTACCAAACGCAACCAACAGAAGAAGACTTCGGAACATACGCCCTGGAAGAAGAAAAGAAGGTTAGAGTGGTGATAAAGGGCATCCCCGAGTTCATCACAGAAGAAGAGATAAAGAAACTTCAGGGGGAACACAACCGACCCATCAAGGTCATCAGGATGTTCAGAACAACCAGGACAGAGAAGGGAGTAACATAAAAGACAACGATGGCCATGGTCATCGTACAACTAGAGAAAACAACGGAAAATAAAAAAAATCTTTTACAGGACATCGGAAACTGCAAAATCAAGACAGGACAGGACCCTCAAAATGCGTAAAATGCGGAGAATCACATGAATCCAGGGAATGCAGAAGACCGAGAGAACTCCTACCAAAATGCACCAATTGCGGAGGAAGCTTTAGGGAATGCGAAAAATTTCCAAAGAAGGGAGACAACGAATAAGAACGAGGAACATGTACTTGGAACAAGCTACGCAGCGGCAGCTAGACCAACCGTAGAAGAAAAAAGAGAAACACGGGCGAATTGAAAGCAGTACTCACAATGATGCAAGAGATGAAGAAGAGATAACTTTAATCGCATGGAAAATCAATACGAGGAACACCAATGTGCTGAAAAACGCACGGGAACTTCACCTAGAAGAGCACAACACCGACCTAGCAGCAACACAAGAGAGAGACTAGGCTCAAAAAAAGGACAACTTCAGAATCAGGAACTACACAGTATATAAAGCGGACAGGCCAAGAAGGAAACCAGGAGGAGGAATGACAACCGTGAAGAACCGACTAAAACACCAGCAGGATGCCCCATAGCAAACAGAGAATATCGAAAATATACAACGCCAAGCCGAAGATACTAGGAGAAGACTACAGGAACATGCAGAAACAGAGAAATACGACGTAAGAGGACCAACGGAATCAACTCATTACCCGACGAGTGGAGGTCAAGGAGACGTACAGGACGAATGTATCCTACAGAACACGCACATAGAGACAACGGAGAAGTATCAAAGGACCAAAACCCAGTGACTATATCAGCAGCCAGATGGACAGATCAATCACACACCAAGATACAGACAAGAATCATCGGGGAGGGAATCAGAGGATCGAGGACCGAAGAAGAAGAGGAACCGGCAGCAAGTACAGATGAGGACGCGAGCAGAATCACAGAGGACCAAGAGACCCAGCAGGGCGCTACTACAGACAGAAGAGGACGCAACATATCTTAGGGAAGAAGTATATTAAGGAATAGTGTAGGGAAAATAATGTAACAGCTCAGGGAAACATATAATATAGAAAAAAATTTAGGAAACATTAAAAAACATGGACTAGGAGTAAGAAATGTGCTAAAAATGAAACTCTAACAATAAAAACATGACTAACTAAGGACTCGTTCAGTATTCCATTACCGTATAGTTAACATAGGGCGTTCAAGAAAAATTGTAAATAGTTGTGTGAATATAAAAGTAGTGGAAATCAATTCTAGTGAGTTCGACTGTGTTCTAAATAAATCCAATAACCCGAAGAGTAAATAAAAATATTAGAGCATAATGCATTTTACAATTTTAGTGCAAGTTCTACCTCCAATGAACTGTTTTTTCAAACTCCCTCAGTATGGACAAATTATATGCAGTGCAAAATAAAAGAGCTAAAGCTGTTAATTACCTCTTTATAGTGTATAACGCAATAAATAAGACTAATCTTTGCAACGGCTTAACACTAGTCGTCTATCTATAAAAGCTTCCTGCCTCTGAATTCATCGGTAGTCTGTCTTCATTCGCATTCCCTTATATCGTTAGGTAATTAATAAAGTTCATTATAATTTGATGGCCATATTTTACTAAAGTCAATTTCTTATCATTTTACGGTCGTATAATTTTCACATTTGTATTCAAATTTCCATAAAAAAATGTTAGTCGAAGATGTGTAAATCCTAATCTTCGTGCTTTAAATGGATTAATTATTCAAACAAGTGTTTAATAAGCTACTGTAATGGTCTCCTTGCAACATAGTAAATGTTTGCCTTTAATTTTTTTAACACTGAGATAATCTTTTAATTAACGATGTCGCGACTAATTATTATTCGTTTTAAATTTCACAAATGTTCTGGAACCGCGTTAGTTGCCGAAGAAAAAATACTAATTATTTAGCTCACACTTCAGAGCTGTCTATCTTTACATTTATTGGTCACTGGAACTTATACAAGATGTTTCAAAACCAACGCTCCCTGGGGGCTTTGTCATCCAGAAATAAGAAAATAAATAAATTCACATAAAGGTAGCTTCAGATATGCTTTGTCGTTAAGATACAGGTGTTAAATTTGTGAAGCGAAAATTTCTTAACGGAATCCTACATACACGTAAGATGTATGGGAATCGAATGTAAAAATTCTTCATTCTGACACTTTTTTAACGTTGAAATACTTATACACCTAAGTTTTCTGTGCAAGAAATAGGGACCAGGTTATGTATTAAGAGTTTCATCGTTTATAGAAAATCAATAAATGGTAGTAAATAATAAAATATAACATCCCACTAATAAACAATACCTGCCCAATTTTTTCTTTTCGTTGCAGTGAATATTCTGATTCTCATTTTGCGATATTTTAGATATTTTAGAGAATTGACATAAGTTAGAAATCAGAACACCACCAAAAAGGGCAATGACCAAATTTATATTATAAAGTGAAGAAATTATATTAACACTTCAGAATAATATTTGAGTTTAGAGTAAATACCTTCTTAGTAAATTTTCCAATATGGGACTGGAGGTAGCGTGCAATGCACATAATGAATACTAATATATATGAACCCATAAATTATTTCATATGAGACCGAACGCAAAATGGCATGAAACATAAGACAAAAACGTGGTTCCAAGTCAGCATTTAATTAAAGTCTTATGTTAATCAGATTCAAAATAATACTACTTTATACCTAATCCACTAACATAAATATATTTAAACTCATCAAAAGATGTGCACAATACTAAAAACAATTTGAGGCTTAATTACTAACATGTAACAGATATTATCAAAACACTCGTTTATTACGCAAAATGTAGTTTTACTTACTTCTTAAATTACCTTTTCTCAAATTCAATTGCTACGTTTATGATCTGACACTTACCCGTGGAAAGTTAATTGGGCAAACGAATGTACCGTTTTTCTGCATATAAAACACTGTTTTATTATTGTTTTTTACACTTATACAGGCTAATCACTGATTTTAAACAAATTTCAAAACTCAAAACACTATACAATATGAATATAAAGGTTAACCTCAGAATCAAAATGTAAACAAACAGCATCGGTAAGCATTTGTTTACTATTTACCGGCGACATTTTTCAACCCTTTTTAATGTAAATCGACCGGTCGATATATATGAAGGCACATCAATAATGGACCTTAGAGAGTATATACATCATTTGAAGGTTTGTGGCATTAGGTACTGTCAAAAAATACTTTGTATTTGAAACCAAACGAAAAGTTAATTTCTTGGTAAATTTGTCTACTTTTGTATGTCAGATTTATTAATTATGAAATCATGTTTGAGTACCATGTGAATTTACATAATTCTTGCAATAACTATAATTAACATTTAATTGGAGTTAAATTACTTTCTATTAGGTTAGGTTAGGTTAGGTTAGGAATTAAATTACTTTCTATTAGGTAAATGAGAGGGGGGTTTCAAAAAATAATCATCTTAGGAAAATACGTTTACATATAACCAACTTGCTTCAAGTCTCAATGATTGCCACTTGCCGCCCTTTTTTAATAAATCAAGTATTTTGGGGAAAATTGACGTATTTTCACGTACATTGTATTATATAAGCCACCTTAAGATGAATCATGTGTTGTACAATTTATTTGATGAAAAATTATGATATTTTTCGAGTTATACTGATCTGTTTAAAGTGAAATCTTGTCCAAACCCTCCTAATACACCAATACATCCATCGAATTATTTTCTTACGCCCTCAGTCAGTAAGTGAAATTGAGAGTAAAAACTATTAATGTATCAAATTTGAAGGGAACTACCCATACCTGAAAAATATCTGCTTCATCCATCATTATTTGGGAATAACACCACACTTGCCAGCAAGTTTGTAAATTTCAAATCTTCCAAACGTTCAGCCTAAATCAGATGCCGTTCTCAATGGTAATCTCTAATTAAGAGAATTTATTGCTAACTGATATATCCAGGCGGGCACTAGAAAGTAATAAAGCTTCTTTTATGTTGGAAGAATTTGGATGAGTCGTTTTCAGAATTTTATATGGCGCTCCTAGGTGTAACTTTATTATAAAATAGTGCATTCTAAACGGTTCAGTGATCTCATTAAATCTATTAGGGAAAATCTAGGAAAAATCTTATGAGTTATAGAGTTGTTCATAATGGCATGTTACTAATTTCAATCTTGGATATTAGTAAAGAAACTGGGAACGACTAGGTCTACGGAGGTAGTAATCATGCAATCGTTTATATTTAAGACTTTTAGCTTTCGATTTATGTTTTGTATAATATGGTTGACTTTGAAATTGTATTTTATAAATAAGGTTCCATGTACTTTCACAATTGTTTGACTTTTAGAATTGTCGTTTCTTTGTTTAATTTTTGTGCTCATGTATTCGTTCATTTAGTCGGTTGTTTTGTTGTTGATGTCGTTTAATAATATGTCTAACTCTTCAAGAGTGGGCCGTAGCCACGAATTGTTTTCGGAGTGGATAATTTTTTTGATTGTTGATGGGCTGATTAGGACTGCATAATGTATATTTTTGTTCATGTATTTCCAGGATATATACAATTGTATAAATATAAAATTTATTTATTTATCTTGAAACCAAAAATTTTAAAATTCCCGCTTCTGATCAATTGTCACTGACTAAGGAATAGTACATTTGACAATTTTGAACAAACTCTTCAAAAATTTCACGAATTGGTGCTAATCCTTCGATATGTTTTCTCGCTTTTATTGTTTCTGTATGACCAAATTGAAAACCTATAAGCAAAAATAAATCCTTTTTATACTCATAGTGTTTCTGAATTTCTCTATTCCGTAAGAAGCAAATTCTGCCATATTCAGTCTGTTGGCTTGATATACTCCGACCAAACAAAGCAATCCAATCAACGCTTTAATTTCAGTTATATTGGTCTGTTTAGCATCTCTATTTCTGCTAAACTTTTCTTGAATTGAGTGTATATATTGACTAGTATATTGAATAATCTTGGACAAAAGCGAATCTGTCCTAAGAGAATTCCAACTTTGAAATACTCCACCCTCCCGCGTCTCCAATGACACCCGGGAGTTTGATTAGGCTGTTATTTACTTATTCAGCTACTTTTTGGAAAATGATTTTTTCCACATCTATATAGTTACTATTTTTGCTTTCTTCTGCTGAACTGCAACAAAATAGCTGATATCATTGATGTTCTCATCTTCACTGGCTCTGAATCGCTTTATTCACTCTCTGAAATTTCTTCCAATTTTCATTCAGTTTTTAAATCCTCTATTTCACTTTCGGATTCTTCATTCATTAACAAATTTCTAAGTTCCTTCCCGTTTCTTTCATCGTAGAGATTATATTTAGGTTTTGTTGGAATCATTTTACAACTCCTGAAAACAATAAATGTATCTAAGATCTCGTTGTCAAATGAAAATGTCCAATAAGTAGGCTTATTATAAACTTACATGTCATATTTTTATGACTAATTTTTAAAAATACTAAAACTTACGTAGTTAGGCGCTCCGTATCTACCAGATAGAAACTGAGAATATCCAAGACTCTGTACGCACCTCAAACGCTCTAAACAGACTAACTAGAAAGAAACACTATACTTTTCAGGAAGGCAGAGTGACAACGACTCTCGGGCGTTTAATGTCGAAATGTCAGCAACAAACAATTCATCGTGTTTCTGTCAGCTTGGCAGGAGACAGACATAAACACATGGACATGATAAAATCTTGTTGGTAGAATTCATCAACTCAATATGTTATTTTGATACAAAATGTACAAGAAAAAAGAGTTGTCTTTCAAATTGTTCCAACTATTATTGCCAATTTAGACGAAATATTTGGAAATATACAGACATTTCCTCGTGTGTGGTGTTACTACTAAGAAATCATAAATATATCTACTATTTACAAATAATTTAGGATTACGCACCAACAAGATCTGTTCCACCAGAAGGAAAAACACGCTTCACGTTACTCATAGGTGCCAATATTGGCAGCCAAAAGAATAAAACCGAATTTAACAAAGGACAAAATGTATTACGACAGATATAAGAAATATGATTTTTGTTAGTCCAATTTCTTCACCACATCAATCTGTACGCGATGAACACCTTTTTCCAAAGGTTTGCTTTTTGAGACAAATTTAATCAGTTACAGTGTGTTTTTCTTATTTACAATTATATTTGTGTTAATGAATTATATTGTTGGCAATAAAGCTTAAATAAATAAGTAATGAATAAGAAAAAATATACAACAAAAAATATACATAGGTAGTCATCTCAGATGACAAAACTAAATACGCTACAGATTTCGTGTGTATTAACCGAAAGTATATTGTTCACGACCTAGTAGGACTTAACACATTATCAACGGGTAGCGACCACCTTATTGTAAGAGCCAAAGAGAAAATAAATAAGACAAAAAAAAACAAAATCCTACACAGAAAATATTAATGAGATATGTGTAATAATTATGCTAGCAATGAGCAATAACGAAAGGCACCTGGCGAAGTTGGCATAATAATAGACAGAATTAAAATTGGAGAACAATACATCATAAAAGCATTCAAAAATATCTTCAACAAGAAATTACACCAACAACCAAAAAGGAGATTAGGTATACATATATTGAAAACAGACCGATCGGCTTATTAGGTCATATTCAGTTGTAAACAAAGATTATATCAAGACGCCCAACACATAAGTTTTTCCTCTCTAAAGAACAGCCAGGTTTCGAACAAAATGTAATACAAACTTTTTCCTCTCTAAAGAACAGCCAGGTTTCGAACAAAATGTAATACAAACTTTCACCTCTTTACAATAAAAGCTCACTGTTTATAAGGTCGAACGGAGGAAAGACGATCGGAACCGCTGGATGGGCGGTGGTATGGCTGTAGGCAAATTCAGTGCTCCATTTCATTATGTATGCCAACGAGCAACTTACAAGTAAGCAGGGTACTGTGCTTTATCGTTATCGTGCATATGTTAAGTTATTTCAAAAACCACAAACTTCTAAACTTCGCAGGATCTAGGTCAGACCAAGATGTCAATGTAAATTATAAGAAAACGTAGGTCAGACCGAGATTCTGAAACCTGTGGAACATTTGACATACCTACGTGTACCGACTGTTCTTTAAATGTCGTGATTATTTCCGGAAATCCATTAGATATAACATGGAAAAAACCTTCAGAAAACATTGTTACTAACTTGTGAGGATTTGGCCAAAGGCGGTCGGTTTATTTTGTGATCAAAAAAATAGAAAAATATGCAGTCGAATAAAATAAGCGGCAGTCATTCTAGATGAAAGATGGAAGTGAAAGATTCTTACGAAACCATGTACTTGCGTTTGCTTGTTTCTCTTTCCTTATGTCATTCTTAGTAATGGACATACATTTTAGGAAAATTAAAATAGTTGTTTCGATTTTGTTACGATTCAAGTATTAATCATAATGTGTAATTTAGTTCTTAATGTAAATATAATTACAAAGGAACATATGACATGCAAGTCAATTTTTAATTACAATTTAAATATAAGTAATTTCGAAAAGTTTGTTGAGGAGGTCTTGAATTATTTTGTCTGTTCATTGGGATTCCTCTCCTTATTGTTTTTCCTGCAAGAGATAAGTATTTGAAAATTGCATACGGAAAAAATCAAGCGGTTAGGAAAATAAATACGGTGTTAATACTGTTTTTAAAACAATACATTGCGCTTTATCCTCACACATACCAAACCATTTAACGTGACTCAGAATTCCAAAAATTGTGTGTACATTGTTGTATGTGACTGAGCGTTCTTAAACCGGTGAAACTTATAGAAGTAAGAAAAGAAGAACATGAATAAATATTTGCAGAAAACATGTGGACAAATTAAATTTGACCAAGTATATATTAACCAGCACCGGCACCCATAGGATACACTGGGATAAAGCAAAGATCTATTTAAGTTACTAGATAGTTATTAAATATTAACGTATATCCACACTATTTTTCAAAATAGCTGCTGTAATATAGTCTAATCTAGTATGTAATACAAATTTAAAAAATATAATACTACACAATGAGTATATATGTAGGTATGCACCTATTGTCTAAGTAATCATGTAACAACTGCACAGTATTTGTTTGTAGTTACTTACACACAAAGTAATAAATATGAACAATAACAAGTGCTTCTTATAAAGAAATTAATTACCTATCTAATATATCTTGGGGTGAAGCCAACCTAAATTGCTTTGTTTTTATATTTACTACTTTATTAACTTTATCAATTATAATACAAATGAATATATTTGTTGTAGTAACTATTTGTTTATTTGCCTGTGGAAAATGAACTTTTATTAAATGAATTATTTTTAAAAGTGGAGACTTTACTCTAGTAATAAAATATATAAAGTTTTATTAGAAGAAATATTATGCAATATTAACAAAAAGATCGAGTGAAAAATATATTATATTAAGATAACTTAAAATGAACTAATTGCTCACCAAATGGAACTGAGAGAAATTAATGTTAAATTACGTTTGCAGTGCAGCTATTATCATTAATTATAGGGGGCTGCTGATTGACTAATATACTACAGTTTCATTATAAGAAGATTCAGAGCTACCCTCTAAGAATGGCAAAATCACCATACTTTATGTTCCACTTTCAGTTAGCACTGTCCGAAACTCCGGAAAACCTTTATCAGGCAGAACTATAACACCTCCAAGAAAATCAAGAAGACCAAACTCATTCAAGTCATTCCGAGTGCATGAATGAACATGTCGAGGTCAAATCTGAAATTATTATATCACATAGGTGAAGATGGAAAGATGCAGGTAGTTCAGAGTTAAGCCGATAAGAAGTACACAGCAAATGTAATAAATTTGTTGAAAATGGTTTGGAGCAAAATGGGTTAATGTTTTTATACCTTTCTTCGTTAGTCACTTTCGTGAGAGTATGTCAATCTTCTGTCACACAATTGTCATACTATTTATTTTGCTGCATCATTAATAATTAGTAGAATTCTGATGATTCTATTGATTCTATAAAAGAGATGTCGAGAACATTTTTATCTTGGCCACGATTATTCCTGCCTTTACATTTGATATTTTCCGAAATGTTAGTTTAACCCTTTTCTTACTTTTATTATTAATTAGTGTTTCGGTGATATTCTGACTATAAAAAAATTCGAAGGTGTTAATTCGTGTTCGAGAAATCAGTATGTATCATGAAATATCTAAATGATATAGTTTTTATGGATTATCTTCACATCATAAAAAATATTGGGATTTCCGAAACTTTCGCAATTCAATACAGATTAAATCAACCAAGACGATTAAGCCATGTTTGAAACATAAATTAAAGATACATACAATAATGTATATTTAGAAAACAACCGACTTCAGCTAACTTAAAATGAAAACAGACATATATACTTTTTTATCTGATTTAATTGAAGTTCAATTAAATTGAAAATTTTAGCGTATTCTTATCTCTCTCTCTCTCTCTCTCGCTCGCTCGCTCGCTCGTTCTCTTTTTCTCCCTCTATAATTTTTATTGTTTGTCTATATTTTCCAAATATATTTTGACTTTTTTATTTGTTTTATTATTTGGACCACTTTCTATAAATGTAACTAATTCACTCTATATTGCATCCACATTTCTATATGCTTCTGTGTACTGGCCACTCCTATATAACTTATTGGTCTATCTTTTTCTGAATCACCCTGTACAACTATAATTAAACTCAACACAATATTAGAACGGTCCTGATATCTTTAAAACCACCCTGTATAAGTACAAATCCTCTCCTCACTATTGACTCTTACTATTTTTCTATTGTTTAAATTATTCCTGTATACCAATGATTTTACTTCGCCCCATATGTCTAGTATTTTATTTATGTGACTGCTCATGGTCTACCCTATATAACAAAATTCAACTTTTTGAACCACATTTTATGACTATAAATTTACTCAACCATTTACCCGGTACCCGGTATATGCAACTGCTTCTAAAATGCTTTTAACCCATCTCTATAATTATTCCCCGTCCTACGTCCTAATTCAAATATCCTAACTGCTTATGCTTATATAACAAATTTTTGATACACCCTCACCAACAATAATTTTAGCCCACCCTTACTCCAAACACCTTGTCTAAGCAATTGCTTATGTTCCAAACTATATAACTTGTTGAAGCCGCCCTGAATAACTGTAATTATACTCCACCTTATATTTCAATCATCCTGTGTACTCAACTGCTTCTGACAATTTTTCAAGCCTTTTGTATAACTGTAATTATTCTCCGTTCTATAACGCAAATATCTACTCTGTATAACTAGTTTTGCTCCACTCTTATTTCATCCACCTTGTATGAGCAACTACTTATGTGATACAAAATACAATATTTTTAAAACCACCCTGTATAACTAACTCAATTCCAACTTATATTTCAACCATCCTATGTTCACAACTGCTTATGTACCACCTAATATTACATGCACGCAAGCACACACCTTCAACCGTATTCCACACAGAAGAGATCGCCGGAATAACAAATTTTCGTTTCAATAAGCTAATGGATAATTTCTGCAATTTAACGCGACTGCAACTTAACTTCGTCTCTAAAATAAACTGATTTCAAAAGCATCAAAATGAAAATCATTAGAAAAATTTGATATTTATCATGATGTTGATAGTTTTTGTGTATATATTTTTCCGATTTTAAGAAAACTGGTATGTTTTACGTTATAGAAAAATATACGGAATCAAGCTGGAACATATCTCTGTATAATACAATTTACAATATTCAAATTGCGTTTTGGAGAAAACAGTGAAGATTCATTGAAAATAGCTGAAATCTGAAATCTTTATTTATTTATTTTTTCTGATTTTCTAGAATACTGTAAATCTCATTTCATAGAAAATTATATTGGACCTTTCTGTAATGTAGTTTGAATCATCAAAATTGCCAAGCCGTTTTTGAATAATCGCACCTCATACATAAAAAAAGTTGTAGACGAATTGATAACCTCCTCCTTTTTGGAAGTCGGTTAAAAAGTCACTTAACCGTCACTCGAATATAGTAACTTGTTTTAAGTCTGTAAAAAGAATAACTGATCACAAAATCTCAAATATTAACGAATTATTTTCAAAACAAACAAATTATTTCTAAACATACAAGTATTTATACGACAACACTCATAATTTAACTAATGTCATTAAACAAAATTTAGTATAAATAATCACTTGATAACCAATGTTACAAATTTTTAAAAGCTACTATTTTCTAAAAGCGTCTTTCAAACATGTGTAGTTTTCTGTAATATGTTCGATTTAATATAGCAGCGGTTCCAACAGGTATAAAAAATATCGCTAACGGCGTATTTCTAACCCAGAAACTTCGGTATGGAATTTTCGTTGACCGAAATGTAATTACCTTCCGAAAAACCTTTCCAAGGCAAAGTCTATATTTATTCCTTGTTTCGCTAAGTCATTATGGTTATTTCCATCTAAATGTGTCGATGGAAAATAATAATGGATTATAACAGTCGAAAGATAAAGCTATTCTAGAGGAAAGGTGCTAATAGTATAATTTTGTTGTGCGCCCCGGGGGAATCACATAAACGGCGATGCCGGTCCTGCGCTGGGCGGTATATCAAACACCTTAAAAGCTGCGGGGCTTTCATTGTGTGACTTAAAAGTACATACCTCCCGCTTAGATCATAATATGGTTTAACCGACACCTAAGCAGCGGAACTTTATAAAAGCACAAAATATTTTATGGCTTATAAATAGTCATGTTGACTCAAGCGATTTCGATTCTGAAGTGTCACAAATTAAATACGTACAATAGAATGAATTTATCTATTTGTATAGCACAACGAGCCAGCTTAATTCGGAATGTTAATTTGGTTTCGGTATGAAAAGTCAAAGGTGAGGATATAATGAGAAGTTGTATAATTAACGAAAATGAGAATGTTCTTTAATATCTTGATTTATGATTAATATTTTATTCCTTTAATTCACTGATGATATTTAATTCCGCTATTTTGGTTATGTTGGAAGACAGTATAGGATCCTTAGAGACATAACTTTTGACCATTTATGATATTAATCAATTCGACTGGTTTTGCAGACTCGGTGGAAACCAGAAACCAAGTTGTCGTTTCCAAAAATTTTGACTTCTTGGTTTCTAAATCTGACAAAACAATTGTTCCGTCATGTCAGGGTTTTAAAAATTTTTAACCTAAATGGTGATCGGAATTAGAAATAACTAGGAATCCTGCAGGACTTACCATAACAACGGTAGAGTTTTGTAAAATCATTTTTTTAAAACATAGCCGGAAAGCTCACGGTCTGGGTGAAACGTAAGGAGAAATAATAAAGCTTCTTGACGACAGTAGTGTACATAAACTAACTAGAATAATTTAATAAAACCTATAACACCAAGAAGACACTTAGAGATTTGCTTAAATCATCGCAATAAGAAGATAACCTTAAAAAATTATATACTAACTACCGCACACTAAGCGTCATATCTCAACTTCATAAAATGTTCTTAAAATTATTCTCTGAAAATTATGCTCACGTTGCGAATACTGCATGGGGTACACTCAGTTTGGATCCCGAGTACCAACAGAACAAGGGAGGCATTGGTTTGCACAAACGTTTTCGTCCAAAGATGAAGATGGGCTCATGTGGTATATTCTGTGACTCATGTAACATCTTTTTCATTAATTTTCTTCTCCTAATTCCCAGATATTTTCATATCAACTTTTGTAACTTATTTATTTTTCACTGCAACTTCACCAATCCTAGGCAATTCATTCCCAAACAATTAGATAGGGACAGTTAGCCCTCCAAGGTCTCGTTTACGAGATAGAAATAGAAACCAAGGAGTAGTTAAGGGGAAGAATTAATGTTGCAACTGAAACAATGTGGGATGAGATGCAGCCAAAGACTACGACTGTAGCAGTCAGAGAAAGAGGTCGCGTTTGCATTCGTAGCGGTGGAAGCCAGTTTAAACAAAACTTATAACAAATTATTCCAACTTGTTCTATGTTTTATTTTTTGTAGTTCTATCTAAGTGATGTTGTAAGTTATAATTTCAAATTATATTATAATACTAATTACTTTCCAATACATGTGATATATTGTTGGCAAGGGGCTGAAATATAGAACTTTTTGCAAGCATTCGAAGTTCTCGATGTGCTTCTTTTTTTTATAATGTGCGAAAGTGTTTAACTTAATACCTTTTTATGGACCCTTGACACTTGTGGACCATTTATTCAACCAATTATTGGTATCAAATATCGGTTGTGGAGGAGCAAACAAATATCATAGGTTAGGTTTAAGTTTATTTGGTGAAGTTAAATGTTAAATAATTTGGTCAAGTGCGAGTTGGACTCGCATACTTAGGGTTCCGCACCACCTTCAAGATTCGAACATTCCAGTATCTTTTTCTTATACTTACCCTTATATCTTTTAAAGGAAGCGTTTTAAATTTATAAAAAATATACACTTTGATTTTCCACACATAGACTTTTCATTTTATCTGCTTTAGGATTCGCTTGATTTTTATCACAACACATATGTATATAATTTTCTAATTTGGCCCCCAAAAAGTAACATTAGAGTTTTATTTTACTAGTAAACTTTCAGAAATGCCTTTTATAATCTACTGTCTGAGTTTTGCGGCTCTGTGGATTGGAAGAAAAACGGCAAAATAGGTCAAAGTTTAAATTATAAATTATTAAATCTGTTATTCAAATTATTTAAAAATATAAATAAAATATATTTTTCAAATTTTAAATAGTGTAGTTTCTAAAGTGGGAATTAAGTCGATGTTTAATATTTTTAATATCTTTTATACAAATGATTTAACAATATGATATATTTGTAATTCACATAATGAGCCTTTTATCTGATATATTACATGATGCTTTTGAAAATTGAATCTTTATTTTCCATTTAATTGTATAATTTGTCCCTAAAATTGCTATGGGGGTTTTCTAGTAATTTATTTTCCGTTTAATTCTATTATTTGGAGGCCAAATAATATAATTAGGTATTTTTTTTCATATTTTTCCTATAAACAAAAAAAATGAGGTCTTAGAGTTTGGGGAATACCGGGGAGAATGGGTAATTTTTTTAAAATATTTTTTTAATATATTTTAAAATATTAATTTTAAAAAAATTAAAAAAATATATTTGTACCTATTCGTCATAATGAGCCCTGGGATTTGATATATTACATGACCCGTTAGAAACAATTATAATTTTTTATTTTCCATTTAATTCTATAATTTGCCCCCCAAAATGAATATTAGGGGTTTCTTCTTATTTTTCCAGTAAAGTTCAGGTGAGCGGCTATACTTCCAGTTTTTCAAAATTTTTCAGCTTATGGTTTCGGAGATAAGGGGGGGAATGGGTAATTTTTTTTATTTTTGTTAATATCTTTTAATAAATTATTATTAATTTTATTAAATTATTTATAAATATGGAAAAAATATATTTCATTTCTTCATCATGAGCCCTTTTATTTGATATTTGATATATAACATGCTGGGTTAGAAACAATTTTAATTTTATATTTTCCATTTAATTCTATAATTTGCTCCCCAAAAAAAATGTTAGGGGTTTTTCCTTAATTTTCCAGTAAAGTTCAGGTGAGCGGCTATACCTCCATGTTTTTTCAAAATTGTCCAGCTTATGATTTCGGAGATAAGGGTGGGGGAATGGGTAAATTTTTTTATATTTTTGTTAATATCTTTTAATTAATTTATTTTAAAAATATGAAAAAAAAATATTTGTTTTCGTCGTAATGAGCCCTTTCATTTGATATATAACATGATGGGTTAGAAACAATTTTAATTTTATATTTTCCATTTAATTCTGTAATTGGCCCCTCAAAATTAAAAGTAAATTTTGATATATTTTCGTTATCTTTTTAATATATTTGTGTTCCTCAGAATGAGACCTTTCATTTGATATATTACATGATGCGTCTTTTTATTTTAAAATTTATTTTTAAATTTTTATTTAATTCTATAATTTGCCCCCCAAAATTAACATTAATGGTTTCTCCTTAATTTTCCTTAAAGATCGGGCAACGCTCTATGTTTCCTATTTTTTTCAAAATTTTAGGCTCAGTAGTTTCGAAGATCAGGGGGAAGAACGGTCGATTTTTTTAGTTTTCCCCCCCAGAAGTACCCCTAAAATCAAAATTTTTTCTTTTACGATATGTACTTCTGATCGGGTCACCAAACTATACATTGATACCAAAGTTCAACCTCTTCCGTCCAGTAGTTTAGGAGAAAATGGCTGTGATGTGACAGAGGCAGAAATTCTGAGTGATATTATAAGGGTATCCGTATATACGGAACCCTAAAAATAGGCATTATAACAAAGATAGGTATTAAGATAATTGCCAAGTTAAAATTAAAAATTTAAATAAGCTCCTACACAAAAAATCTCTAAAATGAAAAAAAAAATCTTATATTCCGGATTTGTTACGTTTGTAATTTCAGACCTGCGACTAGTGCTCATATTTCTGTACTTGCTCCACATGAGTAGGTATTTAGGTGCCACCGCTGTCATTCACACAAAAAAATATATGAAAATCGGTCCAGCTGGATGTTCAAAAAATATAAATTCCGTGAATCCGATCATTGTGAATCCAAACCATCCCGAAACCTACTTCTCGGGAGTTAAAAATGGCGATTCATGATTTATTCGTTAAAGAAAGGAATCAATCTATCAATTCTTAACCCTGTCAATTGCAAAAGTACATTCTAATAAACATGTTTCACCTCTATATTAAATTAAATAATTGATTCCTTAAATAATTAAAAACGTCTAAATAGTTGTATTGCGATCACTTAAAGAAAGATAATGTACTCATATTCGTATTCTTATGTTTAGGCACTACACTATTTATATTCCTTACTCATTTCCGCATCTGTTACGTTCAAGATTCCGTACTAGTCCATACTGGTTTTTATGCCTAATTTACTATGGAGTTCTTTACTTGTTATCATATCTGTTACGTTCAAACTTCTATGCTAGTCCATACTTATATTCCAGACTTGTTACGTTTGGACGCGTGACTAATATTTGCGAATCTGCACCACTGAAGCAGGTCCAGCATTTAGCTGTCACCTCTACCAGGGCCCACTCAAACACGTACAAAAAATTTCACCAAAAATGTCCCAGCCATTTAGATGTTCAAATAATATATAGTTTTAGAATCCGGGCCTATTTGTGGGTCTAACTCGATTGAAGCTCCGCCTATCTGATACAACAGAGAATCCAACCATCCAGAGACCTACTTAAACACACATAAAAAAAAATCATCAAAATCGGTCCATTCGTTTAGGAGCTACGATGCCACAGACATACACACAAATCCACAGATACACAGATACACACCTTAAACTTATAACCCCTCATTTGAATCGGGGGTTGAAAATTAGACACAAAAGAGAAATCACTGTCACAATTAAATTTCCGTGTGAGGTCGATAAAAAACTTCACAATTCAACTGCAGGAATTCTAATAAATGGCACACAACAATAAGTTATTTATAAAATACAGCGAATGAGAGCTGTGATCATTCTTCCGAAATGGGTGTCGGATAGAAAGCGCTTACTCTGCAATCATGACGATGTATGGCATGTTTAAATGCATTTTTTTTTAAATTAGAATCATCAAGTGCTATGTGTTTGCCATCCTCTGTAGAGTTGCGTGATTGACAGGAGCAACCAGTAAACGGCACAAGGCGTACTAGATGTGGCTGCATCGACAAAAATCTAAGAACACCTTGGACAGCTTATATTAAAAGCAGAAACCTTCTCCAATTTCTAAACAATGAACTGAAGATATAGCCGGATTAGAAAGTATTTTTTTAATGTTTAATTGGCGACACATACCCCAATCATCTGATGAAATTTTCTGAATTGTCCAAAACTCGGGCAACTTACAACAACAAATATCTAAACTTAAGTAGTGACATAGGCCTAACACTAAGAAAACAAAGATAATTTACAATTAACTAGTGCACACTTATGGCATCACAATAAATAATACAACACTAGCAATTGTAGCAGAGTATATATACCCAGGTCATTTAATACATTTATCAGGTTTACTACTACCAAAAATAAACGGAAAGATCAAAATACTATGGTGACTCAAAAATCCTCAACTCTATAATGACAATCCACTTCGAGAGAGACGTATTTGTTCAGTTTATTCTACCAGTGCAGACATTTGGAAAACTAGATTGTCAAAAAATAGAAGTTATATACAAAATTCAGGTCGCACAGCCATCTGTAGAGAGATGTTTGATCCGAACAAGAAGCAAATACTGAATAAGAATAAAGTGGATGAGAAATAAGATCCAGTCTCATTGGTATCCGGGGGCTGTAAAAGATCTAGGATGTGTCCCAATATAAGATGGAATTATCAGGAAAACAGCAAGCATAAACTGGTCCCAAATAGCTTACAACAGGAAAATACGGAAAAAATTAGAGACACATTTGTAACGGGCCTTATACAATTTAATAATGGTAGAACATAGCCGAAAAAAAGCGGCAGTTATTTAAAGCTGAACGATGAATGCCAAAGTTTCTTACGAAATGTACTTCCCGTCTCTTGTTATCTCACTGTCTCTGTTTCTTTTTCCTTATGCCATTCTGAGTAACGGAGATAAATTTCAGGTGAATTATAATAATTGTCAATATTTTGTTACGATTCAAGTATTAATCCTAATCTGTAATTTAATTCTTAATTTAAATATATCAGCAACGGAACAAAGTTAATATAAATTCGTAAACACATAATTTTTCAATTTTTTTTAAAGCGTTACAACACTCACTTTGTAATGCAAGAAATGTTTAATGAAGAAAGTATATATGTTTCTTTTTCATTTAAGATATAAATTTAGATTCTTTTCTCTTTACGTCATTTAAAATTACGGCACTATTCACGATAACAACCAGGTATAGGTATCATCTGAAAAAAAAATGCATATGCTGCTCTTTGCAAATCGTTTGTAAATATTTTTCATTCTACTTTTAGTCCTTCTACAACACTAAAGACCGATAACTTATCTAATCTTTTTTAATGATATAATTAGCTACTGCCCAACGCCAAACCACATTAAGTTATAAATAATATGCTCCTAAAAATATTTTCACATTACACTAATGCAACCCACAAAGCACTAATTCACGTTATCTTGATATCTTTCCGAGATCTGTGCTTTGTGTAGAAAGTAAGATTTGACAACCTTCCGTTGTAGGGGGGGGGGACGTGTGTTATTTGATTGTACGCCAATGGTCACCCCAAAATTTTCGCAAGTGATAGAGGTGATGGCCAAAATTCATTTAATACATCGTAGCCTACTCCTTCTGTCTTAATCTTGGCGATTTTCACCTGAGTTTAGCTTCATAAACTGTTGTTTATCCATTCCTCATTTTATCTTCGAAACCATACGATTTAAAATATTAGAAAACTTAGAATATAGGCCAAAAATTAGAATAGAAGGGGAAAGCCCTAATATTAATATGATGAGGGGAAAATTATGGGAATTAAATGAAAAATGAAATTAAAAAAAAATTCAATCGCGTTATGTAATTTATCAAAAGAAAGCGTTCATTATGAGGAATTCAAATATACCTATATTTTAATATTTGTAAAATAATTTCTTTAAGAGATGTTAACAAAAAAGTACATAGATTAACCCAGCCCCTCCCTAAACACCAAAAATTTAGGTGAAAAGTAGAAATAAAGGGCGTAACTTCAACAATACAGCAAAAATAAGGAGAAAGCTCTAATATTCATTTTGGAGGACAACTTATAAAATTAAGTGAAACCTATTTTTTATTTTTTTTTCAACTTCATCAAGTAATGTATCGAATGAAAAACTCATTATGAGTAATATGAATATATATTTTTCACATTTTAAAAATAATTTATTTAAAAGATATTAACAAAATTATACAAAAATCGATACATCTTCCTTTATCTCCAAAACTATAAGACAAAAAACAAAATTGAAAAAATAAGAAAAACCTCTAATATTAATTTTGAGCGGCAAATTATAGCATTAAATAAAAAAAGTGTAAAACATTTTTTTTTCGTAAGCCTCATGTCATATATCAAATGAAGAATAAAAATATATTTTTGATATTTTAAAATAAGTTGTTTTAGTTTTTAACACAAATATATAAAATGGATATTTAATATTTTATTATTTAAAATTTGATCTTTTCTTCCCTTTATCTCCCAACTTATTGACCATAAAATTCAGAAAAAGATTATAATGGGCATGAAAGCTTATTGGCAAAATAAAGAAAAAATTCCAAACTTATAAATTTAATTCTAATGTATTGGTGGTACAGATCCCTTAGCATACTAATCCAACTCGCACTTGACTATAATATTTTAATTAGAATGCGTTGTAAACAAGATAGCAGTGCATTTTGGTATGTAGTTTTGTTTTACCTTTGATCATCTGTAGGATTGTATAACATTTCCACGAAATGTATTGTGCTATAAATGGTTGAAACAAAAGCACACGTCCTAACAAAGCGATAAATGTAAACAAAGCTGTGAAGATAAAAGAAGTCAAAAGGCAGATATAGATAACACCTATTTTAATTATAAAATACTAAACAATTAACTGGTTGTCTTCACTACTTTCTGAACATTTTTAAACGTACCAGCAGTGTATTGCATTTTCCGATTTTACAATCGCTGAACATAATCAGGAATTAAACCTGATGCAATAAAACCGCCCTCAACCTGATCGTAACGAGCTAATGTCGTTTATGTCGGCAAATCGTTGTGGAGAGGATTCTTCACATTATGCCTTTCAAGGTAAATGAGAGTACGGCCCACGCTCGCCTGAAATTTCTACCGTGAAATTTTTATTTAACGATTTTGCAAAGGCATTTTCAACACAATAGATTTGCCGGGGAACGTTCGCACTATGCCTTGTACACATACACACAAAACAACAAAACGGCATTATGCTAAACAATGCCATTCAGTCTAAAAGAAAAAAATGAAATGCCAAACGATACAATGAATTATTAATAGATTTTATTCATGCGAATTTGTGTCAGAATGCACCAAAGTTTATTAAATTTCACTCGGAATGATCAACATTTATGATAATGTCTTAAAATGAAATTTGAAAGGCAACCAATTATAATACATGTGTGTATAACGCTGTTATTTTTTACGCTAGTAAATTTTGAAACCTTATCTGCATGTTAATTTTTTGATTAACACAGTATTTTTTATGTTAGTATTGTTTAAAGAGATCATAAGATTATTATATGCAACTTTTTCTATAGTATAATTAATAATAAAGGGTCTGCGTTTTCCCTGTACATTTCCGCGATTTTTTAAGGAACCAGAAACCGATTTTTACCATTACCTCATTATTGGGATATTCAATACACTTATAGGTATAGAAGCTCTAGTATAAAAAATAGTCATAATAATAGAGTTCAAATATTTCATTTTTATGTTGTCACTTGAGACTAAATAAAAAACGGAATACCATGGGAGGCAAATTATTTTTAAATTAATGTATTATATAAAGGAACATTATACTTTTTGAACACATTTACATATTTATTGTAACAAAAATAATTGATCATTAATAGCTCCTCCATTTATTTAAGCCTCCCTTATTCTATGGGGCATTAATAAAATTAGGTGCTATAGAGGGTGGGCCAATAGTGGCTATATTGATATATATTTTAAAAATCTGTTTCCAAGGGAGAGTGAGGGATAGTGAGAGATACAAACTAAAAACACTTTCACTGGAATTCCCAGACGTATACAAGACATATACAGGGTGATTGATAATGAAGTTACATTTTTTTAAATGGAACACTCTGTATATTATTACATATTTGGATTCCTCTGACAATTTTAGTAAGACTTTATTAATCACACATGTTACCTAAAATGCACCGTTTGGGAGTCATTCGATATTTTGTCAAAATGTTGACATCTAGAAACAGGTGAATATTAGTATCGTAGCAGGTTTTAATTGGCGAAAGTTATTGAACACCCTCCATACTCGCAAGAGCCAGAATGACAATGTTGAACTGTTTTTATTGTTCTAGTTATCGTTACTCCAATTCTGAAATGTTTAACAATGGATAACTTGTTTTTTAAAATGAACCCCCCATTTTATTATATTTTTTCACCAAACTGTTGCGATGATAAGTAGACTCGTCAGTAAATAAGATTTCATTCAACAACATTCAAATTGCCATTCAATTGTTGATTTACCCAATTGAAGAAATTAATTCTGTTTTGATGGTCTACCTCTTGAAGCTCTTGGTGTATATAATTGGTACATGATGCGGAAGGAATTTATACTTATTATTAGATAGTACCTGGGTGACCGAGCTTCACTCGTAAATTCAAGGTTTTATCATTAACGTACATACATCCAAATAATCGGACATTTGGTATGTAAACTAATTTAAACCCCCTAACATAATATCTTTTTCTTACATACATTCTTATTTACATGGTGTTAGGTACTACAATCCAACTTCCCCCTATATTTCAACCACCCTATATATGCAACTTGTTATGAAAATCCCATCCAAACATTTTTTAATCACGCTAAAATTCCACTCGATTCCATATTCCAACAACCCTGTATATGCGACCGCTTTTGGATATTCTACAAACACTTTTGTTTCCAAATTCGTCATTAATATTCTAACATTTTTGTAAATACTTTGTATAACTATACTTTTGCCCCACCCTATACATGCAACTTTTTACAGGCTACCTAGTATAACATATTTTAAATCACACTGTATAACTATAATTTCACACCACCATATGTTTTAACTACCCTGTATATGCATTTGTTTATGGCTACCTATTGTAATTTTTTTAACCACCATGTATAATTATAATTCCAGTACAACCTATATTGCAACCACCCTATAAATGCAAATGCTAATAAGCTACCCTATAGGTAAAACATTCTATTAACATTTATTTAACGACCTGAATAACAATACTTTTACTCCGCACTGTATGTCAGCTATCAATAATTTCCAACTGCTTATGGGGTAACCTACACAATTATTTTTTCTCGCTTTTTTCTAACCCTACTATAATTCCACTTGACGCTATATTTTAACCATCCTGCATAGCAACTCTTATGGACCTTCTAACATATCTTGTTAGACCCTGTATAATTATAATTTTACACCACCAATTCATATTATATGCATCAAATTAAAATGCGAAATAATGAGATCTTACTCATCCAAAAATTGCCTACCGTGCCAATTTTTTCACCTTGAAAACTTGAAATGTCTAGCTATAAAAATGTAATGCTAGGAAAATATGACGAAGGCATAAAATAGTTACATGTTCGGAACATACAAATACAATATTATAATTCCAGTACATCCTATATTGCAATCACCCTCTAAATGGAAATGTTAATAAGCTACCCTATAGGTATTACATTCTATTAATATTTTTTTACCGACCCTGCATAACAATACTTTTACTCCGCCCTGTATGTCAGCTATCATTAATTTCCAACTGTTTATGGGGTACCCTATAAAATTATTTTTTCTCGCTTTTTTTCTAACTATACTATAATTCCATTTGACGCTATATTTTAACCATATCCTGCATAGCAACTCTTTTGGACCATCTAACATATTTTAAAAGACCCTGTATAATTATAATTTTACACCACCAATTCATATTATATGCACCAAATTAAAATGCGAAATAATGAGATCTTACTCATCCAAAAATTGCCTACCGTGCTAATTTTTTCACCTCGAAAACTTGAAATGTCTCGGTATAAAAATATAATGCTAGGAAAATATGGCGGAGGCATAATATACATGTTCGCAACATACAAACATAATTTTTATTGAAAGAATGTTTAAAAAAAGTTTCACTCTCAATTAGGTCACCAAATCACCCTGTATTAAAAGAATTTTTATAACAGGAGTCTCACTCTTACGTAGGTTACCAAATCACCCTATATTGAACGCTTTGAAATTACAAAGCAGCCGCCTTGATTGACAAACTGTCAATAAAGTTTTTAATAATTTAATTTCTCAGTTAAACGATTTTTCCCTCACCAATCGATTTCTATTCATCGAGACTTGCAAATGGGAAAATTTCCTCAAAATCGTTAGAGCCGTTTTCCAGAACTCAATTACATATATATATATATATACAAACATTGCTCGTATTATAGTATTAGATTATTTTGCTAATAATAGAGGTTCTATTTAGGTACATCAAAATCCCTTTCAAGTTATTTTCTAATAAGCTAGCGAGAATACTGAACTCGTTCTCTTCGGTTATCACTGATTTCGTCCTTTTTGTTTTGGAGAGTAGCAAACACTCTATGCAGCACTAAAACTTTTCAAAAAAATTTTATAACCCTTTGATCATGCTCACGAACGACTTGCCAATGACGGATTTTTTAAGTAACGCAAGTTAACAATACAAACCAAAAATATCGTAGCGAATAATTAGGATTATTTTTAAAGTGAAATTGTGGTGGCAGAACTTTACTGTGTGTTTTCCATGGCCAACTTTACTTCTGAGAGTTGGAAAAACTCCATAGTAAATGAAATTGGGTATTAAAAGGAATGTATTGCAAACAGATAACAGATATCTATAACAATAGGTTATAATCGGCTATGACCTTGGAAAGGAAATGAAATTTCACATTACATGGCATGGAAATTAACTCCACACCAAGCTAAGATCAAAAATATTTGAATAATATGAAATCACACAAAAAGCATGAATCATTTTCTTTTCTTGGTTACTGAAAACCTGTTAGAAACCGATAAACATAACCTTATTTCGGACAAAAGGAAATTAAATGAGCTATCAGATTACACCAAAAAATTGGGGTTCAGTACTCTATTTTGAACGGTCAGTTTAGCCACAATCATCCATTCACGCACTATTGTCCCACCCTGTTAAAACATACAAGATGTGTGCAAATACCCAAAATCAGAGTGTGTATAATGTGAGTGTTGCCAAGGTACAAACTAAGTACTGATTGGTTCTGCCATTTTTTGAACAGATTTCCGGTTTACAGTAGGAAGGGGAGAACACATGTTTAGTGTTTGTCGTATGGTTGTGAGATCTGACGATTTCAAGTAAATCTCATGATATCTATATAATTTCACCATTTGTTATTCTTAGTTAAATTTTATTAAATTTAAACCGTAAAAATATAAAACACTTGAATTATAAAATGCTGACAACAGTGTATATAAATTATCACAAGAAAATAGTTCGATTGCAGCATCAACTTGACTTTAGTTGACAAACTGCATATTACAAATTATTCAGAGTTGCTGTTGCGTACTGTTGATAGTGGGGTACATTTTTCAGAAATTTAAATTTAAATAAAACTATTATCAATCAATAATTTATTGTTTAAATATAAAATTGGTATGTACATGCATTTTACTACTAATTTTACTAATATCAATGGCTGATCTCTTGAATGATATTTTCCGTTGAGCAGAATGCTTAAAAGAATATTTTTGATTTTTCAGGATTTTTCGCTTCAAGCAATTTGGTAACACTGGACGTATAACAATTTGCACAGGTCTGAAGGGTTGCATAACACACAAAACTTCGTTTTATCGATTTTAAAGTTGATTCTTATTGGTTGAACATGAGCGGAAAATGGCCTTGCTTGCGGGATTGGTACCATTCTCCTTATACGCACTCTGCCCAAAATGAACTATATACCACATGTGAACTTAATATTTGTAGTTATTCATTTGAGGTTTAGTTGTAAATCTAGCTGTAATATAGAATTGTGTTTTTTGTTATTGACAAACACAAAGGCATGACATGACACAGAATAGTGTGAGTGTTAAACTACTAAAATCATAGACTATAATAGTGAGGAATGGACGTAAGTCAATAACAAGTGCAGTGCAACAATCTACAGAAAATCCAGATTGAAAATAAACTATTCACTTTCATAAAACCGCATTCTATGCAGACTTTATTTAAAATGCAAGGGCGGTAAATAAATGAACGTTCCATAAAGCTAAGTAGTGTTCAAAGCCTATCATTTTCAAAGAACATAAATAAAAATCAAAGTAGAAAACAAGAAATGCCAATTTGATTTTGAGGTTTAATGATTTTTAAAAATTTACTAATGATTTAAATTAGTAATTTAGTAAGTTTTAATTAAACTAAATATTAAAATGTGGTTTGCCAATGAACAAATTTTTAAAGTATAATAAAAATATTCAACATTTTCAAATAAGTGTCAAACTCTCAAGAAATCAAATGCATATCAAATCTATATTTATTTATTAGATTTTTATAATTACTCTCTGATTATTAAAGTATTGTGTAAATGTTTATAAGGAATTGTGAAGCAATATTAACAAATCAGACGTGAGTTTTAAATTATAGAAACCAAGTAACAATAACTAATTACAAGAATGTGCATTTCAGTAGTTATTTAAACTGACAATTCTATCAACGTGATGAATTGTCAGGTAAAAATGATGTTGTCTATCTACATAATGTGAAAATAATTGTTGTTAATTTCACAGCTTCTATCGTTGAAAATATTTTCTCTAGTTCCGCAGGCTAAAACTGCGTACAATATTTCAGGATGATTAAAATGGGTGCAAGCATCGCAATAATTTAAGACACATAATAATTTGAGCGTAAACAAAAATGTGGTAAATTAAACGGCGGTTCAATTTCTCTAATCTATATTTCATAAGAGATTTTTTTTCGTTTTGACACTTATGCAGATAAACATATTCCTCGAAGAGTATTTATTAGAATTCCAGTGGTGGCGTGCTTTATTGGTAGTGTTGCTTCCATAGCGTTGATTACTTGAGGATCTTTAGTGAGATGGTCGGTCTTAATTTGTGGTATAGGAGTTTTGTTGCTTATCTGATTTTTAACCAAGTTCCAAAAAGGAGGAGGTTGTCAATTCATCACGTTTTTTTTTGTATGTATGTTACCTGATTTCTTGTCCAGTTGTGAACCATTTTGAATTAATATGGTCTTGTGTAATAGAGTATGGTCAATGTATGAAACCAAGCAAATTCTCTGGAATTATTAGAGATATCAAAATGAAATTTGGAAGTTGGATACTGCAGTAGATTGCCTATTTGTTTCCAAATTTTTTTACAATTTTGAACATCCTGTTTTCCTGGAAGTAATGCCGATTTTAAAATTTGCAATGAAACACCCTGTATAGTATTTTAGTTTCTCATGAAACATTTTATTGCGAATACAAAAATATCGGGTTTGATATTGTTTACTTCAATATCTACCGAGATATTAACAGAAAAGTAATTAAGGAAAGGAAAAATCTAATATCCATTAAAGAAATAGATAATCATAATTATTAACTAAATCTAAGTGATTTTCAAAACATTGAAACTTAACTAAACTTAATGTACTAGATGTTCAAACTGAGCACCGTTTACTTCTTGACAATAAGCAAGTCGGTTTTTAATTTCTCTAGTAACATTAGCTAATACTTCTGGTATAATTTTCTGGATGTCTTGAGTTATTCTTGCAGCTAATTCTTCAAATTATTTGGTTTATCAACATAAACCTTAGACTTTAAGTAACCCCACAGAAAATAGTCTAGTGGATTAAGGTCGGGACTTCGTGCAGGCCATTCATAAGTACCCCTTTTTCCAATCCATCTGTGATGAAATGTCCTATCTAAATGATCTCGAACAATGCGAGCGTAATGGGGTGGTGCTCCATCCTGCTGAAACGAGATATTATTTGGTAATTGTCCATTTACCTCCAATGCCGGAATAACTTGTGTCTCCAAGAGCTGTAAATACCTATCTCCGTTTAAAGTTTCTTGTAGGAAGAAGGGTCCCACGATTCTGTTGTTATAAGTGCCAGCCCAAACGTTCAATTTTTGGGGATGTTGTGTATGAGCCTCTTGTACCCAATTAGGATTACTTTGCGACCAGTAGCGGCAGTTATGTCGATTAACCGTACCATTTAAACAAAATGTAGCCTCGTCTGAAAACACCACATTTCTTATAAAAATATTATCACTGTTACAAATATCCATCATCGTTTCACAAACTTGCAAACGACTGTCGAAATCGTCTTCGGAGAGTTCTTGAACGCGGCGAATTTTGTATGGATGATATTTTTTTCGTCTTAATATCCTTCCTACTGAACGACGGCTAATTCCATGCATACTGGCGAGGTCGGTAGTGGATAAGTGAGGATTTTCTTCCAAAGATATAGCAATATTTTGAGCTACGCCTTCATTACTTGCACTTTTTAACCGTCCACTTTTTGGTAAATTGCTAACTGTTCCACTTGTGTCGTACTTTCGCAAGGTTTTTGTCACTACTGAACGGGGTATTTGTGTATTCGGATGAACAATGTTAAAAAGGTCACAAATTTCTTGATGCGTCATTTTCCTCTCCCCATACCCAATCATCATTAATATTTCTATTCTTTCTCTTTTACTTAATTCGGCCATTTTACGATCAAATTAAAACAATTAAATCTTTTTACGTTCAAATAAAAAAAAACTAATAACTTATTTTGACAACTACTGTCACTTCTGCAATGAATTTCATGGACTACTAAACTTGATTCAGATTTAATTTGCGCCTGATTTATACAAACGCACGTGTATTCGACTACGGAGCAGTGCTGTTGGCTGTGAGGGTATAAGGCCACCGATTGGCCAATAGAAATACAAATCCTTACCGAGCGGTTTGTTTATATCGGGCGTAAATGAAAGCTGAATCGAGTTTAGCTACCATCGAATTTTTCCCTTCCTTAGTTACTTTTCTGTTAATATCTCGGTAGGTATTGAAGTAAACAATATCAAACCCGATATTTTTGTATTCGCAATAAAATGTTTCACCAGAAACTAAAATACTATACATTGCAAATTTTAAAATCGACATTACTTCCGGTAAAACAGGAAGTTCAAAATTGTAAAAAATTTTGGAAACAAATAGACAATCTACTGCAGTAACCACCTTCCAAATTTAATTTTGATATCTCTAATAATCCCAGAGCCATACTTGGTTCCACACATTTGCCCATCACAGTATATCCGGATTGGTGAAACTTCAAATTTGGGAAGGATGTCTATTGGTAAAGTGATGAAATTTGTGAATGAACACATGCGTGCATGGAAATCAACCAATATCCCTAACAAATTGTCCGATTTTTCAAAAACTGGATGTGTATAGTTTTTTAACGTTTAATCTATTAAGGAAGATCCCTAGGTGATCTCATATACGTTTCTGCGACGTGCAACTTGCAGTTTTGCAGAAAATCGCCGAAAATTCCAATATTCTTATCAAAAATTTCATCGTAGTGTCGTAAAGGACATTTCCTCATAAATATTTTAATTCCAACGTAATAGTGCGGGAACTGTAGGCACTGGAAGTTTTGATTGCGAAGTTGAAAATTTTCTATGTACATCTCAAGCATATAGGTAGTACAGCATAGTATTTTCGCTAGTTTTGTTTGTATACCAGGCTAATACCTATTTAAATGAAAATTTTTCGATTTTGCGAAAACGGTGCTTTTGGTGTCACATTCTCCCGGCCTAATAGAAAATTCAGTGACAACACACGTCAAACTCTAAACTGCTATTTGGTGCGGTTTTACACAGGGTGTTTAGTTATAGCAAACAAAATCACATAGTAAAGTGATTGAAGGAGTTGCATATATATGATGATTGACATATAGGACGGAGTAGAATGATAGTTACAGAAGGCAGTTAAAAACATTATGGTGGTCCACAAACAGCCGTATATACAGGATGGTTGTAATATAGAGTTTAGTGGACGTTTGGTGGTAAAAAAATGTCGGAAAAAATGTCGAATTAAAATTATATAGGGTGATTAAAAAACTGTTATATAATTTGGACGTAAATAAATCATATACAGTATGATTGAAATATATGCTGGAGTTGAATTATACTTATACGGTGTGATAAAAAAAATATTTATTTCATAGCCCATAAGAAGTTGCATGTAGTGTGGAGAGGAATTAATGTTATACAGCCTGTGATACAGCCCACAATGAGTTATATACGATGGTTAAAATATACGACGGATTTGACTCCGTAAATATGGGACGGATTCTACCCCGTTCTATAATTTACAGTGGGCAGCTAATAAATTTATGGTTGTCCTTAGGCAGTCGTATGTACAGGATGGTTGGTACATAGGGTGGAGTGGAATTATCTATAGTTATACAGGGTTGTCAAAAAAGTTGAAAAAAGGTTACATGGTCCATAAGGCATATACATATGTTGGGCTTATTAAGTCAAGGCGTACTAGTAAATTTTTACCTGTCAATTTAAATGAAAATGTATCATTGTGTAATGTTGGGGCTTTCGATGTTACCTGGTCCTGTCTATTAAGATAATACATACAAAATAAAAGATAAAGAATGAAAACTACCTGAGTTGTGTTATTTATTTGCTAGTGTTGTATTTTGTTATAATTATTTTCAGTTTTTTATTTAAAGGTGGAAGTCGGTTATATATTTTTTAGAAATGTTTTATAATTTAGCAACTCTTAGTATCTCGATAAATTTAGTTAGCACCAATCCTCTGTACATCATTATTGTGTATGTATTTCAGAAAAGCTACTTTTTACACCTCATTGTAGGAAAACTTCGAAAAAGGTGGATCGATTCGGCCTGTATTTTTATATTTGTTTATTTGTATGTATGTTACCTGATTTCTTCTGTATTTGCGAACGGATTTGAATAGTTATTTTTTGAATACATCCGAATTGAGAGATTATCAAATTTGAGAAAATAATTCTATTCAGAAAGACCTGAAATTTGGGATGCAACCCATTTTTGTTTGTCGTCCATTTCTGCAAATCCTCTTACTAATGCGTATGGGTTTTCCTATTAAGGAAGAGCCCGAAGTAAGGTTATGCATTTTTCTATGACTTGTACCATGTAGTTATATCAAAAACATCATGGAAGTATGAACTGACATTTTCAAATTGCAACGTTATAAAGAGTCCGAGGACTGGAGATACTGAAAATTTCAATTGGGAAATTGAAAATTGTCAATGTAAATCGCAAGCATATAGATAGGCAGTATAATGTAAAATTAAATTTATTCAACATATTGTAGAGTTAAATTAACGATGTCCAAGCTCATTTTGTTTATATACCTGCTAACTATCGATTTACATGAAAAGTTAGCAATTTACGTGCTTTTAGTGTCACTGACTGATAGAAAATTCATTGACAACACATGAAAAGGCTCTACATTGCTATTCGGGATGATAGCAAATGAAGTCACAAAGTAAGGTGATAAATGCAATAGTAATTTTAATTTATTTAAATAAACATATGTTTGGGTTACTAAGTCAACGTGTACCAAGTTCATTTTGTTAGTATAACTGTTAACTGTGGATTTAAAATATATTACTCTGGGATAACAATACTTTCGTTGTTACTTGCTCCCTGAGCTCAAAATATAACAAAACAAGTTGAAAATAAAACGTACACCTACATACATAGTGTAATGTTTTTATTCACAATTCAGTTCTTGGATTTATTTAAAAACAGTCTAACTCACTCTAATTTATACCACTAATTTTATGCACACACAAATATTTACAATTTATCTTAAACACCTGTGTTTACTACACTGCGACTGAATACAAAGTGAATTCCTTCCGTCAGCTCTTCGTATTTATTCGTAATTCTCCAGAAGGTCAAAGAGCCGTCGGAAAATTTCCTCCGTGTGTTCTCGAAGATTGGAGGAAATTCATCGAATTTCCATTAGCGCCAGCCCCCGGCTTCCGGTTGACAGACCAACATTTCAGGTTCCACGAAATATCGAATGAATTCTTGTCACATTGCCTTCTTCGTAAGACCATTTCGTCCCAGAATGTCCCAGAATTCTTCCTGGTGTGGCTATATTTGCAGAACTCTCCATTTCGACAATGGGACGTTTGGTGGAAGTAACAGTCTACGAATCTGGGCTGCGAATACTAAGACAGCATGCAAGGATGTCGATGCTACTGAATCCAAAGATAGTTTCTATCATGCTTCTCACCACCGTCCAATTCAGTCCATCCAACCCACAGGCTATCTTTGGGACCGTCAATTTCATCACGTTTTTCTCCATCATCACAGTTCTCATTCTATCAGAGTCTTCCAAAGATCGCTACATGTTGGCTTGTCCGGCGAGAATGTTTTCGTTACCAAATAGAAGATGTCTCTGGTACACACTGGTTGTTCATTTTCCAGATGAAGGACCTTCCCCACTAATGGACCTTGCTCTCTTAGCTTCTGGAACTGGCCGTACTTCTTTGCAAACACCTTGGCTATTCCTCTGGAGTTCCGGAGATCTCGAGCCACCCAATGAACCATACTCATACAAGTCTCGGGGTTCCTCTCTGGTCACGTTGTGCTGCACTTTCTGTTCATCCGAGTACAGTGCCATAAACTGTTAGAACTTCACCGTAATGACATAGTCCTCACCTGCAGTCTCTTCTCCTGGAGCACAGCCAAACTTCAAATCGCATGGTAGTCGTAACTCTCGTCCCATAATAACATTGGCTGGGGTCTGACCTGTAGACGCGTATATTGAGAGAAATTACATTCTTAGTTATTATTACCATTTAATGTTGAGCCCTGTAAACTTCGAAAGAGCTTATTCTACTTGTGATTCCTTTAGTTAGAAGCACACTTGTTTCAGGGCGATCCATGGTGCGACTTTGTCACCAGGTACTGCATTTGCCAAAAATATGATCGAAGAATTCTGTTGATTTAGTTATCCCCTTAAACCCATAAGGGAAAACTTTCGAACTATCCCGGCATTGGGTTGTTCACAAGGAAATGACCATTAGTAATTTCTTCCTTAATTATCGGCAATCAGGAACGATTGAATTCCAAGGAGATAGTAGCGATGCAATCGTTTTCATTTGACAAAATTAGAGCAGACTCTTTAAGTTTCCGGTTCGTGTTGTGTTCTTCTTTGTATATTAGAGTTGAATTTTGAAATTGTATTTCATGATCAAGGTTCCAAGCATGTTTACAAATTTTGAACTTTTCAAATTGTCGTTTATTTTGAACTTATTAAATTGTTGTTCATTTATTCGATGATTTAGAGGTTTAGAGGTTTCTCCATTATATAATTTATTTACAATTACAAGGAATGTTATAAGTGAAGTTTTTTTATTTTGAGCAATGCTTTTTTTTGTTATTGTTCTGTTATAATTGGTTTTATGTTTTTTTTTGTTTTAAATGAGGTGTTGATATTAAATCTGTTACCTACTCTTTTCAGTCTGTCTTAACAGCTTGTCTCTATGGTATTATTATTGTAGTAATGTGATTATCTTAGGAGTTAGTGTTGTTTTGTGGAGTTTGGTGTTTTTTTTACAAACATTTTCTGCCCTCATAAACTTTCTTGTTGCAGGAACAGTCAAAAAAGTACGATCTTTTAGTTTAAATTTTACAATTGTGATTTTTCATAAAGTTTCTTTATTGCCATTGACAACGGGGTCTGACCTAGATCCCCAAAACGTTTAGAAATTTACAGTATTTCAAGTATTGTGATATTATTCCTAATAAGTGCATAAATATTGGCAGTGCTTGTTAATTTTTGTGTTCTTGGGAAATAATACCACAATATATCTATCTGCAAACCTCTGCTACCAATCTCTACTACCAACCTGTACATATAGTATAGCTGCTTGTTTTCCTGAGAACAACTTATAACAAACTATAAAAAGCATTTTAAGTTCTTAGTCCCGAGAGCTGAGTTCATGTTTGTTGTATCCCCATCTAGTCAAAAAATATTTGGTTTGCTTCTCCTGTTTTAAGGATACAGGCTATGTTTTTGCTATAATAGGGTTCACAACAATATTAATTATGCAGTAGGGAGGAAGATGTTACATAACCTACTCAAACTGTTGTTTGTCGAAAGTAACACAGTTCTGTTCTTAATGCTGTGTCTAAGTATATTAAAATGTAACTACTGTTTATCGATATGGTTATTCGGTGATGGTTTGTTTTGTAATAATATTTGTTTAATTCATTGAGGTTTGTTAGTCTTATGGTTATATACAGTTAGCGTTTTTATCTTATTTTCTCCTCTGGTGTTTACTGACTTTAATATATGTATATATACACTTTTTCTCTTTTGTTTGGTTTAGCATAGTTAATATTAACCCTGTAATTGGTGTCATACTGTTGGGTTATATAAATAAATAAAGGTCATGTGGCAATCATAAGCTTAAATTTTCTTAACCAGTGTTAATGTCTTAAGAAAAACGAGTTAATTTGGGTATAACTTTTTTGTTGTGATTGATTTTATTTTAGCAAATTGTCCACTCCATTATTTAACTTTTCTCTTCCAAACGCTTATTTGTATCTTTTTTAATGCGATCTAATTTAAATTTTAATGTTGGGAATACTGTAATCTCTAGATCTAGAATAATAACTCGTTTGCTCAAACGAATGCCATCAGTCAGCACCATCAAATTCACCACGTACAACCCGCGACAACAAGAAATAAATTCGTCTTCAGAGGCCGCCACGGCGATTGGATCGATTAGAAGGAATTCTCTTTCGCATGGTTAACTCCGGTTCGGTTCTTGACCAATAATCTGACAACATCGCCCAGAAAGTGTTTCTCGCGGGGCGTTCTATTCATAATTATCTCAACACCGACCGAAGAACCCGAAGAAATGAAGAACAGAACCTAATGTTGTCTTTTGCGGTGTTTTGTTGTACACCTGGTCGATCAGGAAACCTACATTTACCTGCACCCTGGCGAGCTAAACAATAGCCGAACTTGTAATAAATCACACCAGAGAGCCGGGAAAGAATTTGTAAAACACCGCTACGGTGTGATGTTGATTAAAAGAGCGGCATTCGAGAGCAAACAGAGAGAAGTGTGTAAATCTCTAAATGGCACACCGAATTATAACGTGAAGTGTTTAGATTGCATTTGCAAAGAAAAATTTGCAGAGGAGGCGAAAAGATTAACTAGGTTTTACCAAGGCCTTTTTAGATGGTCTTTTAATGTGGATTACGTCCCTCCTTTTCATTCTGATAATTCAAGAGTTTAAGAATGGTCCATTAATAACAAAGAAAAGTAGTTTTGGGCTTATAATGAATACGCTTTAAGTATTACTAATAATACATTTATCCTAATTTAAAATTAAGAAAAGACGTTAACAGATGTATAATTAATACTATATTGAAGGAATAGTTCAACAATTTGAGATGGAAATCTGATCGAAGCTGTTTCATGAATGATTGTTGTTGATTTTTAATTTATATTTTATCGCGAAATGAATTCCGACATCCAGGAGTTTCAGGAAAATTCAGCACACAGAGACTCCAAATCGGGAGTCGTACTGTGTGTAACGCCGTTTTCCTGTGATTCCTAGGATAGAAATCACACGAAAAAAATTCGTAGGTTCACTAAAACCTGTCAAAGAAATTGCGATACTAACTTTTCGAGATTTTTCAATCCATTATATAAACTGTATAGATATATAATTCTTCGAGAATTCAATCAGTTGAGGGGAGCGCCACTGACGAATGTTCTCGACTAGAAACAATATATTGTCTTGCTTTAATTTAAATTTATGAAATTTCACAGACTTTTTTATAGGTGTAGTAGCTGATTGGACAGAGGCTATCATCTCGTTTTAAATCAATTTTTTATATCGATTGTACCAATTTGAACGGTTTTGATGAACTTATATGAAAAACATCATTTAAATAACTGTCGCTATCACGTGTACATTTAACATAGCTTAACCTATTTGTGTTAAATGTAAACTTAATACTGTTTTAATTATTAGCAAGGGGAAAACTCAAATTATTTGTATTACAAGTTTATTTATGCAACCGAATGAAATTTTAGTATTACATTTGCTCTGTAAACTATATGTTTCCAAGACGAAATGAATGTCTTGTTTACGTAACTGCTTATAGATTACACACTGTAATTTGTTGACAACCCTGTATCACTATAAGTCTACCACGGACTATATTTCAACCCCCTATTTATGGAACGGCTCATAGACCAGGCTATAAAATAATTTTTACAACTCTTTTTTACAACCCTCTCTACACTATTTTTCAACCATTATGTATATACAACTGCATATGGGCAACTATACATTTTTTTACTGTGTAAATATAGGAGGGAATATAATTTTTTAACATTTTTTAATCACCCTGTGTAACAATTATTGTACTCAGCCTTATATTTCACTATCATATATATTAAAGTTCTTATGGGCTAACCTATACAATTATTTTTAATAGGGATTATTTTGAGATTTTTTATTATTTATATATTTACATATTATTTATTTGCAAGTTTCATATTTATATTTTTATTTGCCAACGAAATTATTATAATGAAAAATAAATCGTGTATATATCTTATATACGTGTATATGCATATGTGTGTATATTATAAACTTGATGGCCCTAGTGCCTCCCCCTGGACGCTGGAGCCGCCCATAGGATTATGTGGACGTTAAGGGAAACTATAATTTACCTTAAATCGACTTTATTAGGTACTTTCTTATCAAGATTTAATAAACAAGATGTATTCAAACTAGCTCATCTTTTAATAAATAAGCGGAATTTTCTTGCTCATTAATATATAATATTTTTTGAAATATTGAAATTTTGTGAAATAATATTCGGAATATTGGGGTTTGCTTGTTTAGTGCTGAAAGAAATTTATATAGATAATGTATTATTTTATAATGAATTTCAACAGCTTATACTCATTTAAATGCAACAAGGAGTCGATTTGTCAAAAAAATTTGTCAACTGCTACAAAAGACTTGTTTTGCCAAAATAAACTAAGTGTAAAAAAAATAATCACCCTGTAAGTGTGATTCATTGTTTTCTTTTTGTTAGCGATTTTGTAATAGCAATGATAAGAAGTGATTAAGTTTTGGGAGTTATCAATACAGTAGTTCTTTCACACGAACTATTTTTTCGTAAAAACATTAAATATACGGAAGTAGGTGCAACTGTATGGTTTGGTTTCTTTTTTCCCAGCAGCTTCACTGAACGTTTTATATTACACACGAGCCAATGTCAGTCAACTTGCTGAAATTGACAAAAAAACAGCATCATATGAGTTCAATGTGATATTCAGAACCAACTAGCAAACATCTGTAAGAAGAACTAGCCTTATACGAGTAGCACAAGACCAATTAGAGTACCATAAAGAAGGAAGGACAACCTGCTGTCAACAGGTACCGAAACATAATAAGAGACATACACACAGAAAGCAGTTCCTAGTCATGCGAAGAAGAAGTTGAAGCGGAAGAATATAGGGTTGCATGCTGCAGGCATATTGTTTCGTGAAATTGCTACTAGAATAAAATAAATGTGAGCCTCGTTAACAAAGAATATATTACCAAGATCGTTGGCAGGGCTAATGTTTAAAGATACTTTTGCATCCTTTGGATAAATAGTAAGTAAACGGTTTACGCAAGAAGGAAACATTTTTCTATCCTCATATTCGGACTGTTTTATATTTCCCGCTGTTACATTTGCAATGTTTACTAGAGGCTAGACTAATGCTTACCATTATATTCAGGAAGTAATAGAACCACATAGATAGAGATCGGTAGAGTATTTTCGAAAGTTTTTTCTTTTTGGTCATCCAGATCACTTGATCCTTCCTAATTAGATATATTTGAACAGCAGCATTTTATATTTTTCTGCCTTTCTGCCCAACCATTTTTCATACGTTATGTTTTTTTTGTCCGTGTTCTTTCACATACTGATTCCATTTAATTTTATTATTTCTTGTTATTTTTAGTTTTTGACTGCCCAATGCTTATTTCGCTGTTGAGTAAATTATTGACGTGTAAATGTCGTTAGTTTCATTCCCCTGATCTAGTTTATTTATTAGTATACTGATACAGATTAAAATTCATGAGTTATCTGTTAACCAGGTCAAGCCGTCATAAGGTAAAATAGAAAAATACTAATAATAATGAACGATGGTACATCGTTAAAGACCCTTCTATCAACAACGACCGATGCAGATATGGTTGCCAAACATCTGAATCTATCCAGCATATTACAAGAGGTTGCCAAGTGTTCGCTGCAACTGAATACAAAGAACGACACGTGCTGTAGCAAAAATACTGCACCAGGAACTAGCGCTTAAACTTGAGCTATTACAATCGATAAGAACACCCTACTATATATATAAACTAGAATCTATTTTAGAAAATAACAACTACAAGCTATACTGGGACCGGACGGTATTGACCGATCGGACTGTTGCTCACAATAGACAGATATAGTTTTGTTAGATAAAGTCTCTAGAAAAACAATCGACATAGCAATCCCTAACAATATAATATAATAATAATAAAAATATTAAGCAGGCTCAAAAAATAGCCAAATATAGGGATTTAGAATTTCAAATACAGAGACAATGGGACATGAACAACACTCGAACGGTACCAATTGTTAAGTCAACAACAGGAGTAGTCCCAAAACATCTATTAAACAATTTGGGATACCTCGGTCTGGACGAACATCTTTACCAACTGATGCATAAAGTCGTCCTGTTAGGAACAGCCCGGACGGTCAGAAAATTCGGAGCTTAACACAGAGCTAAACCCTTTTGATATGTGGTATATCTTGGGTTTAGTGAGTTTTCCCCTAAAGGCTCACTATGAGTGTCTTAGAGGGAGTGTGATACCATACATTGTATGCTGACCTGTAAAATTGGTTAACAATTGGTGTTAAATGTTCCTTTAGTATAAAATGATAGCAAGGATGACACATACACTCCGGATTTGGAGTTAAAACAGTACACTAGGTACTCCTCTATAATAGACTTAATTCATGGTGTTATAGGAGATAATTTCATTTGCGCGGAAGACTGTCTAACGTACATACTGATTACTGAATCAGATATAAATTCAAATACGTCTTTATTACAGATGTTTGTAACACTCGAAGGTATTTTAAAATGTAATATATTTCTTTATTTTATCTAAATTGGTTACAATTTTTAGCCGAAGGAGAACGTTTTCAATTCGTCTAAATTTTTCCCCATGTATATTACCTACATGATATCTTCCATGGTTGTGATCTAATTTTACTGATATGTATTTGTTTAATAGGCATCATATTGAAGACATACCTACCTTAAGTTTTGAAATGAACTCTGTTAAGGAAAATTCCTTGGTGGCCAAATAAATAAAATCTCAACGCAAACATACCCTTTTAGAAAATATCGAAAAGATAAATGACATAAATTGTAAATGTATAAGAGATGTCATATAACTTAGTATGCTTATATCGAAAGTTAAATTACATAAATATCAGAAAAGAATTACTGACATGTAATTATTTATAGAAAGATATCTACATGGTGTTTGAAAAAAAAAATACACATTAACTTTGTAATAAAAAATCTGAAATAAAGAAAACTATATGAATTTTTCAAGACTTCAAGAAGGAAAAAAGAGTTGAAAATAGTTGACGAAAAGATAATACCATAAAAAAACTGACGTAAGACGGTTAGCGTCTACTAAATACATGTAGGTACACAAAGGAGCTGTAAGAAATAATTGCAAATTCAAAGTTGTTAGTTACATACAAACAAAATATTTATGCCCAAAATGACGGGTCTTAATTATGGTATAATTACCTATCTATCCATTATTTTTTTGTAGAAAAAGTTATTTTTTATAAAGTCGGTGAGAAGCAACTATCAATTTAAAAACCTAACTCTCTTGTCGATCATTGGGGCTTTGTCATATGTGAAATCAAAATTATAAAACTTCTGATTTGTTCCTCCTCTCGAACAAAAATCTGTATACTTGCTCTTCTCAAACCCCCAAACCCAAGGGGAAAACCACCTATCATATCTTTGTTGTCGTTTACATTAAAAATATATATTTTATTTTAATTTTATATTTTATCTCATTGTTTTCAATTTGTTTGCAGTAAATTTTTCTAACGTCTTTTACACGATTCATCAATCTCAAACACGAAGAATATAACTAACACCTTTGGCATCACAACGACCGAGCCAGGCCAAACTCTGTACCGTAACCAATTAAAATTTTGTGATCAAAGCTTGACCCAACCCAGCGTTTAACATATATTCAGTGCTGGCCCGACTCAAAGCCGGAATATTTTCTCTTTTATGAGCTCGTAAGCCGCAAATTGACTTTTTATAGTGGTGTGCAGCGGCGTTTTATCTTCTCAACATTATGTAGCATAATGATATTAGGCTACCAACAAATTGGAATGGATTTTATTAATTATTCCTGTCCGTTACACGGCCACTTGGTAAACGATATGTCCGACAAAAGTGGATAATTGTTATTTTTCGTGACTCCTAGGAATAATTGATGTTATGTAATTATTTGTAGTTCTAATTGAATAAGTTCAGCTGCTGCTGCCTTTGGTTGAGGAAAATTGTGTAATGAACGAAAACTCATAAAATAGTAAATACCTGCTGTATTATTCGATTATGCTTAGAATTAATGGAGAAATTTATAAGTGCATTAAATGTTCATAAATTACATCTTTTAGTTATAAAATATTTAATCGATGAAAGAGATTATGCAACAATGACGAGGTATCGATATTTTTGTATGAGCATACCTATTTTTGATCATTAATAAATATAATTTCACAAGCAGTGTTGTTTCAATTTAATTGCCATTCTATGTGGTGGTGGTGTCCTTCATGTTGAAAAAAAGTCTATTAAAAATTTATGCAAAAAATTTAAACCATTTTTTAAGAAACTCTATGGTAAAAAATAAAGGATTTTTTTATATAGAGTACTGAGAAGTCTTTATTTAGGTCAGCTTTTCTAGTTGACTGCATCGCAGACATCTTCTAGATTTTTGATCAACTGATAACTGTATTGAGTTTTCACCATACCTTTTGTTTATATAGGTTCGTTTAATTTGGAAGCCTCTTATGCAAGTTCTTTTTGAAGCATTCTTCTTCACGTACAGCAAACCACCAGAAGAGCACAAACACTTTCCCCCGTTTTCATTGTCGCATAACTTCCTTACTCCGTTGACATCAATGGCTTAATGTACCGAGGAAATGAAGCAACAATGTGTTAAGTCACAAGCAAATATGTAATAGTACTGATTATAGATGGCACATTTTGATTTATTGATACTTTTGGTGATACAGACAATAAGAACGGAGGGTTCGATTCCTGGCAGAACATATAAGGTAGTGCGACATCAGCGCACCATTCTCATTGTGATATTGAACTAACGTGAAAAGTGGGGAATTCAAATTTGACATATCTCCTATTCCTTTTTTAATATTTTGATTGATCCCCATTTTTATTGGTGCAAGTATAGGAAATAAAACTACGTACTATTCTAAAAAAATATATTTAAAAATTAAGTTCGGTAATATATAATAACTTATGCAAATATATAATATACCGAGTCTTCAAATCTACCCGTACACCCCCAAGAAGATGTCACCAACATAATTTTTAAAAAACTGACGTTTCCACGTATAAAGGATTGGATGCAAAATAAACTTCGGGATTACAATATAAGTTGCTCAAACAGACAGGAAATGGCTTAAACAGACCGGAAGTTCATTTTTTCAAATAGGACATGCATATTTTTATAATGGATTCGGATTCTACGTTGAAAGATACATATGTTTTATTACATTTTTTTTTGGATAAAATGCATTTTTAGTCCTCTGAAGGACCTTAGAAAGAAAGATCCTAATAAGAAAGCTCTATATGCAAAACAAACAAAATACGACTTTAACCAACTCTACAGCCGACAATATTTGAAATAAAGTAATAATTACTTTCGGTTCCTTCCGGAAGTGTAAAATTCTAAACGGAGGTACGTGTTTCTTGAGCGAGATATGTACATTTCAAACTTGGATTCGGACTATTCAAAAGTAAGCGTAGTAAGACAGAATACTTTGTCTCGAAATATCGTATGTTCTTTTAGTTTGAGAACACCCGAGACTAATTTTCCACTTCTGGTTTGTATCTCTCTCAAGAAACTCGAGAAAATCGAAGTTCCAGTTAAAATCTTCCACTTACGGAAAGAACCGGAAGTGATTATTGCTTTATTTCAAGTATTCTTGAACGAAGAGTACATATTCTTGGTTAATGTGGTATTGTATTTGTTTTGCATATAAAGCTGTCATTAGGAATTTCTTTTCTAAGGTCTTTCAGAGGACTACAAATGCATTTTTTCAAAAAATTGTCTAACAAAAGATGTCTATTTTTCAACGTAGAATCCGAATCGGCTATAAGATATGTATGTTTCATTTGAAAAAATCAACTTCTGGTGTGTTTAAGCCACTTCCGGTTTACACGGCTTATTTTGCGTCCAATCGATAAGGCGTACCCGTTTTGCCATGAAAACGTCAGTTTTTTAAAATAATAGGTTGGTGGCATCTTATTGGGGGTGTACGGGTGGTCTTGAATACTCCATATAATAACTCAGCAAACTAAGCAATATCTAATATATTCTGAAAAAACAGATTACAAACTCTGACCTAAAAATTGATTTCTAAATATTATATATGTATTTTAACAAAATAAGCCATGAAATGTCAACAGTAAAAACATTTGTCTCAAATATCAGTATTCAAATATCAAACTATATACTAAATTTAAACTGTTATGTTTATTTACACTTTTTGAATGTCTTGAAATTTCTTAGATTATATGCAATTGGAATTAGGTATTACAAAAATTTGTGCACAAACATTCTTTAAATCATTCATTATAAATATACGTTTTGTTTATCCTACTTTAAAATTCATTCTATTAAAATGCTTCTGTATGTTGATTTTCCGGAAACTCAAAAGACTTTTAACAAATCTATGTGTTATAAAATCTAAAGGCTAATCTCTGTCTGACCATGATCTTCATTTTAAATGATGTTTAATTTGAGACTGAAAACTGCCAACCAATTGAAATGAAACTGTACCCAAATGTTGCTTTTTGTTTAAACTAGATATATTGTCTTTGTAATTCTATATACTTTTTTTTTGTTCGTTAGACTCTAAAACTTTTGAATTTTTATTATTGAATTCCTAATTACTTTATTTTACTTGTCAGAAAGATTACCTACACTAAAATGATTACGCACAATATACTTTTTTTGATTTGATGATCGCGAATATCGTTAGAGTTTTTTGTTTGATCAATAATTACTGACATATTCGATACACTTTACTTAACTTTTTAAAACTAGTGGGTTCAGGTGATTGGTGATAATGTAAGAACATATGAAAAAAGTTATTTTCGTTTTATTAATTTTATGGAAACAAAACTGATGTTATGATAAATTGAAAACTTTCCTTTTTAGTGCATTTTAAGAAATGCTTGTATTACAAAACTATTTTTGCTTTTAGTTGTTTAAACTTCTTTGTTCGTTTTCATTTTTTAATAATGTAAAAGTTTTTTTATGTTTACTGAATAAAGTTTCTGGTGTATTTGTGCCACTTAGCTTGTCTACAAAAACAAACGTGTATGCAAAATTACGGCTCTATCGGACGTTAGTAAGTTGTCTAAAATTCGCTTGAAAGATACGGTTACAAAATCTGGGATAGATGAAATTAAATAAAAGCTTGTAAGATAGAATTTATGAATAAGGTGTGATCTAGCCATAGCTATGGACCTTTCTAAGAAAAACAAATGCACCAAAACTATTTCGCTGACCACGCGAGCACATTAGCATATTTGGTGTTAATATTTACAATTTCTGTTTATAAAAACAGACTGTCAATAACTGCCTACAGAGCCACCTAATAATCTACTTAATTAGTTCCTATGAGAGCAAACATCATTAGGAGTTAGACCAGAACAAAATATTCCGCATGAACATATAACCACAAAAGAAGTATATACACTATATTTAATAATTATTATATATCTTCCGCTTCTTTTGGAATATTTTTTCAATATTTACTTATGAACTGTATAATTTGCGAGTTCAGCAGATTTAGTAAAAGGCGCATACTTGGTTTGTGTCAATGTCGAGTAGCCTGCTTCGCTGAAATTCACATGTTTGTCAATGTTAGTTGAATAGCCAATGAGAACGTAACTAATTGTCTAAAGCAGGCTCAGTGCTTGCAACCTTCATTGCATGACACCCTAGAACGTAAAAATATTTCGTGACCCCTTATCCTTCGCTTTTTGTAAGTTATACTTTACTATGTTACCAAAATTATATACCTACGTACATTTGTATTTCATTTATAATTATCTGTTAAATTTAAAGATTTGTCTATATAGACTAATTTGAAAGTTTTCTTGTTTTATATTTATTCACAGTTAGTTTTTTTATCAGCTTATATTTTATGTTACCTAGTCATAGAAGAAACAATAAAAAGCATTTTTGTATCCTTGTAATTTGTTGAATCGATGTAGTTGGCGGGTTTCCGTAGTTTGTAACTTTTGTGTTTCTTAAATCCCTTGAATCATTGATGACAGACAAATTATTTTGTGAAGCTCACTACGAATACAACAAAACAGTGCACATATGACATGCTGTACGAAGCTACACAAGATTTCAATGTCAATTGGCGAAGAAATGCAGAGCTATTTGTTGTAATGTAGCAAAGCCATGACTGGTTCGAACAGCGGACTTATGACCATACCTACTAAAATAAAAGTGCCAAACGGTTATTGGACTGCTTGCTTGCAAAATCAGGAGTACAATGAAGTTCTCAATATTATTATTATAATAGTAAATTCTGTTAAAGGTAATAAGTTCCAGATTCTAATATTTCCAAACATTTGTAAAGATATGGGTTGTCTGCACTTAAATTTACACTTCGAGCTGAACTTCCCCATTCATTTTAAAACTGTTTTTTTTCTGATTTATTCAAGCATTTAAGTACCTTGGAAGAAAACCTTCAAGAACGAGATGAAAATTTCAGGACCGCCAAAGACAAAATCCAATGCACCACAAAACATATATTGGAATTGTGGTCTTCATCTATAATTCAAAACAATTTCGTTTCATTTTCGTCGTTCAGTCTCTTACTGGAGAAGTGGGGTCTGAGAGAAACTACAAAGCATATATACCTATTATGGAAATTGTCTTGTAGAATTTGAAAGAATAATTTCATTAGTCTTCGATGCAAGAACTAACGGAGTACAGTCGACAAAGGAGATAGCAAGTTTGGAACCAACCTAAAAGAAAATCTGCTGAAATTATACAATTATAAGCCAATGGAATGTTGCACTGGGAATTCAGGTCTGCCAGTTTGAATTAAAAAGAAAATCAGAATAACCACTGAGGGTTTGAATTATTTCATTCCATTTGCTACCTCCTACGAGGTGTGCGAGTTGACGTTTTCAGAGACGAAGCCTATATTTAGAAACAATTTAATTCTAAATGTAGCAAAAAATGAATTCCGGATGGGAGAAATGTTAATTTCTGTCTTAGTGAGAATATTTTAATGAATCCTAGTAGAGACTTTACGACTCCCTAAGGGATTGAACAACACTGACCTATAGAATAGGTATTCATTTACATTTAAAAATATATACATGTGTATTCGATTTATTAATAATATTTTATTTTTTTCTTAGTTTACCGCAATATGGAACGATATAAAAAAATTACGAAATAATCACAAATATCCATATTTGTTGAATATCACTATCCCTAGAATTTACCTCAATTTAATAAATAACGATTGCCATTTCCTGACCGACAACTAGTATAAAGGGCTAACAGTAGTTTTTACTATTTTTGATTATACTCACTCACCTATTAACTAATGGAACACGTCACGTTATATCATTGATAACGTTATACAAAAGGTGGGTATTCTCCACATTTTTTAAAATTATTGAGAAAAATCGTAATATTCCTCTGTTCTAAGTTCTAATATCGATTCAGACTCGTAGGTACTCCGTTTAAAAACAGGTTCACGATGTTTAACATCATAAAAAATTCATTGAAGGAATTTTATTGAACCGTTTCGACCCATCGATGATATGAATCTTTTCGCTGAACGTTCAGTTTATAACCACCTGAAAATATGGTTCCAGTATGTCTGCTTAGAATTCATCGTCTCATCTACCTGCACCTTGATATTCTTGCAGTCAAACTGTCTGGTTTGGGGCTTTGTTTCAGACGCGGCAGAGATAAAGCAAAATTTTATAATAAGCTCTCCCTGGAGTGCCAGTTGGTCTGTAAAATGAATTAAGATATAGAGGAATATTAAGTGAACTAAATAATTTGATATTTTAATAAATATTTCTCAAAATTCTAACAGTATTTTGTATAATTAGTGGGTTCTAAATTCTTCAGACAGCAAGTTAAAAAAATGGATATAGACATAATGTGCACATTTCAAATTTAGCAAGGTTAAATTATTTGGTTTAATTTTTCATATAATCGATTTCAGTGTATTTCTTGTTTTGAATGTTTAATATTAAATTTGTTGCCCACTCTTTTCAGTCTTTCTGAAAGACCATTTATGCATGGTTTGTTTGTTGTATTAATGTGATAGTGATTGTTTTGTTTTCAATTTTATCTCTTTATTGAATAGAATTTTTTAGAATAGTGCAAATTTTATAAATGTTTTTTCTTCACTATATTTATTGGTATCAGCATTATTGATTTTCGCTTCATATAACGACTTAATGATATCCTGATGATGTATTTGGATGATTAGAGTTAAATCTGGGATATCTATTATGTGAATCGCCTTTCTGTAGAGTTCAGTATGAAATGACGATTGTGTTTTAAAATATTTAAGTAGTATGTTATTCTACTCAATTTCTGATGTGAATGGTTGGTTCTGTGTTATTGATGTCGTTCAATAATACATGTAAGAGTCTCCAAGAGAGTGTTCCAACTAGTATATATATATATATATATATATATATATATATATATATATCGTTGACATGACGTGATCAAACCAAATGTTTATTCTCATTTGTCAAAACTATTTGTTCTTCAAATGTTTCCAAGAAAATGTTGCTTAAGGGAGGGGACAGACAACAACCCATGTCCATGCCAAAATCTTGATGTTAAAAATCATCGTTGAGTTGGAAATATGTGGTTTTCGTATAAATTGTTAAAACTTTTATTAGGTATTGTGTCAGCGGGTAATTGTGTATATTGATTTAGTAATGAATCAAGTTCTAATTTATTCACTATAGGAAATGTTTTGGCGAAAATGACATTATTTTATAGGTTTATGATGTCAAAACTGGCTAATGTGAAAGTCTGTTTGTATTGTATATGGGATGATTTTCTAGGAAATGTGCACTGTTTTTAAGATGAGTACTGGAATTACGTATAAGTGGAGAAATGATTTTTAGAAGAAATTTGGATAAAACTGCTGTAGAGTTTCTATTATCGGCAGGTAAAACTTTTATTATACACATATTGTATGTTGGTAAGGGATTCAGATGCAGTTTCCTTTTGTCATTTTTCAAGATTTGAACTACTGTTACCTTCTTCTCGGCTATTCAGGGATAGTTTTGAATTCCAAATAAATTTGACTCTATTTGACTATGTAAATAATAAGATCTGAAAATGTGGAAATCTACATCTGTACCAGTACCATGATTTGTAGCTAGTTTGCTATGTTAAAAATAATTTTGTAACAATGTCGAAAAAACGACCTCTGAAGTTTATATTTAAGTTACATAGGCCATGGCTGTAACTTTTAACTAATGCGATGCCAATAATCTGAAAGGGTATCATTATGTAGTTATGTCGTTGATAATTTCTTACATTAAAAGTCATTTGATAGCTCTTACCGATTTCGAGAAACAATTGTTTCAGTTACTTAAATTTTTGCCACACAGGCCATGGCATATCAGTACACACATCAAAATTCTGCAAGTGGCAGATTTTATAGGTAGGTATTTTGTATCTTGTTTCCTGGAGGATACTTGTGGTATAGTTTGTCAATGTTGCAGCACTTCATACTTAATGCTTAAACATTATTCTGTATCTTGTTGCTAAAAATAATTTTATAGCTCATACCGATTCTTATAAATAATGGTCTGTGTACGCTATACATGTTATAACTGTATTTTTTTAACTAATAGATATAAAAAAATTTTAGAAAAATTTGACTCTAGTACTAACTACTATTTACGTAATCACTTGTCATAAAAGACACAATGCATGTTCCAGATATAATTTTTGAAAAAAGATTTCGCATTCGATCGCTAAGCAGGAATTGTAATCTTTAGAATATTTTTAGGAGGGGCATTTGAACAACTCCAAATAAAATATTGTTTTGTTGAAAAATATAATAGACTTCTAATAAAAGCCCATCTTAATCAGGTATTCGAAAAAAAAAAAACGGTTGGCACATTGGTTACCCCTGGTTGGAAAGCATATACTCATGCCACTTAATGAACTAATCTTCGGTAACAAGGATATATCTCTTACCCTTCGGGGTTTCTGTCCTTCGTCCTGCAATATTTTCAAAAGGAATATACACCAGTCCCTTGCATCATTCTAATAGTTCACTCACTAGAAGCGTTTTAGTACCTGTTTAGGTTTAGTTGTACTCATTACCTCTAAAATGTCGGTTACCTCTTTCTTTGGTACTTGGTTTTCACTGAGAGCAAACATAACATTTCGTGCTAATAAAATATGAAATTATGTACCTAGATCTTACCTCGTAAAAATTGCATTGAAGTCATACACGTTTGTTATATGAGCACAAACATCAGCACTTTAAATAACATGCAAATGTAAGAAAAAATCTCAAAGAAAAATAGAGACAATGACACTTTTGTTAAATTCAGTCTACCTAGTTAATCTAGGTTGAGAATATATTAACGAGAATGTTATCATCCTTTATTGTAGGAGTGGAGACGGAAGATTAGGAGAGTGAAAAAAACTGTGAATTTTCTTTGATATCATATAAAAACAGGTCACATATAAATCGTAGAAAAGTTGAAGGATGGGGAACATATTGTGAGCGGACTGAGTAACAAATAATGAAATTTCGAAATTCAAGAATATTAGAAATAATTTAAAATATGATAAAGTGTTATTTTAGGCATCTACTAAAATGTAGATTTTCCAATAATAAATTGATGACAAATGTCTTTCTGAAACACACATAACTTGATTTAAGAATGCCGAAGAATGTACATGAATTTACAATCACTTACAACATCCCCAAATAGTGAAGAATTTGCATTACTCAACGCCAACTTTCGCTATGGTAACGGCAACTGAAAAAGATGACAATTATTCTCGTTGCTGTAATTCAATTGTAGACAGAATAATCATGTAAAGACTGCTCGCTATATCTCCATTGAAATGTTTAATAGAATGCAATGCAATTAAGACCACTGGCGTAACTTGAAAGGTGTAAATAGAGGACACACTATTTATTAGCAGTATCAAGTGACTCTGCATTTTATTATTTTAAAAAATAACCAGCACGTTTATGTATGTGTTTTGATGGGAATTCATCCGATATTTCCTGAAATCGGCATTCATCCCATATTTTGTGGAACCCAAGAGGTTATTCGTCTGGTGCCTCGAGGCCTGCGGCCAGCTTTGTTAAAGTTCTGGAAGAGTCCATGAAGGAATATCTTGGCGGCTCTTTAACCTTCAGGAGGCTTCTGAGAAGAAATATATAAATACGGAGAACTGAAGAAAGCATTCAGTCGGTATTTGATTGCCGTTAGTAAACAGTAGGTGTATAAGATAAATTGTAAATAATTGTGCAAATATAAATTAAAGTAGTGGAAATAAATTATAGTGAGCAACGGTGTTTTTAAATAATTACAAGAACCCGAAGTGTAAATAAAAAAAAATGACAGTGGTGTCAGGTGTGGGGTTTCTTCCCTTTGTATTGTTATTACCTGTTCTTTATTTTGCTGATCTCATCCTCTATTATTTGTTTTAGCTCTTCTATGTGCGTTTCGTTCTTAATTATCGTCTTCTTCAACTCTTCGACAATTGTCTTCCATCCGAGCTTCATTCTCGACTATTTTCTACTCCATGATTTCTGAATTTTTCTGTACTATTTTCTACCCATTTATCTTTTAATGCCACTTTCATATTTTTAAAATTATCTAGCAGGTTGTCTTGTAGGGTTTTAGGGTTTTGCTATTAATTTATCTTCTAATGCCTCTTTTGAATTCTTCAAATTTTCCTCCATTTTTTTAATAGCATATTCATGTCCCAATTACTAGAAATTAAAAAAAAAACGAAATTCTTACCCTCATTTATTTGGCCATCTCAAAGCCGTTGTATTAATTCACGTTACTGCCCACCAATTTATAACTCCCTTTCCGCTAGTTCTTTTTTTAAATCGGTCCCATACATTTGGTCCAAACTCACCGCTTTAAACATTGTTACTCTATTTGTTTTCCACTTCTAAAGTTCCACAAATACACCTGTGCCAACTGTAATGTTTTTATCTACACCTCTTTTACTAACGCCAATCGAATTCTCAATCAATCCTTTCGTCAGTTCTCCGCATTTATGGGTTTCTTCTCGAGAACTCTCCAGAAGGTCAAAGAGCCGCCGAGAAGTTTAACCATGCTAGCCGCCGGCCTCCAGGCGCCATACGAAATATTATTAGAGCATATAAAATTGCATATAATTCGCAGGGATTGGATTGATTCCTTTATTAATAATGAGAGGCACCTCAAATATTTCCATGATTATCTTTTTTATATAATTTTGAAAAGATTGTTGAGGGGGTCTTTAATTCTTTTGCCGGTTCATTAGTGCCTTTTCTCCTCACACTTTTTACTGTAACAGATAGTTTAGTTTTTTTCGCATTCATCTCAGATGGCATTTAGTATCAACAAGATAGAGCTACATCACATTATGGAGTTAAGGTGATTTAATACCTTCTAACTGAAATTATTCCACAGTGATGGCTTGACTCCTTTGAAATATTTATAATCTGTTATGCACATGACTTTACTTTAATCCATGAACAATAATATTCATTGTGAAAACTTGCCGTTTCTAGATTAAATATTGGAATGTTTTGTGTTATATAATTTTAAGGTTCATCAACATCTAAATTTTATTCAATAATTCATTTCATTTATATAATTGTAATTGTTGAAAAAATATCTTTTTGGAGATGTTAAAAAATATATGCTAATACAGTTAATACATCTGCCGGTAACGATCTCAATACATGAGATAGTTGTTCAAAACCAAAGTGCGCCATAGACTACAATAAAATAATGAGCGGCAGTCATTTAAGACTGAACGATGGAAGCAAAAGCTTCTTACGAAATACACTTCCGGAACTCTTTCGTTATCTCCCTATCTCTATTCTATTTCTATTTGTGTCTATTTGTGTCATTCTTAGTAATGGATATAAATTTCAGGTGAACTAAAATAATTGTCACAATGTTGTTATAATTCAAGTGTATTAATCCCAATGTGTAATTTCGTTAGTAATTTAATTTGTACTGCAAATGAACGTATAAGGTGTAACTAAATATATAATTAAAATATAAAAATTTTAAATTGTAGTATTTCAAACGTACTTACGTCAACTATTTACTATTTTGGTAATATATAATCAAGTCATTTGAATTATAACAGATTCAATTATGGGAACATTATTTAAGTAGATATTTTAAAATATCACAGCATATCCAGACTATATTTGAAAATTGTTGTAAAATATTTTAATCCAATACATATTAAACAATGTGATCTTTAAAATGCATTATATTCTTTCAGCTCAACACTTTTTTAGTATAATTCCATATAAATTTGTTATTCTTGTGTCTACCATTTATAAACTTGGTAACGTTGATTTTTGTTGTGTAGTTCTAGTTTGTCATCCTTATGGATGCTGGCCATAAACTTGAACTTTTTTGTGCTGTTCTGACTTCTGACGTATGTCAATTCTCTAATTTAAAATATTGCCAACAGTGTTTAGGAATATTTATTAGAACGAAAACCAAATTTTGTCTCGATATTGTATATTAATTGGCTCTTATATTTGTTTATTTACTATAAGCCATTGTTTTTCTATAAAAGAAGTGGCTCTTACTGTTTAAACTGGTCCCTGTTTCTTACACAGAAAACTAAGTTGTATGTGTATTTCAAGATCAAGGGAGTGTGGTGTCGATCGCAACGAAATGTCGAAACAAATGTAATTTTAATGTATTTCATTACCACACTCATTTGTTTTCATATGTTTTAGTGTGGGTCCCCGTTAAGAAGGTTTCGCTTCAATATTACAAGTACTGTTGTTACGATCATTTTCCAATAGAACTTGTACTTCAATTATAATTAATGTTACGACAATTCATCCGACAGCTGGTGCAATCGGCCATCAACCAATTCGTGGAAGAGACATTATTCCCATAAATTCTGGGAATCCGAAATGTCTGCCTCTCAACAGGCGGACACCTGCCGTTACTGGGAATTCCCTTAAAGCTTCCAGAACATGAAAGAGTTTCCAGATGGTTCGTGGACGTACCAGACAATTCCGAGATAAATATATAAATGTGAACAGCTGGTGATAGGACGCATTCAGTTTTCGCCGGTCGTATTGTATAGTTAAGATAAAATGTAAATAGTTTCTTGTGAATATAAATTGTGTCAAAGTAGTGGAAATAAATTAGAGTGAGTTGGACTGTGTTTTTAAATAAATCCAAGAACTGAACTGAACCCGAGTGTGAAAATAAAAACATTACATTAAGGTGTACCGGCACATTTGCCAAACCTGTATGTTATAGATAATACTAAAAGTTAAGTAACATTTTTTTATCCTAATTTGACAATAATAAAGTTTGATTTCTGATATTCTGAAATACAATCTCTCACATCATTAAAATAACGAGATCACTTTTCCTTAATAGAATACAGTTTAAACTGTCTGAATACTTTTAAGCCGTTTTCGTAATCATAGCTGTACACACATAAGAAACATAATACCTACGAATTTAGAACCTTTCCCTTGTAGTTAAAAAAGGAAACCATGAATGCTGTTGTCTGAAACACAAAACTCCCATTTAAACATGATGCCATCAAAAAGGTCGTTTAAACAAAGTTAGTATTTTTCAGTTCGTACTCATTAAACGGAACACTGTGCATCTTCAAGAAACAAAAGATAACGATACCAACGTACAGTTTTCCAGCTGAGCTTTAGCAAAACATGCGTGAAGTTGTAATTTTAACTTAACCACTTTTACAAGTCCGGCACATAACTTTTATAGTTCTTATAGAGTGTTCTCATATACAAAAAAAACTAAATCCTGTTTTATACCTCGTTTAATGCCTCTAATCCGTAAAAACGAATCCTACACTAAAGGTGTTTATAATGTTTTTAGCCGCCTTTAATTTCAAGGTTTCGTAATGGACAAGGTGAGGGTTATTCTCTTGTGATTCTGTTGGTATTTTCTATCTGTAACCGCAGGAGAAATTGATGTAAACGTTTGTTTAATTTTTTGTTATTTACAACAATCGAATCGATTCTCTATTGCACCACTTTAACCGCATAAAAACACTCATTTCCAATAAATATTTTTATTAGCATTACATAAATGTTACTGCATGGTGTTAATGAGGAAATAATAGTAAATTACTTGGTTTAGTACAGCTATTTCTTTCAACCTAATATTTTACGATCTGATAATGATTTTTTAATCCGTTACAATTAGAACGTATTCGAAAATCTAATAATAACATGGCGATTTAAAAGGAATGCTTAATTGTGAGATTAATGATATTTTTCACTTCATTTAACCAAATAATGTTTTGATAAGTACGAGTATAAAGGTGTTGCAACTATAAACTTACATTCCAAGTAAATAAGCAATCACAATATTTATTTGAAACCTGTTAAGTTTTATTGGGAAATTTGTGAAATAATCATTCGTTTCTTATTGGTTTTTGAGTTCAGTTCCTCTTCCGTCAGGTGGCGTAACCAGGTCATAATATGATTACCTAATGCTGGAGTAATGAAACGGCGCGCGGACTCATAATCTGGAATATAGCGCGTCAAGAAATCCAGGTACTCTAACTTTCCGCCGTGTGGTAAATAACGTTTTGAACTGATTTTAAACATTTTCTTTTATATGATATGTACGGCAGAGTGGCGGTTTTTGAGGCAACATGAGTGGCGGATCTAGAAGGGTAAGGTATAAAAAAAAACGAGAGAAAGAAGAAGATCTTAACCGGATCCTACTAAGTGCAATTTCCTTGTTAATGTTCCTCCCCCATAAAGAAAAAGGTTTCTATTGCCAAGATTTTGGAATTACCTTGGGTTTTTTTTTTGTGACCCACGGTAACAAATATTTTGGCGAAACTTTTAACTTAAATTAAAAAAAGTGAGTTGCAAGAAATCCTCCTCGTAGAGGCGAATGAAATGTTGTGAGAGGCTTCCGGTATCATTTAATTAAATACTCGACGTTTCGACTCCAGCTTTAGAGCCATGATCAAGAGACAAAAAGTGAAAAAGAGTTTCAGAGCTTAAATATTGAACTCGGGGCCTCAACCTGCCTGCTCCCCAAGAGTCACTAGGTAACTGAACTAAATGTGAATCTGCTCTGCTTCTTCTATTTATAGTTATTGGTCGATTAGAAGAGGATGTCACGTGATGAAGGAGCTGTGCGGTGATTGATTGGGTGTTGGTGGGCGTGTCTGGGTTTTGAAAAATTGCACTATATTCGCCATCTTGGAAATGTTTTTTGGTATTTTTGTGTTTGCCACTACGACCAATCGACTGACGTTAACGAGTTTTTTTCTCAAATTCTAGATTTTTTGCAACCACAGCTAACTTTGTTATTTCTTATGGCCTCCATATTGGATTCATACGTCATTGTATAGCACAGAATAAGAAATTTTCAACTGTATAATAGGCATATGATAGAAAATCTAAATTATCAAGAAAAAAGGTTTTCACTTAGTGCCGTGTTTCTTATCATAGCTATGTACTTCTCTGTCAAATCTTTATTATTTATTTAGTTCTATCTGTTAAGAGTTTATTATTTTTCAAAATAAATGTGATATTTTTGAAATAACCTACTAGTTATTAACGCATTTTTTTAAATTAAATATAGTAAATTATTCAAATTGTGAAAATATAGATATATTTGAATGTTTCATTTCCCGCCTGTAATGCAAGCAGATTTACAAATTGCGTGGTATTTTACAGACATGACAACATTCGTTCATTAATCCTGAGGTCCGCCTTTTAAGTGAGGTCGGGTTTTAATGACTAGGAATCATAAATGGTTCTATTTTACATTTTTTATCATAATTTGATTGTTCCTCCATATTGCGAGGTATTACAAAAATACGTCGACCAAATTTTAGAAAATTTGCCTTTTCAAGATGTAGCGAACATGTGGTTCCAGCACCTCCACATCATGCTAGAATCATAACTGACTTTTTGAATTTTCAATATGGAACTAATTGGATCAGAATTCGAGCTCCGGTTACCTGATCTGTTCTCTGGCCGGGACTTACTTCGCTTGATCTTTGCTTTTGGGGATACTTGTAATACCTATAATACGGTAGATGAACTTGAGACAGCCGTTGTTGGAGCTATTAAAGAAATGTGGTGTCTTTCTGTTTTACCACTGAGTACAGTTTGTGGCAGATGATATTTGTCTCCTCTTCAAATATACCAAGTTATAGTATTTGTGCACCACAATTAATTTATTACCATTAACTCACCTCTGATACTTAAACGAGACCATGTGTTTTATTCAAATAATTTTGCCTGGCAAAAATTTTAGCTTATGGCGTTATCTTTTCTGGATAATCTATTTTTGCGACCCTGTGGCCTTTCATTAATAGTTCTTCTACAATAGCCAGTAAATTTTTTAGACGATTTACTTTTTCATAGTCAGTAGGTCTACCCATCTTTAAAAATAATTTAAAAAATAAAACAAAAATTCTAGCAGCTATAAATAATTACAAAAAAATATTAATCAAAAAATTTGTAATTGTAGACCTTAAAACATTAATTTTATTTATAATAAAAATTAAGATTAACTAGGCTTAAAGATATCTGGAATTACTTAAAGTCATATTTTTTTGCTATAGCATATTTAATAAGTCAAAAGAATTCACCAACCTCCGAATAAAGGAAGCAAACATCCGTCCTTAAGTATGAATTCAATATTTCTAAATCCAACCGATTATATTGAGATAAATGATGTTTCTGAACTAAAAGCTACTAATATTGATAATATAAACAGTCGTACAAATAAAGTGTTTTCTGCTATTGTTACTAGGTCTTTAGCCTACATAACAAATCAATGTATTGATAACACTATCTAGTCAGAAGGAGTTAAGAAGGTGGGGGTGATTCCTATCTTAAAATGAGGAGACAGACACGTCGTATCAATTACAGACTAGAATAGCTAGAGTGCAATGTCGCTAAGATGTTTCATAAAGCCTATATATTAAAATAGTAAGTCTTGTTTGGACTCGCAATATATTTTCTAAAACTCAATATTAATTGTTAAAAAAACGGCATCAATGATAGACCTAATTATCTGACAAACAAGCATTATAATAATTTCAATAAAACCAATTGCTGTAAACGTTACTACAATTGTTTCCCGCACCGTCGATTCCAAATTTTACTATATGATAGACAAAAGCACTTTCATCGACAAAAGACACTTTTGAGAAAGATTTACGTAAATTAAAGGAAGTCGTAGAACAAACCAATATACAGGAGGCTTCATAAACAAAAAAAATTAAATAGAGAAACAACAAAGAAGCCAACAAATTAGACAAAAAACAAATGTAAATAACTGAAATTATCAACGTTTTAGATTATGTTTCCGGTTTATCTTAATCTTAAAAAAATTAAAGGTGTTGGAAGCAAATACGAAGTAAAAACGGTATTTAAAATAAAAAAAACACTAACATGATTTTTGCCAAAAACACAATTGGAAAACTCTATTCAAAGTTCTAAAAATTATGTGTCCAGGATGCCATGAAGGAATAAGAAAAAAATACAAATACAAGGTATCAAGAAGGCGTATAGATAGATCAAGATTAGCAAAATTGATTAGGATAACACGAAGATATTAATTAAAGAATAACACATTAAAAAAAAGAAAATCAAAGAAAACGCCTGCATCTTGTTAAATGTTGAAGAAAAAAATCTATATCATGGCAACAGCTCCAATCAAATGAAAATCCAAACAGACTCTCAAAGTGAGTTAATCAATTAATTGACAGTTGACAAATCCATATAGTTTATAGAGCAAAATTGAACTCTTTTTCTGACATAAAATTAAACTTAAATTCGCTTATACTATCAGGTCAGTAACAGTTTGTACAGAATAATTGCTAACATTTTAGCACTAAAGTCGTATAAGTAAACTATTTAACTAATAAAAAAAAAACAAAAATACGAATTTTCCTTATTTTTTGCTTATGTAAAAATGTAAAATAATAGAGGAATCGCAATGATGTCTATAGAAAAGTTGTAGAGAATCAGAAATCCTTCATATTCACCATTTATACAAAAATTGGTCAAAGTGATTTTTTTTTCGAAAATTGATAATAATCTGGTAACTGGCACTTGAATATTAATCATCGTCAAAATAATTTAGTTTTTAAAAACTTGGAATTTTAATAATTTACAGAGATATTTTGCACATCACACCGTATTAAAGATGCTAGCCCGATCGGGCCATTTGCCTATCTTGGATTTTCGCTATAATGCCGGGAAATTAGTTTAAAATGATAGTAAATTATGCATGAAAAGTATGAATATAATACAGCCATTCAGTGGTCCACTGACAATAGCTGACGAGGCACATGCACGGAGCTACGCTTTTCTTCAGTTGGGGGCACTTGTCGATTTTGGTCTATTTTTCCATTAGTTTATTAAGTAATTAAGTTTATTAAGGTAATGGTTACTTGTATACTGTTTACTGCTTTTAATTAAATTACTTTTTCCTCTGACTGGATCCGTCACTATCAAAACATATGAGGAGAAGTAAGAGTATTAATATATTTTACGGCAGTATAACAAAACTCGAAGATATACAACGTGAAGTGCATTTTATGAGCTTTCTAAATATGTTTTGCATATCACTATAGAACTATCGTTATTAATACGATACTTTCTGTAAAATATTTCTACAAATTATTTAAATTGGAAATCTCAAGACCTGCTTAACGGACATTATCGATCCTCACCCTTGTTAATCTCAACATTATAAGCATTAGGAGGTAGATTAAGGTTCCATTATGCATTTTTTAAAAACAATCACTTTATATGAGTTGCTTCAACTGCGATCAAAATTTATTAATACTCATTTTGAAAATTTTCTGATTCTCTTCAATTTTTCAATTGACGTAATTATGAACAGAGCATTACATCTCACACTATAAGCAAAAAAAAGAAAATACTCGATATTTTTTTGGGTTTTTAAGGCTCAATTAATTTACGTCTACTAGTTTGCTGTTATAATTATGTCAGTTATTGGTTATATACTATTATTTTTATTTTTATGTTTCTTTGGGGAATAACACCACAATAGAAATAAAACTACGTATATTGCAGGAATACCAAACGTTTCAAAGTCTATTCTGACTTCGTTGTCAATGGCTTTATATTTATTGATGTAGATTGCAAAAAAAAAATAATCAAGAACATGCCACAAACAACGTTTAGAAGACAACTATATACTATTAGTTAAGTGATGGCGTAAACGGTTTGCTGTTGAATTTTATGTTACTTAAAAATCTCTACTGTCTGATCTAATAGACCTACGTTCTCTCAGAGAAGGCAATTTCCACAAAGTGATTTAGGTACTACACCTTGATTGTCAATTAATGAACTTATCTCTACTTTTCAGATACCGGTGTAGTAGTGAAAACCAAAATGAACAAGAATAAACTATAGCTTTCATATCACAGATAAGGTTTACGCGTTACCGGTTAGTGATTTTGACAATTGATTTCAACGGGTGAAAATTAGTGAGTGAAGTTAGTAGCGGGTTGTCATAGGGAACAGTCCTACTTTTAACTTTATTAATCTGCCACAAAAGAATAAGGATATGTCCTGGAATCAATCTTTTAATTATATATAATATAATTAGCAACTCAATATAAACTCAATACCTACCAGTAAAACTGATGTAAGGCATGACTGGCTCCTGTGTCTGATTTAATTTTTAATGGATACGTTACATAATAAAATATATTATGCTTCAGTACAGTTTATATATAGTCTTACTAGTTTCTTATAATGACTTTTACACGCTACGAGGGCATCTGCAGTTTCAACGTCCAAAATATTAGCTTTGACCACTCCATTGCTAACATGTATAGGCGGGCTATCTGAATACCCAGGATAGGGTTTCTGCTCATCCGATGCCATGGAAGGCTCTACTACCAGCAACTACCCATGAAAATTGAGTCCCTTCAATTTGTCTATCTCTCTGTTAGCTAAAGGCTGATCCGAACAATCGACGAAAAGATAACCGTCTCGTTTAACCAGAATGTTTGTACAGGAAAGATTATGTTAATTGTCTCAAATTCAAACACAACATCAAAGGTACTGATGGACAACTATAAAGAGAAATAAACCATAGAAAAAAAGTCAGATCAAATAAAAGAACTGGAGATAACAAGATAACAAGCGATAGAAATTAGTGATGTGCCGGATGTCCGTGTCTTATCCGTATCCGCGGATATTCGAGGGAGAAGAAAAACCCGTATCCGTGTCCGTTAGATTTTGGCGGATCTTTACCCTATTTACTTTTTTATTTCTTAGATGAAATTTTATATATGTGATTAGGTAACAATGAGAATAAGTTAATCTGCGTGGCGCCATTTAACGTTGAATAGAAAATGTATCTTATTTTAACATTTTCAACACAGAGTACATAATATAGAATATAAATAATTAATGAGCAATTCAACTACCTCTTATTTTTCTTCTTTCTTTCTTATATGTCTAAAGCAGAAGTAGGTAATCTTTTTCGCGGGTGTCGGACATAAAACTAAGGTACTTTTCTCTACCTTGTAGTGACTACTTGTCAAGGGCGTCGCCAGCTTATGACTAAGGGGGGGGGCAATGGGGCAATATTATGGAGGATAAAAATATAAACGCCGAGAACTTTGGAAGTCTTTGCCTTGATGACGATTGTAATAAGAACAGTTCTAATATCAATGTATAATACTTCACAAGCCCTCGAGAGCACAATAACTGAATCAAACTTTTAAACACAGAAATAATTATTTATGTTAGGAAAAATAATATTTAATTAAAACATAACCTGTGGGAATTTTTGCAAAACTGTCAACCATTTTATCGTTAAAATTATTTAGGTTTTTATTTATTATATCTCTGTGTCTACTCATCGTCAGACCATTAAGGCGATCTTCTGCCATGGTGCTTCTTCGCCATGTTTTGAGTCATCTGAGGCTGCTAAAGGATCGCTCTACTGTACAGGTCGTGCCTGGTGAAGCGATGAAAATTTTCAATGCTTTTTCCGTTTCGGGAAAGAAGGAATTTGTTTCTTTTACGATATCAACAACTTTTAGATTTGTTAGATTAAGCCACAATTGCTGCCAAAGTTCGATCTCATTCTTTATGTTCGTTAAATATAAAATTGGGCAATAGATTCACAAGTTTGTTTCAGAATTTCAGTTGTCATCTCTTGCATCTGCACCGGGTGTAACTTAGATAATGCGAATGATGGCGTGTTTTCATTAGCAAAACGTGCTTCAAGGGCGGTGATAATTGAATCAAAGTATTATATTACTAAAGACCTCTTCCAGTATTCTGAAGGACTTTCTGCTGGATGATTGCTTCTATGACGTTGTTTCTCCGTAATACGCGGCATTGATGTAATGTCCTCCTCCAGTCCGACTTTCTCCGCAACAGCAGTAGCTTCCTTGATAATTTCGTCTGTCATTTTTTTCCGGATTTTCACGGTGTTTTTTAATTAAAAGTAAAACCTTTTTAACGTGTTCCGAGGCTTTGACCACGTCCAAAGCTACAGATTGGAGCACGTAGACAACGGGTTCCATCAAAGCCGAGTATTTGGCTACCAATATAATCCCGACAATGAAAGAAATTCTGGAAGTAGCCGCATGCACTTGGAAGGCACTTTTCCGAGTTGCACTATTTCCTTCCTGAGATAATGTTTGTAAAGCTTCCAGAATTACTGGAAGATTTTCTTTAAAAACTCTGATGGTTTTGTGTTTCTCACTCCATCTTGTCTAGCAAAGTCTGGAAATATTAGGTATCCACTTCCTCCTCAAAACTGATTCCTGAAAAAAGTTTATCTTTGATGATTCCCATCGCATTTCTAATTTCAGGAAGTGAATTTAGATCATTGATAACTAGATTCAGTTTGTGGGACGAGCAATGAAAGTAGAAGGCTTTGGTGTACTTATTGCGTAAGATCGCTTGTACCCCTCTGTCTTTTCCTGACATCATTGAGCAATCATCAAAACCAAAGCCAACGCATTTATTTATATTCAGATCTTCTTTTGCCAAAAATCTATGCTATGTGCAATCGATTTCACATCCAAATCTTTTAGCTCAATGACTCCGACAAACATTACTTGGACCTCCTGTGTTTCTTCATCAAAATATCGCATCCCAATCAATAGTTGTTCAGTGCCAGAAATATCAGCTGTTTCGTCTGCTAGCACACTATATGCTGCTGCTTCTTTCACTTTTTTCATAATATCAGCCTTAATAACGCTTCCACAAATACCAATAATTTCATTTTGAATATCCACTGAACGGTATAGGTATAGATTTTATAATTTTGCGGTTTTCTTCAATAATTCACTGGGAATATTTGTTCAGTTGCACAGGCACACTTTCGAGAAAAGATTTAGCAGCTTTCAATGCCTCCTTATGGAAGTGGGTTTCAATGTGCTATTTGCACTGCTCGTGAATATCTTTGAACTTACAAAAGGGCCTTATAGTAAATGATCCCAATATGCCTCGAAATGAATTTGGATTTGGTAGGAACAACGTACAATATTTACAAAATGCTCTTTTTTGGCTCCTGGAATATACCAACCATGGAGAAAATGTTTCAAACCAAGAATAATTAAATTTTCTCTTTAAATGTTATAGGTCGCGGAAGGAGACCAACAGTTTTCAATCAATTCCTTGTTCTTTTCGGTTGATAACATTTGTGCCCGTCCAACATATCGCCCGATATCGTATTCATTGCAGTCATCTGTAACCTGTTGTGCTTGTGGTGACCGATAAAGACACATGCGATATTGTCGTTACTTTGTCCTGTTCATCGCTGTCGCTACTTGATCCATCAGTTTTTTTCTCTTTTCAAACTTCCTGCAAAACAAAACGCTTTGATAAAACTTTATGTGATTAATTAAATTTTTACGGGAGAGCAGTTTTGTTCAACTACTTCAATTCCTCGCACTTTGGTCGCTTTGCGGCTAACTACATTTGATCTCTAGGGGGGGGGCAAATGCCTCCCTGGCCCCCCTTAGCGACGCCCTTGCTACTTGTCCAGTCTATAACTATCGTATTTTAATGTGTTTGGTTATGAGAGTTAATTCTTATAGAGATCAATAACTTTTGTCTATAACAGATTGTCTCATTCCAAAGGTTTATGTGTAATATTTACCGCTGCGTACTCAAACATCGGTACTCAGATCCGTATCCGTGGATAAACATTAATGATTCGGCACATCACTAATAGAAATAGCCGTGGATATTAGTTAATAAAAATGATGATTCAGAACATCTTGAAAGGCATAATGATTAGATGATGAATAAGAAAATGTCCAAATTTTAATATCTTCAAGAGATCATCACTTTTAAAATTATTGCCACACATTTGTGTTTAGAAATAACCACTTTTGAGCCCTCACGAAATTTTTAAAGGGTAAAATAAACAAACCGTAATTATCGAATTGGTTTGGTTTGTTGGCAAACAGTATAAAATTAGTTGGCTTACCCCACTGTCTGATTCAGTCAATAGAAATGCGTAGAGCGCCTCTGGTTTCCGCAAATAATAGCCATCATATAAATACAAAGTGTATCAATTACAATGTGTCCGAAATACATCAAAGTATGCGACACGACTTTCAACTTTACTCGCATTTTCTATGTTCCACGGTGGTTGTTCTCTCGTCGCCCTGACTTCGACTCCTACCGTTGTGATTTATGCACGGAAGGGGCTGTTGTGACACTCCCCTCTGCTTAGTTGACAAAATATTAGCCAAAATTATATTCTATTAATAACCACAATCGTGCATTACGCGTCACTAATTGATCTGTTATGGACTTTCATTCAAAACTAATACTGCATCGAGGGGTTAGTCATGATCTTCCTTGCATATGGGAAACATTATTTTCTTTCCATTGCATTGCTGTTCCGCCTAATGGAAGAGTGTTCTTTTCCCTAATGTCTAAAATGCGTGAAATAAACATAAAGAGTGCGATAACAAAACGCTTTTTATAGATAACAAATTGTTGTACAACTGAACAGATGTTATTGTTCGTAATGTCAAATAACCAAACCAACAGATGTTGGGTTTGTAACATCAATTTAATTCAGGTACACAAACTTTGGGGTTTTCGAAAGTGATATTAAAGTGATTTAATCGGAATTCTGACAAGCTTTAGGGCAATATCTTTCAAATTAATTACGATCAGCCCTATATTAAAGTATAGATCAACCGAATAGACGGTTCATTTTCGAACTTAATTTTATAGATTTTTTTCTGATTAATAAAAAAGTAAATAAATCAAGAGCATTATTAGATAGTAGCTTTACCAATATTCAATTTAGGAAAGTCTTTTTGTAATAAAATGTTTTCCCCATAATTGCAATTTCCAGCAGGACAATCGAAATTCTTTGCACGGACCCCTTAACAGTTTTTTAAAAAATCTTGTAATTTAAATATTTATTTTTCAACTTCTATATCAATGCAAGTGCTCTTTCATTTTTAGGGCCCCGGAAATTCCCTGTACACACACAATTTTTCTCCGAAACAAAAAAGTTGAAATTTGGTATTAGTACATAGTTGACCCCATCAGGAATATATATCGTGAATAAAGCAATGCTGATTTTTGGAGGTACTTTAGGGCGGCGAAAACCAGCAAATTTTACCTGAAATTTACCGAAAAAAAATAAAGGAAAAATCCTAATATTAGTTTTAGGGAACGAATTATAAAATTTAATAAAAATAATAAAAATGTTAACAAAAATATGCAAAAATTGATTACAGGAAAAATATAGTGAAACCCGCAATGGTAATTTTAGGGGGCAAATTATAGAATTGAATAAAAAATACATATATAATTTTATTTTCGTATGGATAATGTAATATATCAAATCAAAGGGCTGATTACCAGGAATTTAAATATATTTATCCATATTATTAAAATAATTTGTTTAAAAAATATTAACAATGAACATATTCAAAAATTGAGCCAATTCTTCTCTTTAGCTCCGAGAGTATTGAACCCAAAATCAATTCAATCCCCCAATTATCACTACTTCTCCAAAAAATTTGGGAGCACTTGAACTTTACAAGAACACTTGAACAAAAGTTATACTAGTCATTTTGGAAAGACAAATTATAAAATTAAATAGAGAACAAATTATTATTTTCCTAAGAATATCAGTAATGTATCAAATGAATGAATGAATTTTACTAGTATTTTAAAAGTAATATGTTTAGAAGATTCAACATTTCATTATTTAAAATTATACATATTTTCTTCTTATCTCCGAAACTATTGAGCATAAAATTTAGAAAAAAAAAGAGCGGCAGTCATTTAAGATGGAAGCCAAAGCTTCTTAGGAAATATACTTCATGTCTCTCATTAACTCTTTCTCTCTTTCTTTGTATGAGTGTTACGATTCAAATATTAATTCTAATGTGAAATCTAGTTCTAATTTAAATATAGGTAACTGCAAAGTAACATATGCGAGTAAGTTAATTTTTAATTAAAATTAAAATTTGTATCTCCAGACTTTTGTGCAAAAGAGCTGTTGTAATGTAGTTTAATCTAACATACTCGTATATTAAAAAAGTGGCCGTCAAAGTGAGGGTGGCGCTGAGGCAGCAAGAGAGTGGAATTGAAACAGCACGAAATTTTTAAAATATCCCTTAGATATTTGGGACAAAATATTGAGTTTTCATATACTTGTCAGAAAAAAGACCAACCCGGTGGCTTAACATTAATGTTATTGTATATTTAGCAATTCACATCATCCCCACTTTCTACACCAACGCCTTTCTTGTCACTTTTTCAGTTTAATCCGCATATAAGTTTGCCTCTACCATCCATATACTTGATCAGCTTTGAGGGGTTCCAGTTTGTTATTCTTGTCTCTACCATCAGGACATGTTGCCATTTTTTGTGACTTCTGACATATGTCAAGTCTCTATTTAAAAATCGCAAGATCGCAAGAATTGGAATGATTAGTCGAACAAAGTTTGGTTTACTCTTTCATGATTACAACTTAGAGTTGTTGAAACGGCCTTGAGTTTTTAAAATAAAGGTTTGGTGTTAGGGTGCAAAACTGTGCTTTTAGAATCGAACAAACAACAAATATTGTGCTGGTATTGTATAATAAGTGGAAGTTTGTTTATTTACTATAACTAGCGGTCTCCCCGTGGTCGAAATTCGACCAAAATTGTTCCATTTTTTCTATTATTACCACTAAATGACGTCCATTAACAATTAAAGAACTCAAGAGGAAAATGGTACTGAACTCTTTTGCATTTGCATATTTATATATAGATTTGTAATAAACTACACATCTTTAAAATGTCAATATGTGCATTTTAGATAAATGTAATCCACCCTGTATTAAGAAGCAGGATTTTGCAGGAATGGGGCCATGTAATGTAAAATAAAATATCTATAGCATACAACATAAGGGTATACAACAGTATCTATAGGCAAATTACTTACCTACAAATAATTGAAGTACCTACTTTTCCGCTTTTTTATACATATATTTAAATATGTATTAATAATTATCAGAAACAAAATTCTAAAACATTTAAAAAACGTTAACAGTATATCAAATAATAAATATTAAATATAATATTTTTGAACTTTAGTTTTTCCAAAATGCTTTTATTCAGATAGTTCATAATTACGATTTTATTTTCTAAGAAGAAAATTAAAGAAGCCAAATCATAAGTAACTAAGAAGTATAAATAATTACAAAACATAAATACTTACGAATATAGTTCACCTCAAACTGCAATACATGATAAGATTAAGTATAATTTATCTGCAATTTATGTTAAATAATATCTTTATTTGTTGACAATTTTTGTAAGTCTACTGAAATTGAAAATTTGAAAATATTATATTGATACTTTTTCACATTGAATTGAAAAGGTATATTAACCTAACGGCTAACAATGTTATGAAATGTCATACTGAAAACTGAAATCAAATTGCTTACGATAACGAGGTTGGCGGTGAACATTAGAATTGCTGCCTAACTAACTATTTTTCTCAAATACTGTACTCGTATTCATGTCATAACTTTGTAATCTTAGGTAGTTAAATTTTATGAAACTAATAGAAACAATATAAATTAAAAAATTTAAAGTTTCAAACTTGCAAAACCCCAGTAAACTGTTATTATTATATAATATAAATTGTAGGGTGTGAGATTTCAATAACATGATAATGTAGAATAACCTCCGGAATCGATCAAAATTTGTTAGTTTTTCATTTAATTTAGTTTGTCTCATTCAGTTCAATCCATCTTTCGATTGACAGTGTGGACATAAATTAATAATTTTTTATTTTATTTTATTTAACGAATGAATAATAAATAGATTTTATCATTCTGCACTGAAGGTCTTCAGTAGCTAGTAAACAAAACAAAAATAAAGAAAATCCCTTGAGGGACAGAGGAGAAAATGGTACCGAACAGTTTTCTCTTTACCTATTGATATATAGAATTTTTGATTTTCTATAAAGAAAGATAATCTTTATATACCGGTCTTTGTTTTTTGCTCATCATTAATTACTATCTATTTTTGTATGTGTAAGTATGGGCCTCCGTTAAGAAGCACTCCCTTCAAAAAAATAAGATAAGGGCGTCACTGAAAGTTTGCTAGTAATTTAAATATTCTAATGTTAAGTATGAGGGTCAAATTAGAAAATTTAATAAAAAATATTATAAAAGCAGACGCATAATGCGGCTGATCAAACGACATTAGACAATCATAACTATGAAAGCAAGAGCTAAAGAAGTTAATAAATTATTTTAAAATATATGTGAAAGTCGAATGGATTATTATTTTCATCCTTTTTGTCCTGGTTTTAGTAAACCTGTCTTGGAGATTTTTAGAAGTAGTATTATCAAGCAACCAATAATTCCATAAGAAACAACACTGTAAAAAAATCATGTTTAAAACTTGTTAAGGCTTTAATTTAACAAACAATAATCAGATGTTTTCTCTTAAAAATGGGATTAATGTAATCCTGCTAATTGACAGTTAATTATTTGGCACATAATACAATTGCTAAAATGGATTATTAAATAACATTATAGTTGAACACTCTCTTCGAGGTGTCATTCTAATGTCTCCGAAATTCCTAGATGTTGGTCTTTAAATCTCGCTTCTACAAATATCATAGTTAATGAAAGTACTATACTTACACTATTAACGAAACATATATGTTGTCTTTTGAACGTAAATTGGTAACTTTGTTTCATAATAATAACACTCTTATGCTAGCCTCTCTTAGAAAAATTAATAATCATATTATCAGCATAAGAAATAATTGTACAATTAGAAAAGATTTTCGGAATGTCATAAATAAACAAAACATAAAAGCGGACCAAACATAATACCTTGTGCGACTTTAATTTTTAAAACTAGAAATGATGTAGTATAGTATACAACAAACATGTTCAATTAAACACTTTAAGGTATCAGTACAGCTCAAAATTCTTAGAAAAACCACACTGCGACCTGGTTATTATTGTATTAAATATTGTATTAAAATATTTTTTTAAGTTTAATTAACATATTTTACTACAATTATTCAAATGTTTTCCCAAGATTTAAAATTAAACATTTGTGCGGTGCATTGTAGACTGGTACAATCTCAACCTTTTCAAAGTAAACTTTTGCCAATCTGCGATCAATACTTTCACTGCATATATCAGATGGTGTCAAATAAAAGCTGACTTTGAGATTTTTAAAACTCATGCAAAAAGTTGAGTTGGTTTAGTGTTCTATTTTATATTATTACTAATTTTGTTATTATTCTTCCTATGGTAACAGACAACTCACCTGTTTCTAGATGTCAATATTTTGACAAAATATTAACTAAACTCCAACGCTGCATTTTAGATAACATATTTAATAATCCAAATATGAAATAATATACAAGGGTGCTCCATTTAAAAAATATTACTTGAATATAAATTATTCTGTATGTGTCTCGGAATTCCAGCGTATTTTTTAGTTTGTATCTCTCACTAACCGTCACTCTTCCCTGGCGGCAGATTTTAAAAATTTAAATCAGTATAGCCACAACCTTCCGTCCACGCACCATTGACACATCCTATATATGAGAATAATAAATACTGTATTCGAGCATTAAGATTTTTTAGATAAGGGGACTCATATAGCACACATATAAATTTCAATAGGCAAACAGGAAGCAACGAATGGTTTCTATGAAAGTTATAACTTAAAAACGTATTGATATATCGTTGAGCAGGTCCTTGACGAGACAGGAGCTTTTTTGAAATGTTACAGCAAGGAGTCTATTACTTCAGAATTTGAATGTATGGTAGTGGTAGTGGATTGTTTTGTAGAAAACAACAATCCTTTAGTATTGTTTATTGTTATCATCATTATTGATTTTAGTGTATTCAACAACTTATTTCTAATAAATCCATCCATCTCCCGTTTATTTCTAGATCCTTATATGGTTAGATTTCTGGAATCAGGTTATACCAATTTTTGATTCTTTAACTTTTCGGTCCTCTAACAACTGCCTGTTTTTTGTTGTTCCCTTCTGGTTTATTTCCTTGCCTAGTGATTTGTTCATTGTTATTTTAATGCTACCAATTCTTATTATAATGGAAATACTGTGGATCCTTTGGTGTGTCACAAATGTAAAAAACACAGTTTTGCTCCCTAACGCCAAACCTTTATTTAAACACTCAACGCTGTTTCAACAAGAGTTTTTGAAACGATTTAAATAAAAGTTTGTAATGTCTTATTCGCATGTCTCTATATAGGCACTGGTAGAATATACTCGTAGATTTGAACCCATGCTAGCCCAGATATTTTGTTGTGGTTTAGTTAGAGTTACTTTTTAACCCAGCTATACGGGGTGTGAATGACTAAGTCCTATAAACATATGTCCGCCAACGGTTCCTTACCGATGTACAAGGTGTGGAGATCTGACTATTAAAGTTTTCGAGATATTTAGTTCAATTTTGGAGCATTAACGCTTCTATGAAATCTTCAACGAGATCATAGAAACGGACATGAAAATCTACAATGTGGTACTTTTTCGAAGGATGAATGTTCTTTCTGCCACTACTTTTTTTCAGTACGCCCCTAGCATATGATAAAACCTCTCTTATGAATTTGCTATCTTCTTTATTTCTGGCGTTTTCTTTTTCTTGCTACTATTTTTGTGCAAAAAAATTATCAATTTCATATGTACAAGTTTACCTAACTTTGAAAATCTAATTAAGTTCTCAAAATGGCCACCTTCAACGAGGTGTCATGCTTTTGTACGCAAGACAATATATATGATATATATTGTTTTTGGTCGGGAACCTTCATCAGTTGCGCTTCTCATAATAGAATGTCTTCTCAAACACTTGTTTGTAGTAAATTTGTAGACGCGAGATGTAAGACCGACATCTAGGATTTTCGAGGAAACTAGCATACTGAGGTCCCGAATCTGGAGCCGTTCCGTGTAATTGCTGTTCTCCCTTAACTCCTAGGACAAAATGTCACCATAAAATTTTCAGGTTACTTCCCCTGTCAGAATGACACCTCAAAGAGAGTATTCAATATCTCTGACAGGTGAAGTAACCTGAAAATTTTATAGTGACATTCTGTCCTAGGAGTTAAGTATGGAATGTAGGGCAAAGGAGGACAAACTTGCATGGGAATAAAACTGAAAAAGTTCCAGGGGACGCTTTCCAATAAGAAGTTCAAGAAATGGCCAGAATGGCGCAAGTGTGACAACAGGGCATATTATGAAGTTAGCAATTGTCAACGGATTGAAATTTGAAATGCACAAATCCTACATTTAGAAGTGAAGTGGCTAAAAAAGTGAGAATGATTTAATATTTAATTATTCGTAAATATAACCTAAAAAATCTTTTATGTGAACTTCTCTTTGTAAACGGTTGTCTCCTTTTTTTGTAATCTCTGCATGTGATTTGAGTTTATAGTGTGTTAATTGTGATTTAAATTAATAAATGTGTGTCCCAGTTTTGACTTTTTATAAAACCCAGTTATTTTATAATTGTTATTTTGTTATAAAACTTTTTGAAATAGTTGAACAATGGGAAAGATTTGTATATTTGTAATATTTTTATAGTTATTAACAAATAGATGTTGGTGAATTATATGTAAATAAAAATTATTTATTTTTATATTCTTGTGTTCGAATTATTAAAACCATTTTGTGGACACTATTTTTTACACAGAGTGTGTCCTCCTTTACTCAACCCTCCATAGAGTTAAAGGAGAACAGCAATTACACGAAACGGCTCCAGATTCGGGACCTCTGTGGGCTACTTTCCTTGAATGATGTCAGTCTTACATTTCGCGTCTACATTACATAGGAGTCTAGACGTCGTCACATAGATCTTCCTATTCGATGGAAAATCCCAGGAGATTCTTGAATAACTCTACAAGAAACAATATAATTCGATTTCATAAGTTTTATATTACTTGAACAGGAGTTCCACTATAAACCAAAGTTTTTAAATGTCTCTAAGTTCAAAAGTCTATCGGATTTAAATCAGGTGAACGAGCTTGCCAAAATTGAGGTCCACCTCGACCTATCCAGAGATATGATTCGTTCAAATATTGACATGCTCTCATACAAAAATGGACAGGAACATACATAAACTACATTCCCGCTCCGACACCTAAAGAAATCCGATCAAGTAGAACTGGCAGCTCTTCGCTTAGAAACTATATCTATCTCCACTTAATGTAGGTGGAAGGAAATGTGGCCTAATTAGGTAATAGTCAATAGTTCCAATCCACATGTTAGAAGAAAATCGTTCCTGGCGGTGAACTTCAACGACAGCTTCTTCTAATTCTATTGTTCTAATATCCCGGTGGCGACCACAGTCATGTTTTCTAGGTTTAAAGCTACCTGTTTCTCTTAGTCGTTGAAGAAGCCGTCCAAACAAAGTGTGATGAGGGGCTACATTTTGAGGTTACATAACAGCATATCTTCTCGACGCTTCTAATGAATTACCATTAGAGAAACAGTAGACGAAATGCATGTCAGCCATTTCTGCGTTTGACTAAACCCCCATAATGGTGAAAATTCGCGAGAAGTCACGCACAACTACCACTGTGTGTCAGAAAAGTAAGTTAAAAACAATTAACTTAGAGTTGTCAATGAGAGGAATTAATATGACAGCCGCCTACTAGAAAATTAAATGACAGGATTGTTTGTTTCTATGGTACACATGAAATTGACATTTTTACCCAAAAACGTGGCAGATGCGAAAAAAACGCAATAAATAAAAAGATTATAAATTCATAAGAGACCCCACTAAAAGTACCACCTTGTAGATTTTCATGACCCTGTCTGTGATCTTATTACGAAGATTTCATAGAGGCATTAATGCTCCAAAATTGAATTAAATTTTTCGAAAACTTTTGTAGTTTGCGGATATATGTTCATAGGACCGTTTCGCCATAAAATGTCTCCATGAAGTACATCTTGAAATCTTTCGCATTTATTCATTTACATTCTGTATAGTGTTATGCATAATATTATGTGCATTACCTTTGTTTCCTTACTCTGTATTTGGATTATTTTATTTATTTGCAGTAGTTTTTTGATTCAACTAAGCTTTGGCAATTAGGGCAATTTCAACAAGATATCTTAAATTTTGAAGAAACACAAATGAGCTGCTTATTCTAGTCTAACTTCTGGAAACACTCACTCTAATGACGTTGCTTTCCAAAAGCATTTCAAAAATTTCAAAGTAACAAACGGCAGGATTAATTAAAAAATGTATTCTGAACCCGCTCAACAAAGAGTAATTCCTTCTTTCGACGATCTCGTCGATGGTATCATATGTAATGCATCGCGAAAACAAATTCTTCGAATGTTTTTACACTGAGCTTATACGATTTCGTTGGTGCATCAATAATTATGTAAATGCGGGCAGTTCCGAAAAAAGCATTGTTGTGAAGTTCGCTTTTAAAATATGATTTGTTCCGGGCCATAAACAAATATTTACGATATGGCGGTAACTTTAAATTTGTTCATAATACGCGAGCTAAAATACGTCGGTTTTATTACTAATAATCTGCTATTAGTTGTTGAAGAATACGTTTTCGATGTTGAAATGCACATGGCAAATGCTAGCGGACATTTATGTGTCATTCTTCAGACTTTAAGAGGAGGCTTAGGTATCACACAACAATAACTATTTATTACAAAGCTATTAAATCTCCTTAAAAATTTTCAGAGTTTTTGGCGTCGTTGCTTATTTTGAATAACTTGGGGTTCGAAGAAAAGTTATAATTTTGACTGCTTATTCATATTTAGTTCCAATGTTGCATATCACAATAGCATATTTAATGTTATTATTAAAGCAAGCCTTACAAATTTATTTAAATACACATCTTTAATTAATTGAAAGAACCAGAAAGCTTTCAGTCGTCGTGTTTGAATATCTGACAGAAACTGAAGAAACTATATAACAAGCAGAAGTCGTTGTAATACCGAAACAAAGAACGAACAGGATAGTCCTACAAAACTACAAGTCAACAAGCCTACTAAGCCACACCAGCAAGATTATGGACAGAATAATTTTGAAGAGCATCATGTAAAAAGAGTAACAACTAACGATCCATACCCCACGAACAATGCGGACTGAGATTATTTGTTTTTGCGCATTCAACGAAGGACCAAGTGATGAAGATGGTAGAGGGAACTTGCATAGTATTCTTCGATGTGGAGAAAGTTTTTTACAGGATTTGGCAAGACAGCCTTACAGCAAAAGTGAAGGACAAAGGATGTTGACGAACTCCCATAAGGAGAACCCAAAACTACCTAACAGGACGTACATTCAGGATCAGGATCGACGGAACCACATCAAGGGAGAGGACCATCAGAACCGTAATAATACAGGGATTAGTATTATCACCGACTCTGTACAATATCTATAACAATGACATACAAAGAGGGCCAAAACCCACAAGAAGATTCATATATGCAGACGACACAGTAAAAGCAGCAACATCGGCGAGGACGGACCAGGCAACAGAATGCTGAGGAATTGGAACCAGATGAAGATTGTGCTTGAAGTATTTTAGGAAATAAAATATTTTAAAGAATTGGAATGGCGTAGGGCCTAAATGTTATAATAAATTAGGGAAAAAGTGAATATAATGTTAGGAAACAAATGAGGGAAATGTAAAACCAAAATTATGGATTAGGAGTAACGAACGCATAGTAAAAAATTGAGATCTGATAAAAAACTATATGTCATTCAATCAGGTGTAGTTCGTATAAACTTTAATATTATTTTTATTACATTTTATATTAAGTGAATTCAGTATTGTATCTTACTTAACAGTAAAGCGGATAAGATTTAATTAAGCGGAAATTCTTCAAAATGAGGACTTGCACTGTCTTTTACAGAGATGTATTCTAGACAATATGTGTGTCACCCCAAAAAGTTGTGCAAAATTCTTTATATACTAGCTGTCCCGTCCCGGCTTCACACGGGCTTGACAAATGAGCGTATTTGACGGATTTATATTGAATATTTTTTCATTTGGTAGTTTTCACATCCTATACTTTTTATTGCTACAACAACTCCAAAAAATTCATTATTTTGGGATTTAATATGAAGAGCTACATATATTTGCCCTCTTTAAAATTTTTGATATTTGATATTGCAATTTTCCTCTTTTTGCATTTTTTGTTAGTTGTATTTGAATTGCCATTTTTGTACTTTTTGATATTTTTGAAATTTTAACATCTTTGACACATTAACATTTTCGATATCATGAACATTTTGAATAATTTTATTAATATTTTTGACATTTTCAATGTTCGGCAATTCGACGTTTATGACATTTTAGAAATTTTTGACTTTTTTGACATAGTTGGCTTGTTAGATATTTTTCGCATTTTTGTCATTATTGATATTTTTCACATTTTAAAAGTTTTTGACATTTTTGAAATATCCTTATTTAAGTGTAATTAAAATAAAGATATCAACTTACTGCTTCAGTATCTGATGTGAATTGTTGTTTCTTGATGTTGCCGGGTTTTATATGGTTGTGTATTTGTGTCCTCATTTATCATGGATGACACTAGTATGGGTAAGTAACCAATAGTTTTAGGAGTATCTGACATCACAGAATAACATAATTACTTAATTAAACAATTTCTGTTGAAGTCAGTTCAGTGCTAATTCTAACTGAACGGCCGTAAATATTTGCTTTGTAGCTAATTATTTCTTAAGGCAATTAAGTTCGTGTCGGTAAATAATATACATGAAAGCACGACGAGATGAAGAAGAAGAAAAAACGGTCGTAACATAGCTACCGATATCCAATTTTACCGATGCTTATAAATAACTTATTGAAAACTGGTCTACAAATAATAAGCATAAATACGTTCACATAAAGTAAAGCGTGGTTAATTATAAAATTACAAATACCTCAGCATATATTTATATAGACAAATACCATATTATTATGATAAATCTCAAGTACATCCGTTCTAACAAGCGGTAAAGGTGCATGACTACTAGATATTGTTGGCTGTGCAATTTTATATAAAATTTCATACTGCATCGTATTTGCGTGATATGGCGTGTATTATATTTATGCATATTTTTTTTGTTAACTAATACCAATATTCGTTCTGATATTACGGAAACGCCAAACAAGGAAAATGTTCTCATCGCAGACGTTATTAATACCGAATTCATTCCACTATGAATTTCCCTTATTATTTCGAGATCTGCAAGCGCTGTGCAATTACTATTCAACCGGCAGTAATGAGTTTACTTTATTGTTCAATTTTTCCCGCATAAAGTGATATTAAAAATATAACATGTTTATTTTCATTTATACAATATATAGAGGATATTTTAAAGTGGAATTACATGTCATTAACAGTTTTATGAATGTAATTCCGCAACACATGTAGGTATATTCTGTTCTTATTACATTTCCGATTATTTTTTTCTCATGTCTTACAAGCATTAGTTAATTTGGTCGTGGTAACTACTATATAAATGAGTTGTCTTGGGAACTCTACTATTTCTTGCCGGTATTCATTTCGCGTTACCGGTTGCTATATTTTATTCCTGAAGTACGTTTAACTTCTTATGCATGGACTATCTTCATTTGTGTTTTAAAGGCCTTTAAAGTCTTGTAGCCGGTTATCAAGACACTATGTAGATGCCACATTTCTAGTTTTGTTCAATTTGAGACCAAGACTATTCCATCAAACATGAAATACAATAATGAAGATTGTTTAAACACACAACAAATAGTTGATGGTTTTGCTAACTTTTTTAGCACTGCATACAGGAACCCTTCAATAATAGCTATTACTCTGATGATCAATCGAACAATAGCTACTTAAATATTACTGAATTTACAACCTCGGCAATTTTAGCTGCCCTAAAGCAACTGAAGCCTAAGCACACAAAAGGTCCTGATCAGATTCGAGCTTTTGTAATTCGCCATTGTGCAGCTGTACTTGCTACTCCTTTGACAAAGATATTTAAGCTCTCTTTAATAACTGGTGAATTTCCTACTGTTTGGATACTGTCGAGGATTTGTCCAGTACTGAAGAAAGGAGACAAAAGCAATATTGAAAATTATAGACCTATTACTATCATCTGTAATTTTGCCAATGTTTTTGAGATGGTTTTTCATAATCTGCTTTACTTGCATGTACAAGGTCAGATCACAGTACAGCAGCATGGTTTTATTAAACAAAGATTCACCATTACTAACCTTTTTTGTTTAACTCAATACATATCTGAACATCTGGATAAAAACAAACAAGTGGATGTTGTCTTTACTGATTTTTCAAAAGCCTTCGATAGACTTAATCACGGCATTTGGCTGGCCAAACTAAAACATTTTGGTGTATCTCCCTCACTTATTATATTGTTGGAATCATATTTTACAAACAGAAGGCAGTATGCTGAGTGCCATGGTTGCAAGTCAACAGAAATTGTGTCCACATCGGGGGTTCCTCAAGGCTCCGTATTTTGGCCACTAATATTTGTCTTGTTTATAAATGACATTGTTGGTGTTGATGTTCAATATCTACTACATGCTGTTTATATTAAAATCTATACTGTAATAGAAAATGTAAATGACTGTTTTAGGCTACAGAAAACTCTTGACAATGTGAATGCCTGGTGTAAAAAAAACGATCTGATATTAAATACATCAAAGTATCACGCCGTGACTTTTACCAGACGGCAAACTGCTATTTTGTTAGACTACAAGATAGAGGTTGTTACTTTGTCAAGACCGAACAATATTACAGATCTTGGTGTTAGTTTTGATAGCAAATTAAATTTTTATTTGCATGTTAGAAATACTGTACAAGCAGCTTATAAAAGTCTTCGTTTTATAATTCGAAACTCTCAAGGCTTCTCAGAGCCAAGCACTCTGATTTTACTTTACAACGCCTTTGTGAAATCTCGGCTTGAATACGCTGCTTTGGTTTGGCACCCATGGTATAATAAGTACAGTAAGATGGTCGAAAATATTCAGAGGCGATTTTTGAAATTTCTAGCTTTTAAAATTGACGGTTCATATCCTCCCATAGGTTTTCCTCAATTTGAGCTACTGAAGAGATTCTCGCTTTTTAGTCTGCACGATCGGAGAAGAGTTCACTCAGTTGTCTTTATAAGCAAGTTGTTTGAAAACCAAATAGATTGCAATGACATTTTACATCAATTACCTTTGCTTGTTCCTCGACCAAGCTCGCGTACTGATAATACATTTTATTTACCAAAACCAAGAACTAATATTTTAAAGTTTTCACCTCTCTATTTTATGTGCGAAATTTGTAACTCTGTAAAATTAGACATTTTTAATTCCTCCATAAGTGTAATAAAAAAAGTAATCACCTTTTCTATAAATCTAGTCTATAATGTTTAGTAACGAATTGTTTTTTTTTTTTTTCTATTTCTATGTTTTGTCCCTATCCTATAATTGGTCTTTGTACTGTTGGATAGTGTAATCTATACTATTATAAAATTGTAAGTTTGTCTGTTTGTTTGTTTGTTTGTTTGTTCGGGCATCACGTAAGAACTACTTAACTGATTTTGCTGAATCTTTTTTTGTTGCGAAGCCTATAGTTTGACTTAATATCTGGTAGATATTTTATCTCTCTAAATTGATAGAAACGGCAGATATAGCGAAAAAACTTCTACCATGTTGGGTAATTCAAATACTCAATTGGTTCCAGGGCACGCACAAAATATTAGATACTGGCATCAGCTTAGCTTTTATTCAAAGTTCGGAATGTGCAAATTTAACAAAAATCAATATATATCAAGCGTAATTTTACAGTTTTAAGTTTCTTATATACAAAACTTGTATATAAGAAACTTAGAGCGGAGTGGAATTACATGGATTTAAAAAATCTAAAAAACTTATATTTGGTGTGGTGGAAATAAGGGGGAGTGGAATTAGTTATACGGGGTGGTCCAAAAAAGCTATATTGAGTGGGCCATAAACAGTTCCATATACCAAGTGGTTGAAAAAGGGTAGAATATTTATACAGTGAATAAAACAACTTAAAAAATGTCTAGGTAAGCAGTTAGTTCATAAGATAACAAAATGGGTTAAAGACATTTCGAAGCAGTTGTTTATACAGGGTGTTTGAAATATAGTATGGAGTGGAATTATAGTTTATGTTGTGGTTAAAAACTTGTTTTATATCCACAAGTAGTTACATATATAGGATGGTTGAAATATGTAGCGGAGTATAATTACAGCTATACGGGTGGGTTTAAAAATATTTTAAAGTAATGGTATTATCTACAAGCTATTCCATTTACCGGATGGTTGAAATATAGGGTGGGGTAGGATTCTAAGGATACAGGTCGTACAAAAATGTTATATTTGGTGGCAAAAAAGTAATTACATATAAAAGGTTGTTGAAATATAGGGTGGCTTACAGTTAGATCTATACAGGGTGGGAAGAAAATGCTTGAAAAATTTTGTTATATAGCACTTGCATATATAGAGTACCTGAAGAATGGTGCGCAGTGAAGTTATAGTTATTCAAACAAGGTTAGAAAATGTTGTGAAATGTGACGAGAAATTATACTTTAATATATCTTGAAAAAATATAAGGTTAAAATGTGAAAAGCGTAGTTCACAATAAGTTGCAAAGATATGATAGTTGAAACATAGGGTGAAGAAGTGTTATGATAATTATTTAAAAAATGTTATATTGGTTGACCAATAAGCAGAAGCGTATACAGAGTAGTTGTAATACATACAAGATGATTCAAAAACTGTTGAACAAAATTGTTATTTTCGGTGCCCCATAAACAGTTGCGGTTTTGGGTAAATATATTTGGCATTGATGGATTATACAGGGTGGTAGAAAAAATGTTATACTGGGTGGCCGATAAGTAGTTGCAAATACAAGGTTGTTGAAATAGCGGATGGAGTATGTTTATAGTCAGGTTGGATAATTTTTTTTGTATGATAGAAAATGAGCTGTTGCATATATGTAATATCTGAAACATGGATCGAAGTAAAATTATAGTTCATACAGTTATTTAAAAATTTTATATTTGGTTGCTTCTAAGCAGATGCACATACAGGGTGGTTGAATTATTGTCTAGAGTAAAATTATGGTTATACAGGGTGGTTCAAAAATAAGTTATATTGATTCACAAATTGGCAGCGGTGTATACAGGATGATTTTAATGTAGATGGAAGTAGAGTTAGTTATACAAAGCGGTTAATTTGTTTTAATAAAATTGTTTTATAGGGTGACCAATAAGCAGTTGCAGTTTGGGTGAGGGTTTAAATAAGAGTTTGATATTAGGATGGAAAACTGTGTGTTTATATTTGTGACTCTCGAAGGGTTCCACATCATTTCTGTTAGGATGGATAAAAAAAATTAAAAAAAAGTTATATAGGGTAGACCATAAACAGTTGCATTCTACTATATAGAATATCTGAAATATGTGGAGAAGAAAGATTATAGTTTTAGAGTGTGTTCAACAAAATGTGAGAAAAAGCTGCATATAAAGGTTGATTAAATTATAGAGTAAAGAGAAATTTTACTTTAAACGGTCATTCAAAAAATATCAGGAATAATTGTATACAGCGTAGACCATTAGCTGTTGCATAGCTGAAATATAGGCTAGAGAAGAGTTATAGTCTGTATTCAAAAAGTTATATTGGGTGATAAATAAAGAGCAGCATACAGGATGGTTGTAATATAGGGTGAAGTAGAATTACAGTTATTCAAGGTGATTCAAAAAAATGTCGAATAAAATTGTTAGATTGGGTGGCCCATAAGTACTTGCAGTTTGGGTGAAATATATTCGGGATTGGTGGATTTATGGTTAAGTAGATTGGTTCAAACAAGTTAAAAATTTTTGATATAGGATAACCCATATATTATGTTTTTGCGAAGGCTTGAACATTCTGTACGCGGGTGAAACCGCGGGTAACAGCTGGTAATAAATAAAATAGAATAAAAGATGTCAAAAAAGGAGGTGGTTCTCAATTGATATACATATGCGCACACACTATTGGCAATTGGTTGTCGGCGATCCGTAGCGGCAGTGGCTCAAGAAGAGGTCTCCAAACAATTGTAATTTGGACTTCCAAGTTAAAAACGCTGATTGGACGAGACAGGATTAAGCGACCCAACGAGCATGACCGGTTAAAGGTAATGTGAATTTCTCATCATTCACCTGATGACGATAGCAGATCCAAAAGTATTGAAACGTTGTGAGATCAATCATTTCAAGGTGATGAAAGTCCAAGGAAACTTCGGGGAATATCAGAAATGTTAGAGAAACATGCTTTTTGACAAACAATTTTATACAATAGGGAGTAATCAAATCCACACTACTACGTTTCGTTTCTTCTGGGCGATTATTAACTATTATTTTAAATATAGACTTGTACTTTTTAATATAAAGTATTAAAACTCCAATCCATTGATTTATTACCTACAAGGTTTTGGGAGAAAAAATAATCATCAGAGTAAGAAAATTTAGAACAATCGTGCTTATGCCCTAACTAGTTCAATTTTTTTGCCATTACCAAAACACCTATTAGTTTTTGACTTATTTTTTTGCGTGGTTAAGCAATGTAAATATCAAAAAACGTCAGCTTTTGTTTATTCTTGTAAATTAATTAAAAATTGGTAATACTGAAACATTTCTCCTTGATAGCTTCTAAATTATAAAGCAAACATAATTTTTGCAATAATTAATTGTGTCTACGGAAAAGCAATAAAGAAAGTAATATTTTGGAGATAGATAGGTCTTGACTTGCTAAATTAACGCCAATAATTTCGTGATATAATATTCAGTGTTTTAATAATAATTTAATTTACAACAAAAAATTTATGGCTAAGTATTTGTGTTTATTCGTCTTAGATTTATATATTCTGGTTCATTCAACTTAGTAAAGCACAGCATTGCAAAAGGGTGTCGAAAAATGCTAACTTTTAACATTAAGCAATGTTTTTTTGCACTTTGCACCGCAAAGAGAAGCTTTGTTTTTTAAGATAAACCTATTTTTACTTCATTTAAAAAACTGAAATACTTTTGTCATTTTCGATTTTTGCAACTGGTCCAAAAAGAGCCACGTATCAAACTACTATGAATTGATTCAAATTGAAGTATGTTATCGATCTCGATGACTCGATAAAAAGTTCTAATTGGCACGTGGGCAAAAAATGCATTGGTTTTGCAATAGAAAGCGTTAAAGTTAGAGTAATTCGTTGTATTTCTCGTTCACGTAGGGAGTGTCAATGACCAATTCTTTTTCTTATCCCCCTTATCTTCTAACTGCAGTTAGCTTACATATATACGTATACATAAAATGTGCGTATATACTCGTAAATACGGGTTTACCAAATGTGTGTACATATACTGGGGCATTTATCTTGGAACTAGATAATTTCTCCAGTGAATTATATTATTTCGGGAAAAGTTTCTTTTTTTGCCATGAGTTTCGAAAGAGAGGTCAAAATTAAATGTGTTTTGTTCTTTATAGTTTTTCGATTTGATCCATGTTTTGGCCAAAAATGAGCCATTAATGGTGGTGAGTAATTTATTTTGCAACACCGGAATATCTCGATTTGGAACTTCGAAGGACTGACGCCCTTCTAAGGGAGTATAACAACATTAGGGCCAACAAGCAATCTCACTGCTCCAGCTAAACAGACTCAAATCCTGACAATGGCCAATAAGAGATGCAGCAGCGCCTATAACCAACAACTTCAACTTCTTGAATTGATTCCAGTGGGATGATTTTGCTGAACACCACTGACAACGCGCATTTATGGACCTCCTAGATCTGAACTTCCCCGGAAAGAGTGGGTAAAACTCAGTAGAGTCCGGCATATGTGCTGGCTCCCTGTATAAATGGGGCTATGTGCAAACCCCCTCATGTGACTGTAGCACACCCCGCTAAACTATAAACCATATATAAGACTGTAAGAAACTTCCAGTGAGCGCAAGAATAGGTCCGCACAACCACTCCGCTGGCGCAGAACCGGATAAAACAAGTGGACATCAACCTGTAATGTATTTTAACTTGTCATTTATCTTAATTTTTAGCTATATGTATATTTTAATAATGTGGCTTTGTTGTTTATACACCGTTGTTCACTTTATCTATATCTTACTATTGTCATGTTATTGAGCCATACGATAAATAAATAAAATCTCGAGTGGATTCAATTTTTTCGAAATTAGTTCAAATACACTTTGCATAATTTCAAGTTGGCCCTCAAATGGCCTATATTACAACTTCCTGTCCTTTTCCGATTGGAACTATTTTTTTAAGGAAATTTTTCTTATTGTCTAATTTTTGATTTGATGAATAGTGTTAACATTTTGGATTGTTTTTAATTTATCTTTTCCGGGCGGAAATGGTCATTTTACCGGAAGTTATAATATGGTCCATTTGATGTCCCACTTGAAACCCTACATCTTTTATGTGAAACTTTTTTTAAATGTTGGAATCCACTTAAAATATTTCCTTGTCTCAAAATAAATCACTAGTAACTATTTATGGTTAATTTAAGGCCTAAATATGGATCGTATCGAAAATTGACAACAACAAAACTGTTTGCTTTTTATTTTTCAGTAAAAAAACAACTTTTGATCGGAACAAACTACTTTCAGTCTGAACCGAAAGTCGCAATAGAGATGGGCTACTTGAAACCCCACAACTGTTATCTGTAACTTTTCGGAATAATGGAATCCACTCGAGATATCACCTTGTTTCAAGAGAAATGCCTCACTCGGTACACATATTTTGTATATCCGTATATATGTAAGCTAACTGTAGTTATAAGTTAAGAGGGATAAGAGAAAGAGAGGAAGAGGTCAGACTCAGTATTTATAAGCGATATTTTTTCACGAAACGAATTTCGACATCTAGTTCATGACGGCCCAGAAGAAAGGAAACGTAGTCGTATTTTTAACCGACTTCCAAAAAGGAGAAGGTTAGTCGCGTTTTTTTTTTGCTTTTTTTGTATGTATGGTACCTGATTTCTTCTCCTGTGTGCACCGTTTTGAACTAATATGGTCTTGATTAATAGAGTATATATCCGGATTGGTGAAACTTCAAATTTTCGAAAAGAATTCTATTGGTAAAGTGATAAAATTTGTGAATGAACACATGAGTGCATGGATATCGACCAATATCCCTAATATTTTTGCCGATGTTTCGATAACTTCTTATGGATATGTATAGTTTTTTAACGTTTAATCTATTAAGGAAGATCCTTGGGTGATCTCATATACTTTTCTGAGACGTGCAACTTGCAGTTTTGCAGAAAATCGCCGAAAATTACAAAATTCTTATCAAAAATTTCATCGAAATGACATAACGGACATTTCCTCATAAATATTTTAGTTCCAACGTAATAGTGCGGTAATTTTAGGCACTGGAAGTTTTAATTGCGAATTTAAAAATTTTCTATGTACGTCTCAAGCATATAGGTAGTAAAGCATAGTATTTTCGGCTCCTTAAATCAATGAGTACCAAGCTCGTTTTGTTTGTATACCAGGCAAATACCTACTTAAATGCAAATTTGCGAAGACGGTGCTTTTGGTTGTCCCGGCCGAATAGAAAATTCAGTGACAACACATGTCAAACTTTAAACTGCCATTTGGTGCGTTTATAGACAGGGTGTTTAGTTATAGCAAACAAAATCACAAAGTAAAGTAATAGAAGGAGTTGCATTTATATGAAGATTGAAATATAGGACGGACTAGAATGATAGTGGTCCGTAGGCAGCCGTTTATACAGGATGGTTGGAATATAGGGTGGACTGGACGTTTGGTGGTATAAAAATGTTGGAAAAAATGTGAAATTGAAATATACGGGATGGTTGAAATATATGCTGGAGTTTAATTAGATTTATACAGTATGATTAAAAAATTGTTTCTTTTATAGCCCATAAGAAGTTGCATAAAGTGAATTAATGTTACGCAGAGCGATAACATAAAATGTTAAAAATGAAATAATTTATGGGGTTACAATACAAGGAGTTACATATTATGGTTGAAATATAGGACGGATTTGACTCTGTAACTATGGGATAGATTCTACTCCGTCCTATAGTTTACAGAAGGCAGCTAACAAATTTATGCTTGTCCGTGGGCAGTCGTATGTACAGGATGGTTGGTAAATAGGTTGGAGTGGAATTATCTATAGTTGTCAAAAAAAGTTGAAAAATGGTTACATGGCGTAGTCTATAAGGCATAATTACGTTTTGGGCTTATTAAGTCAACGCGTACTAGTACATTTTGTTCGCAAAGATTTACCTGTCAATTTAAATGAGAAAGTATCATTGTGTAATGTTGAGGCTTTCGATGTTACCTGGTTCTGTCTATTAAGGTTATACATACTAAATAAAAATAAAAAATAAAAACTACCTGAGTTCAAAAAAAAACTAAAAAGTTGAAAATAAAACATTAAAAAATATATATAACCGACTTCTACCTATAACTAAAAAGCTAAAAATAATTATAAGAAAATACAACTTTAGCAAATAAATAACACATTCAATGTTGTTAGGTACTTACCCAGGAAGTAAAAAATGTAAACATTAAAAGGTGCTCATTCTGTACAAATTAATTACCTACTAATCTAGTATATTTTTGAAGTCGGTGCCAAGCAACAATCAAGTTTGATGAATTAGTAGATAAGTACGCAATGAAGCATTTTAGATTTGCTTGGCAGCGACTTTAAAATATACTAGATTGGTAGGTAATTAATTTGTATAGAATAAGCACCTTTTAATGTTTACATTTTTTACTTCCTGGGTAAGTACCTAACAACATTGAATGTGTTATTTATTTGCTAAAGTGGTATTTTCTTATAATTATTTTTAGCTTTTTAGTTATAGGTAAAAGTCGGTTATATATATATTTTTAAATGTTTTATTGTATTTTTGTAAGATTTGTTTTTATTACATTTAAAATTGTTATTTCTTATAATAAATATTATTTTTGATGTATATTTTTACATAATATTGTATATTATTTTGCAGCCCATTAAATAAATTATTATATCAGTTGAGTATTTAAGAAATTATATTGGGCCTAACAATTTTTTTATTTTTAAAGGGGGCGCAGGTACAAAATGTTGGAAACCACTGACTTAAGTAGAGCTGTGTACTCTACAGCAGTCCTATCCAGCTGTGCCAAATCACTTTATTGTAAATAAATATCCATGTGTTTGTTTCATGTGATTATTTATGTGAACATAAGTTACCTTAATTATTTTTACCAGATATTTACTAACAATTCTAAAAGAATTGTTCATTTCAATTTTCCGTATCATTAACTCAACAATTCAATATCCTCCGATGCTTACAACGTGAAATTATCTATATTTAACAACCGCATAAACTCGTATTCTTTTAATTGAAGAGGAGCAGGAAATCCAATCAATAGGAACAAATTGATCACGCGAATAAACTACAAAACGTACAAACTTTGTTTCCCAACTCGAAGCAGCGAATTTCGCCACCGAGACTGTCGGCACTTTTTGCCAAAGCTCACTGTATACAAACAATACATTTCGGGAGCAGTCAATAACAACGGCGGGTTATTAATTTTATTTTTTTTATTGAGACGTTATGCATTGAACTGTAAATTAAAAATGAGTATCATTTCGGCTTATCGAAGAACAAACTTCAAGAAATGTACTTACAAATTAGATCCGCCGGTATTGTGAAGAAGTACCGAATTCGTGACGCGTTGAATGATATCATTTTCTTGTGATCGGGTTATCTCTCAATACAGGGTGATTCTGTATATTTGTTTAAGTGCTGTACTAAACGGTGTGTTTGAAAGATTTTAAATTCAATCTACACACAAATCATAATTTTCTAATGCAGTTTCCATTGCCCATACTTCAGAAGTCATTTTCACTGAAGATTAAAATCGCGAGTAGATCACTTTTCACATCTTCTAGCAATTAATATATATATCCAAAGATTGAGTATTACTCAAGTCTGAATAGTATGGACTTGATTTTACTTACGTGAAACATTTTGTTGCAGCAGTTTTGTTTTTACACCTTGCGCCGGTTACCAGTATGCTATTGTGTTCTATCTTCTGCATCTGCCATGGACAATTGTTTGGCTCTCATCGAGTCTTCTACGCCTTGTAACCATGTTCTCCCAGACTTCCCCTTTTACATTTTTCCGGTGGAGTCCACTACCAAATCTTTTTGAGCTATCTACATTCGGTTTAAGTGCCCATATCATGTTAATGTTTTTCTCTCCAGCCTGCCTATTATCTCCGTATCTTGGTCAACACTATTTTGTTGCTAAGTTACATAAAGAACATGTTGGAGGCAACTGCGTCGCAGAGCATCCACTTCCAGGACTCCATATTTTTGAGATATCCCATGTGTCAGCGCCATATAGTTTAGTACCTTCTACTATAGTTTGATATATTCTCAGGTTTCTGCTGTTCCTTATTCCCTTTAATCACAATATTCCGTTTAGCTTTTCTGTTATTTACGGCCGATTTATTCTATTAATTAAGTCCCTCTCGCAGTTTGGAGTATTACCGATTAGTGATCCAAGGCATTTAAACTCTTCCCATCTCTGTATTTTACCTTACCACTGTCAGTGTCCAAATTTTCTGTACCTGCCACTACCGCCGAGTATTCTGTCTTTGCCACATTTATTTTAAGTCACCAGGATTTCTACTTTTTTTCTCATAGATGTCTTTTTGTTATATTTGTCTTCTGTATCTGCGGCAATGATAACAGCAGAATGTGTATAAAAGAGTCATTGATTTATACTCCAATATTTGAGCATTTTTCATTGTTTCATTGCATATGAAATAAAGACAGGGGACAGACGATATCCTTCTAATAAGCCTTTTGTAGGGGGGCAACTTTCTAACATGACTTGGTTAATTTTTACTGACGATGTTGTAGAATTACACAATTCAATTATGCTTCTCACATAATTCCGTTGTAAGTTTGTGTTATCAAGAACTTCGAATAATTTGGTACGCTGTCATACGATTTTTAAAAGTCGATGATACTAATTGTGTTTGTTAGTTATTTGCATTGTATTTTTCTATTAATTGTGTCATACAGAAAAAAATTGTCTGTACATGACCAATCTGCACTTTGTTCTCCTATGTTGCCGTTCCTCTTCTCCTCTGTTTTTTTTATGTGCTGTCATTTTGCTCCTACTTACCTGGAATACATTGTATTCTTCTTACGTATTGTAGTAAAATTTCTTTTGCTTCTCTAGGACTTTAATCAAACACAAAAAAACTTACTCTGTTTTCTACCATTCAGTTGATTAGATACGCATAAACGACTAAACATAAGTTAGTCGTTTGGTAATGACACAAAGTCTGTGTCGAAACTAAAGTTACGTTTCCACGTATCTAATCAAGTGGGTGATAGAAAAAAAAAGTAAGTTTTTATGTTTGATCATCATGATTGACTATGACAAAGTAACGGCTACCACCGCCGAACTTTTGCTTGATTAATTTAATAGGAATGTCTCCAGGGCCAGCAGATTTATTATTTCTCGTTGTTTTAAGGATTATATCTAATTCTTCTACAGTTATTTCCTCCATTTCTTCCTTAAAGTTGTCCACTGGTCCATTTCTGTTTCCTACATACGCATTTCTGTGGTCTTTGAGCAAATTATGATTTTTTTTCTAATCTTCTATCTTTATAAGCTATAAGATTTTTTTTAGTTTTTCGTTGTACTTGTGACAGTCGTCCAAGCTTATCTGGTTCTGCTTACATTTATTAGTCTCTCCACATTTTCACAATTTTTTAACGACATGTCGTCTTTTGTTTTACTTCTTTTTTAACAGCTATTAGTATTCTTGCATATGTTTTTCTGTCCTCTAGGTTATGTGGGTTAAACCATTTACGATATGCCTTCTTTTTACAGTTTATAGTTTACTTTAGTTCATTATTCATCCATTTAGGCTAGTTTTTGTAACTATTATACCCCTTTGTCCAAGAGACTCATGTGCGGTCTCATGGATATATAGTTTTTAAAATTTTTCGATTATTGTTATGTCTCTTATAGTCCCCAGTACAGCGTCCGAAATAATGGAAGATTATACCGTCCTGAAATCGGTCCTAGCTGCTTCACTTCTACGCTTTGAACTGTGCTGTGCGCATATACGTGTCGTTGTAGCACGGTATTGATTTCCTATTGCAAAACAAAAAATTTTTTTTACTGATAAATTGTGAATCAAAACAAAATAAATTATTTTTGTCCGACAAAATAGAGGGCGCACTTGTCGCTCTAATAGGATATTGTTTTATAAGTGGACCACAACAACATAGCAATTCCTAACAACAATAATATAAATATTAAGCAGGCTGAGAAAATAACCAAATATAGGGATTTGGAATTACAAATAAAGACTCAGTGGGACATGAACAACACACTAACGGTACCAGTTGTTATGTCAAGGACAGGACTAGTCCCAAAACATCTATTAAACAATTTAAAATACCTCGGTCTGGACGAACATCTTTACCAACAAATGCAAAAAGCCGTCTTGTTAGAAACAGTCCGGACGGTCAAGAAATTTATGATACTGTCGCCACGACTCCAACCACGGGCCTGAAAACCTGGCAAGGGCTCCCCTTTTGATATCTAGGATATCTGGGGTTTAGTGAATTTTCTCCTAAAGGCACGCTAGAGGGAATGTGCTGCCATACATTGTATGGTCAATTCGAAATAATAATAATATAAATTAACGTGCAAAGCACAATAACGTACAAGCATTAAAGATAAACCATTTGTTATACATGGACTACTTAAAATTGATAGCAGCTACGAAACAACACCTGTATGATATGTTTAAAATAGTAGAAGGGTTCTCTAATGACATCCATATGCAATTTGGCCTAGACAAATGCCGAATTATTAATATAGTTGAAGTCAAAATACAGCAGGGGCACTACGAAATGGGAAATGGCTCCTCAATTGAATCCATGGAGGAAGGTCAACGAATTGATCACACCACCATGAAAAATGACCTAACAACGTTTATTTTATAGAATGGTAAGATGACTGCTACAGACCAAACTTAATAGAAAGAACCTGTTTCATCTTAACACCTACGCGTGTTCGGTGCTTAGTTACTCTTTCTATATAGTTAACTGGTGCAAGACCGACATTGAACAATTACAACAATTACAATTAGGGTTTTTTAATATTAAAACGCATATACAATGCAGTGCCTTTTGAGCAGTAGTAGGAGCAGTGACGACAATTTGTGAAAAAGTGTGTATATATATATATATATATATATATATATATATATATATAAGAATTTAAGATTTTTAATTACAAATGTTAATAATTAAATTCAAAGTTTCAACATAATTCATTTAAAAATGAATTTATAAATATTATTTTGGCAATAATTAAAAATTATTTTTTAGTTTGGAGACGGGTTTGTAAAAATTTTTGTAGTATTGTGAAAAATATGAGTTTATACAGAATATAATTTTGCAATAAATAAAAATAAGGATTATAATTTTTGAATTAATAAAAAAAGGTTAAGGTGAAAAAGTTAAGGTGTTTTCACCTTAACCTTTACACCAGAAATTAGGTTATAAGACACCTCCGTACTTTTATTATAATGTAACATTTTAGTATTGTCCGTGAATTAATTTTTAAGTTACAAGTAGCATTTTAACGACATATATGTTACGTGTTTATTTATGTTTGTGTTTGATGACGTTCGTACTGTTTAATTCACTACCTATGTTTGACTGAGGAAGAAATTAAACAGATTTCGAAAGCTTTCATTAGGAAAATGAGTTCACATATTAGTTCCCCTACCATTGGCTGCTTCCCGTTACTACCACTGTCTTTGTGTTCAGCCGTTAAACATTGATCTATATATATATATATATATATATATATATATATATATATATATTCTCATGTAATTAATTTATCCGACTGAAAGTAATAATTTTGTAGTGGAGTTTCGGAAAAGAAGAAAATCTAGTCCCCAAAAGCCTATTTCTATCCTGAGTGATTATTGCATTGGCTTCTGAGAATAAGCTTGGTACATACATGACAACGATGGGAAGTGTACCATTGCAAACAAGTTTTGGAAATGGTGGTTTCATATCCGGTCAAATCTCAATGCCATGTCTTTTCATTGGTGTAACAGAAGACGGCCAATTCATCTGAACTTTGTTTCTCCAAAGGTTTCTGTTATAACACTAGCAGATATATTTTTCATGTTCTTGTGTGTCAGCTGTTTGTGATATTTCCATATGTCAAAGTTGCAATCAACTTTATCACATTCATCAGATGTGTAATTTTTGTCTCTGGATGAGCTGTTATATTCCCTAAGATATTTATTTAGGCCGAGAATTTCTTTGCCTTTCGCCCTTTGTTTTTGAAATACATTAACTGAAATGAGATTGCAAGAATTGTGGAATGTTCTAGGTTGTCAACTCTTCTTGTTAGTTGCTTTTTAATTCAGTTGTCAATTGTAAAATCATTTCGTTTTTAGGTTTCATATTATCTACTACTTTCCGGACACAGCTAACTAGTGAAATAATTCTGCTTACTGTTATGTAACTATATCCAGAAAATTCTTTCAGTAATGTTTCAAATGGGTATAGTAATTCATTTCATTGACGCAAATCAGTTCACATTGAAGGATAGTATTGCTCCTTCAATGGACACTAACTCCATGAATCTCTAAAACATGTAAAAGCACGAATTCAATAGTGTACGAACATCCTCTACAAACATACAGCAAAACGCACCAATCAATAAACAATGTGATTATGCAAACGGTTTATTTTATCGACTGAACATTCAGATTCGGAATGAAGAAGGAACGTCGATGTTTGTGACTTTTGTCGTCGATTTAGACAAGAACATCGATGTTTATGAACAATACATCGATGTTTGCAAAACATCTTTCTTAATTCTTGGCGGCGTAAATTGAATGTTATACAATATGAAAAAAGGTACAATTCTAAAATATAAAATTAAAATGTTTGACTATATTATGTGACAGAAAATCGTGGAAATAAATGCAAAAATTGGTAAACGTTAAGAATTATAGCCTAAATTCTGTACACAAACATCTAATATCAAGTTATACCAGAAAAAATCATTTGTCACCCTTAACGGAGCCCTCCACTTACACATGATAGAATCGGCGAAATTACTTAATAAATCGAAAACTGCGACATGACATACTTGGCATTAATTTTTTTTCTATGCGAGTAATTAAACTGTAAAAACCGTTTAAATAAACAATGCAGAACATAAGGTATTTCCAGAAAGTACGATTGACGCAAAAACAAAATCAAGAATTTGGACTGCATTCCGGCATTCCGAAATTATACATGTTACCGTACTAGAAGGAGACTGAGATCATCGAGAATAACTGTGAGGGTATAATGGCGGGTGACGGATAGCAGGGAAGAGTTCAGTAGATAGCATCGTAGCGATCATATGTTCGAGTGTGAAACATTCATGATAATGGCAGTCTAACGTATTGTGATATAGTTTGGTGTGAATAAAGAGTATTCAGTGAAAAAATTTGTATTGAAGCCACAGAAAATGTATAACAATATAAAGAGATAAAATTTGATTATTGTTAGGAGACAACCTCTCGCAAAAGAAATCTATACTATGTGTGAATAACATACAAAATTTTATTTTAATGAAATTACTGAGTGGAGGACAATGAGTATTTATCTTGTTTCCAAGAAAATTCAATAACTCAAAACCGGAATGCGATACAGATGTGAAATTTGATATATACTCTTTTCTTTTGTCATGGAGAGTACTGGATATGAGAATGACGTTTTTAGGGAACTATAGTATCTCGGAAACTGTGAGTGATACAGGTGTGACTAATTTTAATCATTCTGTGAAAAAACAAGTAACAGATAGGTGCAAGTGAAACCCACTATTTTTCGGGAACCCAGAATTGTACAATCATAAGGAACATGGTATTAAATAATACTTTGGTCAAGTGCGAGTTGGACTCGCATACTAAGGGTTCCGTACCACCTTCAAGATTCTAATATTCAAGTTTCAGAAAAGCACGGAATGAGTGCATTTTCTTATATTTACCCTAATATCGTTTAAAAGAAGCGTTTTAAATTTTTAAAAAATACACTTTGATTTTCCACACATATACTTTTTATTTTATCCGCTTCAGGATTCGCTTGATTTTTATTAGAGTACATATGAATTTAATTTTCTAATTTAGCCCCCAAAAAGTAACATAAGAGTTTTATTTTATTAATAAACTTTCAGAGAAGCCTTTTATAATCTGCTGTCTGAATTTTGAGGCTCTGTATATTGGAAGATAAAGGGCAAAATAGGTAAAGTTTTAAATTATAAATTATTAAATCTGTTATTCAAATTATTTGAAAATATAAATAAAATTTAATTTTCAAAATTTAAATAGTGTAGTTTCTAGTGGGAATTAAGTCGATGTTTAATATTTTTGTTAATATCTTTTAAACAAATGATTTAAAAATATGATATATTTGTAATTCACATAATGAGCCTTTTATCTGATATATTACATGATGCGTTTGAAAATTGAATTTTTATTTTCCATTTAATTGTATAATTTGTCCCTAAAATTACTATGGGGGTTTTCTAATAATTTTTTTTATAAATTTCAACTGAGCCCCAGTACCCCTAATTATTTACAAAATTTTAGGTAGTATGGTTTCGGAAATAAAGCCAGAACTGAAAATTTTTTATATGTTTATGTTAATATCTTGTAAACAATTTTTTCAGTCGGTCAGTCAGTCAGTCCCAGCAAAACAGAGTGTTCCTTTTTTCACCTAAATAATAAACAGGCTAATCAAGAGCCTGAAATATTCTGGAATGGTGAACGCCTTAGGTACAATCCGAACCCAAGATACCTGGGTATTGCACTGGACCGAACGCTCTCTTTTAGGAAACAAACAAAAATTCAAACGAGGAATAACATTCTGGAAAAGCTCTGTGGAACCTCATGGGGAGCCACTGCCGATACCTTGCGATGTTCGGTAATGGGTCTCGTCTTCAGCGCGGCTGAGTATGGTGCTCCAGTATGGAAGAACAGCCACCATGTCTCAAAAGTTGATGTTCAGCTCCGCAGGAGCATGCGTATCATAACGAGATGCATAAAATCTAAACCAACTTACTGGCTCCCAACTCTCAGCCGTATTATGCCGCCAAATATCCGAAGGAAAGAAGTTCCCTACGAGAATAAGAGAAAATAATGGATATCGCGGAGTTGCCTATCCATGAGTATATAGTATATACCAACTGCTTGCCTTACCAGACTGAAATTCAGACATCCACCAATCAGGACTGCGAAAGCGTTGCATGAAACTGATTTCAAGGGTCTCTGGGAAAGGGATGCAGGTTGGAGGGAGGATGCTCCTCCAGAGGTACTCGACTATGTGAGCATCCATGAGCAACCTGCGGGTTTCGATTTACCTCGCAATATATGGAAGACGGCAAATAGAATTAGAACGAGAATGGAATAAACAACCCACGCACAATTGTGAATGCGGGGCAGCCTATCAAACAGTCAAACATATATACCAAGACTGTAAACTTACGGCCTACCAGGGAACAATAAAGGATATATATTATATAAAAAATATATATATTTTTGTTAATATCTTTTATTTAATTTATTTTAAAAATATGAAAAAATATATTTGTTTTCGCCACAGTGAGCCCTTTCATTTGATATATAACATGATGGATTAGAAACAACTTTAATTTTATATTTTCCATTTAATTCTATAATTTGCCCCCCCCCCAAAATACTAGGGGTTTCTCCTTATTTTTCCAATAAAGTTCAGGTGAGTGGCTAAACCTCCATTTTTTTTCAAAACTTTCCAGCTTATGGTTTCGGTGATAAGGGGGGAATGGGTCAAAGTTTTTATATTTTTGTTAATATCTTTTAATTAATTTATTTTAAAAATATGAAAAAATGTATTTGTTTTCGCCGTAATGTGCCCTTTCATTTGATATATAACATGACGGGTTAGAAACAATTTTAATTTTATATTTTTTATTTAATTCTGTAATTTGCCCCCCAAAATTAAAAGTAGAGGTTTTTCTTTATTATTTCAGTAAACCTCTATTTTTTCAAAACTTTACGTTTTATATTTTCGGAGATAAGGGAGAGGGAATAGGTAAATTTTGGTATATTTTCGTTAATATCTTTTTAACTATTTTTTTAATATGAAAAAAATATATTTGTATTCTTCAAAATGGACCTTTCATTTGATGTATTACATGATGAGTTTGAAATTTTTTATTTTTAAATTTTCATTTAATTCTATAATTTACCCCCCAAAATTAATATTAATGGTTTCTCCTTATTTATCCTGTAAAGTTCAGACAACGCTCTATATTTCCTATTTTTTTCAAAATTTTAGGCTCAGTAGTTTCGGAGATCGGGGGGGGGGAACGGTCGATTTTTTTGGTTTTTCCTCTTAGAAGTACTTCTAAAATCAAAATTTCTTCTTTTACGATATCTACTCCTGTTCGGGTCACCAAGCTATACATTGATGCCAAATTTCAACCTCTTCCATCCAGTAGTTTAGGAGAAAATTGCTGTGATGTGACAGAGGCAGAAATCCGGAGTGATATTATAAGGGTATCCGTATATTGTATATATGAAACTCTAACAAATATTTTTATTATTATATAGTTGGGGAATATAAGAGTTTCACAGAAAGTGATGTAGGCGTGGGAATTGTTGCATATATACTTGTACTCGTGTGACTAGAATATAAAAATGTCAAGTGGAAAAAAATGTAAACAATTTGAAAAATGTCAAAAATGCCAAAAATGTCAAAATTAGTATACTTATTTGGTGAAACAGAATTTAATGTGAAAATTGGGTGGGTTATGTGAGGGTACGTAACATAGGAACTGCCTATCTAAATTACCATTTTGATATTCCAAGAGGACTTTATGAAACAAAAATTGCGTATACTTCTCGATCCTGTTTAAGAGATCCCTCTTTTCGTTGATTGGATTGAGCTCGTGAAATTTTAAAGCTGAATATGTTGAAACGGTGAAACTAGTTTGTTCTATTTCTTGCTAGTTTCTCGAACTTTATTGTGATATCTTGTTTCCAAAATTAAAAAAATTGTAAATTTTCTACTGTAGAATTGAATAGACATTGAAAGTTTAATCGTCTTGTAATCGCATAAGTATAGCGTCAATTTTAAGAAAATGTCAGGTCAATAACTAGGCGGCGGGTACTTTGATGATCCCACTCGGTGACGGGACGGTTTAATCATCTCATCTTACATGAAAAGGATCTCGAAATAAAGAAAAGCAAAACAAGGCTTATCGTTAAACGTAAAACTACAATTTATTCTTTTAAATGAGAAGTAAAATCAGAGCTAATGCGGTATTTAATAGCCATAAAAAGCACGCAAAATTGTAGATTTCATATTGCCAGCAAAACTATAGCCTTCGATACTCTACTTTAAAGAGGAACAGGAAATCCTTGCAATCGATGAAAACGCAAATATTCAGATCACGCGAGCGAACCATAAAACACTGAATAATACGTTACTTGAATTTAGTTATTTCTCGTTGGAAGCTTACGGGTGGTAATGTCGGTATTTTTTCACAAAGGGTGAATGTAAGACCGGTGAAACAACAGATGATAGGAAAAAGGGCATCAATTAATTTTTTTATTTGCAAAGCAATAAATTAGTTACTTACATCGCATTTCGAAATTGAGCTCCTCCTCCACATCAATCGAAGCCGTTATTGATGTGTGTATATATTTCCAAATCGAAAATAATACACTACTCAATGCACTTTTTAAAAAAATCGCCGATGTTTTACTTTGTGTTATAATGTAGGTATGTGTACAGTGATGGTGTTGTTGAAATTGCCGACAGTAATGTATTCATACCTTGCATTCAATTGTAATGATTGATATTTCTTGTATGGATAGAAATATAACTATAATACAATTTTTTCATGTTAAGTTGTAGGTTTTTACACCTGTAGAATTAACAATAGGAAACCTCATTAAAAGAAAAACATCAAATTATCCAAAGGAACCATGGAGCGAAAATTGATAAATATGAATTCAAAATTAGTAAAATTTTAATAGTTCTTCAACTGATTTCTGCCAGTTTAAACTTATAAGTCTCTGAGTAATTTTGAAATGATTGTTGATTTGATTTTCTATCATTATTTTCTGTAGCACAAAAACATTTCAAATTTTTACGTATATTTGAGAAACTTCATAAAATTAGTGCTTGTTTTTTGATAAGTGTCCCCCTCACAGATGTTCTCAGAAACCAAAGGTCTGCAATATGATTAAACAGTCTTCCTGTGTATGTAAATACATTAAAAAGCAAATACTGACTGACTGACTGAAAAGCAATCGTAACTTATAGCAATATAAAAAAATTCTACAACAATTAATACTTTTTCTGTCAAGTTGAATAGCAAAGTTACAAATAGAACTCAATTATAATTCCCAAATTATGTTCGCTTTAACTTAGCCCCGACTTTAGAAAAACTATGTAATTGTTGAAGAAAAATACTTTTTAGTTAAGTTACGATCGTGCTTTTTTGAAGACTGACTTTTAATGTATTTATTGGCTTAGTTGGATACAGTTTACGAATCTAATAAACTAATTTTGGGTAATGTCATTTACTGTTGAATCGACTAGACTAACTTGTTTTCTAAATATTTATATGTATAAAGAAATTTGTTCATATGAGTCCAACTTAGGTGTAACAACTGTATTGTAGACGATTTTAGATTCTCCATCTTTTTTAGGTGTGTTAACATTTTGTCGAAATAATATTCATAAGAAGTTTTCCATTTCATTCCATGATTGATTATGAAGACACACTGTATATAAAGATTAATTGAGAACCTTCGTCTTGAAACTGGTTAACTGACACTTTTTAATTTTCAATCGACTTCCAAAAAGGAGGAGGTTATTAATTCGTGGCGTATTATTTCACTTTTTTTTGTATGTATGTTACCTGATTTCTTCTCTTGTGGTGCATCGTTTTGAATGAATATGGTCTTTTTTAATAGAGTATATATCCGGATTGGTGAAACTTCTAATTTTGGAAAAGAATTCTATTGGTAAAGTGATAAAATTTGTGAATGAACACATGCGTGCATGGAAATCGACCAATATCCCTAATATTTTAGTCGATTTTTCGATAACTCCTTATGGATGTGTATAGTTTTTTAACGTTTAATCTATTAAGGAAGATCCTTGGGTGATCTCATATACTTTTCTGCGACGTGCAACTTGCAGTTTTGCAGAAAATCGCCGAAAATTTCAAAATTCTTATCAAAAATTTCATCGAAATGAAATAACGGACATTTCCTCATAAATATTTTAATTCCAACGTAATAGTGTGGTAATTTTAGGCACTGGAAGTTTTAATTGCGAATTTAAAAATTTTCTATGTACGTCTCAAGCATATAGGTAGTAAATAAAGCATAGTATTTTCGGCTCCTTAAATCAATGAGTACCAAGCTCGTTTTGTTTGTATACCAGGTAAATACCTATTTAAATGCAAACTTTTCCATTTTGCGAAGACGGTGCTTTTAGTTTACACATTCTCCCGGCCTAATAGAAAATTCAGTGACAACACATATCAAACTTTAAACTGCTATTTGGTACGTTTATAGACAGGGTGTTTAGTTATAGCAAACAAAATCACAAAGTAAAGTGATAGAAGGAGTTGCATTTATATGAAGATTGAAATATAGGACGGACTAGAATGATAGTGGTCCGTAGGCAGCCTCATATACAGGATGGTTGGAATATAGGGTGGACTGGACGTTTGGTGGTATAAAAATGTTGGAAAAAATGTGAAATTAAAATTATATAGGGTGATTAAAAAACTGTTATATGATATGGACATAAGCAACTCATATACTCGATGGTTGAAATATATGCTGGAGTTGAATTATATTTATACAGTGTGATTAATAAATTATTTCTTTTATAGCCCATAAGAAGTTGCAAAAAGTGTGGAGAGGAATTAATGTTACACAGGACGATAATGTAAAATGTAAAAAATTAACTAATTTATGGGCTAGCCCACAAGGAGTTATTACTATGGTTGAAATATAGGACGGATTTGACTCCGTAAATATGGGATGGATTCTACTCCGTCCTATAGTTTACAGAAGGCAGCTAACAAATTTATGCTTGTCCATGGTCAGTCGTATGTACAGGATGGTTGGTACATAGGTTGGAATGGAATTATCTATAGTTATACAGGGTTGTCAAAAAAGTTGAAAAAAGGTTACATGGCGTAGTCCATAAGGCATAAATATATTTTGGGCTTATTAAGTCAACGCGTACTAATACATTTTGTTCGTAAAGATTTACCTGTCAATTTAAATGAGAAAGTATCATTGTGTAATGTTGAGGCTTTCGATGTTACCTGGTTCTGTCTATTAAGGTTATACATATAAAATAAAAAATAAACAATGGAAACTACCTGAGTTCAAAAATACTAAAAAGTTGAAAATAAAACGTTTAAAAAATATATAACGGACTTCTACGTATAACTAAAAAGCTAAAAATAATTATAACAAAATACAACTCTAGCAACTAAATAACACATTCAATGTTGTTAGATACCTACCCAGGAAGTAAAAATGTAAACATTAAAAGGTGCTCATTCTGTACAAATTAATTACCTACCAATCTAGTATATTTTTGAAATCGGTGCCAAGTAACAATCAAGTTTGAAGAATTAGTAGATAAGTACGCAATGAAGGATTTTAGATTTGCTTGGCACCGGCTTCAAAATATACTAGATTGGTAGCTAATTAATTTGTACAGAATGAGCACCTTTTAATGTTTACATTTTTTACTTCCTGGGTAGGTACCTAACAATATTGAATGTGTTATTTATTTTCTAGAGTAGTATTTTGTTATAATTATTTTTAGCTTTTTAGTTATACGTAGAAGTCGGTTATATATTTTTTAAAAATGTTTTATATTTCAATCTATTTTCAATTTAGAAAAATTTACATTTTCTAATACTGTCGCCTTCACCAAAAGTTACTGTTTAAGAAACTGTTAAAAAGTTTTTATAAAATATATGGGACCACTTCGGAATCCCCCTTAACAGAAGCCAATATAAACGGTCTTAATTCCTTGAGCAAGTTTCGAGTAATGGCTGAGTAAACATAAAAAACCTATATACAGACGAGGCGAAAAACTTCTTTTTTAAAGTCGGGTAAAAATAACGTTTAAAAAATATATGTTAGTACTAATCTTGTGCAGTTATAACAGTATATACAGGATCTCCCAACGAAAACGCGATACCTGGAATTTGTCATGGATAACAATGTGAATTTTCCTGTGTTGATACAATAACACCGAGAATGCTTTCCGTATCAATACAGTGCGTCAGCACAATTGTCTCATGACGCAATAGCCAAATTGTTTGAAATCCGTTGTGTCTGATTCCTTGCCACTCCGTGCTGCAGGCAAGCACTTTTTGCTTGGAAATACTTAACGACAGTGAGTTCATGTTCAAATGAAATAATTTTAAAATTTGTAATCGCCATTCAGATTTATGTTTGGTCTATTGTTAAAGTTGTGTATAATTATTCTGTTATATTAGTAGGTATTGTACTAACAAATGAAAATCAAGAGTAGATTGTCGGTAATCGTTTAAGTTAGTTTCATTAACAACATATCATATTGAACAAATGATTTAATTGTTAATATGTTATAGTAAACTTTGATTTTGAAAACCGAATGTTTGTATGGATGAATAAGAATCAGAACACACCAGCTCAACCAACAAAACTTGGCCCCGTAAAAATGATACACATAAAGTTGTCGGCACAAAAGTACCATTCAATACAGTGTCACACATGCCTACCTGGAATATTTCCCAAGATACTCATTATTTTGAAAATCGCAAAACACTTGAAATAATTTACGAAGGGGGACAAATTTGGCCATACTAACCGATAATTAAATTGCACCCTTATCAACACAGCGCTAGCTACTCATTTTTTTTTTAAGGAACCGTACCATAAGTGATAACTCGTTTTAAAGCCTGTTTAAAAAGGGATCAACGGTGTGTCGTTTTTGATATTCCATCGAAGCTTATAATTTTAAAGATTTTTTGCTATTACGATAATCATTTTATTATAACAGATGTTTCATATAGCCTCCACTGTACAACCCATATGACGAAGAATTCTATTATGACTTGTAACTTTTTCTCATATAACAAAAAATTTACTAGGTAACTCATTTCGTTCATTGGGTAATCGGTTGTGCCCTTCGAACTATACTGTCTTGGATGACTTTCTGGTTAATAGGCCGCGTTTAGTATATGTTATATTTTCTGCGAAATGAAATGCAACCAATAAATTTAAACCCAATTTGTTATTCCGGCGATCTCTTCTGTGCTGAATACGGTTGAAGGTGTATGCGTGCGTGCATGTTCTATTAGGTGGTACATAAGCAGTTGCATACAATGATGGTTGAAATATAAGTTGGAATTGAAGTAGTTATACAGTGTGGTTCTAAAAATATTGTATTGAGTGGCACATAAGTAGTTGTATATACAAGGTGGTTGAAATAAGAGTGAAGCAAAACTATAGTTGTACAGAGTGGATATTTGCGTTATAAGAAGCAGTCAGAAGCAGTTGAATATACAGGATGGTTGAAATATAAAGTGGAGTATAATTGCAGTTATACAGGGCGGTTTAAAAAAGTTATATAATTTGGAACACAAGTAGTTGCTTAGATAAGGTCTTTGAAGTAAGTGTGAGGTAACATTATTGTTATTCAGGTTGTACCAAAAATTTGTTATATAAGCATAAGAAGTTAGGATATTTGAATTATAGGACTTAGGACGTAGAGTAGTTGAAATAAATGGTAGAGTAAATTTATAGTAATAAAATATGGCTTAAAAAGGTGAATTTTGTTATATAGAGTAGACCATGAGCAGTTGCATAAATGGAATACTAGACATAAGGGGGAAGTAAAATCTTTGGTATACAGGAATAATTTAAACAATAGAAAAATAGAAAGAGTCAATAGTTTGGAGAGGATTTATACTTATATACAGGGTGGTTTTAAAGATATCAGGACCGTTGTAATATTGTGTTGGGTTGAATTATAATTGTACAGGGTGATTCAGAAAATGATAGACCAATAAGTTATATAGGGGTGACCTGTACACAGAAGCCTATACATACAGTGTGAATGCAATATAGAGTGAATTTGTTAAATTTATAGAACTGGTCCAATTAATGAAACATATAGTTAAAATATATTTGGAAAATATAGACAAATAACAAAAATTAGAGAGGGAGGAAAAGACAGGAGATAAGAATAGGTACGCTAAAATATTCAATTGAAATGTACGTTAAATCAGATAAAAAAGAAGATATGTCTGAAAACAGTGATTGATGGCACACAGTTTCTAAACGGTTATTATTTTATATCAGCTGAAGTCGGTTCTTTTTTAAATATAAATTATTTCGTTATAAAAGGTTAAAACTACAAGTGCCATTAAAGTTCATTTAAAAAACGAAAAAGTAACATGACTGACGAACGGATCGAATATATATAAATACAGTACGATGAAAATAAGTACCAGTTTAGTTTGTTAACATTATTAGGTAGAAATAACAGAAGATTCTCCGAAAATTAGGAGTATGTTATATTTTTGAAGTTTAGGTGACAATTGGATGAAGAAACAAAGAGAACGAAAAATACAGATTGGAAGAATATGGGATGGTATTTTGCAAGTATGAACATAGGGGAACTGAAATTTTATCAAGGTGAATAATATATGGAGAAATGGAGGTTAGAAAGTTGGTAATTAAAGAGTTATATAAATTTACGTTCTATGTCAATGGAAAAAGTATACATATGCGAAACCAGACTGCGTATAAGGAGAGTGGTGTCAAACCCAGAAGCACGGCCATATTCCGCTCATTTTTCACCAATCAATAAATTGATAAAACAAAGTTTGTGTATTATGCAACCCTTCAGACATGTGCAGATTATTATAAATCCAGCAGGATTGCCAGATTGCTTGAAGAGAAAAATACGGAGAAATCAATAGTGTTCTTTTACGGATTCTGCTCAACTAAAAATATCATTCACGAGATCAGCTATAGATATTAGAAGTTGGTATTAAAATCCATCACATTCAAAGCAAAAAATAGGTAATTATAAAATTCATGTACATACTAATTTTATCCTTAAAGAATAAAATATTGATAATAGTTTAATTTACAAATTCTACTATCGTACGCAACAGAAACTCTCAATACTTTGTAATATGCAGTTGGTCAACTAAATACAGGTTGATGCTGCAGTCGACCTATTTTCTTCTTATAATTTTTGGATATTGTTGTCAGCAATTTGTAATTCAAGTGGTTTCTATTTTTATGGCTTAAATTTAATAAAATTTATCTAAGATTAACAAGAGCTGAAATTATACAGTCATCGCGAGATTTACTTTAAATCGTCAGATTTGGCAACCCTGCGGCAAACACTAATCAGCTGGTCTCCCCTTCCTAGAAGGCGTGTTCCGACCCGACGTAAAACCGATAAGTACCTGGTAATTGTATTGCCCGTAACAATATTCCAAACGGTAACTCGTCACCGCGCAGGAAGATTATCGGTTGTGTATCGGTAATTCGGTCTGTTGGAACGAACCTACAATAAATCGGAAATCTGTGCAAAAAATGGCGGAACCAATCAGAATTTAGCCTATACGTTGGTAACACTTTTTATAGGCGCCAAAGATTCAATTTCGTTAAGATAATTCATAATTTTGGTTATTGATTGGTATGGGGTTTTAACATCAAAATGATAAACTACGAGATTTGGAATTGCATTTTATTGTAAATTAAATATGTTATGTAAAAGAACCATTCGTAAAACAAATCATTTTATATTATAATATATTTTAATGTCTAAGTACTTTTAACACTACAGTTTAAAGAAAATTGCTGTATATTCCAAACGTTCCGGGGTCTAGATCAGACCCCGTTGTCAATGGTGAAGAAAGTTGGATAAAAAAGGCACAATTCTAAGATGTAAATTAAAATATTTGACAATGTGTATTATTAGATTTCTGACGTAAATAAGAGAATTTTATTTGCAATATAAATGGTAGCACAGAAACTTCTAAAGATCATATATTTTGTAGAAGAAACTTTTTAGGTAGAATTTTTAATGTTTCATTTTGAATTTTGGATTTGAGTTTGTAGCTATCCCGGAGTGATGAGGGTGCAATTTAACTAACGATTGGTATGGCCCAATATGCCCCGTTAGTAAATTTTGAAATTAACGTGTATTTATGCTGTATATTGAGGGCTGATCTGTTTGGAAATTTTTGTTTAATTATTTATGAGAATGTGACACGGCCGTGCCTGTACAATATGCTGTTTCCGATTTATAAAATTCGAAACAGTTTTGCTATGTTATTTAAATGGGAAATACAAAATTTGAGATGAAGAGAATATATACTAAGAACTCAAATTTTAGCGGTTTTCGTATTTTGTCTTCCTACAAGTCTACAACCTGTTTGTAAATGTATAGCAAAAGAAGAATGACCGCATTAAAGAAACAATTGGAATTCAAGATAGGATTTTAGTATTTACATTTAAAACAAGTTACTTCGTTGAAAGGTTTTGGAAAAAAATAATGAACTGGACACCATACAAAGAAGGAACATGGATAGAAGGAATAAGAAGAAGCTTGACTACAGAAAACAGAAAGCAGGATGCATTATATCTATATATCACCCTCAACATCATCATCATATGCAGCTATATTCAACCAATTTTTCATGGTGCAGCTTCCTTGAAGAATTGAAAGGCTGCAAAGTAATTTGAAGACCTGTGAAATTAGAGAACTTTAGGTCTTGAGAAGAAACGAAGTTTAAGATCTAGGACTAGGACTGAAGGACTGTATTGGAGAGAAAATTATGATTTGAAAAACTGGCTCAAAGTAGAGATGTTAAGGATATGAAATTTCGGATTTGGATATGGATACAGATAAATGAATAATATTATATTGGTTTCAGTTAAGGTTACGAATATGAAATTATTTCAGATTATCCATTAGTTACGGATAGTTTCAGTTATGGATATTAGATTTTTTGGAAATGGAATTTGAACCGACAAACCACCACATATAATCCATTATTGTAAATGGTAACTCGACTTTGCGCACTTCTTTAAGTGATTGTTCATAGGCTATTTTTCGGGTTCGAACAGCCTTATAAAGTGACTGTCTCATTTTGATACAATTGCGTCCTTATCCGAAACTATTCGAAACTTTCAGATTCGGTTACGGTTTCGGATAGATTTTTATTTCGGATATGCGACAGTTTCAGTTACGGTTACGGAGCTCCATAACATCCCTAGCTCAAAGTACTGAGAAAAGGAAGATATTTTTTGGCATTTTGTTTAAATATCTTAAAAGAAAAAGGCAAAAAACACGTTAATTTATATTTACGGGGGACACATTTTACACGTATCGGTCACCCTGCAGTTTCAACCCCTAAGCGGGGTGAATACCAATACCAAGTTTAAATACAAAGGGGTATTATGTGATACCTTTTTTAAACGTCTCTTGTTTCCCAATCTATTAACACCTCATTTTTTAAAAGTTGATTATCTTTTACAGAGTAATGATCTAGAAACTGTAAAAATTTTAAAACTTCGAATTGTAATTGAAAAAAAGGATGCATGGGTATAAATACCGAGACAAACAAATGAGAAAAAATCCTTAAAAGGTATCTTTTTTGCGAAAGATATTTGCGACTGTAAATGTAACCAATTTATTTTTAGTCGTGGTTTCGTTGTATACTGACAATAAAATTTCGACAATGGTTTATTCTTTACAAGAAAGAATTGAAATAATATTTATTTGTAGGAAAGAACAACGCTGTGCATGCAGAATTACTCATGTTTTTCATCTGAGACATCCTGATGAAAATATTGGCCATAGTATGTGTTGGATTTAGTTCATAAATTTCTATAAACTGGAAATGTGTGCAATAAAATTGTCAAGAATCGTAGGGTTTTAATGAAGCTGCTCAGGTTGAGATTTTTGGTGATTTTGCCAAGAATCTCCAATCTTTACTAACAAAAGTATCTAAGTTAACAATTATCTCCACCGGCATAAAACATTACGAATAAATGAGGATGAGGATGATTATTAGGAAGGTTAGAATTCTGCGAATTAATGACTTAAGGGGCAAATGCAGACCATAATTTTGTTAAAAATATTTGTTTTTCTGAGCAGGTTTTTTAAATGGATTTATCAATAAACATAATTGTAAATACTGGAACAATACCAATCCGCAAGTTTTTCAGAAAGAGCACAATCAACATCCTCAGAGAGAATCAACTTATGGGCCGGAATTATCGGAAATAAAATTCTTTATTCGTGGATGAAAATTTAACAGGGGAATTGTTTTAGGCTTATTAGAAAATGTGATAAATCCCCTTATAACTGAATGTTTAGAAAACCGACTAGAACAAAATGGAACTTTGTTGCTAGACGAAGTAAACTTTTTTTTTAAAATTTATTCTTATGAGAAACCTGATTAATTGGTTAAAATTCAATCTCGAAACCAAAAATCCTAAAATTTCGGGGGGGGGGGGTTGAACCCCCAGACCCCCCGTGCTACGGGCTACCTCCACATTATGCCTTGTCTGTACGAAATTGGCTTAATGAGAAATTTCCAGATAGATGGAATGGAGGAAAGGGCTCTATAGAAAATGCGAAAATAACTTTTTCTTCATATTAATAGCAAATATTCACATGATTTCATCATTTTCGCAGCAGCTTAATAAAAACGTTTTATTTTTCCCCTTTTTAACTAATTTCATCCTAGAATTTGTATAATGGATGGATGTCATTTATTTGATATGTGGTGTATTCATCAGCAAAAATTAAAACAAATTATTTTTTTTGATTTGTTGAACCATGAAATAAATCTCCAACCGTCATAGAGTGAATACGCGAAACAGTTTTAAATACAGAATACAGTTTACATTATGCAAGTCAGTTAAGCCGTTTTAGTAAACACATACAATAAAAATGACAATTTCGTCCTTTTTAGGTTCTATAGTTGCAGAAATAAGTGGGAAATGAAGTACCCAGAAGTACCCATATAATCAAAATTTTGTCATTTACGATGTTTTCCTGCTCGCGTACTCTGGTACAAAATTACAACTTTCTTCGTCCAGTATTTTCGGAAAAAATTGCTGTGATGTGAAAGACGAAGAAATCAGGAGTAATTTAATAAAAGTTTTCGTGTACGGATATACGGAACCTTAAAAATGAAGAAACTAGTCATTTATATACACATTTAAATAAACTACTAAAATATGTTTTTCTGTTTTCTCGTATAAAACTGATCACCTAAATCTTTCTAAAAAAATGTTTTTTTTTAATAAGATTTCCTACTGTTTGTAGCAAAAACTAAACACAACTTTGGTGGCATAATACTGCGATTAAAAATATAGACGAAGAATTTAATGCAACTCGGATGTCGATGCTGAGAAAATGTGCAGAACACACATATCGATGTTTATTCAAAAAGTTGTGGAACTGAACTGAAAGTCAATCTAGTTATATGACATAATTACATGTACTCCTTCAATAAAGCGGTTTCTTTTAAACTGAAGTATGTATACATCCTAATGAGGTGAAATCAATTCCGTCATTAGCTTAAGATTTAAAGTCTAAAGACAATTTTCAACAAGATTTGATCGGGCAATTTGTATGCAAAACATTTGTTGCACGATAACAGCAGGAAATTGAAAATAAATTTAGGTGTAATCAATAAACACTAAAAACGTTAATAGTTTACCTAGGGAATATCAATGCATTAAACACTTTCTAAGAGACACGTTTTAATGGAGATAAAATAAAGTAGATGCCATCAAAAAATAAAGTAAATGCTGTGGTTATTTGAATGCATAATCATTAAAACAAATTGTTATTTTAAATACTTAGCTTGAGAAGTATGTTTAGAAAAGGTGCCGGTTATTATTTACTACCCTCATTAATGTTCTTAATTAGTAATTATATTTCATTAGCCACTAAAAATTACTTGTGACTGAATGGTATTTTTTAGGAAAATTTTGATTGGTTTTCAAATTTTTAATTGTTACTCCTTCGAAAATAAATACGGTTGTCTTTGAGGAATTTAAGATTAAAGAGTTAAAGAACTGGTTCGAAACACTGAAAATAATATTTATTTGTCTGTTTTTAACAAAAGTGTAAGATATACTCGTAGATTGAAAAATTAACGTTGAAGAACTAAAAGCCGAAGAACTGTATGAAGAAAGGGATAACTAAAGAAAGCACTTAAGATCTTGAGAGAACGGAAGCAGAAATTGAGAAGGAGAATAATACTTTAGAATACGGGGTGATTAATCTGAAGTGCACTGAGTTGGCAATACCCAGATTTTGGTGTCGACCAACCATAATGAGTTGGCACAATTGATGTTTTCTTCTTGATATTTGAAACTTTCGTGTTGACATAACTTCAAATACTAATACAAACTACAGTACCTAAGTGCAACCAGGGAACTGACTTTGGCTTTTAATTAAGTGAATTAAAGAAAACAAATTCTTATTATCTAAAAATTTAAGGGATTGAATTCAAAGTAAATAAACAGATTGACTTTGATATCAGAGAGCCTCGACGGATTCTAGTACTCAACGTATTGCGAAAAATGATATCCTATTGGAAAAAATAACTCTCTTAAAAAGGTGCAATAAATGTTGGATTTGAAAAAACTGGTATAATAGTTACCTGCATTGAGTGTGATAAATATCTGATGCACGCTTAATGAATGACATTAAGGATAGTAATCATCTTGACAGTTATAAAGTAACTTATTCATAAATATAAACATTTGGTGTAATCGATGCAAAAATAGTGACAATTTTAATACAAAATAGTATGAGAATTGTTATGGTCATAATTTTAACAGTACTGTCTGACTTTGTTGAGCTGAAGGGCACTTTCTCAAAATGTCCTAATAACGAACAACTTTGTAAACTGTTGCAATTCAATAATAAACATCATATAAAGAGGGATAGACAATAACAATTGCAAAAGTGGTTTCTATAAATTTGAAATTAGGGACAAATTGTTTTTGTAAATATTTTGCAATAAAAATTTGTATAATAATAACATTTTTAGCTTAAAATTTTGTAACTAGTCTTAAATACAGGTATACTTCTGTAAGTTTAAAATGCAGGTACAGTTGAGTTTAATAATCACTGATATATACTGTTGAATAAATAATTTGGTCAAGTGCGACTTGGACTCGCATACTTTAGAAACAATTATAATTTTTTATTTTCCATTTAATTCTATAATTTGCCCCCCAAAATGAATATTAGGGGTTTTTTCTTATTTTTCCAGTAAAGTTCAGGTGAGGGGCTATACTTCCAGTTTTTCAAAATTTTTCAGCTTATGGTTTCGTAGATAAGGGGGGGAATGTGTAAAATTTTTTATATTTTTGTTAATATCTTTTAATTAATTTATTTTAAAAATATAAAAAATATATATTTGTTTTAGTCATAATGAGCCCTTTCATTTGATATATAACATGATGGGTTAAAAACAATTTTAATTTTAATTTTCCATTTAATTCTATAATTTGCCCCCCCCAAATAAATATTAGGGATTTCTCCTTAATTTTCCAGTAAATTTCAGGTGAGGGGCTATACCTCCATTTTTTTTTAAATTTTCCAGCTTATAGTTTCGGAGATAAGGGGGGAGGGAATGAGTGAATTTTTTTATATTTTTGTTAATATCTTTTAATTTATTTATTTTAAAAATATGAAAAAAATATATTTATTTGCGTCATAATGAGCCCTTTCATTTGATATATAACATGATGGGTTAGAAACAATTTTAATTTTCCATTTAATTCTATAATTTGCCCCCCCCCCAAAATAAATATTAGGGATTTCTCCTTAATTTTCCAGTAAAGTTCAGGTGTGGGGCTATACCTCCATTTTTTTCAAAATTTTCCAGCTTATGGTTACGGAGATAAGGGGGGGATGGGTAAATTTTTTTTATATTTTTGTTAATATCTTTTGATTAATTAATTTAAAAATATGAAAAAAATATATTTGTTTTCGTCGTAATGAGCCCTTTCATTTGATATATAACATGATGGGTTAAAAACAATTTTAATTTTATATTTTCCATTTAATTCTGTAATTGGCCCCCCAAAATTAAAAGTAGAGGTTTCTCCTTATTTTTCCAGTAAACTTCAAGTCAGAACCTATAAATCTATTTTTTTTCAAAAAAGGGGGGGGAATGGGTAAATTTTGGTATATTTTCGTTAATATCTTTTAAAATATATTTTTTTTAAATATGAAAAACATATATTTGTGTTCCTCAGAATGAGACCTTTCATTTGATATATTACATGATGCGTTTGAAATTTTTTTTATTTTTAAATTTTTATTTAGTTCTATAATTTGCCCCCCAAAATTAACATTAATGGTTTCTCCTTAATTTTCCTGTAAAGTTCGGGCAACGCTCTATATTTCTTATTTTTTTCAAAATTTTAGGCTCAGTAGTTTCGGAGATCACGGGGGGGACGGTCGATTTTGTTAGTTTTTCCCCCCAGAAGTACCCCTAAAATCAAATTTTTTTCTTTTACGATATGTACTCCTGATCGGGTCACCAAACTATACATTGATACCAAATTTCAACCTCTTCCTTCCAGTAGTTTAGGAGAAAATGGCTGTGATGTGACAGAGGCAGAAATCCTGAGTGATATTATAAGGGTGTCCGTATATTGTATATACGGAACCCTAATAAAATAAACTGATAATGTTTTACTAATATAGGCATCTAGAAATAAGACTGTAGAAGAAAAATATTTGTTACGTAATACTGATTTATTTAGCAGAATTATTTAATTATTAATAACATTTAAATACAATATGTCTCAATAAGACAAACTATGCTTCATCAGAATAAAAAGCTGAATCCAAATCTTCTCTCATTGATTGTTTAAACCATAAACAATAATTTTAACCGATGTTCAAAATCTTAGTGTTGTAAATGTTGTTGTTTGTAGGGATATGTGTGTAATTTCTTTTTCACAACTGTTTGTGTACTTCCATAAGAAAGACCTACAATTACAAAACATCATTCTTGGTTCCTCATTAACGCAATATTCTGTATACCTACTCTATAGACGGTACTAGCAATAATGCAAATTGTTTTTGCGTATGATATCTTATTTATAGTAAATCCAAATAGAGTTGAATATAATGGTTTCTCTGTAATGCACTTAAAACTTGTCTGTTGTTTATTCTAACAGTTCAAATATATCTTATGCTCAAAATCTTTCTTTATCACCCTAGAACGCGAACCAGTTGCCTGTAGTAACGTTTATAGAATACTTTGCCACCCCACAAAAAATATCAAAGCCATAGTTTTTTTTGTCAGTTTTCTGAAGCAGTGATTTACCAAAGACTTTTATTTTGAGCTTGTATTCCTATGAAGTCATTAAATAATTTATATTTAAAAAAGAACCGACTTCAGTTGACTTAAAATAAAAACCGTTTAGAAACCGTGTGCAATCAATCACTATTTTCAGATATATCTTCTTTTCTATCTGATTTTACACTTCTATTGAATATTTTAGCTTATTCTTATCTGTCTCCCCCGTCCTCCTTCTCTCTTTTTCCCTCCCTAATTTATAGGTATTGTTTTTCTATATTTTCCAAATATATTTTAATTTTTTTATTTGTTTTATTATTTGGACCACTTTCTATAAGTGTAACTCTAATTCACTCTATAATGCATCCACACTATATATGCTTCTTTATATTGGTCACCCCTATATAACTTACTTGTCTATCATTTTCTGAACCACCCTGTACAACAATAATTCAACTCCATACAATATTGCAACGGTCCTGATATCTTTAAAAGCACCATGTATAAGTATAAATCCTGTCCATACTATTGACTTGATTTTTCTATTGTTTAAATTATTCCTGTATACCTATGATTTTACTTCGCCCCATATGTCTAGTATTCCATTTATACAACTGCTCATAGTCTACCCTATATAAAAAAAATCATATTTTTGAACCACTTTTCAACCACCTGGTATATGCAACTGCTTTTAAAATAGTTTGAACCCTTGCCTATAATTATATTATATATTCAAATACCCTAACTATTTATGGTTATAAAACAAGTTTTTGATGCATCCTGAATAACAATAATTTTACTCCACACTTACTTCAAACACCTTGTATAAGCAACTGTAATTCTACTCCATCTTACACTTTAACCGTCCGGTATATTCAACTGCTTCTAACATTTTTTAAGCCTTCTGTTTAACTGCAATTATACTCCGTCTATAATGCAAATATCCACTCTGTATAACTATACTATTGCTCCACTCTTACTTCAGCCACCTTGTAAACGCAACTACATATGTACCACCCAATACAGTATTTTTTGGAACAATCCTGTATAACTAATTCAATTCCACCTTATATTTGAACCATCTTATGTATGCAACTGCCTATGTATCACCTAATATCAAATGCCCACACGCATACACTTAGAACGGTATACCGTATAGAAGAGATCGTCGGCATAGCAAATTTTCGTTTAGATAAACTAATGGAATACTTTCATGTCATATCTTGACATTTGAACTAGATATTTTTGGTGAAAATTTAACATTTACATTGATGTTTACAGTTTTTTGCACATAGGTTTGCAATTTTCAGAAAAATGTTAAGTTTTACATTACAGAAAACTATACGGAATCAAGCTGGAACATATCTTTGTAGAATACAATTTATAATATTGAAATTGCTTGAGCCGTCTTAGAGAAAACAGTGAGGATTCATTGAAATTCACTGAAATGTAGTCCATTATTTACTTTTTTTTCTGATTTTCTGGAAAACCGTAAATCTAATGTTATGACAATTATATAGTATCTTTCTGTAATGTTCCTTAATATAATGCAGTTTAAATCAGCAAAATTACCCAAATCGTTTTTGAATAATTCTTGTTCATACATAAAAAAAGTGCCTCGTGTAAGTTATGTTTACCTCTCTCGGCAAAAGTTAACCTTAATCCAATGGCTACCAATATAAATGGACATATTTGTTTACATTAAAAATTCTGATTTTTTCGAATTCAAAATAATCCCTTTAAGTACCTCGTACCTTTCTTTTACCTGAAAGTTCAGGGAGCCAATTATTATTTCATCATTAGTCATTTACAATTTGTGCTTCAGTGCGACAAGTTTATTAAAGTGAAGTTTCAAAGTGTGCTTGTGAGAAAAAGACTGAACGAATTTGTTCGCCGTAAGGTAAGTAACATTGGTATTTTCTCACCCTTGAAAAAGCCCCTTATAAGTGTGGGCGAAACGTGGGAATATGTTGGTTCAGATATATAAATAAACTAATTCGAAAAAATGACGCGTCCAAATCCGGTAAAAGCATTATCAGCTATGACTCTGGCCGCAAAAATCTACGTTCTCATGGGTTGAAAGATGTTGCCGGAAAATAGTAAACAAATGCTAACCGATGCCAAACTTCTTTCCATTGTAACCAATAAGACGAAAATCTACAACAGCGCAAGTCTTTTTACATTTTGAATTCGTAATTCATATTGTGTAATATGTTTTGGGCGTTAAAAATCACTGATTATTTTGCATAAGTCTAAAAAACAATAATAAGTATTATTTCAGTGTTTTACATGCAGGAAAACGGCCGAATTACCTTCTCACCGGCAAGTGTCAGATCATAAACGTGTTAATTGAGTTTTACAAAAGGTCATTTAAGCAGTAAAGAAAACTACATTTTACGTGAATAAATAAATGTTTTGATAATTACTGTTACATATTAGTAATGATCCACTAATTGCTTTGGTTATTGTGTATCTTTTAACTGATTTTAATAGATTTATATTTCTGGATTATGTACATAGTTCTATTATTTTGAATCTGAATAATATGATCTTTAATTCATTGCAGATTGGATGCTACTATTGGAGCTGGAATATTTGTAAATCAATATATCTGTGCCTCTTTCTATTTTTCAACCCATTTTTCGTTTGGTCGTATATGAAAGTCCATTTATATTAGTAGTCATTGATTGACTCTAATTTTGTCCCACCCTGTAATTTGTGTGGGTTGATGGGACAGGCACGTTATCTGTACCGATAACATTATAAATAGTACCCAGAACTATGAATTTCCATATAAGTGGGCTCATATTATATCTAATACCACTTTTTAATATATTAGTATGGTATGTCTGGGAAAAACATAATGCTCCACTATTTGCTAATAGTTGCAGTACCAGTTTTAGCATTAGAGACGCTTTGGGCGATATTTCGACGTGCGCCCCTGCTTTACTGAAGAATTTAAACGTGTGAGAAAAAAAATAAAACTTTTTTCTTAACACTAATGTATATGTCAAATAAACATTTTTAATAAAAAAATAATTATCTAAGTTCTAATATCGGTACACTCACTTATTAGATCATCAAATTAAATGTCTTTTGAAATGCCATTTTCGATTGAAAATGTTGCAAAATGGCAACCTCGATTAAGATATTGTAGAAATTTGAATACACGTGATGTAAGACCGACATCTAGGATTTTCGAGAGAATTAGCACACAGAGGTTCCGAATCTGGAGTCGTTCCGTGTAATTGCTGTTCTCCCTTAACTCCTAGGACAGAATGTCACGTTAAAATTTTCAGGTTACTTCACCTGTCAGAGGTATTGAATACTCTCTTCGAGGTGTCATCAGTTCTATTAATTCGTTCTGAATGTTTTTCCCGCACTAGGGGACTGAAACATTAGCTCTTACAGCTAATTGCAAGTGCTCCTTAAGTGCACTCGTACGCTAAACCACCAAATTTAATAAGTTATTATTAACTTATAAATATCATTTCAATACCAACGAATTTATCAAAAAAACAATTTACTATAATCTAAACATTAAGAGTTATAATCGCTGTAAAGAATATTTCGCCGTGCACTTCGGCTAGCGCACGGTGAAACTTATATAGCTTCTATGAGATATGATATAACAGGCTTAAAGCGTGAGATAGAAGATAGTTAATGCAAACTATATGGAATAATGGGCTGATTCTCGTACGCCGCACGTTGACACCGAGCTCTGTTGATATTCACTGAACGGGTATATACTTGAATACTTCAAATTTTTGTTTACGTGATTTAATTAGTGGTTGCTTTGTTTTTGTACTCGTAGTCTATGAAAGGTTATTTAAAATACAGACATAATGTGTGTGTTTAAAAAACTGTGAAAATGAGTATCAGCTTACACACTGACTATATTAAAAACAATAATAAATCGTTTCAAAATAAATTAGATACAAAATTGGCTGGTCCATCCAAGCCATATCTTAATTTAAAATAAGAGTGCAAAATGAGAAATAAAGTATTTACTCGATGTTTTAAAAGTGAAATTTAAAATAAAAAGAATTGGTTGTGGTGATGTGATCGCCTCAATACTTTATTTTGTTTTCTTTGCATTATTTATGGCGGGGAATCAATTTGGACGGAAACAGGAGTGAAGGATTAAAACTTTTCTTAGAGATACCATGTCTCAGGACCGGCTAAATGCTCTTTCTGTGCTTAGGTTTGATCAAAAAATGATTCAGTCAATGGCAGACTTTAATAAAAATGTCATTGAACATTTAGCTTCCGAAAAAATCGACGAATATTTTAATTTATAAGAAATAAAATCAGTATTAGCAAAGCTATGGTTTGTTTTATTCCATTTTTGAATTCTAATATTTCACCAGTAAAGTGCATAACCAGTTGCATAACCCACTAGCCACCACTGTGATCCATAGCCAGATTTCTTCCATCATCCCCCAGTATTCCTTAAATCTCGGAATACCTTCACAACATCGCTAAAGATGTTCAGAAATATGGAGAATTTTTATTAATGGTGAGATCTTGGCACGCGACACTTGATTTCTAACGTATTTTCTTGTCTTAAATCCGAATCTGATTTCCGATTTTCTTCAGCATCCCCAAGTCTTCAGAAAATCGTTAAAGACCTTCAGAAAAATGTCGAAATGTCAGAAGTGACGAGATCTTGGCATGCGACACATGGTTTCTGTCCTATTTTCATGAGAGATCCTAGGAGTCGATACGAGGTTAGACAGGAGACGATTGGAGAAATTGTTGATTTATCCTAAAATAACAAATTGGCCACTAAAAATTGTTCCAAGTGACTAAAGGGTTCTTTAGTTCGCTATATGATTTCATGATGACTTTACTGTTTCCCCCATCAGTTCTATTAACTCGTTCTCAATGTTTTCCCGCACTAGGGGTCTGAAATATTAGCTCTTACAGCTAATTGCAAGTGCTCCTGTATAATTGTATCAAATTTACCGAATAGTTCTAAACCCAATAATTTTCCAGTAAGGTCAATAAATTGTAGGCATCAATCTAGTCAAAAGGTTATTCCTTGTAATACTTTCTTTTGTAATCCGTTTTTGTTCTTGGTATTCTAATGTTTTATCCATTTTTAATCGTATACCAATACTTCAAACAAAATAATCTATCTTCAGAAACGGAATACAATAACAGAGTAGTGAATGTTAGGCTTCTGGTTACACAAGACTGTATACGTCCTTCATCCGTGAAGATGACTACCAATTACACATTACGATTAATACTTGCATTGTAACATAAAAAAATTCAAGAATTACATGTTATTGGAAGAATGACACAAAGAGTCAGAACCAGAGGAAGAGTAATAACGAGTGACGGGAGGCATATTTCGTAAGAAAACGCTTCCATCATTCAGTCCAAATGACTGCCGCTCTTTCTTTTTATTTTTCAACCCAATGGTCTTGTTTTCGGGGACCTTTATGTCTGGCATCCTACGGCGGTCACCCAACTGTACCCTGCTTCAACACCGGTAGTGCATAGTTGTTTTACTTAACCTCTTTCGAACTGATATGTGCAGTTCTATACGTATGCTAAATCATTTTAAGTTTGGAACAAAGAACTATTTGCGAGTTAAGGGAACTTGCATGAACGAAGATAATTGCAACTTCCTGTTTTGGATGCTTTCAAAAGACGGCGTATTTTGTTACTTTTACCACAATTATAATTCATCAGGTCTGGACACCCGTTGTCTTTGTTTTACTACAGAGATCAATTGGACCAATCTTCTGCCGTCTAACCTTGTATCGATTCCTCGGATTTTTCATGAAAATAGGTCGGAAACCATGTGTCGCATGCCAAGATCTAGTCACTTCTCACATTTCGACATTTTTCTGAAGGTCTTTAACGATTTTCTGAAGACATAGGGATGCTAAAAAAAATCGGAAATCAGATTCTGATTTAAGACGAGGAAATACGTCAGAAATCAAGTGTCGCGTGCCAGGATTTCACCACAAATAAAATTCCCCATGTTTCTGAAGATCTTTAGCGATGTTCTTAAGGTTTTCAGAAATTTAAGGAAAACTGAGGGATGATGGAAGAAATCGGGCTATGGATTCAAATTCAGAGGGCAAAAGTACTTTGCAAACCATGTCACATGTAAAGTTCATATATATTTTTTTGTTGACTGTTGTTATCGGCAACCCTGAATACGATGCATTTAACAAAATTTAAGCAAGCTCTTTTAGTTTTCGTTTCGTGTTGTGTTCTTCTTTCTGTAATATAGTTCAACTTTATTGGTCTTTTCAAAATTTCGTTATTTAATGTAGTTTCTGTTGTTCGAACATTTAGAGCTCTAGAGGTTTCTCCAATGTAGAGTTCATTACAATCACCAGGATTTCGATAAATGAAATTTTTTGTATTGAGATGTGGGTTTTTTGGAGTAGTTTTTGATACAATTGATTTTAGTGTTTTGTTTTAAATGAAATTTTAATATTAACACAACAACAACAGCATCAATAACATCATTGATCTAAATTAAAATTACTTGTAGACAACAATACGATACCTTTTTGGTGAAGTGTTTGGTGATTAAGCAAGAAATATAGAAATCAGGAAGAAATAATTAGTTTATTCTAACAAATTTTTGAATATCTGTGTATTAGATTAAAATAAGCCATCCATCAACTAATAGGCACCTAAACGGTTTATCAGTACCAAAGACATGGAAAGAAGGTTGGGTTACGACCATACACAAAAACGGCAATAAGGAAATTTGTAACAAATACAGAGGCATAATGGTAACCAGTACATTTAGTAGGTTGTACGGAAGAATAATAAACTATATTAAATGAGATGACTATCATCCATATGAGTGTGAGGAATGAAACCGAGAGCGGGCCGAGCAGCAATTGATTTTATATTGTTTGTCTTAAATGATAGAGAAGAAAACCTAAAAACGTCTATTATTTTCTTTTATCGTTTTTTTGAGAGTCTAATGGTTATAACACCAAAACCAATCTAAAAAATTATTTTTTTTTTGTCTTGGCCAACACAAATATTAATACAAAATATTTTTGCAACAAACTTACTATCACCAGGTGTTTCTGTGTCACCTATATACATAAGTTGTGCTCAATAAATATTGTGATCAAAATAATAATAGAGATTGCTTCTGTTGATTACATAGGCCCACAAAATAATAAAAAAACTATATGCGTCTACTGAATTGATTCCGCCAATACTTGTTGAAAATTCATTATAATAATTAACTGATACTATATTTGCAATTTCCACAATTTACGTTTTTTTTATTAATTCTCTCTTTAATAAATCTTTTTAGTTAATCTAATGAGGTGTCCTTTCACCTATAATAAAATTAAATAATCCTTTTCAAAATTAAGTACCTGGTAATTATATCACTCGTCGAATATAAATACAATTTCTTCAAGAAATACCCAGTTAGTTTAGTTCCTTGATAAACACATTAGTCGAAACGCGTCGGACAGTTTTTAAAAAAACGTAAATTGTGGAAATTGCAATGTACTATCAGTTAATTATTATATACGTCTAACCAAATCGTACTATTCTGATGTATTTTTGGACACTGAAACCGAATTTCTAAGAGTTTCATACAACCAAAAACCACCCCAACAAAGGTGAAGTGGTGACTGGTATCATACTTGAAAAATTTAAGCAATGCCAGTTTAAGAGGAAACTATAATTTAGATTTTGAGTAAGTCTGAAAACTACTTCAATATAGTTGAAAGAAAATACTCTTTACTCAATCATGTCAATGAAACCAAGGAAAATATTATTTCTAACTGGAATTAAACCCTTATAGACGACAAAATTGTTTGGACGTAGAACTTATAGCATAACATCATTTATTTACAATAGTGGTACTTACACGCACCAAGCATATACAGCTTACTAAATGAAAAAATAAACTGTCAAAAAACTGAAAATCCGCTGGACATAAACTTGAAAAAACATAAAACGTAGATTGCTGAACAAGGAGCAAAAAGAAAATTGAAAATTGATTCAAATTACAGATTGTAAAACATTAGATTTTACACCCACTAGAAGTGGTACTGAAACGTAGAATGTAAATAAATAATATATATGTCTCTGAAACTTCTGCGTCCAAATACTTAAATCGTCCATAAACGTAGAACTCCAGTTAGAAATAATATATTTCTTGGTTTCCTTGACATCATTCTGATTATAGAGTAGATTCTTACAATCAAATTGAAGTAGTTTTTAGGCTTACCCTACATATAAAGTATAGTTTTTTCTTTGACTCGCAAGTTATATCACCAGGCACTACAGCCATATTCGAGCACTTTGAATGAAGTATTTTTCACCCCTACATACCCAAAGTAGGCCTTAAACCTTTTCTGGTTTTCTGGCATTTATAACTATTTTTTATTACGTTACTAGAATTTAGGAAAGTATTAACCACCAAATGAGAGCGCGTTTCAGATTTATTCGGCAGAGTCGAACTTATTTCATTAAGTTTTAACAACTGGACTGGTATACCTACTGTTCTCCATTTAACCCCTTTTGGGGGGTGTTTTTGGTTCTAGCAAAATTTTGGAGGCTGTGTGCGTTTTCTTGACCCCGGATTCAATTTCAGCGTCCAAAAATACATCAGAATTGTATGGTATGATTACATTTATATATTTGTTTTTTTACGGGGCTGTGTTATGTATTAAGTTGAGTTGAGAGTTAATGAAACCATGAAAGTATATTGACTGTCTTATGTTTTTTGTATTAAATTCTAAGTGCCTGGTTTACCTGGATACTTTCCTCCCCAAGCACCAGTTGTTTATTTAATCTCAGCTGAAAGCTTTTAAAGAACAAATTAAATTATTGTCAGTGACTTCTCATTGTATTACAATGTTAAATCAAATAGTTGCTTACTAAATGATTATACGAGAATATTTTCTCATGTCCACGTAATAATATTACGAGATATAGGATTCCGTAACCTATCAATTACTCAAAACCAAATACCTCATAAAATGAATTTAACAGGTTGGGTGTAACGGATAGAAATGAGCGAACACATTTATTTCATAATTAATAATTTTATTTAATATGCTTTAATAGCTACAAATGCACTCCGGTAAATAATTTATACATACATGCACATGCGAACAATATACAGCTACATCAATATACATAATTGTATTTACATTCATAATTATTACTATATATTGTTTGACAATAGAATATCATAAATATTAAATATTTTAATGAGCCGTTTGAACGCTAAGTGTACAGTGCCCATAAACATTGCTGATGACAGTATAGTCGTAGAATTTATAGACAAGTCGGATAAGTTTTTTTTTGATTGGTCGGCAAATAGAAAATCGAATTGATTTGTTACGGTATCAATTAAGATCACAGAATATATTAGATATGTCACAACGTAAAACATGTTACTGTTAATATTTGTGTGTTAAAAAACTGTTACTATATTTTTATTTATATGATGATAAGAAATGTATGGGAGAAAATTCCTAATTAATATATCTTAGATATTGATGACATATTTTTTATGCTATAATACCTTAAATCGTCCCAAAACCAGGAATGTGAAGTTCCATACAACAGCGACTTGAAGTAGGAAGGTAGAATTGTGGATTTAATGAAAAAATAGCTTATTTGATATAGAATCTATAAATTGGCAAGTTATTTATATTATTATTCAAACAAATTGGTTGGATATGAATTATATTTATAAACTCAATACCTAAGTTTCTGTTATAAGTTCCTCTAAAATTTGACACCAGTTTCGATCTCTCTCTCTTTCTTTCTTTTTTTGTTTTTATGATGGTTTTATATTTTTTAGTTTTGTTTATATCTACTTTGGTGCCAAACATGATTTTTTAAGCCACCCAGAAGTGGTTTATATTTTGAAACTAGTCAGGGCGTTGACATTAATAAAATGTTTGTTCACCAAATTCGGGATTCTGACCGGAACTTGTTAGTCGATCAATATTACTGTTGTGTATAATTAATAGTTTTGGGTATAAAGGCTTGATAATAAAGAAAATGGTTCCGGTAATATAAACTCCCATGAATATGGTGAAAATATAGCTGCGGTTTCTAATTTTGATAGGATTGGACCAATTTTTTTTATAAATTAGCCTGAGGTTATGTGGCAAACGATGTTTGGATCAATATTTGAAGAAAGGTTTATATAAACCAGAAAATATCAAAAAGTGCTACAATCTATAATTTTTAGCGATTTGAATTTATGTGCTGTTGATAAATAAGAAGTTTGTGGATTTAGGGATGTGGCGTTAGTAATGTAGTGTATATTAGGGATCAATGCCTTCATCGAATTTATGGGTTGATGTTTAGGGTTTTTCAATTTGAGTTTGTAAGTTCTAGGATTATGAGTGTGAGTTTCTGTTTAAGGGGGTAGTGAAGTACTGGTGATAGTATAATTGCTTTTTCATTTTATACAATAGGTGTTAAGAACTGTTAAAAATTTCTCTAGAATACCATCAGTTCGGACCGGCTGTCAATTTTAGCTAGACACGACAGTTGTTATTTAAAAAAAATGTAGCTTCATCGGATCAAAAATCTAAGTTTAACAGTCAAGCTGTTTTAAAGTCGGAGGAAGTTGAATGAGTTGTTCAAAATTTATAAGTGGCTCTCCTAAGGAAGATTTTTTTATAGGATGCATTCCCTAAAAAGCGTCCTTATAATTCTGTTGTTTCAGGGATCATATTAACATCATATGTGAAAACCTAGTAAAATCCTTATGAACTATCTCGATGAAGGGTTGTTTAAAAGGAGATTTCCCGAACTTAATTATTTATAACCAAATACGAATGATATCTATGGAAGTAGAAGCAATAGAATCTCCCTCAATTAAAATAGTATACCTTAATCCTTAAATACTCTTAATTTTCGTTTTGGGTGGGGTTGTCCCTTGTGTATTACTGTTGAATTGTCAAATGATATTTTATTTCCTACGTACCAAGGATGTTTCTTTTGAGGTTTCGAGTTGTCCTTTCTTTATGTAATTTTTTAATTTAATGATTTCCTCAATATAAAATATATTACATTTGCAAGGAATTTTGTAAAAGCAGTTTTATTAATTTTTGAGTTGTATTCGTTGTTTTGTTTTTTATATAATTGATTCTAGTGTACTTTTTCTCAACAATTCATGTTAGTTTCACTTTAAAATATGGATAAAGTATTAACAGAGTCAAGCATGAATGGCATGTCATATGTTTTTCTGTCAGTAGGATTTAGATCACAAATCTCTAGTGTATTTTTTTTGTAGGGATATAAAATCATCAGGTCACGATTTGATAGTTATTTAAGACGTCAACAAGAACAGTTGGAAATAAACACATTTAACAAGTAAGTATGTATAAATATTTGGAAAATGAGATCTTACGATAGCTGATATTATTATTCGTATTAGATTCGCCTCGTGTTAGTGTCACTTGCTAAACAATTACCTCGTACACCATTCGTTGACTGATAGTTGTCGAGCTGCATTGTGAATTTTTTCATGAATGCAAAAATTACTTTTCTCTTTGAGGCATTTTCACATCTCAATTGCATTGATTTCTGGTGTTCTATATTTGTCAGTACTAACGTGTATCAGGCCCACTTGGTGTATGACGTTGTTTTAATAATAATATCCTCTATTTGAGACTCTATGCAGATCCCCGTCATTGGATTTCTCAGCACAATACTAGGTTTCCCAGCGATTTGGAAAATATTGTCAATATTGTGTCTGTGTAGAATTCTTCCATTGTTGTCCATAGCGGCTTATGGTCTGTATGTAGTAAATTGAGTTTTGGTAGATAATATTAGTTGTGTGTATTTTGAACAGTGACCATATCAAAGCATTAGTGTAGTTTTACCATAGATTTTTTGAAAGCTTCGTTGCATTTTTAGTCTTATAGTGCAAATCTGTTACAGTTACTGTTGTTATTTTATATACATTTACGTTTTATTTTAGGCCTCTTCGTTATGGAATCGTTTCTATCGGTTCTTCATTTTCGTTCAACTTTTGCTAGAATTTTATTGTTTAAACATGTAAAATGTTCCACACATTGTTCGTGATTGTATTGGTTTTAGTAATATGTGTGACATTTTATTCATAACAGCTTGTGTTGTTTTCTCGAACCATTTGTATTCATTAAATATTTCTATAATTGGAAACTCGTGTAGAAGATTAGTTATAATTTGCAAACTAATTGGCGTTTACGAATTGACACGTCAGATTTATCGAATATTATGCCAAGAAAGACAACTTATCCTATATAAACGTCAATTAGTACTTATTTGCCTATATCATATTTACGATAACATTCATGCTATTTTAATAAAATGAGTTTAATAGCGAGAGTTAATAAATCAATTTGTCAAAAAAAATCAGCACCAAACTTCTAAATGAAATATAGTATATGCAGTTTTTCTAATTATTAATTTATTAAATTTATGGCAATAAAATTCGATTGAGTACAACAAATACTGAGCTGTCTTCAGGGGAGTTGTACAACAATGAGTGGCTCCACCCTGGTGGCATACCAACCAAGATTCTGCATGGCTGACATAAACTTTAAATCGTAGTGACACCAGTAGTTATCTCAAGCTTTCATGTAAGCTTGTCGCCACTTTTGAACTAAATTTTTTTAAGTGTCATTACAGAATGATTTTGTATGGTTCCTGTCACGAGGCTTACACTTGTTTCGGAGGAATTGATTTTATTGGTTAAAAATGTATCACAGATAATGTTGACATTAAATAGCTCGTAACTTCGTTTTGAATAAGATCTATCCAAAACTTTTGATTTTTGAATGAAAATAACGGCAAATTAAATTTGTTCAGAAGTCGTTAAATTAAATCAAAACATACTCGTAACAGATGATGAAACAAGGCTTTATGAGGTAGAAACAGAGCGTCAATTGAGCCAATAACACTCAAAACCATCTTGAGTCCTTACAACGGTCAAACCATCAATAAGGACTAATGTCTACAAGTGTAACGCCATTTATGTAAAGCAATGCGAAAAATAATGTATTTCTGAGAATACTTTTGAGTCAGGTGCCTGCTCACACTTTATGGCTTAATTTTAATAATATCTCAGCCTTCATAGTCACACCAAATTTTGTCGCGTGTGACTTTTTCCAAAAATAACCATAACATTAAAGCGCCGTCGTTTTTGATAAATTCAAAGATAGTTAATGGAGAACTAAATGCTATTTCAAGGATTGAGGTCCAGAAGTTTTTCCTTCTCTTTGAATTTGATGTAGGTACCCACTTAACATTTAAGCATTTCGCTCCGTTGGATGTTACATAACTTTTGTGTTATTTCTGAAGTCTGTAATCCTAATATAACTTATTATCTTTTATTTTTCTCAGAAATTGGATATTGCAGTATTTAAAGTAATACTGTATTTTTTAAAAAGTTTCCTCTAATCACTATGCTGTAAACGATAACTGAATTTAAAAGAGGAAAAATTTGTTTTGGAAAAAAATCTACAACTATCTTTGGAATCCAGAATAGATTAGAGGCTTTTGAAATCTGGATCTTACGGTGAATGTTTAGAATCAAATGACGACAGAGGAATACTACTCAACCTCGAAAATAGAAAGACAAGTTATCTAGGACATATCATAAGAAACTGGAAATATCAATGAGGCAATTAACACTTCAACCAAAAATAGAGGGTGCAAGAGGTCCACGTAGAAGAAAAATTTCATTGCTAATCAACATCAACTGTTTGTCAGGAACTACTAAATTTTGAAATTGGGTAATTCTAACAAATGATTTAAATTTGGGAACATACAACATAAGTAGTTGATTATAATTTAAGGTAACCTATTTTTGACAAATGTTGCCGTTATATGTGACAAATAACTAATATATTTTTATTCTATCAGATTTTAATTACACAAAATTTAAGCTCTTGTGACGGGAATCAATGTACTTTTTGACATATCATCCAATATCGGTTTAAAGATAGAAAATATTTTTAGCTGTGATCTGGCTATAAAAATTGAATAAATTAACTATACTTAATTAAATGTTTATAGGCACTATTAGCAGAATTGCATAAACTTAACAAGTATTATCACATTTATTAAAATTCTAAAAGTAGGAATATTTACAAACATTATAGCGTTCAGGAACTATACCACTTATTTACACCTCTGAAATCCTTTAAATATATATAGTACCTATTGTTCGTGTTCAGCAAACAGAGAATAATATCTCCGAAAAGAAAGCCGTAACTCCTCTTTAGGACAGGTGCAGAGGATTATAACCTAAAAGGAGGCCGAGGGTACAATAATATAAGTCACATTATTATGTTCTTTGTATCTATTTACAACCACGACCACAAATCTGGGACAGGTCACATGAATATAATGTGCAATATTAATCTTTTTTAAATGACAACAAATTTCGGTCTTTTTGAACCAACAAAGTGGATTTTGACCGTATAAAATTAACAAATTTTTTCAACTATATTGATTTTTTTCTTGCCTGTATAATTTAAAAAATGCAAACATTTAAAAGATTATAAGCTGTCAACCGTGAATTCAATAAAAAATTATCATAATAATTATTGGAGTTGAAAAACTATAGCCTTTAAATATTATGGATATTAACGTTATTAATATTTACTTTCAAAAATAAAATTGTAGAGGTCAATTTTTTACCTAATATTGATTTTAATGAGATATTTTCCCAGTTTTAATTTAGATATTTTTCCCAGTGTTATAAATAGTTATTATACATTGGAGGGTATTTTGTAGTATACATTGTCAATTTAAATGTCATAAATCAAATTTTCATTTTACAATTTACATCAATAAATATAAAGCCATTGACAACAAAGTCAGAATAGACTTTGAAACGTTTGTTTTTCGTTCAATATACGTCGATTGTGGTGTTATTGCCCAAAAAAAAACATAAAAGTAATCAAGAATATGCCACAAACCACGTTTAGAAGACAATGTTCAAGAGGATTATCCTAGTTTGAATATGGACCTATATTTACTAAAAAAAGATCTTCTCTCTTTCTTGTCATCGAAATCATTATATTTCATTAGGAAATTTATTTTCTGTTGTGAAATGGTTTTGGAATGACATGAATTATTTGTGCTTTATATAGATATTCAATTATGAGTACTTTTTTGTCGTTAGGGTACCTCACTTTAAAATTGTTCATTGCAGGTTAGTTCTATAAATTTGACTTAGAAGATGATATTTATTATTCATATTTTATTTACATGTATATTACAGTCTTATAATCTTATAATTATTAATCTTATAATCTTGTTCGAACAAAATTTTTAAATTCATAAATTTATTGGAACTGTGCCTTGCATAATTTGAGTAGTATAGTTTATTTGGTAAATGAAAGACAAATCATAAACGGTTTCAAAGTTTTCTCTGATCCATTTTAAAATTAATAGAATTGTGTAATCCCTTGTAATTATATCCGGTTACCAATCTTGCCAATTGCAAAATTATATACATATCAATTAAGGTATATCATTTTCTATAATCGATCTATTCACATTTTACTCCAAAACAATATATTTACAACTTATACACTGATTATTACCACCATGGTTATGAAATCTTCTACCTTAAGAGATATACTCATAGATATTTTTTAAAGTAAATAATCATTCAAAATGGTGACTTTATGTTGCCTTCGGAAATAGCTGAAACTGAATGTAACCGAAGAAAACATCAAAATCTAATTTGTGTACCACGATAATAAATTTGCGATAATCATTTTTTTAAAGAATAACAGCAAAACATGGACATGGGTAAGTTGACCTAGCAATACTACAAAACGCTATAAACTTTATCTGTATTCGCAGTAAATATATTATATGGTCAGTGCCTTATGAGAGGCAAACTGAAAATAGCCAGACAAAAGAAAAACACAATATAATCCATCACAGAAACTGCATCAATTAACCTAGCAGTGAAAAAATGAACTGAATATGAAAAACAAATAAACAACTCCCGAAAGTTAAATAACATAATGACCGCAGACACAATTTCCCAGAATATCACAAAAATCCGGAATAAAACAGTAATGAAAATTTTAGCAAAATGCAAAATAACGAAAATAAAACTTAATGAAATACGCCCACTAAAACAAGAAGCAGTACAGAAAATAATACAGGAAATGTTAAAATCGTAATAGACCGGGAACAAACATTTGAAAGTTCTGAGATGAAAATATATCAAATGGAAAACCGATAACACAAAAGCAACTGACGATATGGTGAAGAATATAAAATAAATAATGACACCTACATAAGCGTTCCATAATCAACTGTAGGTACTAATTACCTAAGAAATAAAAAATCAGATATTAATTTCCTAATAATTCTAATCAACGATCAAAGAAATTCCTGTAGAATGTCACCAAGTTAAGAGGGTTTAATATCAGAAGGATGGACAAAATGATTTAAAAGCTGTGAAATTGAAAATTAACAACAAACACCTAGTACAAATAAGACTGCACAAATATCTACGGCATGAGACCAGCATTAGATGGGATGATTAAATACATGAAATGAAACTTAAAATATATAGGATTTACTATGATATTTTTTGAAAAATTACTATCAGTGCTACAATCCCATTGATTTCATTCTCCTTAAAATGAAACTCTTTCTTGTATTAACCTGAGGGAGACGCTGACAGTTTCTAAGAACAAGATTAAGGAAACGTAAGTCATACAAGTAATTTATAATGATAAATTTTGGGGAGCACTATTCGAGACCAAATCCCTACTAGAACTATCACCACTGGATTGCTGAACCTAGTGGCACTTGGTTAGAAGACCAAATGGAGTGACTATGTAAACAAACTGGTAAAAATTGGTACTATGTAGGTAGTTGCCCAAGATCGAAAAAGCGGCAAAATATGAAAGAGAGAGGTTTTTATCCAGCAGTGGACAGGACATTCTGGTAAAGTAGCAAAACCAATAATAATGTCATAAAGTTGTTTGTAAATAACTCTTATTAACATTTTTTGACGTTATATTTGTTATTTCTTATCAAAGAACTTATGTATATGTAGCCAGAAAAGCAATTTATGCCAATGAAATAAAGAATGTATTGTCTAAATAGTTACTCATACAACTTTTAAACAATATAGAAACGTTAATTAAAACCATGATTTTTTTAACATTAATTGGAGAAATAAATATATCAAGTACCCATTTACTTATTTAAAAGTTTAAGACAGTTAAGCTACATTTTCAATATCAAATCTATTTGCATATGAAGCAATATTCTCAAATCATTATTTAAGTATTAAGTTTCCACGCAAATGAAGTAAACGTATATTTTAAAGGCATATAGATGATTGAATAATCCAATAAATGCATATCAGAATGGTAGAAAATATATACAAAATTTCGAATTTACATATAACAATGGCAACAAGGTACAGTTTGAGAGCTTTACATTTATACACAACGAAAAATAGATCAACTATTATTACCTTAGAGTGAAATACTGAATCATGTCATAGTTAATGTTTTCTTAGCAGTTATTACTATGAAAATATGAGACTTAGGCATTTTTGGCAAGTTCTGTTTACAGAAAATTCCCTAAATATTGTCTTAAATTAGCCAATAAGAAATACTAGAAATCCATTGAACATGAGACACCATAAAAGATTAGTAAAAAGAGAATTACTTAAATTTGTGTAGTGAAAAATATTTAAAGAGTTAAATAAAGTAACGAATAAGTAGTATCTTGAAAAGATTCTACTAACAGCACATCAGTTAAAATTTTTTGAGATTTGATTTCTCGAATAAATCTTGGAATTTGTCAATGACAACTATAAGACAATGAGTATTGAATGTTTAAGCACTTTATGGAACACCACAAGTCACGAAATTTCGGTGGGTATATTTCCAAACATTACTTGTGGTGTTATTTCCTAGAAAGTGCTTAAACATTGAAAAAATATGTAAAAAATATCCTTCAGAAAACAACAATGAGTATTACTGTAGTATTTTATGTGGCGCTAAAAATATGATAACCTAGTAATTCTGAAAAAAATGAAAACTAAATAAAACAATACAACTTCATGTTGGTGTTATTCCTTGTAATTAATTGAATTAACCCACTGTTCATTATGATAATGCCAATGGTGGTTACAAACCTGGACGAGAGAATGATTTTTTAAAAACCCATATTTCAAAAGGTCCAATGCGGGTAACTACCGTGTAACATTATTCACTGACCGTCTCATTGTGTCCGGCTCACTGTGATGGGCGTTAATGCGGGAAGCATGAGTTTAGTAATTTCGTATTTTTTGAGAGCTTTCAGCATAGTATAGCTTTTCACTTGTGCTTGATGGGGCGGGTGTACGTGGCTACACAGGTTTAAACGAATAATATATGCAAGAGGGTTACTAGCTCGGAAAATAATCGAGAAAAAGCAGCAGAAAATTAAATGACGTCATATAGCTGATACTTTAAACAAACCCACTATACAAAGATAGTTCTGAAATTTTCATTATACTTTCGTTGTCATACGAAACATCTACAAGGCACTAAAGAACCTAATTGGAAATTTCACATTATGTGGTGTAGAGACAGATAATTAAATAAAGAATTCGTATACCAAAAAATTGCATCAGAATTATCTTCAAGGCACTAAACCATTCTTTATATTACACTCTACTTATCTATATTTACAGGTCTATTCTGTATGTAAAGGAAAATTAAAATAAATTTAAGATAAATATGCCCACTCACATATGCCACATAAGAACAAGTACCCTCCTAAAAACTTAATCTTCAGTAGTAGTAAATATGAAAACACACCCTCATTATACAATGTAATAAATTCGATAACAAATAGGGTGTGTCATGTGACAGTGGCCAATACCAACTTTCTTATTTTAAATGCAAGCCCCTGTATATTATTTATTTTTTTGATTCTCCAGAAAGTTCTAGACATAATTCATGTACAATGTGCTGCACCTATTTTCAACTGTTTCGGAATTATTAAGTGTAATCAGATTTATTACAAAAATTAACATTAAAAAAAAGAAAGTTATTTTATTTTACAAATTCACTACATTACACTCAATACTTAATTATACAGTGTCAGTGCTATTGTCGTTTGAATTTCGTTAACTATACGTAATAATATTAGAAAATGGTTCATATAACAGAAATGCACAAAATAACCATTGTACAAATGGTTGATTATGGAGGTAACACACGGACACAAATGGAACTTTCTCGCTTATTTCACCAGAATTTTCCAAATTTGCCGTCGAAAAGCACTGTTCAACGTTAGCCACACATCAATTTTTCGAGTATAAAAAGAAAGTAAAGTTCATCCCTATAAAATGATGCCGACTCAGGAGCTCATGGAAGACCATTTCTATAGGAGAATGTATTTCTGTGAACAAATGATGGTAAAGTTAGATAACAATGTGATCCAATTAGAATATGTTTTGTTTTCTTATAAAAGCACATTTACAATTAGCTATCTAATGAGAATCCTCAATGGATGACAGAGAAACAAATGCAAAACCCTGAAAAAGTTACTGTTTGAGCAGGAATTGTTGGAAATCATATCGTAGGTCCCTTTTCATTGATGGCAACTTGAATGGAGATAAATATTTAGAACTGCTCCAAAAAAATGTCTTGCCAATTTTGAAAAATTTATATCCTAATACAGTTAACCCACAAGTTTCTGTCAATACAATATGGTTTCAGCAAGTTGGAGCACCGCTACAATATACAATACCAAATCAATGTCTGGCAGTACCTGAACCAAATTTTTCCAAATCGGTGAATTGGGAGGAGCGGATCGATAGAATGGCTAGCACGATCTCCTGATTTGACGCCATTGGAGTACTTTTTGTGGGAATATGTCAAAAGTATTGTATACAAAACTGAACCTCTCAACTTAGATGACCTAAAAAGACGAATTACGCTTGCGATTACATCAATCATGCCAGACATTTTGAGTAACGTTAGAAGACATTTCTATACCAGATTAGCATGTTGCCAAAACGTTCGCGGCAACATTGACATTAATGTTTTTCTGTTTTTTTTATACTATTGAGAAATAATCAGTATTACTTATTAGTTTTTTGGTGTAGGTAATGTAGGGAATTCGTGAAATAAAATATATTTTTTAATGTTAATTTTTGTAATAAGTCTGAAAATACATGATATTTCCGGAACAGTTAAAGATAGGTGTAGGACATTGTACATGCATTATGTCTAGAATTTTCTGGAGAATCCAAAAAATTAGTAATATACAGGGGCGTGGATTTAAAATAAGAAAGTTGGTATTGGCCACTGTCACATGACACACCATATATAATTTTTTTCTTGTTGAAAAAATAGGCACTTAAAAATACAAATCGACGTGTCTAAACGTTTTTCCTAACATGCCCTCCTTTATTCGTTATCGAATTTATACCATTTGGCTGTTCCACACTGTATAATGCAGACCTTTCAAATAAAATGAAAGCTAGAAATTAACTTTAATCTATCTGGTAATTAAATATTTTGCCTGAATACAGTTTTATTATTTCAAATATTTCAAATTATTGTTTTCTAAAGCAATTGTATGTTGCATACATTATAAGTTGTTCTGCAAAAATGTCTTTAGTTAATTTTTTAACTATGTATATTTTGGAGGTATGTCACAATTTTTTCTGAGGTTGACTATATGTGCTGCATTTTATTTTTTGTAATAATTTTATCTTAAAAGGAAACAATAGTTATACGAAATTCGGGTAAACCAAAATAAGTTTGAGTTTAGAAAACGGGAGAACAAACATAAAAGAAACTGTCTCATATATGGCCCCTTATGGGTTTTTATAAAATTTCTAGGATGGGATTTTATAAGTATTACAATCAAATAAACAATCAAACATTTTGTGTGTTGTACAAGAATTTAATGTGTTTTATTATTTATAAATCTGTATCAAATAGTTAACAGCAAGTACGTCTGTGCCAACAGAAACTTGTTGAGAGTGCAAGGTAAGTTTTACAGACCAAAAAAATCTAGTGTGTCAGATACAATGGCAAATAGTCCAAAAAAAGAAACAAAAAAAGAAACTAAACAAATATAGGTATCATGAGAAATTCGCCTAAATTAAAAAAGAATTAGTTGATTCACCTGAAATACACGAGCAAAAATTTATCACTAGTTAAGTAAATGTCAATGTTTCAAAAACAAATGAGTCACGATTATTTATGAATAAGAAGAAAATTAGGTGACCTAGCTATTAATAAGAACATGTATGAACAAAGCAAATGAAAAAAATGAAGAATTGTCGCGAAGAGCTTTTCGTAGGGAAATTTATTAACATTCTGTCGGAGAATAACTTTTTTGGGTCTTAAAGAACTATTCGCATGTTTCAACGACGTGTGGGGTAAAAGATTCAGTTTTAACTAATTAACATTTTTTTTAATAAAAATTATTTTTATACATTTTATAGAAGGAAAATACATGAATCTAAATATAACTTATATATAAACTCGAAAAGGCATAGATGGTATGTGTCGATATATATCTAACACATAGTATTTTTGTAACTTTTAAAGAACACAAAATTCTTTTGTATTTACTCTAATGATAAGGGAAGTAATTCTATAGGATTATTACCGAAATATGATCAAACGTGTCAAATGTTTAGGGAAGTCATATCTAATCTAACTGTGGCCAAAATATAACAAACTTTTTGAAAGTCGATAGGTATAAATTATCAGTTGCTAAAACTTTATCATTAAGATTTTTGTATGTTCCTTAGGTTGGCTATTGCAATATTCGGTAAGGAACAGAAATAATTTTTTATGTAATAAAAGCTGTTAGTTGGATAAGATTTCATTGCCGCAACTGTTCAAATTACAAGCAATATAGAACAAATTATAATGTACAAATAAACAGTTAAACATTAAAAAAAGCTAAATCAATTAAAGCGAATTTACAAAATTTTCCTTATTTACTTTACCGGTAACTTTATAATTAATAATTATTTAATTAAAACAGCTAACCAGTGGATATAGGTGAAGTCAGGCTGTTTTAAATATTTGGTTATATTAAAATTTGAATAGTTCTTAGAGATTTTAATAAATTGTCTGCAGTTACGTTTTGTATTTATGCCCAAATTAACGGTGAACCAATCACTAATTTCATGTTAACATTTTGTGTTTTATAAAGCTTGTATTAAAAACGAATTTCAAATACTAGGTATTGCAACAATTGTGTAAAATCACCAGACCTTTCGATTGAACTGATCACCTTTAGAAATTGCTCAAGTATGTTTTCAATAAAATGCACCTTACAATGATAAAGAACACGATCTGGGGAAACCCAAGGCTCTGTACCATGTTATTGTTCATTTAAATAATTTAACCATCTATAAAAATATAGTCAACACTGCCAATAGTGCCAGTAGTAGCGGAAGGACCTATACCTACATGTAATGAAAACGTAAAAATTTTAACTGAAGGCTCTATCAAAAATCATTTAATATTTGGATTGAAAGCTTTCCCGTTTGGAATAAAACAGTCAAACAATCTATATGGCAACAAAAAGATATAAATGTATTCTAGTCCAACAAAACATGTCTACTTCCGTCTTTGTTCTACACAGAATCACAATAATAGGAACAGCAGAAGTGGATATCATGACGTCATTAAATAAGAAGTATATAACTGATAACAGATGTAGAATAAATTATATAGCCTTAAAAAGCAGTTAGAAAGCTTCAGACGAAGAGTTATCAAAAAGGAAAACGTTTAGCTAAATGGGAATAAAAAATGAGGATTTTAGTACATTAATAGAAAGATGATTTAAAACTAAATAAATTAATTTTAGAAATTTCTGAGCTGTTGAAGATTCCAGTTATTGTTAGTCATTGGGCCCACGCTGTCAAAACAAAGATGAAATGTCGAACATACTTCTATAAAAAGAAAATTTTGTCAGAACATAAATTTATAATATGTGTTCTTGTCTCCAAGAAGGTTTTGTAGAAGTTAAATAGCATATAACTCGATATGATTTGAGCTCTATAGGTATAATAAAATGTATTATTTTCCTTATCAAAGATACTCGCCAAATTTTTAAATCCAATGATTTAGTAACTTTTAATCATTGTGGTAGTGAAAACTGTTTACAGGTATTAAAAAAACTTAATGGCTTCACATTCTACAGTTTTCTTGAACCGTTTGCCAATTTGAAATATACAAGCATTTGCTTCTTGTATATTTCGATAGTCCATAGTTTGTATAGGATTAAGTCTTTCATGCTATCAATTTGCTTATTTGAATGGTTAAATCTCTGTCTCCTATAAATTTGTATATTTCGTTTCCAACATTTTATAACATTTCTGTGTAATTCTGTTCTTTCAAATTTTTAAAAGTTTGTCTCTTCGGCTGATAGACTTTCGTTCTGTGGTAACTCACACCTGAAAATTCGGTTATACTGCTGACAATTATAAGGATCTACGTCGTCGAAGTTGTCGTCAAGAAAAAAATGGTGTTTAAATGAGTAAGTACCATGAAAGCATAATATGGCGACGCTCCGTTTTTCTGGAAAATTATGACTTGATAAAATTTTTGTTGTTCGAAATTATGTCAGTTGTAGTACTACTTCAGTCTCCAATATAAGATATTTTTCTCGTCATTAAGTAGGTATATATTACACGATAATACTACAAAATTACCTTTAGATTTAAAATTTTGTATGGCCGTTACGACAACCTGGAATTTTTGTCAGAACAGTACATACCTCTCATGTTGACGCTGAATCTGACCATATACACAGAATGTAACCTCTTCACTAAAGTACACATGTTTCTAATAATTACGATTTTCGCTATTTTCGATTTGCTAGTCTGAATTGTCTTCTATTATTTGGTGAACCATTTGCAGTTTGTGTAGACGCAATTTTTTTTTGTTAAGTGTTCTTGATTGACATCGCCAGCATCACTTCTGTTGCAAATCGATTCATAACAAATTATGCTAACAGGTTTTGCTAGTTCGTGTCCTTTAATGAGTTTTCTACCCCGAATGTTCCTTATTTTGCATTCTGCTAGCTCCAAAACCTTATCATTAAGTGATCAAAATATTATCTATCAGTGGAATGGTCAGAAAATCGTTGAATCACCAAAAATTATAGTTGACTCACATTTATCAACTAAATTGGGAGAAATTAACAAAATTTTAATCTTCAACCTCTTTATGCAATAAAGGAAACATAAAAATTCATTTTTGACAGCATAATAATGCAGGTACGCAAACTTAAATAGTACAAATGAAACTGTCCATCAAATATTCCAAATTGCGTTTTAAAGGTGGATTGTCTAATTATCATTTTTGCTGAGTTTTGTATTCTTTCAAATGAGATGTCACAAGTCCTCCATAAAATTAGAATGGTGTGCTGAAACTTTTGTATCGTTAGATGCTTGGATAAGTCGACAGGTCCTACTGATACTTACTCTTTATTATTAAAGTGTTTACACGGATGGGTAAGAGTTAATCCCTTCACGGTACATTTCACTAATTTGGATTTACCATCATTTTAAGGCCAGCCGTTTGCGAGAGATTACATTTAACATTTGTTTGAACCAAATATGCCACTTTAGTGATGAATCGTTCAAACTTAAATCGTCTGTTGCAACTTTGCTAGCATTAAGATAAGTTTTTCCTTTTTATAATACAAGTTAATTAGTGAGAAACAAGAACGATTTATAAGAATTTATTAAATTTCAATAAACTTAGGAACAGAGTCGGAGACGTTACAGCATCTGATATTGTGACTAAATTACAAACTGGTATGACTGTTTCTCAAAAAATTGCAATTTGGAGTAGGTGCACAAATTTTGCATTTGGGTCGTCTCGTCAAAGGACAGAATTTTTGAAAAGAACAAGTGGAGTTTGGAAGAACATGTGGTTTCAACAAGACGCAACAACCACATAGGTATACAGCAACAAATACATTTCATTTTTTGAGCAAGATAGTTGCTGAAGGTTGAATTTCTTGTTTTGGGGGCTCGTCAGGTCGTCAGATTTTTTGGCTTCTGACAAAACTATACTTCTCAAAACAACTGTTGAATCTAATACTATAATACGAGCAATGTTTAGATATATATATATATATATATATATATATATATATATATATATATATAATTGAGTTCTGGAAAACGGCTCTAACGATTTCGATGAAAGTTTCCCCTTTGGAAGTTTCGATGGACAGAAATCGATTGGCGAGAGTCACATATTTGGAAAAATCGTTTTAATGAGAAATTAAATTATAAAAAATTTAGTGACAGTTTGTAACAATCAAGGCCGCTCTTTGTAATATCAAAGCGTTCAATATAGGGTGATTTGGTAACGTACGTAAGAGTGAAACTCTTGTTGTAAAAATTATTTCAATATAGGGTGATTTGGTGACAAATTTGAGAGTGAACTTGTTTTTGTAAACATTCTTTCAATACAAATTGTATTTGTATGTTCCGAATATGTAACTATTTTATGCGTCCATCATATTTTCCTGGCATTCTATTTTTATAGTTAGACATTTCAAGTTTTCATTGTGAAAAAATTGGCACGGTAGGCAATTTTTTGTTGAATAAGATCTCATGATTTCGCATGTTAATTTGATGCATATAATATGAATTCGTGGTGTAAAATTATAATTATATAGTGTCGTTTAAAATATGTTAGATAGTCCATAAGAGTTGCTATGCAGGATGGTTAAAATACAGTGTCAAATGGATTTATAGTATGGTTAGAAAACAGCGAGAAAAAATAATTTTATAGGGTACCCGATAAGCAGTTGGAAATTAAATGATTGCTGAGATACCGGGCGGAGTAAGAATAGATATTGTTATGCAGGTCGCTAACAAAATGTTAATAGAATGTTATGCCCATAGGGTAGCTTATTAGCATCTGCAGGGTTGTTGCAATATAGGATGTACTGGAATTATAATTATACATGGTGCTTCAAAAAAAAAACAATAGGTGGCCATAAACAAATGCATATACAGGGTATTTTAAAAATATAGTTGTTTCAAATTATACAGTGTGATTTAAAATATGTTATATTTGGTAGTTTATAAAAAGTTGCATATATGTATAGGGTGGAGCGGACTTACAAAGTGTTTACAAAAATGTTAAAATATAAATGTAGATATTATAGCGTAGCTTGCAACAACTTGCATATATATATATATATATATATATATATATATATATATATAATGGTTGAAATATAGGGCGAAGTAGAATGATAGTTACAGAGGGTAGTTGAAAGATTTTGGAAACAACAAGTAGAAAGGCCAAAAGCGATCGCATATACAGGGTTGTTGAAATATGGAATCGAGTGGAATTGTAGCGTGATTTAAGAAAATGTGAGAAAAAAAGTTTGAATGGGTTTTTCATAAGAAGGGTGGTTGAAATATATGGGGCAGTAGAATTGTAGTAACGCCATGTAAAATAAAAAGTCTGAGGAAAAAATATTATGTTAGGGAGTTTAAATTAGTTTACATAGCAAATGGCCGATTATTTTGATATATGTACGTTTATGATAAACTTTGAATTTGCGAGTGAAGCTCGGTCACGCAGGTACTGTCATTTAAAGCTGTTAACATATTAATTGCGTTCATGAAATACTCTTAAATATCGACAAAAATCTTAAAACTTCCTTATGGATGAATGCATGCAACTAGAGTTGCCCCCTTTTTTCCAAGAAAGTAAATTAGATTTAGTATTTAATATATAAAAAAATTAAGTAGGAACAGCAACTGAAAATAAAGTATTTTTTATTTAACATTTTTTCATGCATAAATATTTTTTGTTACTTCTGACATCATCATTAAGAAATATTAATAGTTTATTCCTTATTATATTTAGGGATGCCCTATTTCTTTCATTCCGCCATTTAGCCTTCATCAGAGGAAAAAACTAAATAAATATTGCCACTTCTGAACAGTACTTAATGAAAAAATCTTTAGAACGAATTTGTTTCTTTAAAGGAAGAAATTTCTTCATACAGAACATCCATAAATATAAATATTAGGTGTGTTTTTGTAATTTCATGGTTTCAACTATGTGAACAAATTGCTCATTTATGTTGCTCAATGAAAATGGGCATTTTGTTTTCTGAAATCAAACTACTAATCTAAGTAGACAACGATTTTGAGGAAAAACAATATGAAATTTCTCTAAATTTTCGTGCTAACTTCAAGTGAAGATATCTCAGCCTCTTTAATCATTTTTTTAGTTTCGTTTCACACTCCAAAGAATAATTAATTATTTTTTTCCTAAGATTGTACATAATATTGTATAAATACAAAATTGTTATATTATTCCCTTCTAAGAGTTTTACAGTTTTATGAAAATATTTAAAATGTAACTACAAAAATGTAAGTAATCATTTATCAAGGATAAATTTTATAAAATCATTGGCCATTCTGCTGTTAAGCTCAGACAATAATTGTTTATGGCTTTCTAATTTAAGAATATTGTATATGTACAAGGTAGGAAAGAAATATCAGCCATATAGTTGCTACATGGTGTTTGAGTTTATGAACTCTCCATCTATGAATTTTTAAAATCTTCTCTACGCACAGTCGAGTGGAAAAAATTACCAAAAATTAACATTTTTGTTACGAAAAAAGAACTAAAATCTTAAAAAATTGTTAGAGATAAAATAAAGCGTTTTCACGTACTTTATTGCCTTCACAAAGTACCTATAAAGTACGTTTTACCGAAATAAATTACAATACTTTATTATAAAATACGAATGGTAACCCTACATACAACGTAGATAGGTATACTGACAATATGACATCGAAAACTAAAACATTAGTAACGCGATATATTGGGCATGTTTCCAACAACGTAGAAGTAATGATTGTCAAATAGTCTACACACTGTTATATGTGAGAGTTAAACTCTTGACATCTGCTAATCTGGTGTTGTTTTTAATCAGGAGATTGTTGAAAAACATTCTATAAGAAATTGAAAATTGGATCTGGAATTAAACTGAATTGTATTCAGAGATGAACTACGATTATAATACTTTCAATAAGTATGTGATAATGATATGAGGCTAAAATGAATCACAAGAATCATATCATCAATAGATAAGTTGCATTTAAAGTTATTTAGGACAAAGAAAATGTCTAACTTTTTCTTTGATGAGGACTAATTTGTTGTCCCATTGGTTTTGATGTAAATCTGCCTCATATACCTATATTATTTTCAGTGACGTATGAATAACTAATTAATTGCACTAAAACAAACATTCAGCTTTTTGATTGACAGTTTTCTGTTTTTAATATGCAATTCCCCTACAATATTTAAAATTATAGAAGTAGTTATTACATAAAAAATGGTGTCTTTTTTATTAACTTACAGGATACTAAAAACCTCGAAATCCCTGTATGGACTTATCTTGCTATAAATTTTTTTCCTTATGATCACCGGATAGAAATATAATAAGAAATCTTTAATTTTATGCAATCAGATTATTTATAAGAACACGTTGGATCTTCTCTTGGAGTTCTGAATTTTTTTTCTGAATTAATAGTAAGCTTTTCTGGATTTAAATCATTTCCTTGTTTATTATCTTTTACAACAAACTGTGTAATAATATCGTCAGTAAAAATTTTGATCTAGTAATGACATAGGGTAAATCAGTTGAATTGCATTGGTACATTTCTATACAAGACTCCACAAACCAGTTTCTTAAATATCTAGGTACTTCTTAAAGAAATGGCCATCCGCTTGATAACAGACAAGTACCTAATAAAATACTAGTTTTTCAATAATTGAAAAAGTAGGAGTTTTTAATGTCAATATTATACACTACGCGGGCAGTTCGTAAGTCAGTGACTTTTAGAATAAAATATTTTTTTAGCTGCTTTATTTCTCTCCTTTTAGCTCCATATATTTAGCAATTATTTTTTTCATTCCAAATAATAAATTTCCTCAAGGTCCTCAAAACAGGTCTTTGTTTCAATGATGACCTCTTCATTCGATCCAATTCTCTTTCCACCCAGCCATTTGAAACTACGAAAAACTCGGAGGTATCTAAATCTGGAGAAAGTGCTGGATGGAATGGGTTCGTAGTCAATTTATTGAAGTTGGCCACGATGACATGTACACACGGTGCATTTCCTTGGTGGAACAATGCCTTTTCATTTTGTCTTCGCCGTATGCTATCTAGATGTTCATTTAAATTACACTTTACATACTTAGTGGAGATGTTTATAGCTTCAGCCACCTTATGGCATTTCATACTTCATTCTTCGATCGTCCAATATCATCCCATGGATTTTGTCATTACTTTCTGGCGTGACGATCTCTTTTAGGTAACCTGAACGTTCGCCGTCACTGGTTCTGGTATTACCACAACGGTGATGTTTTTTGTGCAAAACTAATGCAGTGGCGTACAACAAAATGCCAAATAGCTTTTAGTCTTGTGTGGGCAGTTATTAAACAATAATATATCTAGATGTTTCCAGAATGATATTTGTGGCATATTTTTCAATGTCTAAGTACTTCTTGGGAAATAACACCACAGTTAAGAAAATTGCTGTATATTCCAAACGTTTCGGGGTCTAGGTCAGACCCCGTTGTCAATGGTTAAGAAATCAAATAATAAATATTGTCAAATATTTTAATTTACATCTTATTACTACTGTTTCATTGTGAAGATTAAAATAACACTATAAACGTAAATATTAGCTAGTGAGAGACAAATCTAACAAGGAGACTACTAAGACTAAAATTTTGAAAAAAAGCGAAATAAAGTTCCTTCATGAACCGATGGGTGTTGAAGACGGTTATAACAAAAATCACGAGGCCCCTGAAAATTGTCCAAAGTGTTAGATTAGAATCTATTCGAATTCGGCTTGCTCTTGACCACAATTTTATTTGTATTAACATTTAAATTTATCCTTTATTCGTGTTTATAAATTGAATAAGTTCTTTTACATTATTGAAGGTTGACAGTTCATTCAGTTGTTAGATTTATAGTTAGAATTGTAGTAGGTACCTACTTCGTTGTTAGAAAAACTTTCAATACTTTTGAAATACATATAATTTTTATGATATTGTCAGTGGCGAAAACTACTAATTTCAAGACAATACTTCGATTGCAACTAACACAAATCTTTGGTTTATTGTGTTTTTTCTCGAATATATGCAGAAGATGACAATGCTTTTGTTGAAATCCACGTTTAATGTTTATATAAAATAATATAAATTTCTTGAATTTCTTTCGTAGGTAGGTACATATCCATTTACACACATTGGGTAACATTTGATTTCGATTGTTAACAATTTGTTGTGCAATATATGCGAACTCTGTGTATTTAAAGTTTGAAGAGAGAAAGGCAGTTTGTGTCACTGTGAACAATAACTTTTGGAGTGGAAACATAATTAAGCAGCAAGTATCTTGCTTAAGTCACTCAAATATTATTCTTAGAATTGACGATTTGATTGATTATAGCGGGAAATATCAATTAAATATATATTTCGTTTTAATTCTAGGTATATTGACCATAAAACAATTAGACAAGGGAAGTAGCTATAATAACGCAATGTTTGATATTTCGTTGTTATTTTTATCACATTCGAAATTAACTGTTAATTTAAAACATACAGGGTGTTTGTAGAAGGTTCGCCCATATAACATTTAGATTGCTTACGGTTTTTGTTTTTTCTTAATTAATTTTGTTTTTTAATTCCCAGATTTTTTCATATAAGCTTTTTTTAAGTTTTATTTTTCACTGTATCTTCAAATAAACTTAAATATAATCTATGATGTTTGTCTGCTCTTCTGCATTCGATATTTGAGAAATAAGAAGCACATCGAGAACTTCAAATGCTTACAAAAACTTATCTACTTCAATCCAACCCCTTTCCAATGATATATCACAAGTATTGGAAAGTAATTAGTATCATAATAAAATTTGAGATAACTTACAAGGATAGGACTACAAAAAAGAAAACAAACATCAAGTTGCAGAAATTTTTTATAAATTTTGTTCAAACTCGCTTCCACGGCTACAGTCGTAGTCTCTAATCACATCTCATCCCACATTGTTTCATAGGCAACATTTATTCTTTCTCTTAAATGCTCTTTGAGTTCCATTTCTCTCTCATAAACGAGTTGATTGACCCGTCCCATAAAAAAATCAAAGGGAGTCAGGTGTGGAGACTTTGGAGGCCAAAGTATAGGGCGTTTGGGAATGAATTGTCCAAGGCCTACAATGTGTTGGACAACAATCTTTTTTGAATAGTATTGCTCTGTCTTCCATTAGAATTTCATCTAATAAGATTAATCATCCCGAATTGTTTGGAACGCAACATTGATTATTTCCCTTAACTGCTCCTTGGTTTCTGTTTCTATCTCGTAAATGACTTGAATTTGTAATGAACGATATATCGATCTTATTAGATGAAATCCCCTTGGAAGATAGACCCATAATATTCAAAAAAGTTGGCTGTCCTGGACTTTATAGGCTAAGCGTCAGAGAGCTCCTGGACAGTTCATTCCCAAACGCGTGGATTGAGACAGCTGGTCGTATATTCTGGCCTACTAGGTCCCCAGACCTGACTTCCTTTAATTTTTTGTATGGGGATGGGCCAAGCAACATGTTGCTTTTGAAACAATGTGGAATAAGATGCGACTAGAGACTACGACTGTAGCAGTCAGAAAAAGGTGTGAACTTGATTTATGTTTTAATTTCTGTAGTCCTAACCTGATAAGTTAAATCTTAAATTTTATTATGATATTTATACTTTCGAATAGTGTGATATATGGATGAAAAGGGATTGAAGTAGAGAAATTTTTGTAAATATTCGAAGTTTTCAATGTGCTTCTTATTTTTGTTTGTAATGTGATAAAGTGTTTAGCTTAATGACTTTTTTTTGGGACTCGCTCCCTACGTCCTTAGGAAATATATCTCTGGGCTCATGGCAACATCTAGTGTCTACATGTGCCTAATATTCAGTGGACATGATGCACAGTTGGCCATTTTCATTCCTGTCAATGTTACGTAAACAAGCAAATTTAATTGCGTTTATTTATTTTTAAAGTACATATATAAGCGATCAGTACCTACATTTTAATTTGTTATTAAAAAATGGTACATCTACCAGCCGGTAAAAATTTCGATTGAAATTGAATGTTAGGTTGGTTACGAACAAGTCAGCTTCGGGACGACTGGTAGATAAAGATGTTCAACTCAATTCCAAGCAAAAATGACACTTTTATTCGTTAGGACAGTCCAAAGGTACAAGATGGTCGTTGTTACATTCCACTGTCTAAACAAATTTTAAATTTTTCCTTATTAACGATTTATTTTGTTATTTATTTTGTAGAGGTCCAAAAGCAATGTAATAATAAACACTTAAGGCCATGTCAACACAATGTTAAAGCGGTTATTGAAGTTAACTGCCAATTTAGAATCAGCTTCTATTGTTAAAATCTTCGATTGGTAGATATGTGAGAGAGCCCAAAGAATGGTCAGACGCCGAATTCATTTATAAACCACACAACATGCCAAGTGAGTAGGTAATAATAGACCAAGTACAAGAATAATTAGTAGATTCGTATCAAGTAAGTACTTATGTTACACTACGGGCTACCAAAACTGAAACTTTTAAAGTTACCTATTATATGACGACTTAAATTTGTTGTAAATCCTGAACCTGAAGCCAATAGCTTGTCATGTTCATCAGCCCTTAATAAAACCAATTTGATTTTTTCCCGAAATATAAAGAAGTGTTATCAAGATATAACATACAAGCGACAAAGTTTACAGTTTAGTAGAAAGTGGATTGACAACAGACAGAAAGGAGTTAAACTATTGGTTAATAAAACATTCGGTCAACGCGGAAGGAATGTAACATTTGTAGGATATTACAATGCCATTGAAAGTTCTATTTCTTTTTCTCTGATGATTTCTGCGGCCTACCTGAAGGATTATGGTTCTATATATCACTTTTCGTTAATAGTTTATTATGGCACGAAATTATTAAGTAGATGATTAATAATGTAAATTGAATATTATTGTTCTTTTGGCTGAATAGTCCGTAGGATTTAGAATTTTAAAGACCATGTTATAATGCCAAATCCGCCTAACCAAACCACCAAAACCAAGTGCTACTTGTTTCATAGGCCCTCAACTTCAGTTATTGTATAGGGCAGTTTTTGGAGCTTTAAGTGATAATATAATAAGACTAAGTGGCTTTTACAATACCAAGGAAGACCTGTCACTATTTCTGAAGTACTGCTGGTTTTGGTGAGAAAATGTACTTGCTTTTACGCCTACTATTATTAATAGTGGGTTTAGGGTTTCTGGAAATTATTAATAAGAACACTTTTCATGAATTCGTTCTTTAGCTTGTTTAGGTATACATTTGTCACAGCAGAAAATACTCATATTGATATGTCAACACAAAATTAGACCTATCGATATCTACTTACATAGTGATCCGCGAATTCATAGGAACAATTGTTTTGAGTGGAATCATTTCGTTCGTTTCCCAAAGTAGGTACCCACTATAAACTAAAAAGGCTAGAACCATGGAGGGTAAGGCAGCTGTAAAAGTCTTAAAAGAGAGGGTTTTGACAAATATTATCAGCAAGAATGAAACAAGAATATTGTAAGATTAGGTGAGAATTATGTTGACCCATTATTTTATTTATTGGAGTTTTATTTCTACTTCTAAAATGATATTTATAAATGAAAATTTACCTCAAATGGTTTTTTTGTCATACGATATATTTATATTCATATTTCTATATTTGATGTTTTAGAAGTTTTGATTGCTATTACATTTATACGTTAATATCCACTACAATTCAAGAGTTATAATGACACGATTTCAATGCAATTAACTACCTGATTCTTCTATTTTAAGGGAATGAAACATAGGTACATAGATATCTAATTAAATAAAGATCAGACCTGCTATTTCGAATAATTTTTTAATAGCATTAATTTAATGTAGGTACCTCCAGTTTTTTAAATGGGTACGTAAGCATATTTTTTCCTTACTTTTTTAAAATAGGTAACTAAGTTTTTCATATTGTGACTAAAGAGCACGAGTATTGTCCAAAAACTGACAGATTTCAAGTGAAATTTTGAATTTCTGACCAGGTTTCTATAAATTATAGGTAGGTAAACTTTTTTTTTACTTTTTCTGTGAGATTTAGAGGCACTTCCGTATATCTAACTGATTTCAAGTTAGTAGAAATTACATAACATGAAAACTTGTTTAATATTCCACTTATCAGTTATCACTTAATTAGCCGCCAGCTCAATTATTATGAAGTTTATTTGAAATAAATGTCAACTCAAATCAAAGTCTTAAAAGTAAAAGACAAATACTTCCAAAAGATACTTCAGCAGATAAGTACGTAACAATACAACTGCCCTGAGTGTTAACATCTTTACCTATAGATTCTATTCATTTTTTGTTTGAAGAATCCCAAAGCGTTGTAACACGAAAAAATGATTTATGATGTTTTAAACCTTGTGTTAGTTAGTTTCATATATCTATAATTATTTCAGAAATCTAGCATTAACTAATTTTATTAGCATAGACTGTAGTTAAAAAATAATTAAAATTTATGTATAATGTCAACACTGATATGACAAAAACTACGTTTTTTTTTCTATAAAGCTCCAGTGCAGAAATTTAACATATTTATTGATCTGTAGGTAGGTGGGTATTAGGTTATGTTTGAAAACTGCTAAATTACCTTAACTATTGAAAAAAGCAAAAGAGGTTCCAGGCATAGTAAATTTCATGTTTATCATTTTTTAATAATAGTAGGCAAACTAAATTATGTAATGTAGCTACTAATAAACATTGGTATTGTTAATATATTTTAAAAGATTTGAACTAATATTCCTGTATTTTAAGAAAAATTATGCAATTTTCACATATTCACTATTTAGTGTCATTACCAATTTAAATAATTTGAAATTTTGTCGTAAAAAGATTTTAAAAAAGTTTTTATCAATGTCATTATTTACTTTATTAAAAATGCAATTTTATGAAACTGCAAATAGGTAGAACATAATTTGTGGTCGTGGTTGATTTCTACAAAACTTCGCTCTCATAAGTACGTTTATTTGATTGAAACAACAACAAAAAAAATATTCAGAGTAAAAATAATTTTTCTAAACAGATAAAGATAATATTAAAGCTAAAGAAAAGATCAACGAAACAGTACGTACTTTGTCAGCATCACAAAATAAACTCAGTCTCATCATTCTCAGCCATCGCGTGAGTTACTTCTTTCTTTCATAAACATCTATAATAGAATTTCGTCTATCTATATACAATTTGAATATATGATCACTAACGTCCATTTTGAAGCTATAACTGGGAAACTCGGAAGAGATCTTCGGGAGAAGCTAGACCATAAGTTTCGTAATGTGTCGGTGGTGTTTGCATCAATGCCATTTGATTAGCAAATGCTAGATCATAACAGGATTGCGATAGGACCCATGGATGCACTGGAGGAATTATATGCGTCGCACTTGGTGTCACTGGAGTAGGTTTGTCTGGAGAAATCAGGCTCTCAATCGTGAACGGCCTTTTAGGCCTGATACAAGTTACTGCTGTCTCCGGAGTTTTCGTTAAAGTCGGCGAGACTGGTTGAGGAGCGATAGCTGCAACATTTGCCGTCGGATTAAGTTCTACTTGAGGACTTTGCGGTGTGAAAAATATTCGATTTATATTGGTTAGAGCTGCTAATTCGTTTTCCAAGATTTCCTTGTCGCTTTTAAGGAGCTTGAAACGTTTTCTTCGCCGAAGTAAACTCCCGTTCACGAACATATCGAAAGCTGCTGGATGCAGGGCCCAATAAGCTCCTTTACCAGGCCTGTCTGGCTGACGGGGAATCTTGATGAAACAGTCGTTGAAGGAGAGATTGTGCCTTAAAGAGTTTTGCCATCTTTGAGTGTTCTTGCGGTAATAAGGAAATCTATCTGTTATAAATTTGTAGATTTCAGACAAAGGCAGCATCTTCTCCGGTGAATTCCAAATAGCCATCGCCGTCAACGAAATGTATGAATAAGGTGGTTTCTGATCGCCGTAAGAGTCCCTCGAGGGCCTTGGCATCTTGGTGAAATCACAATCACTGAACAAACACCACTAATCGTTAAACAAACTGCTCTAGAGTCAACTAACAACTGTTTAACCGATCCTTCGAGACGTTTAGTGGGTTTAAAAGGATTTTCAACGCCCATCGAGTTTTCTATTGGCCGTGCCGTAACAATGGCATTTCGTAGCCCACCTTTCAGTTAACGCCTGTCTTTCAGCGCGAAGCCAATTGGCTAAACGAGGAGTAATAAATCGAGGCAGGAGCGCAGCCAATCAAACAATGTTTCGTATTAAATAATAAATTGCTTTATTTGAGTAAGATCATTTAATATGGCTGATGTAGTTAAACGAAATTTATGTTATCATTTGGAAAACTGTTCGTTTGGTAAACACCGTTAGCTAGAGAGTCATTATGTTTTATTGAATACATTTTATGGTTGGTAAGCGTTCATATGCTCATTTACGAAAATGTAAATTATAGTTTTGTTATTGGAGTACATAAAGATGATTATGCGTCTGCCGTTCGTAATTATTTTGAATTTCAATGCGAATGGGCGCTCGTTGAAAGCCCGAATGAAAATTACGAAACCGGCGCGGCGGGTGTGGCCGATTTTTGAAGTTTATAAAAATTTATAAGGTATTATTTCAGTGATGTTGATTTGAATGTCTTGAGGGTTACATCAACAACAAGTTCTCGATTATCTTGATACTTTGCTGACAGTAGCAACAGAAAAACCACCTTGTCTTTACCGTATAATTGGAAGAATACATTGTTTATGGGAGGAAGTGGGTTTTTTGGAAATTATTGAACAATAGGTTGTAAGTTTCTGAGTAGCGATTATACTTGATGAGGTATTACCTACCTTCATATAAGCAATTATTTTATTTGTAAGCAGACTTAGTTTACTTTTTTGTGAGACCAATTTTACCAGAACCAAGGTAAATACAATTTAATTAAAAAAGTTGCAGTGTTACCTCGATTCCGTGAAGTATACTTTAATAATAGGCAGAAAGAAAATTAGTAAGATTGTGCGCAGGAAATGATACAACAATACCCATGAATTGGAAAATTGCGAATATTGAAAAAATGACAACCGGGGAGGAAATCTCTATTGTAGGTTCAGCTCTCCTGAAAAGAAAAATTCAAGATGACTGAAGTGACCAGTTATTTGTGGTAGTTTGTTAATAAGTGTTCTTTTCATTTAGAATATGTAGGGTAGGACAGGGTTCATAATGCCATCTTGTTCTATGAGGTTCCTAATTCGAGACTGTGATATGTTAGGTTAATTATAGAAGAATTTAACTACCTACCTAATTTTGAAATTATGTTTGATGAGGTCCTGGGATATTGTGCTTGATCATTGGGATTTTCTCTTCTCAGTTTTTTTTTTGTAACAGACAACATAAAACCTTTTTCGCAATGTTCAGGCAGAAACTAAATCTTTACCTGCAATATGAAGTGGTTGTCAATCAATAGATTCTTTTCTTTTTTTCCAATCTGCATTGATATTCCCCTGAATATAGGCCTCTCCTATCCCTTTCCATATCTCCCTGTTGTCTTCTATATTTAAACACAATTTGTCTGCCATTTCTCTAATGTCGTTTACCTAACGCTTTTGTGGATGAGAACACTTCGTTTATTTTGTCTAGGCCCCCACACTATTATTGTAGCATTTAGCGCCATTTTTGCATATGTATTTAAGTGGACTGTAATTTATATGAGGTGTTGATCCAAGTTATACTATTTTGGAGAAGTTAAAATTTTATATTGCATAGAATGTTTCCAGAGTATAAATATGTAACGGTACAATTTACAATTATTAAGATAAATTAGGCAGACTTACCAGAAAGGTAAAAGGGTGTATGTAAATACTATATGTAGATCCAGTATGTAGTTCCGTCCATAAAATGTGCACATATGTCACGGACCTTAAATATTATATTTTCGAACTGTTCGGCACGAGAGACGATGCGAAAGTCTCGTTGAGCCGTTCAACGAGGAAGTATGTGGTTTTTTTTCCAACATATAGTACAGGAAGGAATGAAAATAATAGGAATCCAAGGATATCAAACCTAATTCCAGCAAATAAATAAATAATACATTCAGTCTAATGCACTTGAATATCCAATTTATATAACCCGCAAAAAAACTAAAATAAGTATTCATTAAATAAACAATGAAGACGAAACAATTATTCTACCTTGAGAACATGTCCAGCCCATTGTCATGTCATTCTAGCTCGTTCTTGAATTATATCAGCTATTATGGTTGGTAGACGCGAGATGTAAAGACCGACCTCTAGGATTTTCGGGGAAACTAGCACACTGAGGTTCCGAATCTGGAGCAGTTCCGTGTAATTGCTGTTCTCTCGCAACTCCGACGTTAGAATGTCACGACAAAATTTTCAGGTTACTACATCTGTCAGAGATATTGAATACTCTCTTCGAAGTGTTATTCTTTCGTGCGTACAAAAATAGAGTATTCTAGTTTGTGATGTTTAGGTTTCTTATTTTAACGGTATCAAAAGACTTTTGGCAGTCAAATGTAAATCTATTAGGTATTTACATTTTTTATAAGACTAGGGACTGTATATAGGGTAAATGTGGGATAGTTGCCTAATATTTTTAAATAGGCCAATAGCATACAGAAGATAAGCTTTTAATAATTTTAAACTTTGGTCATGATTTGTGTACTTATTAATGACCAAAATAATTCGGATAATTTAATAATATTTATATTATTTATACCGGGTTATAAACAAAATAAACAATCTTACAAAAAATGAGGCTAGTTGCCTACTGTGCGGGTTTGGTGCCGCCATGAATTATTGTCTTATGGGATAGTTGCTCTAACGGATTAATAAAAGAACTATCGATATTCCTAACTTTAATAAGCGTTAACGATAAATGACACACTTTGTGCAGCCAATTTCTGCACTTTAGTCTACCTTCGAGTTTGCCTTTTCAAAATCTTCGAAACATTCTACACACTTACATGCCGTACACGAAGAACATTTTGACTCGTTTAAAAGATTTTCGATTTTTTTACCTTTGCTTATGTTTTTTGTACTTTGCGAACAAGACGCCGAATTGACAATCTCAGTTTTTTTAGCTTTATCTTTTATCTCTTTCATAGCAGCATTAGATTCGTTTACTATGAGAGAAAGATCAGAATTACAAGTCTGCATCTTGTCGTTAATTTGCTGCTTTTGCATGGTATGTACCTAACATTAATTTTATTTTCGTTAGCATCAATGTTCATCTTCGAAGTCAATACTGCAGTAGATTGTTTTTCTCTCTTATATAATGGTATCGGAATTTTCGGTATGGTATAACATCAGATACTTGCTAGGCGTCTCATTTTGTTTTTTGGTACTCTGTTCAGAAGACGATAATGGAGAATTTGTTGAACCCCCGATTTAACGATTTAAATATCTAATAAAAACCCGCAAAAATACAAATTTCTTTTGTTTTTTTTTATTTAAAGAAAAGTATTGGAGTAATCGTAATGCTGGCTACAGGAAACTTGTAGAAAATAAGAAATCCTTCTTAATTAGTGTTTATACATTATTGGATACTTTTTTTGCCGAGTAAACTCAGAAAAATTGGTCGAAAGTGGAATAATTTAGAGAGCTATTTTGCACATCCTACCCGTATTAAGCAGACTAGGCCGACAAGGATATACTAAAGATATTTTAAAAGTTCATAAATGAAACTTCAATTTGACTATCTCGCTATAATGCCTCGAAGTTGGTTTAAAATAATAGTAAATAGTTCATTAGATGTACGAACATGCAAAAGTCAGTCAGCGGGGCACTGACAATAGCTGTCAAGAAACCAGGACAGCTCTAGAATTTTCTTAAGTTGGGGGCACGAGTGGAAAATTATTGTAAATTGTATTATTATATGTTTTTTCTCAGCAGTATATTACGTTTTTATTTACATAATGATTGCCTGCTCTATTTTTTCATTGATTTATTAAGTTCATGGTTACCTGGATCCACTTTACTGATTTTATGACTTTTTTCCACTGGATCCGCCACTGTCAAAACATCGGAGGGTCCATTGTTTAAGCTAAATTTCAAAAGCAGTAATAATACAGTTTACTGCACTATGACAAAAATCCAATATATACAAAGGAGCAACTTATAAGCTTTCAAAATATCGCTATCTAACGTGTTCTGCAAAATATTATTACAAATGATTGAAATTGGAATTATGCAAGATCTACTTAACGTACAATATCGATCTTCAGCGTTATTAATCTCAAACGTTATAAGGTATCATTAGGAGGCAGATTAAGGTTCCCAACTGTTATTACAACCAAATTTTGATTTTTTTTAAAATCACTTACTTTACATCGCTTTTTCCAGCTTTTTGTTATGTAAAATGTTGCTATCAAAATTTACAAACATTCATTTTGAAGAGTTCATGATTCTCTACAATTTTTCTATTGACGGTATTATCAACAGAACATTACTTTTTACACTATAAACAAAAAAAACGAAAATATCCCATATTTTTGGTGTTTTTAAAGTTCAGATAATTTTACGAGTTTGCTGTTAAAATTATGACAGTTATGACTTATAAACGATTACTTACTTATGCGGTTTGCTATTGAATTTTATGGCACCTGGAAATCGCTACTGACTGGAGTCTATTGTAATTTGGTATAGTTTCTTTTATCTTTTCTGATTTCCTTTTAACTATTTTGTTCAGGGCCTTGCAATATTTTATATGCCGTATTTTGTCTCATTTCTAGCAGCTCTACTGAGTTATGACAGCTTCGTGTCTTTGTGTTTTCGTGTTCTTAAACAGATTTTTTTTTGCTGTAGATCTTATAGCCCTGTAATTTTATCTGTGAGTGTTTCTACCTCCAAATGTTCAGAATTGATACTTGTGAGTTTCTGATGTAAATAATTTTGATGTTCTGCGTCATTAAATTTAAAAACATTACCAGTAGCATAGCATTAATTCTTAAATAACCAGTAGGTAAACAGGCACAATTATACGAACAGAAAATTTCAAAATTTGAAGAGAAGGTTTTTAGTTAATAATTTAATCGGTATTTATTGCTAACTCTACACAATAATACAAAGTAAACTGTCTTTAAAAGCTGTTTAATAGGCAAGTCAGAAGTTAAACTAAAAAACTGAAAGCTATTTAAATCAATGTTTTCATTTTAGCCCTAGTAAATCAATATGCACTTCAGTCTTCGTCAATGTCGTAACGTAATGACATAAAATTCTTGTGATTTTTCCCCTTTTTAAATCTTATTTGTGGTTACTCACTCACTCTATTTTTAACCGACTTCAAAAAGAAGGAGGTTCTCAAGGAATTTCGACCATTTACTGGATCCTGTTTCTGGGGATCGCGAAGTGGTCCCATGTTTTTTTCATTAACATAGCTTGTACCGTTTCTTAGAAAATCGGGAAACAGGTTTTTACTGACTTTCTTATACATTAAACTTTGGTGGAATCGCTGACATTAAAAATATAGAAAAAATTTTTGTTCAGCACATGGGGTATATTGAATTAGAAAGGAACTGGATTAGTTCTGGGGGATCCCGAAGTGGTCCCATCTTAGAAAATTTGGAAAAACTTTTTTACTGACTTTCTTATACAGTAAACTCTGGTGGAGTCGCCGGGGTATTAAAAATATAGAAAGATTTTCTGTTCGGAACATGGGGTATAACAGGGGCGGATCCAGTCAAGTGCCTCCGGAGGGGCGATTTCATGCTTTAGGGGGAAGGGGGCGATCCTGTACAAAATTTACCAAAATATATTTTTAACTGATATTTCTTGATTTTTTTACATTTAAAATAGTCGTTATGGTTTAAATCCATAAAAGTGACCATCTACTAGGCTCCTGGGGATCAGATTACCTCGTTTTGATATTAAATTTACTAACTTTGAGGCTGTCGGTGGGGGCTTATTGGATTATTTCCGGGGGATCCCGAAGTGGTACCATATTGTTTTTCAATAACATTGCTCGTACCGTTTTTTAGAAAATCGAGAAAAACTTTTTTAACATTTTTATGCAGTAAGTTTTGACGGAGTTGATGATATTAACTGTTTGGAACTTGGGGTAAATTGTAAATAAGAATTAATCAAAATAAATATCAGTTAATATGTATATACAGTGTATATTCATAAAATAAACAATATTTTTGTATTACTAATTTTAAGAGAAAAAGTTATTCTTCACATGGTCTAAAACGTAAACAGTAAATTTTTTTTTAGACAAGGTTTCTAGAATTTTTATTACCAATTAAAGTATCTTCATTTCTGTTAAGATGTAAAATTGTTATCAAATAAAAGTAATTATAATTAAAAACTGCGTCTACCTATGCGATTGCACTAAAAATTGTATAATTAAGTATTTCTGTAACTTTTTCGAACTATATACTAGGTTTCAAAAAATATATCATATTTGTTTAAAAGTGAGCTTTATTTTTTTATAATATCTCACATTGTAATCAAGCAAAGTTTATTAGAATTGAAAACTGTGCTGTATTATTAAAATTTGTAATAAATTGAAAGTTCATTGGAAATAAATCCAAATAAATGTCAATTAATCAAATTGAAGTGGAGGCTCTCAGTTGGTTTCTATATACAGTGTGCCCTCATAAGTAAAAATTAAACGCAAAACGTTCTTATGAATATTATCTAGAAAAAAAATTATTCAACATAAAAATATTTGCATGATCGGAAACATATACTGTAATCGTTAAATGTCTCTTTTTCAACTGTAAGTATACGAAGTTTGTCAATAAATATGAATTTTGCTTAAAAGTAAAATGCCTTTAAGTTTTTCATAATATATAAAAATCTTATCAAACAAGAGCAACAAGAATTATAAAATGCATCTAATTATGCCAGATCAGTAAAAATTGTATAATAGCTCTTCATGTCACTTTCCAAATTGTGTACTAGGCTTGATAAAGAATATAAATTTTGTTTAAGTTAAGCACCTTTATTTTTAATAACAACTTATATTGTTATCCGAGAAAGTTACTCCTAATTAAAAGCTGGGTTCTATTATGTTATATCAATTAAAACTGCTCAACGATTTATTATAAGATTCCGCGGAGAGGAGACTATTAATTGAATGTCAGTATAATTAACAGACGTAAAGAATGATGATACTCAGATCGTCTACAATATAGTGGATCCACCTAAGTTAGAATCATATAATAATTAATACATATACATATCTACAAAACAAATTATTCTATTCAACAGTAAACGAGGTTTGTCAAGCTAATAAATGAAAGTAAAATACCTTGTGTTAGGCAATAAGAAGTTTATTAGAATTGAAAACTGCATCACTCATTGTCAAATAAATACATTTTTTAAAAAACAAAAACCGACTTCAAAAGAAAATTAACTAAAAAATGTGAAACAATTTTTGGTTACAATTAAAAACAATTTCAACAGCGAAGTTGCGAAATACAACTCATCAATGTACTTCCTAAAATATTTTCACTTTCTGTCGGTTTTTGTTTTTTTAATGTATTTATATTTGGTGCATTTAGATGAATGTGGTGAAGAACTTGGTCCCAGCTGTTAAGAAAGGGTGAATTGTTCATTCGTAATGTTTTCGATTTCAATTTTATTTTCAATTTTAAATGAAGCTGTTCGGCGTTATGTAACTTCAGTGATATCTACAAGAATCATTAAACGCTTTAATAATATCCACGATATAACTCATAGTAATACTTTACCTGCGACATAGGGATTATTAGGTATCAACCTAGAGATTGTTAAATTTTTCCCAGAAACAATGTATCAAGCCAACACTGTGGAAGTAGGTTTCTTGAGAAACTATCCATTAAATCCACAGAAACAAATATTGTGCAGTGAAAATTATGAACTATGGTTATATCAATACTGTTGTGAAAGAGCAATACGAAATAAATGGACAAAGCGGCTAAATCCTGACAATAGAACTTTAACGACGTCTTCGAATCAGGTGAGTTCACTAGTGATACCGTTGAGGGAAGGCAACGTAAACTAACTAACTTTTTAAATGAAGAGGTTATGTACTATTAAGATACTACAAAAATAAATTGATGCCCCAAGAAAAAAAAGTAAGCCAGTAATGGAACTGCTACGGCAATTATCAAAAATTCGGCAATAACTTTAAGCAATGAGTAATGTATGAGAGAAGTTTGCGCAATGTAACTGACTGATCATAATCAAACAGATCAAGAAATAAGATGCCTAACTACATGGAGCGGTTGTAATTTATGACAGAAGTGTGGAGCCACGTCTCGAATAAAATATCGATGATTCAGACATTTGGATTATCTTTGTAGATCGAACATAGAATCTGGTGAATCACCACAAACGAAGTATTCCTTGTAATTTTTCCTTGATTTAAGCTATTTAAGCAAGTTGTTGAAATAGGTCACAAGAAATAAAGTAGTTCCCCTTTTTTCATGTCTTACCAATTCAAAGTCATTCTTTCCTTTCTGCCACTATGTGTGTTGATTTTAACATTTTTGAAATCGGATTCATCAACATTACTGAAACAAATAATATATCAAAATATTTTTGAACGTTACTGCAATTAAAATATGTCGCTCTACTAGGGCTAGTTGCTTTTGGACTACGAATAAATAAGACATATTTTATTTTATTTTCATCCGTACCTACTAGTCTGTTACTGTGCCTCAGTTTCAAACATAATGGTACAAATTAAAGCCCGGCAGTGCATATTCTTAAGTTCGAGATATCTTTGAAATTATTGATAACATAATCAGAAAAATTGCACAAACATACGCAAATTTTAAATACGTTAGTTTTCCATGTTTAGGGCTAACTACAGACGCTACTGAAATCTTGACAAGCATGTCTGATCAATCTTTTTCGACAAGCAAACTGTAGCATCTGTAGATAAACTTTGCGCAATCATTTTGACTGTGCAAGCCGCTTGAAGCTGGATTGAATTTGAATCATGCAAGCATGTGCAGATGTGACTTGTACTAACAAGCATCAGTTATGGATTTGCTCTGTGTTGTGAAGAGTTCCAGCGTTTATCGCCATGTCTTGCGATGTGAATATGAACCGAGAACTGCTGGAGGACTTTATTCGTAACTATCAAAATTAGCCATGTCTTTGGCAAATTAAATCATCAGAGTATCAAAATAGAACCAAAAAAGATGCACCATCTTATTAAATAAATATTGATTATTCATAACAATAAAGACAATCATGCAGTTATTAATATATTTATTCAGAACCAATCATAGAAGAGACAAAAAAGTTTAAGGATTTCGTACTACTACTTTTTCTTCTTTTTATTGGCTTCTCTTTACATCATACATCATGGTTCTTCATTCGCGTTTTTATCTCCTGTGCAAGGCAGAAACAGCAAAGGAGGGCTAGACATTTTCGACACAAACTCTACAAGCATACATGTGAGCGATGGTGTCAAAGGGAAATTGTGCTTGTTTGTATAAAATGATGAATGTATCTCTGTAGCCACTTTTAGCCTCACTGTTTGTTTGTAAGATTATATTATAGCTATCATTAGTCGCTATTTCAGTTTCAACCAATAATGCAGACAATCTGTCTTGACTCATTGTATCTACATTTCAAATAGGCGTTAAAATACATTTTAGTGGTTAATAGGTCTAGTAAATTGGATTTTAAAAGCTGGAGTTCTTGTTTTTCATACTGGCATTCCAGAAATAGATACAGTATTAATATTTCTAAATCATTACAATTCTTGAGGGATTCCTCTTTTGTTAAAGAATTTAAATAGATTTTAAAACCAATAGGTACATTCAAAATATTCATTGATCGAGTAGGGAACTTAACACTATTTCAATACTATCGGTACACGGCATAATACGAAAAAGGTTTTGTTGACACATTTTTTCTTCTTAGTTAATTATACGCTGTGTTTAAAATAGCAAAACCTTAGTTTTGTTATTTTTTGTGACTCCTCAGTACAGAATAAAAATTTACAGTATCAAAGGTAAGTATTGTATTTGCATTTTTAGAACCAACTTAATGAGATGTTGATCGATAGGATTGGTTAATTAATAAGCGAAAATTGTGAAAAAATTCACATTTTTACAAACATTCGTAGCTATTGTCTAAAAAATTAGAACAATGGAACTTGGAAAACAGTTCCATTTGCCTATCAAAAAGAACTATTCAAAATTTCAACTTCATGTCTTTAAAGGTTTTCTCATAAATATATTTTTTCCGAGAGCTCTTTATTTCTGGTGATGTTTACAATCCTCCCATTCTGCATCAAATTACTTTTTTATAATTTTGCTATCACACTTCAACACTGAGAACATCACTTTTATGCGGACGATACCCAATTGTATTTTTCTTTCTGTGGCCATGAAATTAATGAATGGCAGGATAAAATTAATATAGATTTGGATCGATTCTAAGTTACAGCCTCTAAGCATTTACTTATGCTTAATCCAAACAAGTCTTCAGTCATGGTATTTGGAAATGATATTCAAGTATCATATGTTAAGGAAAATATGTGTATTAAATTAAATAAATACAATACTGACATACATATACCAATGAGTGGAAAAGTTTAGGGTTAACATTTGATTCTAAATTAAGATTTAAATATCATGTCACAACCAAAGTAAGAGCAGCTGATATTAACCTCAAAATGATATATGGTCAGCGGCATTCCCTTTGTCAAACTTCACGTAAGATGCTTTGTGAAGCTCTACTTTTATCCCAATTCAATCACTATTGCAATGTTTATGGACCTTGTCTTGACAATTTTGATCGCAACCGAATTCAAAAAGTTCAAAATTCGTGTTTACAGTTTGTTTATGGTGGTCAAAGGGGATGTCACTTTTTGGTAGCATCAGGGTGGCTTAATATGAACAACCGCTTTAAGCTGCACAGAGGAAGTTACAATAAGTACAGGAGAATTACATTTCGAACTGATGTACACCCCATAAATCTACTTAGACAGCACCTCATTCGAACACCCCAACATAGGAAAGAAATATTTAAACGGTCATTCTCCTATAACTTACTGAGCTTACTCAATTCATTAAACGAGTTAATTGACTGAAATTGGTCACCTCTAACATTGAAAAAGAAATATAAGACCCACCTTTTAAATTTGCAATAACCATCTAGTATTATTTTATATTTCTATTCTATTGTTAGAGAGCAGCTATGCTTTTTAAGTAACCTTTATGCCTCTTCCATTCCTCTGTTCTTATTCCTTTCTTTAAATATTTATAATGAAATATTGTAAAAATTGAATTATTTATCTTTATTTTATTATTCGTTTTATTATTAGTATCAAATTTATTTTTATATTGAGGCCATATCAGTATCTGGCTTGTACACCAGATGGTTGCAAACTAGTGCCTTTTGTAGCCATATAGTTCTAGTTAATTCTATACTTTATATTCCATGTGTATATGTATTTGGCATTTAAACAATAAACAATTATTATAATGAATGGAACATAGTAATTTTCCAATCTTTCGGCACAACTCGTCATATATTAAAATTCTTTCGTGTTTGTTCTAATAAATGCAAAATTAATTTGAAATTCTACAATTTTGGTATTCGACAAGCCATAAAATTAGTGGAAGGGGAACATGATTTCCCCTCACGGTAGAATACGAATAGCATGTCATGGAATTTATATGAATTTTAAATGCTTTTCCCAAAAAAATTTCATTTTAGGAGGGTAAATCAAATATAAACTTTAATTTTGCTATTCTGCTTAGAATGCAGTTTCGAGGTAGATGATGTTGTGTGGAGTAGATGTTTGGTTTATGAGGAGTGGGGAAACAAGCCGGGTTCGCGCGTATGCTTGGCTTTGTCGTCAGTACCTATTGTATGATCTGTGTCCAGTACAGAGTACAGTCATGACCGAACAAGAGATATATTCATCTGTTGTGAAACAGATTTACGTAACGTTTTTAACCAGTGAAGGCGTTAAACCCTTACAAATTTTAACTCGTCTGAAGGCACAATGTGGGGAGGGTCCACTGTCTCAGAATCGTGTATATATGTAGCTAAGAACCAATAGCTTTCCAGAGCTGCTTGAACGTGACCGCCGATTTACCGTGGAAGATATTTCCTCAGAATTGGGTGTCAGCTAAGGAAGTGTTCAATCAATTAACATTGATCAATTTGGTTCCAGAAAAAATAGTGCACGATGGGTTCCGAGGTTGCTGACTAAGGGAATTTTACTGATCGTTTTTTACAATAACCAACCTACAGTTAATGCGGTTTACTACTACCAGATGTTACGATTGACAAAAGCCGCGTATTCGAAACAAGAAACAAGTGATCCACTGCAAGAAATGGGATGAGAAACGTACGAGAACCCTCCTTATTTTTTGTTCTTGCCTCTGAAGTAATCACCGGGAGATTTGGAAGAAATGAAGAAGTCGAGAAGCACATGCGCAGTTGGCTTCAACATTCTATGAACAGAGAATACTGAAACTCCCAAATCCGCGTCAAAAGTGTATAGATCACGCAAGATGGTATATCGAAAAATTGTTAAAACAATGAATTGTGTATAATATGATTTACCGTAGTAATTGTTTTGTTGAATTTAATTCTTAGAGTTTTGAAAGTATTTGAAAGTCGATCGTTCTGTATTATACTATCAAATTTATAGTATATTTCTCGCCCTTTAATTTTGTTCTTCTTCTTCTTCTTTAGGGCTATCACTAGATCTAACACAAAATATCACTTCCTAAGCGTCTATTCACTTTCAAAGCGTCTTTTGGGGTTGATATATATAATACCAAACCAAGGATTATTTAAATTTACTAGCTGTCGCCCAGTGGTCTAAATCCGACCAATTGTGTCAATATCTCTGGCAGGTTAAGTAACCTGAAAATTTTATCGTGACATTCTATCCTAGAACTTTAGGGAGAACAGCAATTACACGGAAAGGTTCCAGATTCGGAACCTCTGTGTGATAGTTTCCTCGAAAATCCTAGATGTCGGTCTTAAATCTCGCTTCTATAAATAAGTAACGAAATTCAAGTTTTTTTTTTCAGATATAATTCATAGGACTTTGTGTTCAAATTCGTAATTCTTAATTTAATATGACAACAATTCAACAGCTAATGGGCTACCCTACATATTTATTTTTTCTAACCTACCTCTATAGCTATAATTGCACTCAATTCTCTAACATTTATTAAAATCCTCATTATAATAATTCCTTCTCATTATATATTTCCACCACCCTGTATATGTAACTGCTCATGGACCACGCATAATATTTTTTTAACATTTTTGAACCACCCAGTAAACCATTCTGTATATGCCACTGCCTAGGAGCCACCGTATTTACTATTTTTGTTTATGCAATTTTTAACTATCTTCTGTAACTATAATTCTACTCCGACCTATATTTCAATCATCATATATATGGAACTCTTCGTGGGCTACTCTATAAATCATTTCCTTTTCTAACATTTTTTATCACCATCCTGTATATCTATAATTCCTCTCACCCTATATTTCATCTTCCCTATATATACAACTGCTTATGGGTTACGAAATGTTGCATTTCCATTTCCGCCACCCTGTATATACATCTCTGTATAATATTTTGGGCTTCCCTAAATAATTATTTTATTAGTTATAATTGCACTCTACTCTATATTTTAAATACCCTACATATGCAACTGCTTAAGTGCCACCCACGAAAAAAATGATTTCTAACATATTTAGGATCGAACTGTTTAATTATAATATACAACGATTACTTTACCACTAAACAATAACAATGCTTGCATGCTACTTCCAGAAGTACATGCTCTAACTATATAACAGCATTGGTCTCTCTATATTTAATTACTCAAGGTTTTGAGACTGGCTGCGGCGGCACATTCAGTAGTTTGGCGTTGACATTATGGACGTAATATTATATTTTATTTAATGAATGAACCAATATTATTATAAATTAATATTAGCATTCTGCAGTGAAGGTCGTCAGTGGCCGTATTCTGTAACTCGTTATCTTCGTAACGTTTCGATATGAGTATCGACTGTCGTTATGTACGACAGGGTTGCCAGAAGATTTTCGTCCAAGTCCCATGTATGCCCTAAAGTACCAAATAAGCACACTTCTTTCTTATTATGAACATATATTATCATTTATTTTGAATTTGGCAATGACTGATTATCAAATGTCAGACGACATTTAAAATATTTAAATAATAAGATGTGATAACTTGAAAAATTTCGGATGTACCTACCATGTAGCGCAACATTTAAAATATGTAGACAAAAAGTTGAAAATACCCCGTACCTACATTTTTTAATTCAACGCTAGTGAGATGGTAACAAATACTACTCAACTGCACCTCCGAATAATGATTATCCTTTAATTTTTCTAAATAATCTGAGTAAATCAAATTTGAATTTAATTCAAATTATATATAAATATAATTAAAAAAGATTTCAATTTAATTGCGAAGACTGGCAGTAAAAAGTGGCTAAACTGCTATTTGTAGACAAAATCGCCCAATTCGCGATAAATAGTTCAGTTTGGCAAGTATGTAGTGCAACTTTAAAACATATCGAATATTTTATCGATATTCAAACGACGTTGTTGTTATCATTTCGAATGATAACGACGTTGTCGTTATGATTTCGAATGAAACGGAATGGAAATTCCGTGGTGTAAAATTCTTAGAATGAAAAGTTATTAATTTTTTTAATAATTAATAACTTAATTAATTAATAATTAAGTTTTGTGATTCCGTGTCTACTATTGTCTTGACTCAAGACTCTTGAGATCTGACACCAAATTTAAATTTGAATTATTTGTAAAACAGATTTAAGTTTGCCAACACATTAAAATTAATGGTGGATAACAGAGAGAGAAATCAAATTTTAAAAGTCTCTTGCAGTTCACAGTTCTCTAATCGAGACACTCTCAAAAATAGTCTCATGGATATTAGACTAGGTAAATTTATATATTAGATCATATCTATTCTTTGTTGAATAAAAAATAAAAAACTCTTGAAAAATTGTGTTCATATTTATTTAATAAACAATTTACTAATGGTTTCCCATTATTAAACTAGTACAATTTGCCATAAATATGTAACTGTTGAGAGGACAAAGCAATGTGAAATTAATATAAAACAAAAAATGGTACCTGATGCTATAAAAGTACTGACCAATCTAGTCTTCATTAGAAAAAACTCACACTTGTACCATAAAAATGAAGTTCTCCACAATCATTATATGCAAATCTACACAGCCTAGTTATAGGACTGTGTATACTGTAATTAGTTTAATGGAACTGAACAAAACAGAATTCATGAACACGTTATTCAGCATAAAGTAAACATTCACAGTATTAAAATTTATTAACCATATCATTCACAAATATATTCAATAATATTAGAATTAATGCACTCCCTGAGAGACGTTCGACGTGAAAGAAATGTTATTGAAGTCAGTATACACAACATCAACTTGTCACCTGTCCAAAGTCCACAATAGGCGAGTATCAAACTTGAGATAGTAGAACGTCTAGCAGCTTTAACATTATTAAACTGAGTTGGTATCCTAATTGCACAATATACTATAAATATTTAGAATGATACATATTTCTCAAAATGGGCGAAAGTTTTCAGTAATGCACTTTTCTTCATTGACACATGTGAGTCCGTTTCTGCGTCTGCATAATTCGGAAACCTCTCAACCATTATTTCTATCCAGTGCCAACGCTTGCAGTTCCCGTTGTTCAGCATCATCTTTGCCTTTGCCGTCGAAAGGAACAATAATCATTTTAATTAATCACGGTTAAGTGTTAACCTCACTTTATTTGACACCATACGCACTATCGACTATCGACTGGATAGGTAAAAATGACATACCGTTTCGTTTCGTTTCGACTCATAACGACTTACAGAATACGGCTGCAGTAGCTACTAAACAACACAAAAATGAAGAAAATCGGTTGAGAGACAGAGGAGAAAATGGTTTTGTCTTTGCCTATTTATATATAGATAAGGATTCCGAAACCTAAGCCCTTACCTATCACACACAAAAAGGTCACCTCGCTATTTGTGCCGGAAGTCGGCCTTTAATTTTCATTTTTGTACTATTACTCTATTTTGTTTTCATATGAATAATGAATGTAGGACTGGGCCATTCAACCTGAAAATATTCACATTTCATTCAATGAAGACATACCCTAATTGAACATTTTCTATTATCAAAATTTTCTCCCTTTTCTGCCCCAAAAATAGCGTTCAACCCCTTGAAATCTTCATGACTTCATGGATCTTTAATTCTATAGCCAATATTATCACATGACTAAAGTTTAATGAGTAGGTACATGAAACTTATAATGTACTAAATTAGGATCTTTAGAAAACAACATCGTTAAAGGTTAAACGAATTCAAATGTTTATTTGCCTATATATAATTTATATACTAGAAAAATAAATTGAATAATTGCATACAAATATAGTAACAGTAAAAGAATAAAAACGAAAAAAAAGGTATCTGTTCATGACATTCGAACTTGGGTCAGCATCGTAAACAAATTGTGCTAGCCACCGTTTCTCGTCTCTGGAATATCTGCAGAAAAACATTGTGAATTGAATATAAGTTGAAAGGCAACGCAAAAGTAAAATTAGGGGAAGTGACCCCCCGACAAGTAAATTTTATTTCATCCCGAATACCAAAATGCAGGTTTTCAAACTGAATATACATAAAATAAAATAAAACCAAAAGAAAATTAATTTATGAGGGATTGTACTGAAAGATTTGATAATTAATATTTTCCTGTTAGATGAAAAATGTTAGAGATAAAAAATTAATTGAGCGTAAAATGGGTAAACTTGACGTAAAATTAAAGACGTGGAAAAAACAGATTTTTGAGTAAACCTCAGCTGTAAAGTTGGGATTTTTTCTATTCTATTTACCTCCTAAAAGTGAAACTTATTGCTGAGTTTCAAAATTTCAACGTTTTATAAACAATAAATGCGAACGATTAAAAAAATGCGTATTTTTTATTTTTATTCAAATAAGTCAATAACTAATTATCCAATAGGCTAGATGAACATAAAATTTAGTAGCTATTGAAAATAGGTATAAAATAAACATACTTTTGGCACTAGAACTTTTAATTCAGTTGCTGAAAAGTTACAAGAACTGCTAAAATTGCTATTTTTGCAACTTTAAACACCCCGTATAATTAATTAAGGAATAACAATTTGTTAGTAGTGTTATCCTATATACATTCTTCAAGAAAAGCTAATCTAACACATGTGGAATTTTTTTCCAATTGAAAATACTAACTTCCCTATAGTATGAGGGCTTTCAATCGACTTCCGTTATGGACGATTATATCATCGATCAATGTATTAAATATGTTACTTCTGTACTGTATTTGAACAGATTGTATAGGTTCAATTTGTTTTTATATATGATATTTATTTTAGTTTTTCATTGCTATTCGTTTTTCTCTCAAGACTCAATTCCATAACTAATTTTATCTACAGAAAATAGAGCTTAAGCACACTTGCTTCAAATCCTGTATTACGGAATCTTGAAACCAGCAATAAAATGAACGTAATTTTTGAAATAATTAGAATGAATTTGCATAATTTACTAACATTGTACACGGTAAAATTTTGTATTACAACAATAAACAAAAATTTCGTTTTGTAACTTTCACAGTGTTACCAGAAGAGTGTGGAAAAATACAGAAATATACCAATAGCTGGAGTAGTTTGTAGAAAATTTGGATACAAGGGATATCCATGAGTTTACGAGACCTGAATGAACAACAGGGGCGAAGGGAAATTAGGCATCGGGCAACGTCACAACGTCATATATTCTCCTATGTTCAAACGTTTTGAAATGTTTCATAATGGCTTGTAGATGTTTGGTTACGAATTTTGTAAGCAACGGTTCTCATGATGACAACATACAGCACGACTTCCAATTTACAGTTCAGGTTGCTCAATTCTTGATATTCTTAGATGTACATACACATTATTTTTTGAGAAGCCCTAAAGAAATAACCAGAAATTTTTACCGGTTTTAATTTTCTAGCAGTTTCGGATTTCAATGTAAAAACATTTTTTTAGGAGTGGACTTTTCTGTTTTTCACGATATTTTAGACATCTTAATTTCACTGCAATGCCTTTTATACAGCTTTCGGAGTAAATTCAATGAAGTGGGAAATAAACAACAGGTTTATTTTTTAAAATGTCCTTTAAATAACCAAATTTGTCAATCAAAAAAAACTGCACTGAAATATCTAGAGTGCTCAATAGAGTCATATCTTAGCAATAAACTTGAAAAATGCTTTAAACCAGATAAATGAAAACAGTAAAAAGTAAAAGCCATTCAAGTATATTGCTTATTAAAAATTATTTTCCTTGTAATGAATTTAACAACAATATTCTTCTACAAAATATGTTTATTGTTATAGGACAATGAGTTTTCTTGTCGCATATTTACGGAAATTTTTAGATTGTACACAAGGATTTCTTCTATAACCTACTTAGTAAATAATTTCAAATGATTAAAATGTCGGTATTAATTGCTTTTACAACTGATATAAAACAGCGAGTGATAAGTATATGTAAAATTTCAATAAAAATTGTCTATGTATCTGTATTGATAATACATAGTTAGCAGGTTGAAGCTATTTGATTGGAAATAACCTACTTTTAGAGAAATGTTTTGAAGGGTATAAGGCAAGAATTGCAAAAATGTGAGTTTCTAAAAATACCCAAAATTCCAACCGTGGGCAGTAAGAGAAGAGTATGAGCATGTAAAGCTTTGTAGTAAGAGTATGTAAAAAAATCATGGAGTTAGAGTGTAATAATATAGGTTCAGCGAATAAAAATATAACTACAAATATTGCTAACCAGATATGAAATTTAGGTTATTTCGAATAGCAAGACGAGCATGTTTGTTTACAAGTGAAACATGACATTGTGATAATGGTTATGATTAAATGTATTGTAAAAACCTTAAATGTCGTAGATCTAGTGGAAAAATATAAAGCATACTTACAATTGAGGGCTAAAGTTCAAAACGATGGTCCATATTTTTCAACATTCAATAGCATCTGGTAAATCTTGTATGGTATAGTCAAAACACATCTTCGTATCAAATTAATAGTAGCTAAAAATACAAAATCATATTAGAATATAAGAGTAGAATTCTGTTAATTAATGACGCAAAGGGCTAATGCAGATCCTAATTTTATTAAAAATAGTTGTTTTTCTGAGGAATTAGGTTTTTTAAATGTATTTGTAAATAAACATAATTGTAGATACTGGGACAATTCCAATCCAAAAGTTTTTCGGGAAAAGCACAACCAACAATTAATAAAATTATTGGTCCTTTATTCGTGGAAGAAAATTTAACTGGGGAATTGTATTCGGACTTACAAGGAAATGTCGTTAAATCCCCTTATAACCGAATCTTTAGAAAACCAAATAGATCCCGATGGAACTTTGTTAGTAGTAGAAGAAAAGCAATTTATTCAATAGGACGGAGCACCTTCAGATTATGCCTTTCCAGTACGAAATTGGCTTAATGAGACATTTCCAGATAAATTGATTGGAAGAAGGGGCGCTATAGAATGGCTAGCAAGATCACCCGACCGAAAGCTCCTTGACTATTTTAATGGGGACATCTAAAAACTATGGTGTATAATCTCTACCTCGCGATGTTCTTGAACTTAGACGTAGAATACTGGAGGAGTGTGAGCAGATTACAACAGAGATCTAATTTAAGTCCAAGGTAATTCTAACGCTAATCCAATATTAATAATGTCAATACAATGTAAATATTAATTATTTTAATTTGAAAGTTTAAAATTTTACTCTGTAAAAATAATATGATTTTAAAAAGTGATGTGTCAAAAGATTGTCAAAAAGAGACCAGTAAATAGAGGTATCACATGATACCCCTTTGTATTTAAACATTATAGAAGTGATATTCACCGCCGGTTAGGGGTTGAAACTGACCGATACCTGTAAAATGTGCCCCCTGTAAATATAAATTAAGGTGTTTTTAGACTTTTTTTAAAGATATTTTAAAAATTATTTTGGGTGGCTAGTTATAAAATGAAGCGAGGGGTAGTGAGAGGTATAAACTAAAACTGCTTTCACCGGGATTCATATTGAAGTTACTTTTTTTTTAAATGGAACACCCTGTATATTATTACATATTTGGATTCCTCTTTTTATTTACTAAGATTTTATTTACCATACATGTTATTTAAAATGCATCGTTTGAGGGTTATTTGACATTTTGTCATCTAGAAACAGGTGAATATTAGAGTTGTCTGGTATTCTAGAAAGTTTGTTGGGGAAAACTATTGACCACCATACTCCTAAGTGCCGGAATGACAAGGACGAACTCATTTTATTGTGCCAGATATCGTCAGTCCAATTTTTTAAAGTTTAACCAGGATAACTTGATTATTTTAATCTTCTACTGCACGGAAGAGGTTCAAATTTGGTATAAATGTATAGTCAGGAGTACATATCGTAAAAGAAAAAATTTTGATTTTAGGGGTACTTCCGGGGGGAAAAACTAAAAAAATCTCCGAAACTACTGAGCCTAAAATTTTGAAAAAAATAGGAAATATAGAACGTTGCCCGAACTTTACAGGAAAAATAAGGAAAAACCATTAATATTAATTTTGGGGGGCAAATTATAGAATTAAATAAAAATTTTAAAATTAAAAAAATTTCAAACGCATCATGTAATGTATCAAAATTAAAGGTCTCATTCTGAGGAACACAAATATATTTTTTTCATATTAAAAAAAATTATTTAAAAAGATATTAACGAAAATATACCAAAATTTACCCATCCCCCCTTATCTCCGAAACTATAAAAAGTAAAGTTTTGAAAAAAATTTGAGGTATAGGTTCTGGCCTGAAGTATACTGGAAAAATAAGGAGAAACCCCTAATATTTATTTTGGGGGGCAAATTACAGAATTAAATGGAAAATACAAAATTAAAATTATATCTAACCCATCATGTTATATATCAAATGAAAGGGCTCATTACGATGAAAAGAAATATATTTTTTTCATATTTTTAAAATAAATAAATTAAAAGATATTAACAAAAATATATAAAAAAATTACCCATCTCCCCCCTATCTCCGAAACCATAAGCTGGAAAATTTTGAAAAAAAAATTGAAGTTTAGCCCCTCACTTGAACTTTACTGGAAAAATAAGGAGAAACCCCTAATATTCATTTTGGTTGGAAATTATAGAATTAAATGGAAAATAAAAAATTATAATTGTTTCTAACGGGTCATGTAATATATCAAATCACAGGGTTCATTATGACGAATACAAATATGTCTTTTTAATTTTTTTAAAATGAATATTTAAAAATATATTTAAAAAATATTTTAAAAAAATTACCCATTCCCCCGTTATTCCCTAAACTAAGAGACCTAAACAGTAATTTTAGGGACAAATTATACAATTAAATATAAAAATAAAGACTCAAATTTCAAAAGTATCATGTAATATATCAGATAAAAGGCTCATTATGTGAATTACATCACATAATCATACTTTTAAACATTTGTTTAAAATATATTAACAAAAATATTAATCATCGACTTAATTCCCACTTTAGAAACTACAATGTTTAAATTTTGAAAAATATATTTTATTTGTATTTTTTAATAATTTGAATAACAGTTTTAATAATTTATAATTTAAAACTTGACCTATTTTGCCCTTTATCTTCCAATCTACAGAGCCTCAAAACCCAGACAGTAGATTATAAAAGACTTGCCTGAAAGTTTATTAGTAAAATAAAACTCTAATGTTAATTTTTGGGGGCCAAATTAGAAAATTAAATGTATTCTGATAAAAATCAAGCGAATCCTGAAGCAGATAAAATAAAAAGTCTATATGTGGAAAATCAAAGTGTATATGTTTTATACATTTAAAACGCTTCCTTTAAAAGATATAAGGGTAAATATAAGAAAATGCACTATTCCCTGCTTGTCTGAAACTGGAATATTAGAATCTTGAAGGTAGTACGGAACCCTAAGTATGCGAGTCCAACTCGCACTTTACCAAATTATTTTTACCTTATCTGATAACTCATTTAATTCCCTTTCCCCCGATATAAGTTTATGTGTATCTGTTTTTCTATATCTATTTCTAATATTCAATTCGAAATTACTATGGAGTTTTTTCTAACACTCAGAAGTAAGTTGGCCAATTAAAATAGCTAAACAAATGAATACCAATAACCTCGCTAGTAACAAAATGGTTCAGTAAATAAATAAGATCAATATTCAAATTAAATGTTCAAAATGGTGAACTTGTTGAACGCAAATATGAATTCGTCGGCGAAAAGAACTCTGAACTAAGATTTCTTAGGTGATAGTTGCGAAAACATTCCTTATTCTCATTTTCCTATTTTCGGCTGTTGTTGAGTATATTCTTTTTGTTTAACGAATCCCTAAAGAAAAAAATCAAGGGGCGTTATGTCCGGCGATCTCGCTCGCCAATGCATTGATCCATGCCTTCCCATCCAGTTTTGGTGGAATGCATTATTAAGCAATGTAAATACAGACAAGCAGAACATCTTCTAGGAGTTCATATAAATTGTTATCTAAGGAATTTAGGTACAGGTTGAAATTGAAAATACCGTCAAAGTAAAATGGACCTACAACACGGTTGCCGAATATTCCTACCCAAAAATTAACCGTCCATATCTCAATCTTTCAATTTTTGTTCTACCCAATTTCAAAAATTAATTCTGTTTTGGAAGTCCAACTCTTGACGCTTTTTATATAATTGGACATGATAAGGATTGAATTTATTCATTGATATTATTCTCCTAATAGATGTATTACTTATATTAAAATTCTTCTCAAGTTGCCAGGTACTCAAATGACGATTTTCTATTAAGGAAGTGAGAATACTGAATTCGTTATCTTCTGTTATCACTGATTTAGTTCTTTCTTGTTTTTGAGAGTAGCACTGAAACTCAAAAGATTTTTAAAATACTTTTCCCTTAGATACGCTCTCGATCAGGATATCTGGCTTTGCATGTTCCAAAAATGAAATACACCAGTTTATAGAGCAAAACTTAACTCTTTTTCCGACATAACCAACAGCAATTCAGTAACAGTTTATAGATAATTATTGTTAAAATTTTAGCAGCAAACTCGTAGAAGTAAACTATTTAAATAATAAAAACCCACAAAAATACGAAGTTCTTTTTTTGCTTATATAATGAAAGGTACTAATGGAATTGTAATACCGTCTAGAGGAAAGTTGAAGAGAATTAGAAATCCTTTTGATCGAGCGTTTAAGATCCTGATTGGATTATTTTTTACCGAGTATACTCCGAAAAACTGGTAAGTTAGCTATAAAAAAACATAACTTTCTGGTACAACTGATACTGGAATATTAGTCATCATTAAAACGATAGTTCTTGATGATAAGTTTATATGGGCTCAAGATCGATACTATTCAAAAAGTAACCGTATTAACGAGACTAGTCCGACCGGGGTATACTAAAGATATTTTGAAAGTTCTTAAATTCCACTTCCATTTGTTTATCGTGAATTTTTGATACAATGCCGAGAAATTGGTTTCAATTAATAGTGAATATTGCAGTAACTACGAATATGCTACAGCCATCCACATGGACGGATCTAGACTCTTTTGAGGTGGGCGTACGAGGTGAAAATGATGGTAAATTGTATTATAATAGGTACGTTTTTTCTCAGCAGTTTATTAAGTTTTTATTTACATAACTATTACATGCCCATATTGACCTATTTTTCCTTTGGTATATTAAGTTAATGTTTACCTGTATACAGTTTACTGATATTAATTAAATTACTATTTTCCACTAACTGGATCCGCCACTGTCAATACTTCGAATGAGAAGTAAGGGTCGGTCATTTAAGCTGTCAAAATATATTTTGCATATCGCTATCGAACTGGGTAATACGATACGTTCTGCAAAATATTTCTACAAATTATTTGAATTGGGAGATGTAGATCTTGTAGAACTAACCTACATTATCGATCTTCAGCGTTATTAATTTCAAGGTTATGAGCTATCAATAGGAGGCAGATTAAGGTGCAGCTGTTATTACCACCAGGTAATGAATTTTTTAAAATAATTATGTATCTGGTTTTCCAGCTTTTCTTTATGAAAAATGATGCGATCAAAATTTATAAAAACTCATTTTGAAGATTTTCTAATTCTCTACAGGTTTTCTATTTACAGTGTTATGAACAGATCATTACTTTTCATATTATAAGCAAAAAACGAAAAAACTCAATAATTTATATTTTGCTGTTAAAATTATGTCAGTCATGTCAAACTATTATTTACGTGATGGCTCATGCGGAATGCTGTTGAATTTTATGTCCCTTAAAAATCTCTATTGACTGGTGTAAGGACCATATCGATCATTTCATTTTGAGGAAAATTCGCCATCTTCCGTAAGTAACGTAATTTAGCAATGAAAACTAAAAATATCGTAGAGAGCAATTATTATTGTAAAAGTCAAATTAAGGTGATAGAACTTTACAGTTTGTTTTCCATGGCCAACTTAACTTCTGAGTGTTGGAAAAACCCCATAGTAATTGAATTGAATTCCAGAATATTCTGTTTGAGATTTTGGAATTTGTCCCGTCAGCTGTTCAAAATCTCTCTATGTTCTTACACAGGGTGGGCAAATAGTGTGTGAAGGGAAGATTGTGACTATACGAATATATATTTTAAAAATCCCGCTAGAGGAATCAGGACTAGTGAGAGATATAAACTAAAAATACTTGCACCGGAATTCCAAGACATAATTCATATTGAACTTACATTTTTTAAAATAGCACACCCTATATATTATTACATATTTGGATACCTGTAATAATAATTTACAAAAAGCTTTCAAAGAAATTTAGTTACTATAGACCCATAAATCTGCTGTCCCAAACTTATAAATTACTAACAAGAATGCTAAGATTTACGGCAAAAATATACTATCAACAACCCACAAGAGCCTGGGTTTCGCTTAAGCTTCAGCACCAAGAATTACCTATCTATATGTTATTATAATCAACAACTTAATAAATATATGTACGTATATAATTTCGATTTTCTGATGGCTTTTATCGACTACCAAAATGCACTATTGACAAATTGAAAATAAGTAGATCTAAACTCTGTGGCAAAATATAGAATAGATAACGTATACGGCTTCAGGAACAATAATATACAATCCTGAGTAGTACGCCAGGGGTTTGTAGCTGCTCTTGCGATATTCTCTTAATAGGTAAGTCATGTCCTTACTACTGAACTACAAATTGAACCGTTATTTTAAATTATTAGGATCAACAAAATATAACACTCAGTGATCAAAACATAGAGAGAGAAATAGAAAACTACATTTGCCTAGACCGCATTGGCCAAAAATTAAAAAATTAAGTGATAAAAAAACCAAAACATGGATCCGGGAAAAACAAGAATAAAGACCGCAATGGAAAAGATGGTTAAAATGGAAAAAGGCTGGAGATGTGTCTCGTAGAAGTGATGATGTATGTACAAAAAAATCCTGTAGTGGAGACTTAGACATAAACGCATAGGAAGACCCACGACAAGAAGTAAAGACGACATTTTGGCAGAAAGCAATCACAGCAAGCAACAGCTGGCTATTACTTGAAATGGAAAAGCCTGCATCTAGAAGTAAATTCATATAAACATGCTGAGTGCGTGAGTGTCTCAATTGCTGATCAGAATTAATTTATCTATTTTTTTGGCTTTACATGATTATAAGAAACCCGAAATTTCTGCAATAATTCATTTCAGCGTTGCTTTAGAAACAATAATTAAAAAAGATTATCTTAGGAATACACAAAATTAAATTTCTAGTCTAAACTTTGATTTAACCGATTATACATATATTAAATGTTTATAAACATTTGTTATTTTTATTTTCACATTTAATGATTCACACTTTCTTTACTTTTTCTGAGTAAAGTATATTTGACATGGGTGTGATTCGATAGTTCTCGAGGGGGGGGGCATGCATTTACAGAGTCTTTCCAAAGCAAGGTGAAATATTTGTGGGGCGATATTTAGGCTTATTTTATGAAAAAACTTGTTATGAACGTATGTCCTAACTATCTTAAACTATGAGATACTGACCAACAGAATTTAGTTTATTGAGATTTCATTCACAGCAACAAATATTCAAGGGGGATTTGAACTAAATCTAAATATTTCTAAGAAAATTATCTTCCTAATTCTTGCTCACTTCTGAGCAACGTTTTCGCGTAAAACTTAAGTAACCTTTATTTTTATGACTATCTCTGCATTAAAATCTGAAATTACATGAGCTACCCCATTTTAAACAAAGGTAGCTATGCTAACTGTTACCTACATAAAATGAGAATGTGACAAAATATTACGCTTTATTTTTGTTGGTCAGTAAGCGGGTTCCGAAATGTTAATAAGTGAATAATAGTTTACAAAAATGCCTCCCTACACAAATACTAGCATTCATTTTTTTCTACGACTTAGCTGATTGTAATATACTTAAAGTAAAATATATTTATGCCGAGCGTTATCCGCAACATTGTGTAATGTTCCAAAACATTCATGTATATTCATATTCATTTGCAAGAAACTGGCACTTTTGATAGACCAAAACCTATCACGGGAAGACCTATAACTGGTCGAGTAGTAGGTAAAGTATGAAGAAGTATTTCTTACTATTGTCGAAGAATCCCCTAGAAATAGTACGAGAAAGATTGCTCGCCAAGTAAATAATGGTTCTTCGACTGTGTTCAAAACACTGAAATAATACTTACTGGACCCTCAATATATTCAATGCTATTACCAAATGACTACCCCAGACGTTTGTGGTTTTGAAAGTGGTATTCTGATGGGTTTGATGCTAATCCCAATTTTATTGCTAATGTTTTAGTTACTGATAAAGGAAATTTTTTCAGATAATAAAATTTTCACAACAATCATAGGTTATTCGGTGAAAATCCCCATTTCATAATTGCAAGTCGTCACCAATATAATCATAAAGTTAACTGGCGAATTATACTATCAGTTTTTAGAGACAAAACTAACCGATTTGTTAGAAGACTTATCCGTTAGATTTAGACATATATGAGTGCGCGTCCGCCCATTTTGTTTTAACGTAGGCCAGTTGTTAAATGGAATATATCCTAAAAGATGGATAGGAAGAGGTAGTCGTTCTTCTGCAAACAAAAAACCGCAAAAATACGAATGTCTTCTGTTTTTTGCTTACACAATAAAAAGTAATGAAGGAATTGTAATGCCGTCTACAGAAAAGTTGTAGAGAATCAGAAATCCTTCTTAATGAGCGTGTATGCATCATGATTGGATCATTTTTCATCGAGTAAACTCAAAAAAAAACTGGTCAAAAGTGGATTATTTTCAAAAATCTATAACTTTCTGGTAACTAATACTGGAATATTAATCATCGTCAAAACGATAATATATGATGTTAAGTTTCTGTGGGCTCACGATGGATACTATTGAATAAGTACTTTTTTCGAAAAATTTAGAGAGACATTTTGCACATCCCATCGTATTAACGAGAACAGTTCGATCAGGATATACTAAAAATATTTTAATAGTTCATAAATTCCACTTCAATTTATGGTAAATATTGTATTAAATGTACGTATATTTGAAAGCCAGCGGTGCACTGACAATAGCTGCCAGGGCACATGGACGGGTCTAGAATTTTTAGAGGGGGGCGGTTACCAGATGAAAATTGTTGTTTTTTTCTCAGCAGTTTATTAGGTTTTTATTTAACTATTATGTGCCAATATTGGTCTATTTTTTCATTGGTTATTAAATCAATGGTTATCTGTATACTGTTTACTGCTTAAATAAATTACTTTTTTCTACTGACAGTATCCGCCACTGTCAAGATATCTGAGGAGAAGTAAGGGCCGGTTGTTTAAGCCAAAAATTACAAGCGGTATTAATACATTTTACGGCACTATTACAAACATCTAAGATATACAAAGAGAAGTGCATTTTCTGAGCTTTCAAAATATATTTTGTATATCCCTATTGAACTTTCGTAGTTAATACGATACATTCTGCAAAATATTTTTTCAAATTATTTAAATTGCATTTGTGGAAAATCTACTTAACGCACAATATCGATCTTCAGCCTTATTAATCTCAACGTTATAAGCTATCGTAAAAAGGCAGATTAAGGTTCCACCCCTTATTAAAACCAAGCAATGAGTTTTTTAAAAACAGTCACTTTATATCAATTTTTCCGGCTTTTCTTTATGAAAAAGACTGCGATTAAAATCTATAAACAAAGATAAAGATTTTCTTATTCTCTACTTTTCACACTATAAGCAAAAAACAAAATTACCCCACATTTTTGTTTTTTTAAGGCTGAAATAATTTATTTCTACAAGTTTGCTCTTAAAATTATTTCAGTTATGGCTTATAAACTATTATTTACCTGATGGCGAGTTTTCTGTTGAATTTTATGTTACTCAAATATGTCTATTAACTGGTATAATATAACGAGCTGACATAGAAATTAAAGTCATATGATCATACATGACAGTATTCTTGACGATCATAAGAAACCTCAATCAATTATTGCTAACAGTACAATAGCTATTTAAATTAATTATCGAAAAATAATTTAGTTTTGAACTTATTATTAAGTCAACTCTCTGAATATAATACCTTTTTATGTAAAGCTTTCAAGGTTGAGACTTGAATGCCAGCATTGTTCCCTTAACAGAATAGTCATTACAAATGATGTAAAGGAAACTCAAAGTCATCGTTTCTGTTTCAGAATTTATGCAGATCTTTTGTACATGATTTAATGCCAATTACTTTAAATACTTTCAATACATATAATTTGAAAAAATATTTGTTTCGGTAGTTTAACATTAAATTATTATTTTTCTAAATGAAACATTCGTAATAATAATTAATTATTAGGTGTGTTGAAGTATCATAATACAGTGACATATAATTAGTTATCTTTTTTACGGATATGAATGTCCTTTTATGATATTGTATTCTACGAATGTTTAAACATAGACATATCCTGGAGAAAAAATTACTAAATACTTTAAGTATAAATCACTTATTTAACTTGACTGTATTTGTTAAGATGTGGGTAGAATACTTCTGTTGACTGTTAACATAAAAAAAGCGGACTGCAATTTTTGGGTGCATCAATTAACAGGTATAATGATTTTTCAACAAATTTTATAGACAATCTATTTAGAAATAAACAGTGTTGATAAGTAACGAATAAAATGCTAACATTCTGATATGAGACACGAATTCATGCTAATTTAATGCTAAGATCGATAACCTGGCTGTAATCTATATATAAATAGGCTAAGACAAAACGATTAGGTACCATTTTCTCCTCTGTTTCTCAACCAATTTTCTTCATTTTTGTTTTGTTTAGTAGCTACTGACGACCTTCAGTGCAGAATGCTAATCTTAATTTATAATATTGGTTCATTCATTAAATAAAATATAATAAAAATTCATTATTTACGTCAATAATGTCAATGCCAAACAAATGAATGTGCCGCGTGCCGCTGCCGCCAGACTCAAACCATTGAGTAATTATATATAGACAGACCAATGCTATTATATACTTAAAGCATGTACTTCTGGAGGTGGCATGCAAGCGTTGTTATTGTTTAGTGGGTAAAGTAATCGTTGAATATCATAATTATTCAGGGCGATTCCAGATATGTTAGAAATAATTTTTTTAATGGGTGGCACATAAGCAGTTGCATATTTAGGGTGTTTAAAATATAGAGTAGAGTGCAATTATAACTAATAAAATAATTATATAGGGAAGCCCATTAGCGGTTGAATTTACAGGGTTCTTGGAATAGAAGGTGCAGTAAAATTACAGTTATACAGGGTGGTGCAAAAAATGTTATACATAGATGCATATACAGGGTGGCGGAAATGGAAATGCAACATTTCGTAACCCATAAGCAGTTGTATATATAGTTAAGATGAAAACATTTAAAAAATTAAGATGCAATATAGGTTAAGAGGAATTATAGATATACAGGATGGTGATAAAAAATGTTAGAATAGGAATTGATTTATAGAGTAGCCGACGAAGAGTTCCATATATATAATGATTGAAATATAGGTCGGAGTAGAATTATAGTTACAGAAGATAATTAAAAATTTCATAAACAAAAAGTTTAAATATGGTGGGTCATAGGCAGTGGCATATACAGAATGGTTTACCCGGTGGTTCAAAAATGTTAAAAAATATTATGCGTGGTCTATAAGCAGTTGCATATACAGGGTGGTGGAAATATATAATGAGATGGAATTATTATAATGAGGATTTTAATAAATGTTAGAAAATTGAGTGCAATTATAGCTATACAGGGGTGTTAGAAAAAATAAATATGTAGGGTAGCCCATTAGCAGTTGAATTGTTGTCATATTAAATTAAGAATTACGAATTTGAACACAAATAAAGTTCTATGAATTATATCTGAAAAAAACTTGAATTTCGTTACTTATTTGTAGAAGCGAGATGTAAGACCGACATCTAGGATTTTCGAGGAAACTATTACACAGAGGTTCCGATCTGGATCCGTTCCGTGTAATTGCTGTTCTCCCTAAAATCCTAGGATAGAATATCACGATAAAATTTTCATGTTACTTAACCTGCCAGAGATATTGACACAATTGGTCGAATTTCGACCACTGGGCGACAGCTAGTTTTTTTTAATGAGTTTAATCTAAGTTTAAACATAAACCTCACGAATTCGAAAAGTTTAGCTTTTCTGAGTTCAAATAGTAATAATTGATCTAGGTTCAAATACTTCCAGCCACGAAGAGTTATTAGAACACTTTTGTTCAAGACAACTTTGCCCATTTACAATATAAAAAAGGATAAATCCAGTTGTGTACATCATATTATGAAACAAATTTCATATATAAATTCTAGTTTTTCCTAATACCAGTATTTTAATTTATACTAAAATTGTACGTGGTCATGGTGTTCTCCAAGAACATACAAATTTCTTAAAATGACATATAATTTAAGAAAAAAAAAGTTTTGATATTACAGCATAAAAATTGTGTAGGTACAAACTTCTGTGACAACCCAAACCAAAGGTTTCAACTATATCCTTTACTTATACTCTTAAGAATGAATCACCAAATTTAATGTCGAATTATCGAATTGAAAGTACAATAAATTTCTTTTAAAGTAGGTACATTGTAGTCTCACTGTAGTTCACAGAACTTGTAATAATAAATTACTTTATTATTTATAGGAAACAAATTCCGACAGCAGGATAGTAGCAGTCACCACAGAGCAAAACAATGGGGATAATTTATATTTTCAAAATAAACGACTTTAAATGTATCTAAATAAAAACATTTCAAACCCCCTGTGCAAAAACTATTTTCTGGCAAATCTCGACATTTAAATTTGATAATATATTTTGTGATATTTTTTTGACGTTTATGGAATTTTGCCATTTTTCCGATTTACCAAAAAATGTTGTCTTACTTTATACGTAAATATATGAAATCATCCCCGAATTCACTTTAATATATTGCAATTTACATTTTTTTAATGGAAATTTGTCTAATGAATCAAAATGGAAATTGTGCTTTGTAAAAATTTTCATACACAAACACCCTGTACAATTAATATCCTTTAATGACATGTTTTGGCATTTCATTTTAGAGATTTGTGTAGGAAGTTATTTGACATTTACTTTGACGTTTACTGTTTCTTACAGATATTTTTTCTGAGTAACGATATATTTTACCTTATAGAAAAATATATGGATTCAAGTCCGAATACAACTTTATAGAATACCTACAATTTAAAATATTCATTATAATTTCCCGAATTTTTAATATTTCAGAAATTATAATTTGTATTTCTCAAATCAAATAGTGTATAGTAATTAAGAAAGTATGGTTGTTTTCTGAATGATACTTGTGGCCTATTTTTCAAAGTCTTAGGGCTTCTTGGGAAATAACGACACAGTTTAAAGAAAATTGCTGTTTATTCCAAACGTTTCGGGGTCTAGATCAGACCAGTTGTCAATGGCTAAGAAACTACGGATTAAAAAGGCACAATTATAAGATGAAAATTAAAATATTTGACAATGTGTATTATTTGATTTTTTACGTCAATTGCTAATTACTAGTCTTAAAACTAAGAGCTAAAACTAGTTTTCTTACAAATTTCATTGTAATTTTTATTCAACTTTGTAGTGTATACTTTCACCATGAGATTTGTGCGGTGTAGTTTCTTAATTTTTCATTGTTCTTATATGTTGCTCGTACAGAGCTAAAAGAAGTTTTTCTTAATTATATTTTTTTACGTATACATCTTAGTCGTCATGGTTTATAACTTATATTTACTCATGCTAGTAAATTACCACAATATAGTAGCATTGTTAAATGCAAATATAATTTTTCATATTCTGTAGAACCCGGATAACTCCAATTTCAAGAGAAGTGCTACGAAATTCCAGTAAATGAGTTTTAGCTTAGCGAGTGGTTCGAGAACAAAGGTTTTTATTATTGCAACTGGGTCTTAGATATAAAGAAACATATTTTTTATATTTTTTTTCTTTCTTCATTTACTAGTCAACAAAAACACATATTTCTTAAATTTCTCAATTAAGTTACTATAATTTATTTTTAACAGGTAAGATGTGTGAAAAAAGGACTGAGATGTAAGTTATACCAAAAGTTATTCAACTACTCTTCTAAAAATAGTATCCAGAAAACAGCAATTAATAAATTAATACGCAGAAATGAAAGAAAAATATTACTGGCTCCTCGTTTATAATCCAGTAGTGTAGAAGCTTGATGGGACCGATACCTACCATCCATAATCGGGGATCAAAACACGGACACAGAAAATGCAGAGGATTGATGAAGGTGAAGTCACTGGTAGATTCGAACATATTCTGGGCATTTAAAAACTCTTTGGGCTTCTAACAGCTATCAATTTAAAATTTTGTCGCGAAATGAATTTCAACATCTAGTAGTTTCAAGAAAAAGTAACTCTTAATTGGAGGTGGTACTGTATGTAACGTCGTCTCCCTGTGATTCCCAGGATAAAAATCAAGAGAACTCGTAGGTTAATCAATTGAACAATCTCGTAAAGATAGTATTATAATTTCTTTGATGGGTTTTAGTTACCCTACGACTTCTTTCGTGTGATTCCATCTTAGGATTGACAGCGAAACGGCGTTACGCAAAATACAATCACCGATTTGGAGTCTCTGTAAACTCGTATATTTTTCCTGAAACTCCTAGAAATCGAAATTTATTTCGCGTTAAAATATTCAATTCAATTACAAATACTAAATACATAAATAAATATTTGACGTTTCGATTAGTTGAGGGGAGTACAACTGATGAAGGTTCTACACTAGAAAAAATGTATTGTTCAGTGGGTTGAAAACTTTCGAAAAGGTGGTAGCTGTCAACTGATTTGCTCTTCATAATATAAAAACATGAATGTTTGTGTATTGTAAATCGTAGTGTATCAGTCGCAAAATGTATGACGAATCATGACGAATGCGTAGGGATGCCGATGGGTATTATAATGTAAACTAAAAAAATAATTTGCATTAATAATTATAAGTTCTGGTCTTTACGTTAGAGTTTATTTCATATTTATATCATCTTGTACACCTACTAATCCTGGGTTTAACAAGCCTTGCTTGAGTTTACTCTGTCTTGGTTTTGTGCATTTAGTCCTGATCGTGTTTATTTAGAATAAATGTCGGTATTGTAATTGAAAGTATTTTATTGTTTTTTTTTTCAAGCCCAAGACTGAGACCTTTTTCAATTGTAAACAAATTAAATTTACAAATTGTTCTTCGCTTGAATTCATAGCTAAGGTCTTAGTTTATGGAGAAAGGAATCAAAAGGCACATAAAGCATGTAAAAATTTGCATAAAAAATGATCGTCACAATGACGTTCCGTATTTGAAAATATATTTTCTAGACGAAGAAGATACCAACGCTCTGTTCAAGTGATGAAGGTATTTTGATTAGTGTTCGAAATGACTCAAATACAAATACAAGTATTGCTACAAATGATTTTAGAATATCAGCGTCTTCTTTGTTAAGTGTTTATTAATTGTTTCAATGAAATTACGTTTTGTTAACTTTCTTGAAATCTGCTTGAATAATTAATAATTTATATTTAAAAAAGAACCGACTTAAGCAGACTTAAAAAACGTTTAGAAACCGGGTGCAATAACTATTTTCAGACTAATCTTCTTTTTTATCTGATTTAGGGTACAATTCAATTGAAAATTTTAGCTTATTCTTACCTTTCTATAAATGTAACTCTTAACTAACTCTAATTCACTCTATATTACACCCACACTGTATATGCTTCTGTGTATTGGTCACCCCTATATAATTTATTGGTTTATCATTTTCTGAATTACCCTGTACAACTATAATTCAACTCAGCACAATACTACAACGGTCCTGATATTTTTAAAACCACTATGTATAAGTATAAATCCTGTCCACACTATTGGCTCCATTGTTTAAATTATTCCTGTATACCAATGATTTTATTCCGCCCCATATATCTAGTATTCCATTTATGCGACTGTTCATGGTCTATTCTATATAACCACATTTACCTATTGAACCATATTTTATGAATATAATTTTCCTCTACCATTTATTTCGACCACCCGGTATATGCAACTCCTAAAATTTTTGAACCCATGTTTATAATTATACCCAGTCCTACGTTCTATTATTCAAATATACTAACTGCTTATGCTTATATAACAAATTTTTGATACGCCCTGAATAACAATAATTTTACCCCTTCCATACTTCAAACACCTTGTATAAGCAACAACTATGTTCCAAACTATGCAACTTTTTTAAACCACCTTGTTAACTGTAATTCTACTCTACCTTATATTTCAACCATCCTGTATATTCAACTGCTTCTGACAATTTTACAAGCCCTCTGTATAATTGTAATTATTCTCCGTCCTATAACTCTAATGTCCACTCTGTATAAGTATAGTTTTGCTTCACTCTTATTTCAACCACCTTGTATACGCAAGTACTTATGTGCCACCCAATATTTAGAACCACCGTGTATAACTAATTCAATTCCAACTTATATTTCAACCATTCTAGGTATACAACTGCTTATGTACCACCTAATTTCACATGCACGCACACATGCACACACACACACACACCTACAACCGTATATCATATAAAAGAATTCGCCGACTAAATAAATTTTCGTTTCAATAAACTAACGGAAGATTTTCTGCCATTTCATGCGACTATATGCCTCCTAACGTAACTTCGTCTCTAAAAGAAACTTACTTCAAACGAATCAAAATGAAAACTCTTACAAACACCCTGTACGATATACTTTCATGGCAAATCTTGAGATTTAAACTAAATATTTATGATGAAAATTTGACATTTACCATAATATTTTAACAGTTTTTTTGCATATATTTTTCTGATTTTCAGAAAAATGGTAAGTTTTACGTTATAGAAAAATATACGGAATCAAGCTGGAACGTATCTTTGTAGAATACAATTTAAAGTATTCAAATTTCTTGAACGGTTTTTGATAAAACAGTGAAGATTCATTGAAAATCGCTGAAATCTAGTCCCTTATTTACTTTTTTTTCTGATTTTCTAGAAAACCGCAAATCTCATGCTATAGACAATTATATGGAACCTTTCTGTAATGATTCTTCATATAATGCAGTTTAGATCATCAAAATTGCACAAACCGTTTTTGAATAATCGCCCCACATACATAAAAAAAGTTGCATACGAATTGATAAACTCCTCTTTTTTGGAAGTCGGTTAAAAATTAACTCACTACAATCTGAAAACCTTGAATAAATCCAAGATCCGTAACAACTTATTTGGAACCCATGTAATACATTTTAATGTTATAATAATTATCCTGATCACCCAAAATGTTTTTGGTGAACGGGTTAAGGTTATCGTACATATTGGCCGTTCATTTTATTTTTTGTCTACGAGTGTAACACAAAGTTAATTAGTTAATATTTCAAAACTTGGTGGCATGCCCGCACTTTTGATTAATTTTTTTCTTTAGAAATTTCAAAAACCGTGCGAAGCTTTAAAATTCCAACAGAAACTAGTGAAGGATGACAACTGAATACAAATATTAATCTGAATTAATCCGTATAACTTACATTTAAAAAAACGCCTCAATTTTTTCCAGTGCGGTTTTTCAGTTTAACAGAATTTGTAGGAAACCAACAACTTATTGGTCAGTCCGAAACATTTATAGTAAAACATCTGTTAGAATTTTTTTGTAAAGAGTTTTACGCTTGAGCAATTGTGGGTGTAATCGACTGTTTCATGAGTAATTTCACGAATTGATCTGTTAACGATGATGACCCTTTCTGTTTATTGTACAATGCTGATGAAATGGAAATACCGTTTAAAATTTGGTTTCCAAAAGAGTGTACCGCTATAACAGATTTTTCTCAACAAATCTAATAGCGTGGAATTGACTTCATCAACACAGTATTGACATTGGCGTTTCAATCTTTCTTTGAATTCCTTAATAATTTATCACATAAACACTGACTATATCTATATCCCGATTTATATGATTTTTTTACCTATGAGTGTGTTAATATTTTTGCTTTTTATAATGAAACCATATTATTCCATCTATATTTCAGAACTGAAACACATAAAATGAAAAAAAAAACAATCAAGTAAAATTAAACGTAAAATAATTTTACAATAATATACACTATTCTATTAACAATGACAGATATAGATACGGTTGCCAAAAATCTGAATCTATCCAGCATTTCACAGGAGGATGTCAAGTGTTTGCTTCAACTTAATACAAAGATAGACACGATGCTGTGGAAAAAATACTTCACAAGGAAGTAGCAGTTAAACTTGAACTGTTGCAGTTGGTAAGAGTGCCATACTATTTATACAAACCACAATCTGCTCTAGAAAATAACAACTACGAGCTGTACTGGGACCGCACGATACTGACCGATCGGACTGTTGCTCACAATAGACCAGATATAGTTTTAGTAGATAATGTCTCTAGAAAAAAAACCTTAATTGACATAGCAATCCCTAACAACAATAATACAAATATTAAGCAGGCTGAAAAAAATATCTAAATATAGGGAATAGGAATTTCAACTATAGACACGGTGGGACATCAATAACACACGAACTGTACTAATTGTTAGATCAACAACAGGAGTAGTCCCACAACTTCTGCAAAACAATTTAAAATACCTCGGTCTGGAAGAACATCTTTACCAACTAAAGCAAAAACTGTTCTGTTAGGAACAGCCATGATGTTCAGAAAATTCATGGGAAACTGTCACGATTCCAACCAGGGACCTGATAGCTTGGCAATGGCTCCCGCAGAGCTAAACCTTTTTGATATCTAGGATATCTGGTGAATTTTCGCCTAAAGGCATGGTATGCGTGCCTTGGAGGGAGTGTGCTGCCATATACTGTATTATCAAGTGCGGGGTAGGTTTTAAAAATTATAAAATAATTTTCCAACTTTCGAAAAAAATGATTCTATTCTATTGCAATGAAAGAAACTGTTGTATAAGTTTTCTCAATGGTAGTTAAGTTGTTATTTACACCCTTTAGCTATTTATTGTGGCAGACAGCGATCCTGATCTGATAAGCTTTGATTTTATTTGACTTGTTTTGACTTTGATTTTGATGATTTTTTCCCATGAGCACGAGAGAGAAATTATTGAACAATATTTAGATTTATACAATTCTTATTGCAACTGACACATTGGTCGCCACACAGTTTAATAGTTAATTTGTATTATTGATTTTGATATTATTATTTACAATAAGATCATAATTTTAGTTTAAATAACTGGAGTATGGTTTCCTTAACTGAATAATTAAATTCCTTTCTAAATTAACTATGAAATTAATTACCTAACCCTTCTTACTTAAATGGTTATTCAAGTAAATTGCACACTAACATCACACTATTTCTAATATGTACAAATTTTAAAATTCTATAAAGATTACAGAAACTGTCTAACTATCTTTTAAATTTTCCTGTAACTGTGGTGGCCCCCCTTCTTGGCACAATTTGGGTTCCCATGCCAAATTTTTAAACTTTTTCTTGTTTTTTATTTGCTTTTTTCTTTATAGTCTGAAAATTTCACTCGTTGAACACTTTACATTTTTGTTTTTAATTTTAAACTTAGTCTTAAAGGCTAAGTTTAAACAACAATTTTTACTTTTTATTCATGGAACAGCCACTGTAAGTCTTGGATTTTAAATAAATTCTGTATTCAATTCAGTTTTGTGAAATTGTGAATAATTTCCCATTACTAGATATGTATAGAGAACATACCTACTATATACTGTATTGATTAATTTACATTTCTCACTGGTACAATCTATGGTGTTCAACTGTTACACTGTTCTAAGGTGTCTCTCTTGTGTTCTATGCAGTGATATGACAAACCTCATATCTGAAGACACGAGATGTAACACAGACATCCAGGATTTTCGAGAGAATTAGCACACAGAGGTTCCAAATCTGGAGCCGTTCCGTGTAATTGCTGTTCTCCCTTAACTCCGAGGACAAAATGTCACGATAAAATTTTCAGTTTACTTCACCTGTCAGAGATATTGAATACTCTCTTCGAGGTGTCATTCCTTTGTACGCAAGACAATAGACATTATATATTATATATAACATATATTGTTTCTGGTCAGGAAACCTTCATCAGTTGGGCTTCCTACAATTGAATGTCCTCTCGATCACTTCTTTATGTATTTGATACATTTCGTTAAATTTGAAGAAGCGAGACGTAAGATCGAGATCTAGGATTTTCGAGAGAATTATATATAATTATATAACAAAAATGAGTGTTAAACTGTACTAGACAAATCTGTAAGTAATAATGAATAATGATACAATAAAATTATACAATTTATAACCTGGGATTGCTGACTCAGCTTTCGCAGCGTTTGAATTTCGCACGGATGTTCGTCTGCAGGTAACTGCTACAGCATCGACTTTTAAGGGAGGTTCTGCAAATCAATGTCATCGACAGGACTCAGGAGGCTGTGGAGCTTTACCCTGGACTTAATGGTTGATGGACCTGGTGGTGGTGCTGGAATTTCTTTCTGATGATGCTGATGGAAAGGAGGGCAACTACAATTGCGGTTGTTGCTATTGTGATGATCGTAAACCAGGAGTTATGTTTCTCCAAGAATGGTTGGTCTATGAGCTTTTCCAATTCCTTGGAGTATTGGCTAAGCTTATGGTTGGCGATATTCAAGTCAACAGTTGTAGGGGATGTTGACTAGGTGACTCTTAAGTGTGATGTTGTCAACGTTGTTGGTGGTCCTTCTGGCATGGACCCTGGTTTTACCGATGAAGGCATTGCAACTGGGTTGGATGGTCAATAGAGAATTTGTCGTTATGGATTGGGTAACGACATCTTCTCCCTTGCACTGATGTTGATGGGCAACTGTCCGAAAATCGAGATTAGCCAAAGGTTCAGGTCAATCTCTTGAATATTATATTCTTCGGCATATAATATTACAGGTTCACAAGTTGGTGGAAGTGCTGCCTGCTGGTTGTCGAAGAAGCTGTCCTTCACAAAAGGCTTCTTTGTCTATGGTGTGTGGAATAACTTTGGAACAGATCTTATGTTCTTTAGATAATGACAATACAATAGCGAATCGTCATTTCTCGCTCTATATTTTAATTTTGTTGGAAGAATATGGTGAAATCCTGTTCGATTATCCAAAACTGGGATAGGATACAGGCGGTACAGGGTATAAGTTTCGGGATTGACTAAGGAAATTTTTAGTACAAAAACAATTTTAGTATCGATCTGAAAAGCTTCCAATTCTATTAGATCGGCGTATCGAGCAACATTTGAACTATAATTTGGAAGTGGTAAGTTATTTTCATGAAGTGACTTTGATATTTTCTGAAGGGAATCGACCAAATCTACTGGGTTTATAATTGAACTATGTAAAATTTCAGCTTTCACACAAATCCAAGACATTGGCTTGAAGTTCATAAAACGCAAGATCGTCTGTAACGAACACAATTGACTTCCTAATTGCTTCAATATTTTCCGAAAATATTTTCTCTTCGGACTGAAATTTTTGTATTGTGGTGTTAAGGTTCTTAATAACCGAAGTTGTTAATAATAATTCTCGTTTCATTAAGTATTCAATTTGATGTTGGTCTTTAGTAATTTTGTTTATAGAGTCACTAAAGTATTCTCCGTCTGTTGCATCTAAGTTACTGGAAATAGATTTACAAATTGATCCCAGTCCGTTAATGAGTCCGCGTTTCTTTCTGTTGGTACTGTAAGTCTCAGTGTCAGCGAAAATTTCGGTATATTTGATGTTAACAGGTGTGTATGTACTTTTGGTTTGAAGATTTTAATATTAGTTTTGTTGTCGTTAATAGTATCTAAAAGTCTGTTCAGTATATTGTCGTTGAATAGCGTCTCGAAAGGAGTTTAGATCTTTGTAAACAAGGAGTGTCCATTTGCCATTAGAAATTTTAAGGGTTCCTTCTTCATGAAAGAAAACTCCTATAGTATTGTTAACAGGCGTAATGAAATACTGTTGAAGGTTTACGACTGAAAACAGTCCACAGAATCTGAAAAGAAGGGATTTATTCAAAATAAGGTTTTAGTCTGTCAAAGTTACCTTTAGTTATTTGGTTTGTTTGCAAATTTATGACGATGAGTTCTTTCGTATTGCGGTAATTTCGAAGGGGCCGTTGAATTTGTTTTCAGCTTTGTTTTTGATTTGGGACTCTTTTACGTAGACTTTGTCGCCTACTTTTTAATCGGGTTGTTTAGTAGAAACGTGTTGGTCAAATCGCACTTTAGATTTTTCTTTTTGTCTTTCGGTTTTAGCACGGGCGAGTCTGTAATAATAGTCCATTCTGTTATTTAGGTCTGTCACGTATTTCGAAATGAGTTTTTCCTGATTTTAAAGGGTTTCTGGAGGCCTACTAGAAGTGTGTCCAAATATCATAGGGCGTGAAACCGGTGGTTTTGAATTTTGTGTTATTGTAACAGATGATGGCAAAAGGAAGGACGTTAAATGGATGTTCGTCTGGATGTTCCGCTGTATTTGGCCTTATCACTTCTGCTAAGGTTGCGTGAAATCTTTCAATAGAACCGTTTGACTCGGGATGTTGAACGCTGGAGAATGTCAGTTTTATGTCGTATAGTTGGCATAAATCCCGCATTAAGTTGTTATCAAATTCACGTCCATAGTAACAATGGATGCGAAGTGGAGGTCTGTAATGTTGAAAGAAAATCAGAAGGGTGTTTACGACAGTTGAAGCTGTTTTGTCGTTTATGGGGTAGGCTTGCCTACATTTCGTGAGTTCGTCCCTAATATTCAGTGCATGATTTCTAGATGGATATTGGAAGATATCAATGTTAATAAGTTCAAAAGGAGTCTTGGGTGTTTCCGCAATAATAAAAGGTGCACTTAAGTTCTTCCTACAGAACTTTACCTTTTGCCAAGTTTTACAGGATTTGATAAATAGTTGTACAGTTTTAATTAAGCCGGTCCAATTGTATTTTTCCCTAATACATCTGATGGTTTCGTTAATGCCACGATGGAGGTTGTTTTTACCACAGTGGTATTGTTGTATTAGTATAGGAATTTCGTCTTCGGTAGGAGTTGTAACAATGTTTTGGCAGATTTTGAGTTTGATTTCTTTGTCGGAGAAAATGAAGGATAAAATTTCAAGAATGGGAAGTTCTACGTTATTTTCTATGCAGTATGTTTTGGAGTGGTTGAATTGATCTTGGTTGTTGTAAATAATTTTGAAAAGATGTGAGACGACAGTTTCAGGGTCATAGGGCAAAGGTACAACTAAGTACTTTCTAGGCCTGACAGTTTTATGGCCATGATGTTAAGAGTGTCATTAGTGAAATTAGGTTCTTCTTCGAAAAAGTCATCAATAATTTTGTCGTGTAAGTCGTTAGTTTTGTTTTGCCGAAAGAATGTAACTATGCGTTTGTGGGACTTATCTAGAAGTTGAGAATTGGATATTTCAAGTTTAGAGTAATCGATTATTGACTTTTGTAGACTTGAGTAAATCGATTAAACTCAGCGATAATTCTTTCGTCATGTTCGTCGTCATTGTCAGAGTTTTCAGGTTGTTCGGAGTCAGTTACGTTCTTAGCAAAAATTTTGATTTTCGAAAGGAAATCAGCACATTGCTTGAAATGGTTGATTTTGATGCGAGAAAGAGCATCTGCGTTTTGGTTTACGTTGCCGGGCTTGTACACAATCTTATAATTGTATTCCTCTAGCTGAAGGCGCCATCTGGCTAGACGACTGCCAGGATCTTTGATCGAAAAGAGCCAAGTAAGCGGACGGTGGTCACACTGAAGCGTAAACCTTCTCCCAAAAAGATAAGGTCTGTAGTGCTTAATAGCCCAAACTATGGCCAACAATTCTCGCTCGATGGTGGAATATTGTGTCTCTGCAGCACAGAGGGTATGAGAAGCGTATGCAATAGGAAGATCTTTTCCCACAGGGCCTTGAGAAAGAACCGCTCCAATAGCAAAAGCTCTAGCATCAATAGTGAGCAGAAAGGGTTCTTCAAAGTTTGGATATATCAGGATTGGGTCAGATACAAGGGTTTGCTTCAGTTCATTGAAAGAAGACTTGCAATCTGCGTCAAAGATGAATTTGATGTCTTTTTGGAGTAGTTTAATCAGAAGTTTAGAGATCTTCGCAAAATTTGGTATGAAGCGTCTGTAATACCTAGCGAGACCAAGAAAAGATATGATGTCTTTCGGAGTTTGGGGTTGCGGAAAGTTCTGAGTACATTCAACCTTTGAAGGGTTTGGTTTTACACCTTCTTGTGTGATAAGATGGCCAAGATAAGCCAGTTCTTTAGGAAGAAATTCGCACTTATCAGGTTGAATTTTTAGGTTAGACTTCCGAAGTCGTTTAAAAACTTCTGTCAACCGGGAAATATGTTCATGGATGGTCGGAGAGTAGACGATGATATCATCCATGTAGACGAGACAACGTTCATTCTGAATACCCAGAAGAATATTGTCCATGACCTTCTGAAAAGTAGAAGGTGCATTTTTTAAACCGAATGGCATACGAACAAATTCGTAATGACCATTTTCGATAGAAAAGTCAGTCTTAGGAATATCTTCCTCTTGGATTTCCAACTGGTGGAACCCGGAAGCGAGATCCAGTGTCGAAAAATATTGACACTTTCCAAGTTGGTCGAGAAGATCAGAGATATTTGGCAGAGGATATTTATCGTCTACAGTCAATTCATTTAATTTCCTGTAATCGATAACAACTCGCCACTTTTGTTTACGAGGAGCATCGAGCTTCTTCCTTCACTTCCTTTGAGGATATCTATATGATTTAGTGAAAACGGGCTTTGCGTTATTCGTATCAATCGAATGTTTAACGTCGTTAGTGAAAGTCAAGACGTCACCTTCAAGATAGAAGGTGACATCTTTCAAACAAAGATTAGTGATTTATTCGCGTTCTTCGTCATTTAGATGATCAGTTCTAATTTGTTGTCTAATAGTTGAGTTTCTGTCTATGTATTGGGAATCATGATAATCGTCTGCATTGAAATTCAGAAGAGGGTGAGTTTTGTCAAGTGGTTCCAGTTTTAAATCAGAAAAAGTTATTGTTTTGGGCATCGTGTTAGCGTTGATGATGGAACTTAGAAATTCGCCATTTGCGTTAATGTGTACGAGTGCGTTTGGAAGTCGTACTGTGTCAATTTCTTGAGTTGGTAAGATGGCGTCGATGTTAGAAAGATCGCATTTAAGTTTAAAGATCTTTTCTGGGCGTGCCTCAATGGTTATTTTGTTTTGTGTGGGTGTTTGTGAAGTAATATTTGTCTTAACATTGGGTGTGTCGGGTACATCAGTCAAGGGTTGATCGTTATCGGGAACTTTGTGTAAAGGGATGGTTTTAAAATTTGTTATTAGCTGTTTAGATTTTAACTCAACTATGCATTCATAGTGTTCAAAGAAAATCTAAACCTAGTATGCCGTCAAATTCAATGTCCAAATCGTATATGAAAACTTTATGTGGGTTACGTGGAGCGAATGGAATTAGGGTAGATTGTGAAATAGGGATTTTTTCATGGGTAATACCTTGAATCGTTACCCTTTCAGGAGATCTTTGGTTGAAATTCTTTACGGTATTTTCTTTGAAGATAGAGATACCAGCTCCGGTATCAATAAGTAGTTTGAATTTACAAGAAGCGTCAAGAATGTAATAAAGGTTTTTAGAATTAACGGTAAGAAGGGGGCTTAGAGAAATAGTTGCTCCGGGAAGTTCAAGTCGGGGTTCAAATCGTCGAGATTCAAGCTTTGAATCTGCCTTTCGACTTCGAACAACGTTGTTGTCGAATCTGGAGGTTGGTCTAGTCTCGGAACCGCTAGAAAATCCTGGTATTGATGACTATTAAAAGGCTCGATAGGGGTATCTTCGAATGTTTGTTGAACTATATGATAATTTTCATCATGCTCGTAGTCGTAAGTGTTGCTATCCTTGGTATAGTCATGGTAGTCTGGATAGTGGGGGTAACCATCATTTTGATGTTGGTTGTTGGGATTATTCTGTATGACAGAAAGTCGAGAATAGTTCGGGTTCATTTGAGACCTAAAAGGGGGTCTCTGGAAGTTTTGTGGACGAAACTATTGTCCTTGTTGAACCGGGAGATTATTTGAGGGGAAGTTTGGCCTTGTTGGTTGGTTAGGCTCAGCAGGATTCGGCCTACGGTTTTGATTGAATGTTTGAGAATTGTTTTGATTTTTCAATCAGAAATTTACGGCTATGTGGCATAATCGACCACAATGAAGACACTTAATAGGTTGTATCGGCTTTCGTGCTTGGAAATTGGGTTTGAGAGGAACAGATTTGTTCGTTTTCTGATCTTCGAATTAAGAAATTTGAAGCTCTTTTCTAATCCGGGAATGTGCCTCAAGAAGTTTTTTGGAATACTGGCACGTATTACCTGATCTAAAAGGGGTTCTAATCCCGTAAAAAGGGTATTCATGACCATTTTATTTACCAGTGTTGTCTGGGCGTCTTTTTGTTCTAGACTTAGCCCTGCCGTTTTATGAATGCAGGAGTGCATTTTCGCACTCAAGACTTGGAGTCGATTGTAAAATGTTAGTGGGGACTCGTTTGAAAGTTGTTTTAGACGTTGTAGGTCATGAATCAGGGAAGAAAGATCACGAGAATCTCCAAAGTGTAATGTCAAGAGTTGTTTGATTTTAAGGTACGATCCGGGGTTCCTTGAATTTATCAACTGCGCCGCTTTCCCTTTGAGTTTATTTTTGATATGGATCAATAACAAATATTTTTGTTCCGCCGTGGACATATTATATGCGCAATTACACGCATCTATAAAGGTTCCCAAGGAAATTTGGTCGCCTTCAAATTCGGGTATAACGGAAAATATTTCCGTTAACCGATATCTCTCGGTTTCGGTGGTAACCGGTGTTGGAGAAGCTTGTGACATTTTTATATTAATCGATATAAAGAATTAGAACAAGGGTGTGAAAATGAAATGTTAAAAGGTATATAAAATTAATAAACTGTAAAATACGTTAATGGGAATAACGATTGTTTGAATAATAGATCAGTATGTAATAATAAATCAGTTATTCAAAAAAATAATAATATAAAATCAATGAAATAAGTGAATCAAATATACCAATATCAATAAAAAGAAATCAAATAAATATATCAATAGAATAAAATAAATTACTTAATGAAATAAATCAATATTTCATTTGAATCAAATATTCCAAAATAACAATCAAATTCATAAATATGTAAAACCAAATAATAAAATAAATCAATATCAATCAAATCAAATAAATTATATCAAATTTTAAAAATCAATGTTCAATAAAATAGAACAAATAGTATTTACTTAAAACGAATGACGATTCACCATTACTTACATCAACAGGTACATTGAAAGCGCCGTGTTCAACGTTTGATTGCAGTGAGGACTTCTTTCAGGTTCGTTGTTCCGTTGACGGATAGGAATCCGCCGTTAACAGTTAGAGTACTCCTGTTCTAGTAACGTTAGACGCATCCTACTGACTGCGCCAATTTGTTATATCACACTTTCAACATTTCTCTTTTAAAAAATGACTTTATTTATACTTCACAAATAATTAAAGTTTTAATATTAACTTAATATGTATTTATTATTACTTACCTATTCGTAACTATCAAAATTTCTCTTTCAGTTGCCCATATGTTATGGATACTAGAAAAAATACTTTCTGTTGCCGTATTTGTTTCTGGAAGAAAGACTGCATATTCTACAATTTTTAAATTATTTTGATAAGATAGATTATTTTGTTTAAAATCAAGGAGGAACTCCGTGTATTTTTTGTCTGTTTTCACATTTGCAGACAACTAATATTTAATTTTTTCGTCAGTATCACCTCATCAAAAATATCATTTTCACAAACATTATTATTGGGAAATATATTTAAAAAAATTACAGAAAACATTTCATATTCTTGAACTGAATTGTCCATTCTTTAAGATATTCCAAGCAGTTATTATAAAAATTTCTGACTTCTATCAGAAAATCCGGTTGTTTTTGTAAAAGGCGGGATATTTTAAAAAATAACCGGGACGAGGAACTGTCTTTCAGAAAGCGGGCCTGTTCCGCCAAAATCGGGACGTGCTGTCACTTCATAATATGATCCCTAGATGTTGCCTGGTGTCAAAGTCAATCTGTTGACTTACACCGAGTTCACACTCTTTACTTTTAAATAATAAAATGTTATTTTCTTTAATTAAGTTCTTAATTACAAGTCAAAGTAATTTCCTTGGTTGTATTTTTTGCAATATTTGAGGTTATGTCAAAGTTTACAAATGTCATATAAGACCCTATCTTTTGTGCCAACTCATTATTAAATGTCTTTATTTTCAATAACAATGGCACACTGTCGCCACAAGAATTTAGGTATTGCCAACTGAGTACACTTCAGATTGATCACCCGTTATACTAATGCAAAAAGTGCAATACTGTATATTGTTGTCAGGAAAATAGTTATCAATATATTAGCTTTAATTTATGATTAATGGGAAATATTACTGAGAGCTACAGACTCCTGTTTACCTTATTTCTTTAATTAATATGTTAAATGGAAATGTTTACTATTATTATTATTTAACCAATAAATCATTCAGAAGCTCAATGATTCAACGCTAAGTACTCGTTGACGGTATATTTGCATAAAAAACCATTAAATAATAAACACATAAATGTGAATATAAATGTTAATATATTTTTTTCAGCATGTAATAGTTGTAAATATAGAAAGTCATCAGAGTAACCTTGTGCATCGAAAAGAAAACGCATCGTAAGAGAATCATAAAAGGATGTAATTACATCAACACCTAATTACAAACACTTAATTGCTAGCAATTTATATTTTATAAAAGTTTTATTGAAATTGTTACTATTTACCCAATTGATGTTAAAGGATGTTTCAAATTACAAGTTCGCACAGGAACGCAATCTAGACTTCGTGTAATTAATTAATTTTTTTTGCAATTTGTCATAATTACCATCATATGGAAGTAACTGAAATGATATGGTGTGTTAAAATAATTACGACTTTGTGGCACAAAGCTTGTATCTATATTGTGTTTTGATCTTGAGATTATCAGGTTAAGCGAGTTTCTCATTAATTGTTTAACTTTCTATAACAGCAAAAGTATTTATATTATTAATCTTATATTATTTATCTATATAGGTGAACGTTCTACAAGAATAAGATTAATTAGCAATGGATATCAAGCGGAACATATCAGCAAATATTTAAAATATAAATTTGTTGATGCGATACGTGATCAGAACTATAAAGGATTCGATTCTATTGAAGCGTTGTACCAGGGTATTCAAACAAATGTCTCAACTGGAAATTATTCTTACCAAAGTTAAATTCAGTTACAGAGAAATACTGTTGTCCCAAGTTTGGGGTTGTCAAAGAAAATGTTTCGAGTTAGAGGGGGGGAAATAGTCAACCTCTTGACCATTTATGTTATGTTTCTGATTTTTTATAGTTTGATTAACAAATTTGAGTTACTGAAAGAAACAATTGCTAATTTATAGATATAAAATAAAATTTGGGCTTGTTTGCACTTAATATCAATTTGCCCTATGCAGCCCGGATATCTCATGTGACATGTGAGTATAAGCAAAGATGAACTATAGAAGCTCCATTTGCATGTAAAGTTCTATGACTTCTCAGTTCTCAGTAAGTAACATTATAATTTTGAGCGCTCCCCACAGGCCTGGGAGATTAATAGATAAGATACTATAAGATAATAAGGAATATGCAAACTACTTAATTAATTTCAATTATTTAATTATGAAATAATAAATCTGAATCTATTAAAGGAACATTTTTTAAAGAGTAGAAATATCAACTTAGCTGTCAAAAAGTGTGTCAACCTGTGTTTAAAATAATCACCGAATCCAACAATTTTTATCCCAATAATTAGGGAACTCACGTCTGAATCAGTAAGCAACATATAATTCGGATTTTGGGTGCTTATATGATTTTCCCTCATCACAATAATAACACATAAACAGCCCTACAAAAAATAAACAAATTTATATACATTTAACAAAACCATGCTATTCTGATGTATTTGTGGACGCTGAAACCAATCTGAGCTCAAATTGTATACAGTGCAACAGTTTGCTAGAGTCAACACTCCCAAAAAAGGGTGAATTGGAGAATAGTTTCTCAGTTCAGTTCTTAAAACTTAATGAATTGCATTAAGTTGAATTTTCAAGTGTACTGATTTAAAGTTGGGAGCAAACACTTGAGTCCATCGATTAAATTTCAAACGCGCCCTTATTAGGGGGTGAAAACTACCCCAAATTCTAGAAACATAATAAAAAATAGTTTTAATTACCAGAAAAGGTTATAATATCTTATTTAGTGGAAGTAGCAAAAAACTTTAGTAAGTTACTTCTTCAATAGCAAACAACTCCTGTGATAGGGAAGAAACTATCCGTAGACTCAAAATTCATTGAAAAACTGGATATTTTTTCTTGATAGATAAGAAAGGCAGAAGTTATCTGTACTAATCATATTTGCTGAAACAAATATGCTGAATATGCTTGCTTTCTATGCAATTTTTAAGGTCATTAGGAGTAGCACTGAAATGTACATTGTCAATAAATAATGTTTTTCTGCAAGTTGTACGTCCAAATAATTTTTTCATCCATAAAGGTAGAATTGCTGTTCGAAATAATATTTTCCTCGGTTTTCTCGACATCACTCTAATTCAAGAATAGGGGATTAGTTGCTAGTTAAAGAAGTAACTTACTTAAGTTTGTTGCTACTTCCACTAAATAAGACAGTATAACCTTTTCTGGTAATTTTTTGTTATGTTTATAGAATTTTGGTAGTTGTCACCCACAAATGAGAGCGTGTTTCAAATTTATTCGACAGTACTCCCAAGTCAAAATTAGGAGACAGTACACAATTCATTTAAATACGATTCATCAAGTTTTACTATTTTCCATTTCACCCCTGTTTGGGGGTGTTTTTTTGGAGATAAATACAAAGTTAAAATAGTTTGTTTAATGAAACGAATTTTACGAAAATGTCTCTTGTATCTTCGGAAACACATTGTGTTGCAACTGCTATTGTCAGCTTTGCATCCAAGCGTAATATGTGACATTACTCAGTAATAATAAAATTTTGTTTTATGAGCCCCCGAATATTCAAAATTGGGCTGTATTGCATAATCTGACTGCGCTTTTTATTTGGCATAATTTGTTGGTCAACACCAAAAATACTTTTTTTATGGTCTTTCAGTTATTTATTTCTTAAATGGATCATAATTTGTCATGACCCATTATTATTTAAATTCAAGAAAGACACTCTTGCATATTTTTGATAAAATTGGTAACAAAATAATTGACAATGGTCAACCAGGACATGACAAAGTGTTCAATATTAGACCAGATCCCTAAACAAAACTTTCTTCGAATCTATGACAGTTCACTATATTGATTGCTGGTGTATGATTAGTGCTAACAATCCAACAATATCTTATACAAGGAAGCTGAATGAATAGCGGCAGTTTGTGAGTTTTTGTCTTTGTGTGTTTTTGTGGGCCATACTGACCTCTCAATGTTATTACATTTTTGGATTTTCTCAGATTACCATCCACAAATTGTGTCTATTGTTGCTCAAATCCTGAAATTTTATTGTCCCTCAGAAGCTTCACATTGGTAGTCTTTCGGTGTATAAAACGTATTGTCATTCCTTGGATAGAAATTAGCCAATTTAAGTTTGACGTGATTTTGAAATACATGAAAACACAACAAGCAGTTCAATTACACAAACATCATAGGATTGTAATGTTAAAAAAATAATTTAGGGGTTTATTTTAACGCGAAATAAATACGGAAATGCATAGGCCGGGAAAAATTTTTGATTACATCTATTATCTAAATATTTTCAGGGCACTGAGTGATGGGACATGATCTATATCGGTTCACCCAACTGAGGTATTATATATTTTTATATGAGTTCAACAAATCAGTTTTTCCTATAAAGTCCCAAATTGAAAAAAAAATACATATTGTGAGAAAAAGTGAATCCTAGGCAGACTGCTTGTAACTAAAATCTTTGTAAAATAAGGACATCTATATATAAATAGGCAAAGACAGAAAGATTCGGTACCATTTTCTCCTCTGTCTCTCAACCGATTTTCTTCATTTTTGTTTTGTTTAGTAGCTACTGACGATCTTCAGTGCAGAATGCTAATATTAATTTATAATATTGGTTCATTCATTAAATAAAATACCTGTAATCAAAAAATTCATTATTTACGTCCATAGTGTCGCCAAACAACTGACCGCCGCCAGACAGTCAAAATTCAAAACATTGAATAATTATATATGGAGGGAGCGATAGTTAGATAAATTCTTAAAGAATGTACTTCTGGAAGTGGCATGCAAGCGTTGTGGTAAAATAGTCAATGTAGTAGATCAGTATTGATTTTTTGGACGCGTTGTAGTAACTTTCATATTAAATATTCTGTGTTTAATGTAAATTTAATTATTTGATTAATATATTATTAACACAACCTTCCCGAAGGTGTTGTGTAAAAAATTGTCAGACAGCGGACAATAGAGAATGTATTAAATATATAAGTTCTCCTAGGATTGTCGGTCCTCTCTTTTCTTTAATATTCCTGAACTTGATTGAAACCCCAAATGACGAAAACTTTTAGGTTGCAAAGAACAATCTTCCAATTATTATATCGAATATTTTGCAAGGAACAGTTCCAGCCAAAAATTTGGGGGGTCATTCATTTGTCAAAAATATTTCCAATACCGATATTTGTGATTACATTTTTATTTTCTTTTTATTTCAATAGGTTTGTCAATATCAGTGAACAATTTTGGTCCTTACATCTACTTCTCCGATTTCTCCACAACTCTGTTTCTTATGAAAATATACATTTTACAATTTCATGAAATAGGGTCGAATTTTAACCACTGGGTGACCATTAGTTAATCAATCAAAATCGATTAATAACAAGTAAAACATTTTAAAAGGCAATACTAAAAGTACGGTTTACAAATATTCATAATTTTCCAAGGTTTTCATTACAATTTTTAAAAGTGTGCTTAGAATAACGAGTAAATAAACAACTAAAATAATGAATTTATTTATTACATTCATACATGGGTTAAAAAAAATTAGTAAATGCAAAACAAAAAATAAATGTAATGCATAATTTAAAGTATAGGTATTAAAGGCTGCGATATCTAATATTGTTTTATAAAGATATTTCATAAAAATTAAATTATAATAATATTTTAAAAGGGAATATCTAAATTCGGTCGAATCATGGCGCGTTCATGTTAATATGTGCTGAACTTGCTGTACGAAAAAATCCAACGGAGTTACATCGATACTCCACATAACACTGCACGTCCTATACCGTATTCCGTATACCCAATAACGTTTGTATTGTTCAATAACTCAGTAAGTAGGCTTTGTAATACAGATATATGTTACCACCAAAGTGGAAACAGGAACGGTTCAAGTGAAAAATCTTTGAAAAAATCGACAATCATTACTGACAAAATTTGGTTCAACTGTTTTTATTGCAATATTCTCTATAACGTCCTCAAGTTTGGATGTACCGTTTTGGAATATAGAGATGTGATATAATGCGATAATTAAAACTTTTTAAACCTGTATTTCAATCAGTTTTGGTTGCTATTGTTTGCATCATTAGCTTAAAATCAAACAATTTTTCTAATTACTTTTTGCAAAAACATATATTTTTTTAATCCAGTAACTAACGACCTTAAAAAAGAAATATTCTTCGGTACTCCTTTACAAGGGACCAAACTTGCACATTTGTAGGGCATTTAAATTAAAACAAAACTAACAACTTAAACGTAGTGACATCCAGTTTTATTGAAAAATTTATAAATTGTTGTCAAAACTACCATTTTGCGTTAATTTTTTTAACAAAAGTTTTAATACTGTACTTTCTCCACGTTATATATTGCAATTTACTACAATTCATTAATTTGTTTTGTTTATAAAATTAGATGACAAATTTGGGTTACTAATAGTCTCCATAATTGTTTAAATATCAACCATAATCTAAGTGTAAGATGTTGTTAAAATATTAATCAGGTCTAGTAGAAGTTTCTAGGGAGGGAGTCACTAAACAAGCTATAACTCTGGCATTCTTGTGTTTTGTGTCAGGTGATTTTTAGAAATAATAAACGAAAGTGTTACACGCAGGTTTCCAACTATCCGTAGGAAGCTCTGATCCTTATGGCTTGTTTCTCTATCAAATAAAAGAACATTTTCCATGCAATATTGAAAAGTACTTTAAACCAAGGAAATCGTTCCATTAGAAAACTTAAAGAGTAGAACTGAAAGGCTGGTAATTGAGTTGGTAATTGTACATAATAATAATTGTGGTGGCTTAATTGGGCTGTGTCAAGAATATTTTTTTTGTTCGAATATGAATTTATCGTCAGTGTAATTCTGGTTATGCGAAACTAAGCAAGATGTAATTGATTATTATTAATAACACTCTGATCTCCCTCGTATATCAGAATCAAATCTAAATATTAACGTTTTCTTTATTTGCATTCAATATGATTTAATCACGTAATGAGTTTCTCGGATTCAACATAATGAAATAGGTGCGTCATATTAAATTACATTAAAGACTTTTAATGAAGTATTTATTAGTCCATAACATGAAATGGTGTCACTATCGGGTTTTTAAATTTTGATACAGTATTCGAGAAAAATTCAATAGAAAATAAACTAATAAAAAATGCGATAGTTATGAATTTATAATCTTTGGTAATAGCAATGGACAATAATTGAAGCAAATTAGTAACTTGATTTGAAAAAATCAGGTTCTAGATCGAACCTATGGTCTCAGTTTGTCTATTCCCCAAGTCTCACTAAAATACTGGTTTAAAAGGGTTTCAGAATCTAGATCACACTCGGGGTCTCAACCTGCCTATTCCCCAGACTAGATAATTGGGTGTGAATCTGATTTGGTTCGTCTATTTATAGTTGTCAGTCGATCATCGATCAGGAGGATATGTCACATGATGAGAGAGCTGTGTGGTGATTGGTGTATATCCGATGTATTTAGTCTGGCTACTATTGAGCGCCATGCTGCAGAAAGGCAGGTGCTATCATCGCGTCAGTCAAGACAGGGGGACCGTTTCTCTATTCCTGTACCTTCGCGTATAGTAGATGCCTTAACTTAGAAATTCCATGTTACGCGTTACTAAGATACCTATATGCTATTTTATGTGATTCAAATTGCTATTAAAAAGCTGTTTAAAACTGTAAGTTTTATTTTCTAACAAATACATATAAATATTTCCAAATGTTATTTGTTCAGTTTCTCTGTTGACCACTGACTCACCGACGTTTAAATCTTAAATATTCACTTTTAGAATCGATGTCTCCTTCGGATTTTTATTTATTTATATATTTATTTATTTACTTATTCTTATACGAGTAACCCCATTCATATAAAATACAAAAAAACAGAAAAATTTGGTGTAAAATTAAAATACATGTTGTCGCGAAGAAAAGAAAAGAACACATCAAAACAAAATAAAAGGCAGCATTAAATATTCTAATATAAGTAGCGCTTGATTACATTGATGGACTTATAAAACGCATCAATATGCGAGGAGTACTGATTGGCTGAACGCATTAACCTAGTAATTGCTGAATAAAATCCATAGTTAGTTCTATGAAATGAAACATGGAAGAATTCTGAAGAACGAGTTCTCATTGTCGTATTCAAAGAAATTTTAGCTATTAAGGAAGGGCAGTCAAGTTCACCTGACAACAATTTGTACAGAAAACAAAAATCAGCTATGTTACGCCGATTTTGCAAAGATTGTAAATGCATTTGTAATAAAATATCTCTATATTGATATTGTCCCTGCTCCAATCCATGTTAAATGCTACTATACTAAGAAAGTTATTTTGAACTTTCTCAATATTAGCTATATTTGTGTTATAGTGGGGGTTCCATATAACAGAACAGTATCCCAGAATAGATGGTACTAGTGATCAATATAGTAAACGAATCGTATTATGGAAAAATGTTTTAGATGACCGACTGATAAAACCCAAAACCTTGTAACTCTTGGAAACAACTAGATCAATGTGTCTACGAAAAGTTAGAGAATTATCGAAAACGACACCAAGGTCACGAATTTGCAAAAGTAAAAACATTTATTGATATTCAGGTCAAGATCATTGCTAATACACCAGGGAAATAAAGAGTTTAAATCGGATTGGAGTAACATAGCATCATTGCAAGTTGGAATTTATTTAAACAGTTTGAAATCATTAGCATACATTAAGGTATTACAGGGTTAATTATTTTTCCAATATCATTAATAAATAAATTAAAAAGAAATGGTCCCGTGTGAGAGCCCTGTGGAACTCCCGAAGGCACACCTATAATACTGGAAATAATACCCCTAACATTAACATAATAGTATCGGTCTGAGAGATAACTCTTTGTCCACTCTAAATGTGGCCCATTATATCATAGAGCATGAAGTTTACTCAAAAGTATTCTATGTTAACTCTATCAAACGCTTTAGTGAAATCCGTATAAATAGAGTCAACTTGTAGTCTATTGTTCAAAGTTTTTACTATAATGATTTCGTTGGCATCTGTTAGAAAATAAAATTGAAAATAAAAACGACTTTTAACAAATTAAAATTTTAAAGTGTAGGTAACGATTTATATCTTCTTGCTGATCTAAAGCGATCACGAAATCTTTAACTATAGATGGTAGTTGTGGCCAATGAAAACATTATTGATTCTAATCCATTCTGGTAACTAAGAAGTTGATTTTTTTTTGAACCTGGGTTCACAACTTTGCAATGTACGTAGCTCATTATTGCAGCATACGATGGAATCGATGACGCTTCGAAATCTTTCTTGGAACTGTTCATGAATACTCTCTTCGAGGTATCATTCCTTTGTACGCATGACAATATATATAATATATTGTTTCTGGTCAGGGAACCTTCCTCAGTTGCCCTTCCCACAATAGAATGTCCTCTCCAACATTTTTTATGTATTTGATATATAGCAGTAAATTTATAAACGCGAGATCTAAGACCGACATCTAGGATTTTCGAGAGAAATAGCACACAGAGGTTTCGAATCTGGAGCCGTTCCGTGTAATTTCTGTTCTCCCTTCTCCTAAGACAGAATGTCACGATAAAATTTACAGGTTACTTCACCTGTCAGAGATATTGAATATTCTCTTCGAGGTGTCATTACTTTGTACACAAGACAATATATAATATATTGTTTCTGGTCAGGGAACCTTCATTAGTTGCGCTTCCCACAATAGAATGTCATCTCGAACATTTATTGATAAATTTACTGCTATGTATCAAATACATAAATAAATGTTTTTTCATTGCGTACAGTGAACAAATATGTTTTTCAATTTGTAGGAATGGTATCGCAGTCTTCGCTGATCATGTTAACAAATGCTCTTGGTAATTGTTCACCAAGTATTGAAATGTTGGTGTTTACCTACCTCCTGGAAAAACTGCAGGATGTAGTGGATGGAATTCTGATGGCTTTGGAAAACAAGAAGCTGAGCCTATCGTATACTACTGACATGTCAGTTACAGGCTGTTGGCTTAAAATACCTGTTTGAATCTGAACTGTGCTATGGGATTTTTAAGATACCGTATTGTAGAGCATTTTAATAAATACGAGTATATCCGTATCGTGACATTTTATTAAGATATGAGTTTCTTCGGGAATACTGCCCGCGTGAAAAATTATATTTAGATAAACTTTGTCATGACGTTCCAGTCTGTATATTCCATTTATCTAAAATTCACTGATTCCTTCCAGCTTCGCACGGGCTAGACAAATGGGATTATTTGACGTATTTATCTTGAACACATTTTTTCATTTGGTAATTCTCACATCCTTACATTTTTAGATTTTTTTGTGATAATCGTTTAACATTATCGGTGCTGAGTGAAATTTATATAGCTACAACCGGTCCTAAAGATAAATTATTTTGGGATGTAATGTGAGGAGCTAAACATATTTGACGTTTCTGAGATTTTGATTTTTGATATATTGGTTTTCCTGTTATCCATAACAGTTTTTTTGATATGTATTATATTATTAATTAATTAATAATGATACAAGACCTCCTCAACAATATTTTCGAAATTACTTATATATTATTTTTTTCATATTTTTGACATTATTGACATTTTTGTCGTTTTTGGCAGTTTTGGCATATCTAATATTTTTGACATTTCTGACATGTTTGACAATTTTGAAATTTTTTACACTTTACACATTTTTTAACATTTTTGGCATTCTTGACATTACTCTCTTCCAGGTGAGATGTAAGACCGACATCTAGGATTTTCGAGAGAATTAGCACACAAATGTTCCGAATCTGGAACCGTTCCGTGTAATTGCTGTTCTCCCTTAACTCCTACGACAGAATGTCACGATACAATTTTCAGGTTACTTCACCTGTCAGAGATATTGAATACTCTCTTCGAGGTGTCATTCCTTTGTACGCAAGACAATATATATAATATATATCGTTTCTGGTTAGGGAACCTTCATCAGTTGCGCTTCCCACAATTGAATGTCCTCTCAAAACACTTCTTTATGTATTTGATACATTTCGTTAAATTTGAAGTAGCGAGATGTAAGACCGACATCTAGGATTTTCGAGAAAAATGACACCTCGAAGAGAGTATTCAATATCTCTGACAGGTGAAGTAACCTGAAAATTTTATGGTGACATTCTGTCCTAGGAGTTAAGGGAGAACAGCAATTACATGGAACGGCTCCAGATTCGGAACCTTTGTGTGCTAATTCTCTCGAAAATCCTAGATGTTGGTCTTACATTTCGCGTCTTCAAATTCTTGACATTTTTGACATTTTCGACATGTTTGACATTTTTAACATTTTTGAGATTCTTGACAGTTTTAATATTTTTGAGATTTTTACTTTTTTATATTTACGGTGAAATTGACATTTTTGACGGTTTATATATTTTAAATGTTTGAGATTATTCCCATTTAAGTTTTCGACAGAATTATTCTGATAATTTTGTTATTTTTTATATTTATGTGATGCTTGATGTAATTAATATTTTTAACATTTCGTCGTTTATAATATTTTTGTCAATTTTTTTAATTTATTTTCACTTCCCGAGATTACCCCTTACAAATAAACAAACAAACAAATTTTACCTTTTCATAATATTAATTTAGATAGTATAGATGAAACTTTCATTGACCACATTATAGTAGTAACACTGATCGATGTTGAGTAGGACTCCCTTATTTTAGAAAAAAAAACATTTTTGCATTCGGCCAATGTATCCTCGGGTTTTATCATAGAATATTCATAATAAAAACCCTGTATCAGACAAATATACGTGATTTAGTAATAGCTTAAATAAAACTCATTTATCAGTCTTAACAATCGATTCATCTCAACGCCACAGGGACATTCGAACAAGGATCAATGGAGAACTAACAATAATATCTGTGTGTATTTTAATTCAGTATCATTAATAGGTGAAATGAATGTGATCGAATAAGTCGAGTTGTGATATTAATTTTGATCTATTTCTTTGCGATTGAATTTACAAAACTATTTTCATTTCTTTACTCATCTGTTACACATTATGAGGTCATGAAGAAGCTAATACAATACTAAACAGTTTTTCTCGCCTACAATATTCCTCAAGAAACTCATATAGTAATAAAATTTTCGCATACGTAAATAATTAGCAAATACCTATGAGTAAATTATAAAACAATAAAGTAAATTATTTATCCAGCCTGTTTTTGAAATGTTAAATAGCAACCTTTCAAATTGTTAATACTTAGTATAGATAGATCACGTTGTACGCAATGAAAAACATGACTGTAAATATAAAGGGACCTTTGCCCTATTTTTGCATGTGTCATCTTTTCCACTGGTATGCTGCTGTTCTGGGGCCGCAATTTTTACGCGTACATTGTAAGGTTGTTGACGTAGACTCAAAAAATGCAACTTTTTTGCTACCAGAAAACTGTAGATGGATAGACTCAATAAGAGTTACCTTGCACTGGTTTGATTCTTATTTGTTTAATAGTCAATTTCATTTATAATTCTATTTTCAACTGCATGTAGTCCGAAGATCAGTTCGATTTTAAGAACAAAGAGGATTTGTAGTATGACAAGTCAGATCTTAACAGAGATATTGGATAAATAAACAGAAAATATTTTTATAGGCTTTTATTAAAAAAAATCTATCAATTTTAAATAGATTTGTAATAGTAATTTTATTGATATAAAATAAAATATATCTTGGTAACGTGTAATATGGAATTTACAAGTTAGATCGTTCGAAAAGGTGTTTTTGATCGTAGTCTACCTCTACTTGTTCTTCGGATTTTTCGTGTGCCGTTTTGTATATAGATTATTTGATACGCTACTAACACAGAAAAAAAAAGCGGCAGTCATTTGAGACTAAACCATTGAGGTGAATGTTTTTACGAAATATTCTTTCCATTTCTCGTTATCTCCTTCTCTTTTTTGTGTCATCTATACATAAATAGGCAAAGAGAAAACAGTTACACACATTTTCTCCTCTGTCCCTCAACCGATTTACTTTATGTTTGTTTTGTTTAGTAGCTATTGACGAGCTTCAGTGCAGAATGCCTACGTTTTTATAATATTGCTTCATTCATTAAATAAAATAAAAAATTCATATTTTAAGTCCACACTGTCAATGAAAAACAGTGCCGCCAAATTCCTTGGAGAGAAAATCGTAAAATAAATTGACTCGAAAAACAAATTAAGTTAAACAAAAAAGTTACAAATTTTTATCGATTCCCAAAGTTATTAAACATTATCACGCTATTCAGATTTCAGGCATAAAAATTTATATTATATGATAATAATTATTTAACCGTTAGGTTAATGTACCTTTTCAATTCAAAGTGAAAATGATCAATATATTATTTGAAAAATTTTAATTCCAATGCACTTACAAAAATTGTCAACATAAAAAGTACTATTTAACATAAATTATCAGCAAGTGCATTGCATTTCTTCATATTTTTGATAAAATACAGAAAAGTCATCGTTAACTTTGTGTATTAAATTGAAGTTATTGAGATTATACATACACTGTAGTTTAAGGTGTACTAATATGTAAGCACTTATGTATCTATTTATTTATACTGCATCTTCATAGTTACTTATGGGTTCGTTTCTTGCATTTTCGCCTTAAAAATTGAAATCGTAATTTTGAAATACCTGAATAACCGTAAAACATTTTGGAAAACTAAATTTTAAAAATATTACTTATGTTTAATATTAATTTATTATTGGATTTACCATGCCTGAAAAATCCTGCCTCTTAATACAGGATGAATGACTTGCCTAAAATGAACATATTGTCACTTTAAATATGTGTATTTTAAACTGATGATTGTTTCGGTCATTCCTTGGTGAAAATTCATATTTTAATTATATTAAAACACTACCACTTTGGTAATTTTCACAAATTTATTATATTTTATTTGACAATTGTTTCTTTCTGATGTGTATTTTATTCAAAAACTATATGTAAATACACAAATGTAAAAGTGTTCGGTACTATTTCATTCTGTTTGTGAACCTATTTTTTAATTTTTTAATTGCTAATTGACGGACATTAGTGTTATTAATAAAAAAAAATGGATAAAATGGCTAACATTTTTCGTTAATAATAGTTATTGCCCCATCTACTCCATAATAGCTGAACTAGCACCATTAAACATTCCACCGCTAGAGGACAAAATTATATCATATATTTTCTAATAATTCAAATGAAGGCTTTTTATAAATTCTTGTTTTTGATGGACGTTTTCAATTCATGAAGTGTTTTTGTATTGTAAATTTATTCAATAATAGTATGATGGTATGAAAATTTGTATATTATTCTTTATTCAGGAACAGAACGTTATTTGATTTTGCTTATTGAATATGCCTCAGCGTTCTACATGTACTTTAATATCCTTGGCGAAATAATTTTTTAATTAATTTTAATGGTAGTGAACTATTTAGCATAGGTACACAAAAAAGTGCAAATATGCAAATGCATATAGGTATATTATCTTGAAATTTTTAAAATGATTTTGGCCGAATTTCGACCACTGGACGATCGCTAGTTCTTAGTAATAGATATACATTTCAGAAGAACTAACATAATTGTCACTATTTTGTTATGACTCAAGTACAACAACAAACATCATTATTATGCTAGGAGTATGTAATGAGGTCCCTTTAGTTATAACAGATTAAATTATGGTAACATTATTTTTGTAGATATTATTTAAATGTCAGAGCATCTCCAGACCATTCTTCAAAATACATGTTCTAATATAGTATAATCCAGTACATATTAAGTAGAAGTGTCTATCAAATTGCATTAGATTAGGGTGGGGCTGATTTAGTAAGTGTGTGGATTTTAAACAGAATACCAACATTTTTTAGAATATTTCACAGATATTTAGGAGAAGTACTTATATTTTACATGCCTAGGTTAAAAAAAGACAAAGCCGTTGTCTTAATAATATATTTTATATTTACTAATTCACATCTCATTCTTTTTGTAAAACAGCGCCATTCTGGTGAGATCTTGAACTTGTTAATTAACATTTCGTCGGGCGCGTGTTCACGCTAGCATACTTTTCGATAAAGCGCATGTCATATGAACTACAGAGACATCCAGTAACTTTCTAACTTTCCATCATGTCCAATTACATGAACTGTAGTAATAGGTCAGTCTCAGTGTTAATGACTGGTAAGGAAGAGATATCAATTTGATATCAACTTGCAATCACGCTTCCTTAGATGTGAAAATTGAAGAAACTTAGTTTGTTCTCCTCCATATAACAAGAAGTCGAGAAACACGTTTGCCCCAAAATCTGCAACACCAATTAATATAATTCCGACCGACAGAAAATGACAATGAGAATATGGAGAGCAATGAAACTTCCAAACGCAAAAGGTGCCAAGATTCTGAAGACATCAACAAAAACGTAGATTGACTATATATAAATGTGCAAAATGCCACTTGTATAGGTTTATCTCATAACTACAGATTTGTACAACCTGCTCAAGTAATGTTGTGAAAAATGTTTCCAATGAATCGCTCAATTGTAATAAATCGTTCAGTCTTGTTTTTCTTAAAAATATAGTTTTTTGCCTTATATTTTAATTATATCATTACAAGTAGTCAATATGTGTAATTTGTTAACATTTGCTTCAGTATGTGAATGTATTAGTTAATTCTAAAATATCGGTTATTATTTTTTATTCCTGTATTTATTTTGAATGTGTTCTAGTTAAATGTTTGGAAATCAACGTTTTTGTATTTTCTTTTTTAGAAATACGGGTTAGTACTCTTTTATTTTTTTTTCTCAAAATTAGATGGGTGCTCAATGTGGTTCAACATGCTTTATATCTGACATTTTATTGACGCGCCCGGCCAAAGGTTAATACTTTCAGCTGGACACTTTTTTTAGTTTACTCCCCATATAAATTTGCCATCCGTGTCTCTACCATTTGTGACTTGATCTTTTTGTGAAATTCTGGTTTGTCATCTTTGTCTTGTTGCTACTATCTATAAACTTGCCCTTTTTGTGCTGTTCTAACGTAAGTCAAATCTTTAATTTAAAATATCGCAATAGACAATTCGAATGTTGATTCGAACGAAAAGGAAATTGTCTGCAAGTAGGTATTGCATATTAGTCGGAAGTTATATTATATAGTTAGTTTTTTTCTTACAAGTTATGAAATTTCTATAAACGAAGAGACTCTTATTATATTACGTAGTTCCTGTTTCTTACATAGAAAAACTAAGTTGAATAGGTATTTAAAGATCAAGGTAGTGTGGTGTCGGTAGGAACGAAGTGTCGAAATAAATGCAATTTAAGTTTCATTATCATACTCATCTATTTTCATGTGTGAGTGTGGGCCTTTATTCGGAAGATTTCATTTAAAAAATTTTCGTTAATTAGATCGGTTCTTTCAACTTAAGTCAATGTTGCCTTTGCTGCGGTCTGCCAGGTCTTTTTCTTCCAGGAAATCGTCTGCAAAGAATTTTCTGCTTTTTTGCATGAAATATATTAAGTTGACGTAATTTTCATCTGTGAGGTAAATCATTTTTTTCATTATAAACTTTCTCACTTTCCAATGTCCGAATGTCCGCCCACGTCTTTATTTTCCTAAGTGCGCAGGCAGACTTGTCACACGGTGTTTCAGATCGCTAATTGAACCTCTTAAATATCCAATGCACTTTATATATTGCAATTTTAAACTCAGTTCAGCTAGTGATTCTTGGGGAGTAGAAGGCTGAGATCCACAGAACGATCTCGAATCTGCACTATATCATTATTACCCTATTGCGACTTGGGATGTAGGCAGACTCAGGCGCCAAGCGATCTAGAACATTATTTAGGGGTTTGTGAGCTTTGGAGAGTAGGCATATTGAGACTACGAGTTCGATCTAAACTCTGTAAATATTTCAGTTTTAGTATTTTTGGAAATTGTTGGGAATAACACCTCAAATACTGGAATTATAATTAAAAGTCTGTATGTCAGTTTGTAATATTTTAACCCCGAAATTTAAAAATCCAAACTCAACTTTTCCTTTATATCACAATTGTTTAATTTTATTTCGGCATTGTACATTGTAACAAAATTACAATGAAAAATTATTAATTCTTAAACTGGTGACTGCTTAAATCATAAAATTTTATATTTGTGTTTTTTAACATCACAATTGAAATAAAAATCTGTGTATTCAAGGAACCAAACGTTTCCAGGTCTATTCTGACCTCGTTTTCAATGGCTTTAACATGTATTGAAAATATGAAAAGCAAAATGAAAGTTTATATATGACATTTAAGTTGACACAAGAAAAATTTGTTGTTTCTAGATATACAGGTAGCCCAAACAATTTTAAAGATCATGTATTACAGTTAAACAGCTTTCAAGTTGGAAGAACTTGAAAGAGATGTCTTTAGAGATCCTAGGTACGACTTTGATATAAGCATGCGCCAAAAATATAATCAAAGAATTCTTTTATTTCAGTGATCCCTATGTCATAAGGAAAAACCTTAAAAACTATCCCGGTATTGGGTTGTACAAAAGGAGATGGCTATTACTAATTTCTTCCTTTTCGGTAACGAGATACGATTGAATTCTACAGAAGTAGAAGCGATACAGTCGTCTTCATTCAAAAGAATTAATGCAAACTCGTTTATTTTTCGTTTTGTGTTATGTTGTTCTTTATGAAGCATAGTTGAATTGTCAAATTGTATTTTATGGCCTAGGTTCTAAGCATGTTCACAAATTTTCGAGTTTTCAAATTGTCCTTTCTTTATGTAATTTTTGTAGTCCTTAATTCGTCCGTTTAATGGTCTCGATGTTTCTCCAATATAAAATTCATTGCACTCGTAAGGAATCTTGTATATGCAGTTTTTTGATTTCTGAGTTTTCTTAGTTCGTTTTGTTTTCGATATTAACGATTTCAGTGAATTTCTTGTTTTCAGTGCTGCTTTGACTTTAAATCTGTTGCCCACTCTTTTCAATATTTCTGTATATATGGAATAGTTGTAACTACAATGTGGTTGTCCTTAGAAACAGTGTTACTAAGAAAAGTTCCGGGTTGATTCCGATGGTTTGTTTTCTGTTCAAGGCTGTTTAATTCTTTGCTGATAAATTTTGCAGGGTAACCGTTTCCAGTAGAACATTTTTTGTAATTGTTTTTCCTTTGTTAAATTTGTTATCATTAGAGCAGTTATCCTATAATGACTTAATACCACCTTTTTTTACTGTATTCGGGTGATTTGAATTGAAATTTAGGTATCTTTTAGTATGAGTTGATTTCCTATAAAAGACTGTTTCGAATGAAGATTCTGTTTTTGTTATTAATATGTCTAGGAAAGGTAGTTTATTATTTCGTTCAACTTCTAGGTTTATTGAAACTTGAAAACTGTTTAACTGTAATACATGATCTTTAGAATTTTTTGTGCTACCTGTATATCTAGAAACAACAAATTTTTCTTATGTCAACTTAAATGTCATATATCAAACTTTCATTTTGCAGTTTATATTTTCAATATATGTTAAAGCCATTGAAAACCTGGAAACGTTTGGTTCCTGGAATATACAGATTTTTGTTCCGATTGTGTTCTTATTTCCCAAGAACACATAAAAATAATCAAAAATATGCCACAAATAACATATAGAAGAGAAATAAACAGATGTCACGAAAGTCTAAAAATCAGTTTTGCTGTAATCGAGATACTCCCAGTATTTGCCCCAACCCTATAAATTATGAACAAATCAGGATAAACATTGCCATAAGAAATTCTGATAAGCGCACAGTGAATTTGTTAAGACTATAATCTGGTCTTGCCTGCTAAGTAAACACTTTTTAGCATGCCAATACTTAGTAAAACCAGATTCAAGAATTTACATTTACTAAACAAATAATGAATTAACTGTAAATTTTTGCTCAATGCAAAAAAACATTCCATGGAACGTTACTTAATTATCAGGTAATGCTTCGATGAGAATCTTTCTTTTATTGCATTCTTCTCAACTACAAAGCAAACCTTCAATATTCTCAGTCACCCATCAATAGAAAACGCAAGAAAACTTATCTAATGACCACCCAGAGTAACGTTTTGAGTAAAGCACTTCCCGTCGTGTCATTTCAAATTCTACATTTGCTCATGCGTTTAATAGCAAGCAGAGAAATCTATTAACATAATTTTTTCGACCGTATCGTATCGTATTACAAAAAATATAATTCTGAACTGTTCCCACCTTCGTGTTAATATTCAAAGGTTTCCTTAATTAAACATAATAAAGCGATTTCTAAACTTGAAGTACATGAACATTAGTTACGCCTTGTAAAAAATAACAGCAAATTAAAGCAATTGCAGAATCCTTTTGCTGGTTTACAAGGCGAACGAGGAACAATAATAGAAACTAACACTTAGAATTATGTTTTTTTACTGAGTATAAATTGAAATAAAAGTTATCATAAACAGTACATTACATTTTTGTATACTAATAGAGTTAAGTATTTTGATGTAGGGCTAAAGTCGTTTGGTCTTTGTAGTTATGCTCTAATCAAACAGAGGTTTTTCAAATGTGGTAGTCAGATAAGCGTGTTAGGGAAACTCAACATGCATTTAGAGATTTGAAAACTTGAGTTGGGGTTTTAACAATGCCCTTTTTAGCGAAAATAATTTCAACTATGACTCACTTCGGCATATAATCGCAAGATAACTGTCATTTTGTTAATTGAATGCTGTAGTTTTTAGAATGAACTTAAACACTGAAACAAAGTTTTATAAACATTTTGTATGTATAGTTTCTGAGGTAATGTAATTTATAGGAATAAATCTGCAATGGAACCATAACTATAAAAAGTCATAACTTCAAAAAAACTGACAAAATGTTGAAATTTGTGTCAGCTAGAATTGAGACTTCGGAATATAAGTTGCAAAACTTCAAACACAAATAACTTCATTGTTTTCAAATCGAACATATCTTATTTTTTTTACTAGTATATTCAATTTTTGATCCTCTTTGGATCCATGTAAATCACGGCTATTGCTAAATAAAAAATAATTTGGTTAAGTGCGAGTTGGCCTTGCATACTACGGTACCGTACAATCCTTCAGATTTAATGCAATGTAGGTAGATCAAAGTATTTACTTTTCTAATATTTCAGTTTCATAATTGTAGGTAAAGAGTGCATTTTCATATATTTTATTTTTTATCTTTTAAACTAAGGGTTTTAAAATTTTTTAATATTCACTTTTATTTTTCACTAGTCGTTACCCGCGATTTCACCGGCTATAGGAATGTAGAATTCTTTACAAAAAGAAACAGCTTACGATAAATATGGGCTATCCAAAATAACAATATCTTCTAACTTTTTTAAACCACTTAACATAACTATAAATCTACCAATCCCGAATATATTTCACCCAAACTGCAAGTACTTATGGGTCACATTATATAACAATTTTATTCAACAGTTTTTTGGAATCACCTCGTATAATTGTAACTCTGCTTCACCCTACACTGCAACCATCCTGTATCTGCTTCTGTTTATTTTTCACCAAATATAGCATTTTTTAATTACCTAACTGTAGTTCTACTCCACCCTATACGCTATATAAGAATTATTTCTGATAATTTTTTGGCCACTCCGTGAACTATAATTTTAACTGGCCTTTATATGCAACTTTTTCTAACATTGTGTTAAATACAATATAAAATGTGTTCCAATTTCAGGCTAACTTTTAAATTTTTAATAAAATACACAAATTATTTGAGAATGATAAAATCTTTTATTTCAAATGATAGTAAAATTGTTTCGGTTTAGTAATGGAAAAATATATCTTGTAAGTGACCTCCTGCTGTTGTACGACAAGCTTCTAATCTTTTGCCAAAATTTTCGATATCTTTCTGGCATAATTACGGTTCAATTACTTGAAAACAGTCAATAATGTTCTCCTTTAGGTCATCAATTGTTTGTGGATCGTTGGCATAGACCTTTTCTTAAAAATAGCTCCCTAGGACAAAATCTAGAAGTGTTAGGTCGCAAGATCTAAGGGGCCAATTAATGGTTCCTCTTCGAGCAATTATTCGATTACCAAATTTCTGTTTCAAAAAATTGATTGTTTCAGTTGCCGAATGACATGTTGCACTGTCCTGTTGGAAACACATATTTTTCACATCAATATGCTCCAATCTATCCCACAAAAAGTTAGTAATCATCGTTCGATATCGATCACCAATCACAGTAACAGTATTTCCATTGTCATCTTCAAAAAAGTATGGACCAATCACTCCACCAGCCCAAAAACCGAACCAAACAGTTAATTTTTGTGGATACATCGATCCATTATTTCTCGTGGATTTGCTTCACCCCAGATTCGACAATTTCGCTTGTTAACATATCCACCCAATTCAAAATGTGCTTCATCGCTGAAGATGATTTTGTTGAAAAAATTCACATTTTCAAGTTTTCAAGTTGTATGACCCAATTAACGAATTCACGACGTAAACCAAAGTCTGTTTAAATGAATATTTTTGTGCAATATTCTGAATAAAGTGGTTTTTGGAATGTTCAGTTGCACAAATTTTTGAAGAATTTTTCCAATATTTACGTTTGACGAACAACTTTCTGTCCCATATTCTGTACGAAATTTTCTTCCAACTTTCACCAAATTTAATAATAATTTTTAATAATAAACAACCGTTCCTCAATCGTATATCTCTCCATTTTTAATAACCGGAATATTCCTACTTATCATCTGTCAAATAACATATGAAATTCTAGTACAAAATATATAAATGGCGGCGAATTTAAAAATTAACCTTAAATTGGAGCATCCTATATAAATATAATTTTGCTTGGCTTCATATTTCAGGTATTTCATATAGCAGGATGCAACTGTTCCTAGTCTACCTTATATAATTTCTTTTAACATTTTTCAATCAACCCTGTAAAACTATATACAACTACTTATGGGCCTTCCAATATCACATTTTTTGTAGCACTTTAAATAAGTAAATTCACCAATCCCCAGCCCATTCTTTCAAACCGCAACTATTGATGGCCACCCTATATAACAATTTTATTCAATATTTTTAAGAACTGCCTTCTATAGCTATAACGTCCATCTATATTTAAAGTATTTTGTATATACTGCTGCCAATTAGTCACCCATTATAACTTACTGGTCTATCAGTTTTTGAACCATCCTCTATAACTATGCTAAATACCCATTTTTCAGATATTTTTAACCATCCTGCAAAATATAATTTGTCTCCACGGTATATGTCAACTACCCCGTATATGCAACTTTTTCTAACATGTTTTAGTCACAATGTATAAGTATAATTTTACTGCGCCCCATGTTTCAGATACTGCATATATGCAACATTCCTCACATGAAGCCTTATCACTTAATGTATTAAGGACGAGTCTGAAAAATATATTTTGGTTATTTTCCATTTAATTCTGTAAATTGGGCCCCAAACTTAATAGAAGGGTTTTCTCCTTATTTTCCCGTTATGTGAGGCCCTCTATTATAATTTCCTAATAATTTTGGGCCATCAGTTTCTAATATAAAGTGAGAATAAGTCGATGTTTTTAAATTTTTGTTAATATCTTAAAAAAATATTTTTTACATACATAATATATTTGTATTACTTATAATGAGATTAGATGTTTTACATGATATGTATGAAAAAAGTTTTTTATTTTCCCTTTAATTCTATAATTTGTACCCCGAAATTAATGTTAGGGTTATTTTTCCTGCGTGTAATGTGTAAATTTTTGTATATTTTTGTTAATATTTTTTAAGCTAATTATTTTAAACATATTTAAAAAATACATTTGTATTCCTCATAATGAGCCATTTGATTTGATTTATTACGTGATGGGTTTGAAACACTCTTATTTAATATTATTCATTTAATTATGTAATTTGTTCCCCAAAGTTAATATTTTCTCCTTATTTTTTTCTGTAAAGCTTAGGTAAGGCCTTATATATCGTATTTTCTCAAAAGTTTAGGTCTTTTAGTTTCAGATGCATGACAGGGAATAGGTAAATTTTTATATATTTCAAACTAATTATTTTTAAACTATTAAAAACATACATTTGTATTCCTTATTATGAGCCCTTTGATTTGATATATTACATGATGCTTTTGAAACAATTTTATTTTTCCTTATTTTTTCTGTAAACTTTGGGCAACGTCCGATATCCAATTTTTTAAATTTTAGGCTCAATAAGGATAGGGACGTTTGATTTTTATAAATTTCTTTACTTACGATATACACTTCTGATCGAGTCACTAAACTATATATGGATACCAAATTGCAACCCTTTCCGTCTAGTATTTGGATTTTCACCTAATATTGACAATTTCGTCAAATGTGGCTTAACAAGTGTTGCATGGATAATTGACAGGTACTGAAATTGTTAAAAATCAAATTAAACCAATTTGTGTCGATCAACATACGCTACATTATTATTATTATAGAAACAGGACTCCATTTCCTACAAAAGCAAATTGGCAAATAGTTATTTACAGCTTTAATTTTCTAAATAGTGAAGTTAAATTTTAATCATAATGGCACAGTTGATTTATGCTAATATTTAGGAAATTGGGCATATTAATAATATACAAAACAAGTCGACACGTTTCTAACTTATCAATAGAGAAGATTGATATGAGTTGAAAAATATTTTAAGTGCCATTTGATAATTAATACTATTAGTCTTTGGAGTTTTTGAATTTAGATTTTTTCAGGCAAGTTCTGTGTATATAAACAAACTAAATTTAAGAATTGGAGTCTCAACTATAGTTGATAAAAGTTTTTTTTTAAATAGCTTTTTAAATTATTTGGGTTGCACTGAAGTTTTTCCTATAAAATAACTTATCTCATACAGTATTCTTCATAGACTTACAAAAAGATTCGAACACTTTAGAATTTTGAGTTTTATACAACTGCATACTAAACATATACCATTTGTTTTAAAAATAGCAAAGTTACAGTCAACTTTCAGTGTAAACCGAAGTGGTAGGCAGTTGAAGCTATTTTAGTTTTGAATAGTTTCTTCGAGGTGTCATTCTTTTGTACGCAAAACAATATATAATATATATTGTTTCTGGTTAGGGAGCCTTCATCAGTGGCGCTTCGCAAAATTGAATGTCCTCTCGAACTTCTTTATGTATTTAATACATTTCGTTAAATTAGAGCATGCCGGTCTTTACATCTCGCATCTTCATATTTTAGTTTTGATTTGATAATTTTCTAAATTTTCTCGGGGTTAATTTCCCCCAAAACTGCTAACGTACCACATCGTTTGAAGAACCGTATATGTTGTGCAATAACAATTCTTCTACAATTAGCTGCAGTTTTGTATCCTATAACCTATATTTCGTAGAATCTTGGTGCTATGTTTGTATTTTAGTCGGAAATACTTTCCGCTTCAAAATGCTAAGCCGTGGTAAACAGTAGCCATTTTTTTATGAACATTTGGTCTTAACACAAAAGGGCACCTTTGTATTTCATATTAGAACAAAAAAACTTATTTTAAATTTTATACTATATTTTCCAAACCATATATCTAGGTATATTGTCTGTCACGAAACATCTAATGAAAAATAAAAATTAAATGAAAGTTTATTTTTCTACCAGTTTTATTAATTCTGGTCAGACCGAAAAATGTAAACTTATTTTTCAATGCATGATTATTAGACTACAAGTGAGTTAATATCAGTTTTAGTTAGGAAAAATTTAAAATCACTTTAAATAGTCAGTAATTTTGTTAGCAAAATACGCAGCGTCATCCAGGTGTTGGGCAATACCTAAATCACGAAGATTGTCTCTCTAATATTTCGATATGTAAACTTAACAACCCTTTTTTAGATTCTCTAGCACCGAAAGCGTCAAATCTGTAATTTCATTTAAAAATGTATTTATTTCCATTGGGTACATGATAATTGTAGTTTAAATAACTAAAACTTGGATATATATTTTTTTGATTTGTGAAGGGCTGATATACATTTAAAAAATGTATATTTTTGTTCATGTATTTCCAGGATATATAAAATTGTATAAATATAAAATTTATTCTATGAAAAATATGATTAATTGGTTAAAATTGAATCTCGAAACCAAACATTCCAAAGTCTGGGGGGAGGGAGTTGATGACGCCACTAACTGTGGTTCAATATTCCCTATCTGAAGAGGTCAATAAATCATCTGGTTTCATTTGTGACCCTTCGGAGATGCTACTTCCATCACATAGTGTACAGGACATAATTAATATGATCTTAAATTAGAAGGTATAGAATTCTTGTGAACCCATACTACTATTAGTAACTATAACGCCGATTGGCGTTTAATAAATTAATTAAATAAGTACTAGTTACTGTATTCACATCAAATATAATACATTATGCAGCAAACATACTTTACTTTATACCATTTTATTTTATACCCTTTGAAAACAAAGTTCATTCGGAAATGTAAATATATTAAGCAATGAATGTATTTGTATCAGTATGAGTTTAAATCGAGCATTCCCACCAATATTTATCAGATGAGTAATTAAAAACGTTCTAGTGAATACATTATTTATTTAAATTTTAAATTGTCCTCTGTTTCAACAACCTCTCATTTGATTCTGATCCCCTGATATAAATGTACAATTTTGAATAATAATATGTGGGCTTATATTTTTTTAATTAGGTTTTTTCATCAACAGAAACCACACTAGCAAAATTTATACCCAAATTAGTAATTAGTACAGTCCGTTTACATTCAGTTTGCATACGTTATGGTTTAATTGTAAACTGGAATGGATATGGAATAGGTGTTAGTTCAGGCATGGCCAACAGTTTTTTGTCACGGAAGGATTGAAAAAAAAAAATTTTCGCGGGCCAGGCGTAAAAACTGTCTGTAGGCAAACTTCTAAGCGATCAAGTTATTACTAACAAGTTACTTACGGAAAGCATTGAATGAACTGGCGTACTGTTCCACTACAAATAGATAGATTATAGAGTTTGTAGTGTGATTATAGATAACAAATAATCACGAAAAGTTTAATTCATATGAAAAACCAGAAATATCTTGAATTTAATTGCTTAATACTATGTAAGTGTCAGGCAAACGTAAATATTGAAAAATTACTGGCGGGCCGCATAAATTCGCTACGCGGGCCGGATGTGGCCCGCGGGCTGTTTGTTGGCCATGCCTGTGTTAGTTGTTAAAAAGGTACTGTTTAATTTTTAGATATTTGTGGTTAGGTAACTCGTCATAAGAAACTTTTGGTATATTTAGCTTTGTAGTTTTATGCTGAAACAGTTCAGTTAGAAAATATTTGGTGTCGAGATAAAATATACGTCCATCACTTTCTGTTGATAATTTGCAGTTACCCCTTAATTGAGTTAAGTTAAGAAGGTATGTACCTACAGTCATTCACAGTGCAGCGTACTAATTTTCACAACATTGTCAAGATCATAGTTTTAATAATGCCTTTTTTCAATGGCGATTATTATGTTTTTTCAAATACAACACTAGTAATTAAATAGGTTTTTATGTGTTTGGACCGCGTCCTGAACCAATAAAGCAGAAATAAAACACCTATTTTGTTTTGTTTTATGTAAAATCTCTTAATATATTGGTTTTCCTGATAGTTTGTTTAATATCTTTTCGAAAAGATTGTTGAGGAGGTCTTGAATTATTTTGTCTATTCATGGGTTTTCTCTCCTCCAAATTTTTTCCTGTAACAGATAACTGTGTATGGAGACGTTTCAACTCCGAGTCTGGAGTCGTTGTCAATCGTTTAGTGTTGTTTTCGAGGCTTTTTTCTAAAAAATTTTCGCTTTGATTTTGAATTTATTGTTTGTCAAAAATTTGACACTGACAATTTTCAAAATTGTCAGTGTCAAATTTTTGACAAACAATAAATTCAAAATCAAAGCGAAAATTTTTTAGAAAAAAGCCTCGAAAACAACACTAAACGATTGACAACGACTCCAGACTCGGAGTTGAAACGTCTCCATACACAGTTATCTGTTACAGGAAAAAATTTGGAGGAGAGAAAACCCATGAATAGACAAAATAATATCTTTTCACTCAAAAAAGCACTAATATGTATAATTCATATGACAGTATGCTGATCTCATATATTCTTGATTCAGTAAAAGGAATATTTTTCATCTAATGAAAAGTATCTTCACATTGATATATATTTTGGTGATGTAATCCGATATTTCTCCTTTTTTTTCAGCCGTCTGCTTCAGTCAATGCTGGCGATTACACTGGCAAACGCTAGTCTGTCCTCTCTGGTACTTAAGAATTATTTAATTAGATGAGTACGATGTCCAAGCAATAATTCGACGGCATGTTCGCATCTTGGGACACTCTAACTTAAAAACTTATAAGGCTTGAGAGTCGATACCTCGGTAACATATAAGACGGTGGGCCAAACATCGGACTTCAATAGTAACAAAAAAAAAAACGGATGTCTTTTATGTTTTTGAAGGCGCACTGGACCTGCTCTATTCTTGACTTGGTTTCTATTGACCATTGACCATTGACGATTGACATCGTTTTAGGTTTCTTAATATTCAACTTCATCCTGTATCTTCGGCACATCTCACACTATCTTGAGTTCACTTGATTAACCATCATCCCTAGCACCCTCCAAATACAACCTCAGTCGTCAGCATATACACAATAGGTGACAAGGAATACCCTGGTGTATTCCTCTGTGTAGGTCTATCTTGAAATAGAAATATCGCTCGTAATCTTCGCTTTTCACTATAGGTTTGTCAGTAATGTTAAGTCTCTGTCATTTATCACTGTATTTTCCAGAGTCTTGATCAATGCGTCATGCTTAACCATATTGAATGATTTGTGAAGTCGAAGGAACATATATTTAGGTTTTTGTTAGGCGTTTTTGGGGCTAGGGTTAGTAGAAGGTACTGTTGTGTTCATGTCTCTTCTAAAACTAAACTGGCCATGTCCTATAGGTTGTTCGCATTTGTAGAATCTTTTGGGTATTACATTTACCAAAATTTTTAGGCATTGACCCAAAACATTCCCAAGGGATTTCCTCTAATTCGTACATTTTCTTATATAAGGTAACGTGTATCTCGATATTATCTTCGCTTACTAAGTTAGTTTTGGGTGTATGTTATCTGCGTTTGGGCTTTTATTTACTTTGAGTTGTTTAATTACATGTTCCATTTGGCTTCTGTGTAGGTGTTCTCTGGAGTCAAATGGATTATGAAATCTGTGTTTTCTATTTGATGCTGTGCTATCCCACTATTTTTCGATATTTGGATTCTAACCATTTCAGCTTAGCCTCTTTCATTTTCTTTGGGATTTCGCTGTGCTGCCGCCTGTATGCTATGTAGATTATAACTTTTACCTCTCTGCATTGTTATAAATTCCGAAATCAATTCAAAACTAGAATATTTAATTTAAGAGATTAAAGATTTGTGAAATGATGAATATACTTACAAAACGTAAGGTTGATTTTATGGTATTAATATTTTACATAAACTAATTGAAAAATGTTATCCATGACAAAAATTATTAAAACCGAAATCAGCAAGACGTACATAAATATTCTTCAAAATTTAACACCAATCACCTGATTTGAATTATATTGCCAAAGATAATAAATTATTAGATAGGGCATGAGATTTCAATATATTGTCCCTGTGACATTCGGTCATCCATGTCCAACACATATTAATAGATTGCTATAAGGTGAGATGCATTTGTTTTGTTATTTATACAATTTGTCTGGTTGTTAATACAAAACATTTCCAGGAAGTTACGATTAAGAAGGTTTTCCTGATTAATCAAAACCTATGCATTGTCAATATCTGTTGAATGGTCATTACAAATACAATGAGCTGATAAGGTACAACTTTTCTGGGAAGTATAATGTCGCTTTTATGCGGAACAAATCTATCGTTTAATACTATGGATGTGTGTCCCACATAATGGAACTGCTGTAGAACACACCTAACACCAAACTTTAATTTAAACACTCAACGCCGTTTCAACAACTCTAAGTTGTCATCAGCAAGGAGTAAACCAAACTAAATCTTAATTACAATTTTCGCTAAATTATACCTACCATTCAGAATTCTAAATTTAGAATTCAGGTACTTGGGATTTACACTTTGTACTAATTACTATAAGTTGCTAATAGTTTACTGGTCGGTATAAATTAGAGAGAATTGTAATTTAGATTTAGTTTGGTTTACTCCTTGCTGATGACAACTTAGAGTTGTTGAAACGGAGTTGAGTGTTTAAATAAAGGGTTGGTGCTAGGGTGCAAAACTGTGTTTTTTTTGTCTGAAGAGTTATGGCAACTATTGCCGTATACAACCTTAGACAATAATTTCTCAGGACTGCTTCTTTCATCTTGCTGAACAATATAATCTAAGGTTTTTAACAAACTTAGTGGTGGGGTAATTATGTATATGATTTATGTTGTTAAGTTGAGTTAAATTAAAATCTAATGCACTGTTACAAATAAATTTGTTTAATAAAGAAGAAAGATATGAATTTTTAATGAAGAATTTGAATAAAATTTTTAAATGCTTTTCTCCTAGTGTTGGATGGCAAATGCTACACATTCGACTTTTCTTTCACTAGATTAATTTTGAATTGTATGGAATTATTTTAGAGAAAAGTCAGGTATCTGTCACCACTATTTGTTTTGAAACTAATACAATTTCAATCGATTGTCGTTGCCCCTTATCACCTTTGCGTCTAATACTAGAACGATACAATGAATGTCCTCTTTTCATATGGTGAACTGTAAATTATTATTGAAATTAGTTGAAATTTTTAATAATTTGTCGCTTTTCACAAATGGAATTTTCCTTATGTTTGTTGAAAAAGGGAACTACAAAACTAAGTTGTTTATAATGCCTATTATTGAAAGGAAAAACCGTATATTCAATAATTTTGGTTAGTAATTTTAGTACGTCCTGAAATTAAATGCCAGTATTTGTTAATACTAAGATTTACAAGATTGAAAGGAATTTTTGTGCACTTTGAAATCATATATAAACTATGTTATAATTATTGGTTACCGGATAAATATTCTATAATTTTTTTTATTAAAATAAACACAATTAGGTAATTTTATATTTATTTGCAAAATAAATATAAGTGAAAATAGTGTGTTTATTTTAATAAAAGAATTAAAATGGGTTTTCACCAATTTAAGACAGAAACAATCCTCATTCTACAAATTCGCGAAAGTGAAAGACTCTTCAACAATAATATGGGTTCTTTTTATTATACAAAACTGAATATTAACTAACAAGCTGGTGATTACCAATGAAAGTACATCTATTGAAGTTACAATTGGATGTAATGATAATATAGATTTGTGAAATTTTGGTAAAGCATAAAAATGAACAAAAATTTGAAAAATAGTTTTGTATAAATAATATTTCTAACGTCTATCTCTTTGCTTCTTTTAACTTTAGAAATTGTCAACTGCTTTTAAGCCATTCTCAAGAGAAACGGAAATTATGTTTTTGTTTGTGTCGCTCGTTCATATTTTTCATAAGGAATAAAGATAATATGCAGATGTAGAATATTATGTTACAAGCCTATATATCCGAATAAATCAACTAACGAGTTCAATTTATGTTCCATGTCTATTAAATTTATCATCGGCTAACAAAGATAACAACAGATTATATATTGACCTTTTGCTTTCATTCAATGTGTCGAATGGATATGTGCTCAGTTTATTTTATAATATTTAAATATGGCTTATCAGGAATCGAATAAATTTCGTCAAATCGGTAACAACAATCATCCTCTCAGTTTTCTGTTCTCCTGCTACAAATGTCGCTATAAATTATTAATAATTTGTTTGTAGCAATTTGCGACTGGTTGAATAACTTCAATTATTGTTTGCATGCAGTCGATTTATAATAAATCGTCATTGTATTTTGTACTAGAAGCCTGATGAAGTCGAACGAAATAGTACGGTTTATTCAGGGATATTCTGATGTCCATAATTTTTTTCTTCAAGAAATTTGTAGATTGTACAGTGATATACAGTGCTATTTAGATGGTAACTATCTGTATAAATAAATTAAATTGTATTAGAAGAAGTTTTGGATACTTTGATTAAGATATTACGAGAACTACAGATACCTAATATTGGAACAAAATTTAGTAACCATTTTATTTGGCCTTATCAGGAACGTCTTCTAGGGACGGATATTACTGTTACTTTTCAGTACCCCTTACTTTGCATTTGTAGCATCTTCCAGTTTATTTGTGTGTTGTGGTATGCTGTAAATAGCAGCACACATGAGAACAAAATGGGGTTGGAATTCAAACGTTTCAGGGTATATATAATAATGAGTGAATTTGTTGCGGTTTCAATACCAATTAAATACGCCTTAATGTTTTATTTATACAAAGACTTCAAATAAATCAAAATGAAAACCGTTATAAACAAACTGTGCGATCACTAATTATTTTCTCGCATCTGACATTTAAATTTGGAAATTTATATAGCAAATTTAATATTTTCTTTGTTGCCTTTATTTTTCCGATTTTCTAAAAAAATATGTCTTATATTGTAGATAAATGGATAGAATTATTACTGAATATATCCTAAAATATTACAATTTAAAATATGGAAAGTGATTAAGTCATTTCAGAGAAATCAGCGGACATTCACTGAACGATAGTTTTTTAATTTTCTGGAAATCTACACATCCCGCGTTATATGACACCTATCAATGATTACAATGCAGTTTGAATTATATTTGTTATATTGTTTTGGAGTAATCGGTGAGCATACATAAAAAAGAATCTGACTAATTGACAACTTCCTCGTTTCATGGAAGTCGGTTAATAATAATTTTTTATTTTGAATGTTCATCTGGGATTTTCTCTCCTCCTGGTTTCTGAAAAATACAGATAAATTTAGTACTTGAATATCAAGGTTTAGTATCTAAGGGCAGTTTGTGGAAACTGTTGTCTATATGTCTTCTTGAGACGTTGTATTGGTGCTCTTTTGTTCTAATTTGGAGAGGTCTTGATGTCTCACCGGTATATGTTTTTCCGCAGGCACAAGGTACACTGTACACACAATTTTTGAAACTTTGGGTACCGTTTTCCGGTTTTGTTTTTGTCAAATTTGATCTTAAAGTATTATTATTAAGTATTTAGAAACTACTTAATAATAATTTTTCGTTAATAAGGATCAATACAAATATGCAGTCGAAAACATACGAGAACAAAGACAGATAATCGCCTACATTTTCAGTAATAGAGAAATACTTTTTTTCCAAATTTTAGATGTTAGAGCATTAACTTGAACAGAAATGGACAGAGTCACCATAAGCTAATTTTAAGTCAAATAGGTTTAGAGGTGGGGGGATTAGAACATAACGTTCGAGAGTTTGCTAGATCAATCCATAAGATATCTAAAGATATCTATACCAAACGAAAATAGAATAAAGAAATTATCTGGATAACAGAAACCGTCGGAATAGAGGAAAGCAGGATACAATGAACCCATATTGAATTCAGTAAAAGAATCTCTAGGAAAAAGAAAAATTAAACAAAATTGATGAATACAAAAAACATACTGATAAGAATACATAGATAGACTACTACAAAAAATATTTGCGAAAGAACAACTCCACACTGGACATCATTGCAAACGAAAAAATAGTAATTATCGCCTGAGAAGTAGAGGAAGGAAAGGAGAGGCTATAAAACAGTAAGGATGCAGGCGAAGATGAGCAATTGAACTGCTAAAATATTTTTCAAAACTAGAGAGATCAAATAGCAGCACTAATTAACTAACTTCAAAGACAGTATCAGATGTACGGAATATTAACCTAGTAATACTACTGTTTAAGAAAGTTGGAGAAAAGAACCGGAAATTGGAGAGGCAGAAACCTATTCAGCAAAACTTGATAGTGTACCATCAACAACAATACGATCAGATTGTAACTAGATCATACCGCTGGCAGACATAAAGTTTGTATTTTTTCTGATGTTTTGGCCATAACACCAGAATTGCCTTGAAAGTCAACGGCTATTTGAAATATACAGACTTTCAGGCAATTGTGGTGTTATTCCCAAAAAATTCAGAAGACATACAAACCAGAGACGCCACAACTATCTTTCAGATAACAGATATTTAGTTTTTGTGATAAATTATCCATAAAGCAACTGAATATAACAGTACACTAGGACTCTGATCAATAGAAAACTTTCGTATAATCGAAAAGTGATGTCACTTTAGAAATGTTTTTTATACTGATAATATACTAACAGTTTAGAATTTTACTGAAATCCTCCTTGGAGTAACGTTATTATTCCTTGGGAAGTCTGGGTACGGGATTAAGGTTCAAGTACAGGCATTTTAAAAGACCTAAAAATTTCTAAATAAGGTAATAGAGCTCTATATGTTCATGAAAAAATGTATCGTACTTCCCAGTAGCTTTATGTTCGTGTGAGAAGGGTTTCTGTGGTTTAGGTTACAAAAATATCTACAACACATTGTTTACTATTTTGTATAGTTTTTATTATAAAGCATAGGGTTTCTTCTTGTTTTTATCATTTAGTAATAAGAAAATTCAAGATTCTGTTGCCTACAAAAAATACGCGTTATGTAAACCTACCCCGATGTAGTAAAGGTCTTCTTTCGAATAAAAATGTTGTACTACTAATATTAAAAATTACAATGAAAATCTCGCGCATTTTGTTTATGCTAACATTTTATTGGAGATGCTATCGGTTAATTGAAAATATGTTCAATCTAACGTCCATTATTATTTTAATCTGTTAATATGTTGGCAATTAAAATGTTAGAAAAAAGAAAGAAATTTTTTTAGAATCGATTCTTTATTTCAGAAGTAGTGGAGGCACAGAAAAGCCTACAAAACCATAAGGCTGTAGGTAAATATGAAATAGCAATTGAATTATTAAAATATTGCGGAACAGTAATACCAAACGAAGTAACAACACTAATTAACAAAATTCTAAAACAGGGTGCAGCACCAGGCGAATGAAAAAATAGCGTTCTAATAATACTGTTTACAAAAGGAAGTGTACAACAATATTACAATTTTTAAATTTCTTATTTCTAATATATCTTTTACTTATTAGCTCACCAGTTAATAAATATAATCTTGGTCTAAAACTAATTTTTACATTTAATTTATTTTCTACCTTTTAGAATAGGAATTTGTTTAGTTTTCTATCTTAATAGATTGTAATGCTTGATTAGTGATCAGGTAGTTTTGGAAAATGTTCCTGAATTAGTCATCAGTCTTACACGGTTTGAGATATTCCACTTTTGAGGATCTCTGCAAGAAACTTTTTGTTATTCGTGTGGAATGTACGCCACTCATCTTGGTTTTTTTTCAGTCTTGACTTTCTTCTAGTTTATGTTGCTTTCCTTAGTAGTTGTTTCGAAATTTTCAAGACGTGTTTTAACTGTGTACTATTAATTTGAATTTTTTGTTGTGATTATTTGGTTCATTTATTACGCCTTTTCAGATACCAAGAAAGCAGATCACCGTACTTTCAGATCTGTGGACTAAACAAGTAAGATTATTTGCAAATAACGGCGCTAAGTCATAAAGTTTGGTACGGCAGAAGTATGCGTATGTTTTTTGCTCCATCTTTACTATCGGTAAATACCATACTCGCTAACAATACTATTACCGAGAAGTTTCTACTCTATCATCAAACTAGTCTAACAAATCCTAAGATGATTTCAGTTCAGTTTCATCAGTTACAGGTTTTTCCTGTAACTGATGAGTCATTGAAATTATAAATGAAGAGCAAATTGTAGTAAGGCAATTTAAAAAAATTGCCATTCTACTGGTTTTTGCACACATATTCATCCCCACATATTCTGACAGAAAGAGATGTATACAATATCCCTTTATATAAATAATGTTTTGTAATATTGTGTGATACTTATCGTTATCTATGTTTGGAAAATGACATAGATACAAGAAAAGAATAAAACTACAATAGCAATGAAACACGTTGGGTAAAGTTCAGAAATTGAAAAAAAGAGCGACATTTCAGACTGTCTCTCTTTATCTTCAGTTCTGTTTTTCGTTCTTTGTGTCATTCTTACTAATGGATATAAATTTCAGAAGAACTAACACAATTGTCACGATTTTATTATGATACAAGTGTTAATTAAAATGTATAATTTTGTTCTGAATTCAAAGACGACTGTAAATGAACATATATTTCAAATATACTTTACCTACTTATTCTTCTATCAATATAAATTATAGCAACATTATTTAATTAGATTTTATTTTAATATCACAGGATCTCCAGAGTATTCTATTTTAACTTGAATAATGCGTGTTTAAAACGTGTTCTTTTATTTTCGTAACAACCGTTACAAACAGCTCCTGTACAATACGGTTAAGCAGATTGTGAATTTGTGATTTTCCAACTGCATATTTTATAAGACAATTTGTGTATGTGCAGATGTCCCGCACAAAAGAACCAGAATTATCAAATCCTGGTGGTATAATTTAATACTATTACATATTTTGCTCAATGTAGAGTAGCGTTATATGTGTCTGATATCATAAGTATTTTTTTGTCATTAACATTTTTTAAATTGCATACAATAACGTAATAACGGTATGATCTTCCTTTGGATAGTGAATTCTATTGTACTTAATACAGAGGTGTAATGAAATAAAAAAATATTGGATATATCAGTCTCTTACATTAAACTTTGAAGAATTCTGTGTGAGGTCAAAGTCCAGTTAATGGCAATTTTGGAAAAACCAATATTTTTTTTATAAAAAATATAGAAAAATCATTTGTTATTGACAAGTTTTTATTTAGTTTAAAAAACTTTTCTTCATTATAACCGTTTTAAGGACAGATAGGTTCCTTCTTATTTTATTATTAAAATTTGAATGAGTCTGACGAAGAGGAAGGAAGTCTATAGTTGGAAAAAAGGTAGAAGGAAGAACAGGGAAGTTGCCTATTTAAATTTATATATTTTTAAATTTCTAGTATTTTTAGCTAGATAAAATTTATTTTTAAATGTTTTATATTTATATATTTTGTATTTATGGTATAGTGATGCTACCCAAACAGCACCTCCTAAACAAAGGTCAAACTCACCAGTCTACCCTGTTTTCAAAACGAGACTCTGATGACCGAGAATAGGCCGTATAACCTTATACCGAGGAGGGAGGAAATATCATCCTCAATGTCGAAAGTGACAGGAACCTACGGCCATCGCAAAGAAACAAGTTTCCCCCAGACGTTATGTTCATTTACAATTTTTAATGTTATCATGTCAAGAAACCTTAAAATAACAGCCCTCCGTCCTGGATAGGTGTTGAGAAACCAAAGGGTGCTAAGTATTCACTTTTTGACCTACAACTTTTCTTTTTATTTCCACAAGGGCTTCATATTTTGGCAGATATTGATGGTACACCACTGATTCTGGTTAAATAAATATAATTTTTATAATCCACATTCATTTCTAATCAAATCTGATCCTTTACTATTTCAATCCGATATTATTATATTTTGTGGAAATCATATTTTCAAGCCATTACGTTTGTTCCAGATTATAAGTTAACGGGAGCCCACTAAATAACAATGGATATTATTGGGTGTGAAATTCATTTTCTTATAGGACTTCTGATAACAAACAAGTACTACCCTCATGTGTATCAATTGATAAATGCAATCCAAACTTTACTTGCCAGCATTCTCTCTAAAAGTTGTTCAAAACCCAAAACAAAATCTCCATCAGCAAATTACATTTAAATGAGAGCAAAACAAAAAACTAAGCTTTGCCGGGGAATACGCAATAGGAAACATATTAGGGAAGCTTGAAAATATTAAAAATGGAAAGGCAGCTAGGATTACCGCAAACTGAATTTACATGGAAATGAGTTTAGTGGATGTAATCCACACTTAGGTAATAAATTTACAAACAAAAATTAACAACCCAATATCCATTTACAGATCTAAAATTGTCTTTACGATATTATAACACACTGAATTATACAAACTGATTAATTTAACACATGTCCTGGTAATTTTCACAGATCATCATCAAAAGAAATGTATAAGTGCTCAAAGTCTTGGGCTTGGCCAACAGGATTTGAATCTTCGTCTCTAGATCCAAGTACCGAATTAATCATTCTCTTAATGGATAGCTAAAGTCAGTCAATGTCTCGGTCTACTTTCAAGACGTCGATCGAATGCAAAGTTTCTGTATACTCTGGCATCATATACACTACTTGGCATTACAAGTGCATCAATTTTTATATGTTTTTCGTTCACTAATCCAATGACTAAAAGCAATTGGGATACCCTAGAAAATCCTACTATGACAGTGTTAATGTTATCTGGCCAATCAACAACTTGTGGAAATTTAATGGTATTTATTGCCTCCACAATGTTCTACAAACACTTGCTTTTGAAATTCCAGGGATATCCACAAACCACCATTTACTCACCACTACATAGCAGCGCTTTATAGTATAACTTTTTTGGACTGTGGTAGGTATACTTCTTATAGTTGCCCCCTTAAGTCTGTGTCCAGTGCACTCCAGAAGTGTTGTTCTCACTCTAAATATTCGTTATCTGCGGTTCTGTTCCGCTACAGGCAAATAGGCTTCAGAGTGCAAGACCCACATTTTAAAGGGTGGTAAAAGTGTTCATATTATATATAATAACCTTTAAAACATACATTATATATACTTACCCAACTATCAACATAGCTTAAAATATTTTAACAGTTTTTACGAGTGTGAATTTGTGACTTGTAAATATTCCCAAATTCGTCATAGTCAATATGCGACTTTTTATTAATATTGTAGGGAACTTAGCATTATTTTAATACCATTTTTGCAAAAAAATCCACAGGTGTTTGAATTTTTCCTTGAAGAAGGTACGCCGCGTAACACAAAAAAGTTTTGTTAACAAATTTTTACTTCTTAGTTAATTATACTAGGTGTTTAAAATAGCAAAAACCCTAATTTCGGCAGTTTTTGTGACTTCTCAGCAACAGAGGTGAATTTTAAAGAATCAAACGTAAGTGCGTTGTATGCGCATTTTTAGAACCTACTAAATGAGATGTTGATCGATAAGATTGGTTAATTAATAAATGAGTTATTCGCGAAAAATGTGAAAAAGGCGCTATTTTCAATCACTCGTAACTCTTATCTAAAAAAATTAGAACGGTAAAACTTGGTAAATAGTTTCATTTGTCTATCTAAAATAACTGTTCAAAATTTTAACTTCATGGCTTTGAAGGTTTTCTCACAAATGTAATTCTTTATCGAGAACTCTTACTTACTTTTTGATAAATCTGAATGGAACATGTTAATTGTCAAATCTTTCGGTACCACTCATCATATATTAATATTCTTTTGGGTTTGTTCTATAGTCTGTAAATTTAATTTGAAATTCTGCATTTTGGTATTCGCCAGCGCATACATATTAGTAGAGGGGGATCCTAATTTCCCCTCACGGTAGAATAAAAATAGCATGTCATCGAATTGACATAACGTTTAAAATGCTTTTTCCAAGTAAATTACGTTATATACGAGGGTAAATCAAATATAAACGGTAATTTTGCTATTCTGCTTACAATGCAATTTCGAGCTAGATTATGTTGTTTGGAGTAGATGTTTGGTTTATGGACACTGGGGAACCAGTCGGGTACGCGCGTATGCTTGGCTTTGACCTTAATACCCATTGTATGATTTGTGGTGAGTACAGAATACAGCCATGATTAAGCAAGAGTTTCATTCGTCTGTTATGCGAAAGATTATCATAACGTTTTAAACCAGTAAAAGTGTTAAAGCCTTAGAAACTCTAACTCATTTGAAGGCACAGTTTAGGTATAGTACACTGTCTCAAAATCGTGTGTGTATATGTGGGTGAGAAAATTTAAAGGTGTACGAGAATGATAGCCATGATCAACGCACTAGGACAAGCCTTACAGATAACAATGCCAATAGTGTTCGACTGTTCGACAGAGCTTATTGAACGTGAGCGCCGATTAACAGTGGAGGAATGTCCTCAGAATTGGGTGTCAGCTACGGAAGTGTTCAATCAATTATCACTGATCAACATGGTTTCAGAAAAAATTGTGCTCGATTGGTTCCGAGGTTTTTGACTGTAAATTAAAGATTAAGATTAAAGATTAAAGACATTGAAAGAAAGGCCTTTTTGAAGCGCATTGTCTAAAGTGGCGTGCCCAACGTACATTGAATGTGGATTACTACTGCCATTTGTTACGGTTGGCAAAAGTCGCGTATTTGAAACAAAAAACAAGGAATAATGCAAGAAATGGGCTGAGAAGCCACCCACTCTCCGTATAGCCCTGACTTGCCTCTGAAAGAATCACCGGGAGGAAAACGATTTGGAATATATAAAGAAGTTGAGGAGCACATGCACAGTTGGCTTGCACTCACCCTAAAACATTCTATGAACAGAGAATCTAAAACTCCCAACTCTCGGTGGAAAAAGTGTGTAGATCACGTAGGAGGGTATATTGAATAATTATAAATGAATCATTTCTGTATAATATTATTCAATAAATGTATGAAAAAAATTCCGTTGATATCTGATTTAACCTCGTAATTGTTTTGCTCATACTTTTGAATCAAAGTTGATCGCAGTATCACAATTAATTTATTTGACAGTTTTAAAAGGAAAAAACTTTAGAAAGGAAATAATGAGTCAGAAAATAGAAAATCAAAGTCAACAATACACTTAAGGCAAATCATTAATATTAATGTATAATTATGAACTATGAAGTTAGTTAACTAATGAATAAATTTAACCAGTTTATAATGAAAATACCATCTATAAAATTGGTATAATGTCATTTTTTTGTAATATGATTAAAAAAAGTTATATCAACAAATAGAAATGTAACATTTCAATGAACAAATTATGATATGCCACCGTTTCTCGTCCGTGAGCTATCAGCAAACACTTTGACAGTTGGAATGGCATTTGTATTAGGGAAAGAATACAAGCGATTTGAACGCAGTAGTAAAATGAGCTGAAGGTGCTTCTCCCACCAGTACATTTTATTTAATTCCGAATACCAAAATGCAGGCTTTTTAACTGAATTTACATACAATAAAATAAAACTAAAAGAAAATTAATTTATGAGGGATGGTACTCAAAGAACTAATAGTAAACTTCACGTAAAATCAAAAGCCGTGGAAAAAAATTCAGATTTGAAAGAAAACCGTTCGAAGCAGTAAATTTGAGATTCTTACCAGTTATTTACCTCGTAGAAATGAAAGATTCTGCCGAGTTTCAAAATTTCAACGCATCTTATACTATAACTATGGACGATTGAAAATTGCTTATATTTTACAGTTTTTTCCAAATAACTCAATAACTAATTATCCAATCGGCTATATGAACCTATCATTTAGTAGCTATTGAAATTACGTATAAAACAAACTTAGTTTCGGCCCTAAAAATTTTCATTCAGTTGTTGAAAAGTTACAAAAACTTCTAGAATTGCGATTTTTGCCACTTTAAACACTCCGTATAATTAATTAAGGGATAAAAATTTGTTAACAACAGTTTTTATGTGTTATGCTATATACATTCTTCAAGAAAAGCCAATCAAATATCTGTGGATTTTTTTGCAAATACTAACTTCCCTAGAGTATAATGACTAGGTGATTTTTAGTGGTTACTTTTTATCTCATAAGTTGGAAAAAAATTAATTGGCGCATATAAAATTTGCAACTTTCCCATAGAAGTTACCTTACTATCAATGTCGGTTAAAATGTTTTTGCAAGTGTGAATTTGCAAGTTATAAAAACCCCCAAAAATCCACTATATTTAGTTAATATGTGACTTCACTTGTGAATACTTCATATTTACTGATTAAGTGAATTTTGTTAGGAATACACCTGTAATTTTACTTTCTCACAAGTTTATAACAATAATTTAGTAAATATGACTTTGGTGGGACGAAATAACATATTTAGGTGAAGCTATTTTTAATAGGCATAATAAACACATTTGGGTTAATGAAAACCCTCAGGCTTTAACGAAATGTGGGTACCAAGAAAAGTTCAATTTGGCAGTATTTTCGTTGTTGACATACGTTTAGTTAATTTATTATGATGAAAGATTTACTGCATAGCGTTAATTAGAAATTTTAAATATGCCTCTAGGTTTTAACATGGTATTTAACAATGTCTGTAGCAGTCCATTAAGTAAAAATCTAAAATAACACTTTTCTTATTTAGCAATCGCGAACACACATATGGGTCTAAAGACGATAAAAATAGGAATCTAATGCCAAAAAATAATAATTTTATTCGTAGATATTTGAAGCTATTCAATTTTGTGTGCAATAGGAGGTTCAATCTTAAATAAAGCTGATAAAAAGTTTAAAAATCTACATCGTTCTTGATGAAGTTGTGAAATTTTATATACTAGGTTTATAGGATATTTTTTCTTATAAATTAAATTATCTCAGAATAATTCAATAACTCTCTCATACGAACTATTCGAGAATTTTAAACAATTAAATCCTAAAAGGTATAGTATACTGTTAAAATAACAAAGTTACAGTAACTACCGGTATAAACGGAGTGTCCGAGAATTGAAATTGTTTATATAAATAGGACCTCCATGATGACCCCCAAATCCAAATTATCAAATTTCTAATATGTTCAATTTAACACCTAATATACCACCTCATTGAAAAACCCAATATTTACAATTGTTGAAATTATATACTTAATACTAAGTAGTGTTAAGTATATGTCTAAAATATAATAGACTAAATTTTTAAAATAAGGAGACATCTGTTGTATAATCCAATAACATAATTTAATGATTTCTTTCTTATTGCAGTACGACTTGGCGCATATATAATGATGTACGAACTGTACGAATAAAATACTATATATTCTCCTGAAGTGATTGGTTAATTAGATATAAAGTTTTTGTAACTCTTTGTGTGAAATTGTAACAATATTAAATAAAAATACTAAGTAAAAATTTTACAATGTTACACTTCATACAAACGAGAAACTTAGCTGTTACTGCCATCTTAGGTCTAACGGCAGAATCAATAATAATTTGATGCTAGTGGTACTTGTTATATGTGATACAAATTAAGTTATATTCTGTTTTCGCAATATTTTTATAGTACATATTATTGTTATCATTATTGCTAAAATTATATTAATTTAAAAATTCTTTTTTAAAAATGTTATACAAAGCATCTTCAAGTACTGATAATTGGTACCACCTTTTGAGGAATAGCCAAACTAAAAACACACCATACGATGCGTCTGATATCTAGTTTTCATGACAGAAAAGCGTGTTAGTTGAATGAATCCATTGTGGTAGTCTAGGAGTTAGTTTGTTGTACCATCTACCGCTGAGTAGATTAAATAGGGCTTCTTCAATTTTAAATAAGTACTACCTTTGCATAGGTAACCCACAAGACAATTTGATGTGTACATTAACATTGAAATTAGGTACTATAATAATATTTGTTGGAGTTAACTTAAAGAATGCTGAGAAAAAACATTAAGTGTGTCTACTAAATGTATATTATATTTCTTAGTAGGTAACTGTTGAAATTTTCATTTTTGCAGTGATAACCAATACTACATTTTAAATAAAATTGTAATCACGCGGTGATAAAAGCTAATGAATTCCAAAAAAGAATCTACGAAGGTTTGTACGTTTTAATATTATTACTGTTACGGATTAGGCCAGTTTCAAATTCTTCTTGCCGCAATTAATGAAAACTATTAAACAACGATAGCAAACTATTAGTTGATAATTCTCGATGTTAAGCAATGGGTGGCGCAACTTGGCAACGGATTTTGGGTGAACCCAAAACATGCAGAACATTGATTACATTAAATTTGGGCGCGAGTAATGGACCCCCCCAAGCACATGTTATATTTCTTAGGAATAATAAATCAAGTCTTGAAATAGCGACCTGTGCAGATTTTAATTAGATACAGGAGAAAGTAAAAGATGATGCCCAGATCATATATGAGACGGTTCTACTGGAAGAAATGTGTCACGGCTTTCAAAAAGGAATTTCAGTACACAGCTTTAGATGAAACTTGTGTAAAAGCAGCCCAGGAATGCATACTTTGGGTTCCCTGAGAATCCGCAGGTAGCGCTACCCATGGCTTAACACCGCGAATTATGGAGGGTTGAATAAAGGGGGCACACTCTGTGTAAGAAAAAGTGCCCACAAAATTGTTTTAATTTGGTGGAGCCACTGGGACGACCGGGTAATTTGAAACAAATGCAAATTAAACCATCTCAGTTAAACAACCAGATTTGTATTTAACCTTAAAAAAGTGTAAAACTAATGAAATACCTTGTACATAAATAAAAATTTTATTTGCACATTTTTTTAGGAGTCAAGAACCCATTATTATGTAAGCTGATTATGGCATTGTCCACCAACTCGAGAACTTCAACAAACTTCTAAAGATTTTTTCCCAGGGGCCTTCACTAGGCGTACCTTTGGAAATATTTAAATTACAACTAGAGCAGAGAGACGCAAAAAATTGTCATTTAATTGTAGCTAATAGGTAATATAAACACATGAATATAAAAATAAATAATTTCTATTTACATCTAATTCACCAATATCCACAAATATGCTGGTCAGACTAAAAAGAGAGAGGGCAATAGAAAGAGCAAGTGGCTATTTCACTCGGTTGGGAGCTGCTTCCAATGAAATAAGTTCAGTATGTTGTTCATCGGCTGTTTTCACCCACCAGGTGAAATAGCCTGTTACTGTCTCTATTGCCTTATCTTTCTGGCCTAACTACGATTTTTTGCAATGCAGGAAGATTGCAGGCTATCTCCAGAAGGTACATGCTCTAAGGGTCTCTATATATATATATATATATATATATGTTTTCTTCTTATATAGGTTTCAACCATAGATAAGAGATTTATATATGTATAGTTTCAACTACATTCCTGCAGGTTCTATGTCAGTAGAATAGAAGGTTAGGAATATTTTTGATCAAATAAAATGAAATGTTCAGATCACAGTGACAATTAATTTTTAATACAGGTTCTTTCCTTGCGATTAATAATAACTAGCTTTGACAATAGACTGTTCGGGGTGATATTTTTTTGGGCAGGATCTTACTGCTCATAGGTTTAATAATGAATTATCACATAAAATTGAGATTATTTATTAAATATTTGATAATGTCTTATATGATCATGTCCACTTTCATATAAGATTATAGATTTTTATTAATATAGGAATCACAATGACTTTCGTTCAGTGCTTGTAATCCAACAGTAATTTCTACATCTTGATGGTATTTGTTTTTAACTGTGCACAGAAATTGTAATGATTCTCATTACATTTCCTTTTATAAACCACTTTCAACAATTCCTACAATTGTTAGATTGAAAATTATGATTAAGGTTTTCTAAAAAAACTCTTAAAAATCTTAAACCCAAACTTTAAGGATATACTCAGAAACCTATTAGAGACTTTTTCAATGTAAAAGCGACTCGGATTAGCATCATTGAAATAGCATCTTAATTTCTTTATTTTCGCAACAGATCTAACTATATATTCGATTTTCTTTAAAACTAACACTCTATTAATATGACTTTTCATGAACTTTATTTTTACAACGAAAGGTGTATTGTAAATCTTCATAATAGTAATAGACTTAAATGTAACACAAGTGACATATTTTTAACTGCAATAAGTTGAAATTGTTTTTCAATACAATCGTATTCTGTTAACGACTGTTTTGCTATCGCAAAACTGTAAGTTTTGCTATTAATCTAGTTTTTCCACCTTCATTGTTTACGGCGAAAATACTGATAGAGTTGCAGTAGTATTGATTAAAATAACCTTTAATGTGTTAGTAACCTTAAAAAATGCATCCTTAGCCAAGCCTGGCTTACATATGTAATTCAACTGTGTGTGCAAGAAAACTCATGGGATGGTGTTTAACTGTTGAAATCCTTGCTAAAAAAATCTAAAATATCGTTGTGAAGTCTACAAAGGGTTTTTAAACTCGTTTTTGTGAAATTCAAAGATACGAGTTTGTCGTCAATGATTTTTGAGTACAGCTACTGCTAATTTTGCATATATGAGGTATATGTGAAACTTAAAGGTAGTTTTTAGGAAAATCCCTATGACACCATCTCTCAGTATTTTAAGGGTATGCTAAGGGTTTAGGGTGGTTGTCTTGAACAAAAGTTCAAAATTGTGACGGTGCAATTATGTCATTAGATCTTTTAGTCTAGTCTAAAATTTAAAACGCCATGTACGTGGTAATGGGGACAGCTTTAGGGGTATCAAAAATGTAGCGGTTAGAAATTAGTAAAATTTATGGAATAATTTATTTTGGATTCCACTGTAACGTCCACGATAGCATAATTAGCGGCCCTACTTTAAAGAGTGTGATACTTTCACAAACTATCAGAAATATTGCTTTGGAAACAGTCAATACAAGCTGATCAAATTTTTCTGATATAAAAGATAACTTGTAGAAGGGAGAATGTATGTTTGGATTCTTATGACAAGTGAAGTAGCCAGTTATAAACGATTATAAAATATTAACAATGATATACAAAAGTCGACCTATCCCCATTTTATTACAGAAAGTACTAAGTAAAATTTCTGGAAAAATAAGAATATAGGACTTTAGAAGAAAAAATTAAGCGAAAACCTTAAACTATTAAATTTAGGGGGCAAATTATAACATTAAATGAAAACGAGGTGAGTATGAGAAATATAATTACATTTTTCTCATTTCTTGATGAAAATGTACAAAAATGGATCCATTCCTGGAAATATAAGACCTTACCCAAAGTTTATAGCAAAAATACAACGAAAACCCTAATATTAATTTTGGGGCAAATCCTAAAATTAAATAAATCTAATTATACTTTTTTTAAAAGTCTATCATGTACTATTAAATGAGTGGGCTGCTTGTGAGGAATTTACATATATTATTAATAATTATAAAACAATTTGTTTAAAAAATATGAATCCTTTATCTCCTGAGCAACTGAGCTTAAACAGTGGAGAATACAGGGCACCATACAAAGAAAACAGAATTAATATAGAGAAATTATTAACATTAATCTTGGAGTGCAAATTATAAAATTGAATGAACATAAAATTTTAGATCTTGAATGAACAAATAGAACATTAGATAAGAATATTAAATATAAGTATTTTAAAAATTATTTGTTAAAATATATAAGGAATTTATTTATAAGTTGAGCCATTTCTCTTAGATTCTCCGAAACTACTGAGCCTAGAATTTGGAAAAAAAGACATAAATTTTATTGGCAAATTGGAGCAACAATATAAATTTTGGGATACTAACTTTTCGAGATTGTTCAATCCATTGAACGCAAGACAATATATTGTTTCTAGTCGAGAACGTTCATCAGTTGAGCTCCCTTCAACTGATTGACTTCTCGAATAATTATTTATGTATATAGCACGTCCAGGATATCGAAACTCATTTCTCGATAAAGTATTATATGTAGCTACTATAAACATAAACAATTATTTGAGAATTCAATCAGTTGAGGGGAGCGCAACTGATGAATATTCTCGACTAGAAACAATATATTGGATTGAAAATGTCGAAAAGTTACTATCATAATTTCTTTGACAGGTTTTAGTAAACCTATGAATTTTTTCGTGTGATTTCTATCCTAGGAATCTCAGGAAAACGGCTTCACACAGTACGACTCCCGATTTGGAGTGTCTGTGATCTAGATTTTCCTGAAACCCTGGATGTCGAAACACATTTCGCGATAAGATATTAAATTTTAGCATGCAAATTAGAAAGTTTACTTCACTTTCCAATTTGAAAATATTAAAGCATACCAACTGAAGAGGCTCCTTAAGGATATTTATCAACCTAAAAGAAAGATCGTCTAAAATGAGAATCTTAGTCACAATATTCCGTGTCGTAATACCTTAATAACCCTGTATATATTGCAACTTATTGGCATGGAAGGCTTGAGAAACTCAGCAACTCACAGTTATTGAAGAAGAACACAAATTTGAAGAGTTCTGCATTGTAAACCATGTATTGTTTAGGCAAGGACTTTAGTAATTCACAAAATGTCGAGACGATATTATAATTAGTGAGATTTAACAAAATTGTTCATTGGGTGCAAAATAAAACAATTTTCTGCAAAAAATCTGCTCAACATTGTAAACTGATGGAAAATGATTTGATCTAGGTTTGTATGCATTAACGGTCAGTAACCATCGACGTATAGATACTTTGATTATAGACCGAGAGATGTGAGTTAGAAGTTCAACCACGATTTTCAGAGTCTTGTTTTCTAGAGTACTGAAGGGTTACATAAGGTACTCACAATTCATGGAAATATCCTAGAGTTTCCTAGGGAATTTTCTGTGGAAATTAGATTTTCCAAAGCAAAAACAAGGGACATTTCTGGAAAAAACAGAATAAAGGTGAAAATTTACGGCACAATTTTCCAAGTGAAAATTCACTGATCCCCTAGGAGGCGTCATGCTTATGTTTTTTTGGGCATTTCGACATAAATATGTTTGATTAATTTAGTTGGCAGGCATTACAAAATACATAATTTTTCTTAAATGTTTATATATGGATTTCAACCCTTAGACCCATTACTACACTTCTGCCAAAGAAATTTTGTTGATAAAATCGATGGTAACCTATCGTTTTATTAACATGGCAGTACTCAGAAAATCGTCGCAGCACCTACTTTTTTTTGTTTTGGAAAATCTAATTTTCACAGGAAAATACCCAAGGAAACTCTAGGATTTTTCCATGAATTGTAAGTATCTCATAGAACCTTTACAGCCAATAAATTTGAATACATAATAATAATAATATAATAATAATGTTTATGTTTTTTAACCGTGTGGTGTCCGGGTTAGAATAGCACCATGGTATCTACCGCCTGTCGTATGAGGCGACTAAAGGGGCAGCTGTCCGCTGACCTACTACCTAGCCTTCCTCCCTTCCCCAAAACCCGCACGAGATGATCTGGTTTAAATCATTTCATCTGGGAACTGACCACCCCACGGTTCCGAGTTACCCGGGTCACCAGGGTCAATTGGTGGCACCGCCCATGAAAATAGAGCTACGGAGTAGAGGCCTCGGAAAAGAGCCGCTGCCTGGGGATCGCCAGGGCATGTCTGGAGCCGGCGCTGGACATGACAGCATGTGGGACGTGGGTGGCAGGGTGCTGAGGAGGCGGGCCCCTGTCGTCCAAAGAGCTACAGCCCAAGAACCACAACAACATTCACCAATACAGTCACAGCAACAACGTGACCATCACCAATGGAGTCAAACGAGAACGAGAACTCCACCCGCAGAAAGTGTTGCGCAGGATCAACAGCCAGCGCTCACTCAAGCGGGACTGATAAGACAGCGCATGAAATGGACTAGCGCCAATAAATTTATAATGCGCACGTTTTACAGAGTGACTAACCTTGGCCAGGACAAGACTGGATATAGCCAAATACTGCATCAAGAGTTCTGTCGTGAGTACCCAGAGCTTCAAGTTACCGAACAGAGAGTCGCAGATCAATATCGTGTCATCTTGAGAAATGGCCTTATTTCGCCTGATAAACTGGGCGAAATAAAGAGCGAAGTTGAGCGCGAATTATTTGGTCGAAATACAACAGATCCAGAGCCTGAAACACCTTTGGCGCAAAGAGCAGACGAGATTCAAGAACTTCAACAAGAACAGCCAGCCAACGCTGACCTGCTTGAGAAAATCCAAGCAGAAATGGAAAGAGCTCTTATAGAGTATAGTGGAACAGATCCATTGATTAGACCAACTCTTCCCAAACTAAGATATTCTAAGAAGCTGGGAATCGTCTTGCAGGCTATGAACAAATTTATCTTGCCACACTATGTTTTAGGTGTTAATACATTAGAGTCGCTACACACAATCATCTACTGTGCTGCAATTTCCATCTGCAGAACAATTGGGGTCGCAATAAGACCAAAGCAAGACCGTCCCCAATTTAGACAAACACCTCGAATACCACCTTGGCAAAGAAGGCTAGAAGGGAAAATTAATTCTCTTCGGAAAGATATTGGAAGACTGACCGAGTACCAACGAGGGGTCAGAAACAACAGAATAGAAAGACTTGTAAAGACGATCATGGACAATAACCGAATACACTCCCAGTGGAATGGAGAAAACATCACATCTCAGCAGTGTCTGGATAGTCTACGACAAAAGCGTTCCGTATACACAAGTCGATTGAGAAGGTACAAAACCAGTAACCAACGGAAACTAGACAACGCACTATTCCGAAAATCAGAAAAAGGGTTTTATAGAAAACTCTACAACACCAATAATGATGAAACCCCTAGTTATCCCAGTAAAACGGCGATCGAGCAGTTCTGGAAAACACAACTTTCCACAACAGTTTCCCATAACTCCAGAGCGAGCTGGATTAAGGAGGAGGAGGCTGCATTTCAGAATTGTGATAAGATGCAACACCAACCATTTACAACCGAAGACACGTCCAACATAATGAAACACCTCCATAACTGGAAAGCACCAGGACCAGATGGTGTGCAGAATTACTGGATAAAGAAACTTTACGCCACCCACGATAAATTAACAGTACTCATTAATGACATTATTATCCATCTACACAAGATGCCTAGTTTCCTTACACATGGTGCTACATACCTCTTACCAAAGGATAACCTATGTACACAGGAACCAGCAAAGTACAGACCAATCACTGGCCTCCCAACCTTATACAAACTCATAACGTCGTGCATTAATCATCGCCTTGTCAAGCATTCTGAGCTAAACAACATAATTACCGAACAACAAAAGGGATGCGCGAAAAACTCGATGGGATGCAAAGAACAACTAATAGTTGATTCCGTTGTCTGCAATCAAGCCCACGCCAAACGACGAAATCTCTATATGGCATATGTGGACTACAAAAAGGCCTTTGATTCAGCTGAAACTCTATAAAGTAAATAACTGTATTGTTAACGTTTTAGAATATGTCATGACTACCTGGCAAACCAAAATCTTTCTGAATGAAGCCGATTGTTCGATACAAACCGACTCGATCCCAATCAGAAAGGGTATATTCCAGGGAGACTCTCTTAGCCCGTTGTGGTTCTGCCTTGCCATGAACCCACTCTCACGCAAACTGAACGCGACTAACTTTGGAGTCAGTCTCAAACACAACAACGTACAAGCAGTAAAGATAAACCATTTGTTATACATGGACGACTTAAAGTTGATGGCAGCTACGAAAAAACAGCTGCATGATATGCTTAAAATAGTAGAAGGGTTCTCTAATGACATCCATATGCAATTTGGACTAGACAAATGCCGGATTATCAATATAGTGAAAGGCAAAATACAGCAGGGGCCCTACGAAATGAGAGATGGCACCTCAATTGAATCCATGGAGGAAGGCCATACTTACAAATACCTTGGAATAAAGCAGGCTCAACGAATTGATCACTCCACCATGAAAATGGACCTATCAACAGAGTTCTATAGAAGGGTAAGACGACTGTTGAAAACTAAGCTTAACAGTAGAAATCTGTTTCAGGCTATTAACACTTACGCGTGCTCAGTACTCAGTTACTCATTCGGAATAGTTAAATGGTGCAAGACGGACATTGAACAACTACAACGGAAAGTACGAGTTCTACTAACAAAAGCTCAAAATCATCATCCAAAGAGCTCGGTCGAACGTACAACGTTGCCACGGTATGAAGGAGGAAGAGGATTGGCAGATATAGGCAAGTTCCGTGATCAACAAATTTCCAATTTGCGTAATCATTTCCAGAAACTCGCAGAATTTTCTGATCTACACAGAGTCATATGTCAGGTTGATGACTCAACACCTCTGCGACTGACAGAACAACAAGTTCAAGTATACCACCAGACAACTGATCAGAAACTGCTGAAATGGAAAGAGAAGCCGCTTCATGGAAGGCATATAAATGACGTCAACCAAGATTATGTCGACAGTTCAGCGTCGAACTACTGGTTGATCTCTGGTCATATGTTTCCTGAAACGGAAGGCTTAATATTGGCAATCCAAGATCAAGTAATTCCAACTAAGAACTATCTAAAGTACATCGTCAAAGACCCTTTTATCAACAACGACAGATGCAGATATGGTTGCCAAACATCTAAATCTATCCAGCATATCCCAGGAGGTTGCCAAGCGTTCGCTGCAACTGAATACAAAGAACGACACGATGCTGTGGCAAAAATACTGCACCAGGAACTAGCGCTGAAACTCGAGCTATCACAGTCGGTAGGAACACCCTACTATATGTACAAACCAGAATCTATTTTAGAAAATAACAACTACAAACTGTACTGGGACCGGACGATATTGACCGATCGGACTGTTGCTCACAATAGACCAGACATAGTTTTGGTAGATAAAGTCTCTAGAAAAACAACCTTAATTGACATAGCAATCCCTAACAACAACAATATAAATATTAAGCAGACTGAAAAAATAGCCAAATACAGAGATTTAGAATTTCAAATACAGAGATAATGGGACATGAACAACACTCGAACAGTACCAATTGTTATGTCAACAACAGGAGTAGTCCCAAAACATCTATTAAACAATTTGAAATATCTCGGTCTGGACGAACATCTTTACCAACTGTTGCAAAAAGCCGTCCTGTTAGGAACAGCCCGGACGGTTAGAAAATTCATGGGGAACTGCAGCCACGACGCCTACCACGGGCCTGATAACCTGGCAAGGGCTCCCACAGAGCTAAACCCTTTTGATATGTAGTATATCTGGGGTTTAGTGAATTTTCCCCTAAGGGCACACTATGTGTGCCTTAGATGGAGTGTGATTCATACATTGTATGGTCAAGTCGGATGTTTATTTCTCAAAAAAATCACAATAAATAACAATCAATAATAATACATATATTTTTTTAACAATTAACATAGATAATTACACGCCACTAACATTTAAATTGATAAATAAACAATGGAATGTTACCAGAAGGTAATACCTTGCGTAGGACAGAGAAGATCAGTACAGTAGCACTTATATCATTTTTACACAAAAACAAAAAATAATATCTACATTAACAATACTAACATATTACACCACAATAAACCGTAAACAATTGATATCTCAAAAGTAACTCCTTGTACGAGATTCAAGTAGTCCACAATTAATGTGTAGTTAAATAATTTTTTTATTATTAATTTACATCTTAGTAACATTCACATGTAATAGTTTTATAGTTTTAACAAATTCTTATTAGTTGTAATATTTTTCTTCTGTTTACATTAAATATCCATCTTTTAACATTAATTTTAAATACCATATAAGAAGAAGACATCTTAATATCATATGGCAGTATATTGTATATTTTAGGCAAAATAAACATAAATGACCTTTGACCAACAGATTTCATTATTTTTGGTATTTTCAGTGTGTATTGATTGTAACGGGTATTGCAACTATGGTCAACTACTTCAAATAATGCTTTATGGTTAAAATAAAATAATAATATCTTCTTGCAATATTCTTGTCTAGGATCCATCACAGCACTCTCAGTATATATTAAATCTGATGCATAAAGTAAAGGCTTCTATAAATTATCTTTAATATCCACTTTTGTATAACTTCTAGTTGTCTCAAATAACAACTTACTGCGTCACCCCACCCTAGAATTCCATATGATATATGTTACTGAAATAATATATTATTTTTAATTGTTTAATATCGAAAAAAATTCTTAGATATTTAAACTTAAATAATAGGGACGTTAATTTTGTTGTTACATTTGTTATATGCTTATCCCATCTTAACATATTGTCAATAGTAATACCAAGGTACTTAATATAATTGTTTGAATTGAATTCAATATGTTGCCCATCTGCATTGAAAGTGAGCTTCTTGTATGTAGGTTGCTGGTTAGTCTGCATCGAGAATGTAAGGAAATACGTTTTGGTAAAATTTATAGATAAAAGTTTAGAAGAGAAAAACGAAATTATGTTAGCAAAATCGGTTTTTACCCTAGACTCTAATTTTTCTCAGGTTTTTTCTTTATAAAATATTGCTGTATCATTTGCAAAGGTTATGATTTTTCCACAGGTTTTTATTTTAAACAAATCATTAATATACAGTATAAAGAGTACAGGACCTAACACAGTACCTTGAGGTACCCCAATTCTATTCGAACTATAAACGTCCCCAATTTGAACATATTGTTTCCTATTTTCTAAATAGCTCTTAAATAAATCTAGTACTTGGCCTCTTAGACCTATATTTTCAAGGGTTTTAAGCAAGTCCGGATGACTGACGGAATCGAAAGCCTTTGCTAAATCAACGAATATACAAAATGATTTCTCACTTTTATCTAGTGCATTGTAAATTTCCCCTGTAAGGTCAGCTATTGCATCTTCAGTTGATTTACCTTCACGAAAGCCATATTGTTGGTGTGAGAGTATTTCGTGTTTTATGATAAAATTACATAGTCGAATTTTTAAATTTTCTCATAAACTTTTGCTAAATTTGACAATATTGATACAGGTCTGTAGTTTCCTATGCTATCTTTATCTCCAGATTTATATAACGGTTTTATAATTGAAATTTTAAAAGCGGACGGAAAAATCGCCTGATTTATTGACATATTAATAAAATATGTAAAGGGTTCCACAATGAAATCTACAATTTGCTTTAGTGTTTCCGTTTTTAATTGATCTATTCCAGGTGTTTTTTTTTTAATTTTAAACCGTTTATGATTTTTTTGACTTCATTAACGTTAGTATTTTCTAAAAACATTGAGTTGTTCATTACAGTTTTTGAAAATTGTTTAAAAGTTTTTGAGACTCTGTTTGCCATTTTTTGACCAATATTACTAAAGTAATCATTAAACTTTTCAGCTATTTCATTTTTGTTTACAATTTTTTTGTCACCTACCTTCAATGGTTTTTACTTCGTTATTTGTATTTAAAGAATTTTCTGTGTTCAATATATTTTTTACACAATTCCATATATCCTGAGAACTGTTTTTATTTTTTTCAATTTGAGCTTTATAATAGTTGGTTTTAGCTTGTTTAATTACACTGTTAAGTTTATTTCGGTATGTTTTGAATTCATTTAAAATAGTGTTATTCTGCGGATTTTTCATAACCACCTTATAGAGTTCGTATTTTTTATTTATTGACTTTAGTAATCCGTCTGTTTTTCATGGATTTCGTTTAATATTTCGCCTTTTAATTTTCACACTTTTTGTAAACTTATCAATACCAATTTTTATTTCTGAGATTAATATATTTGTCATTTGTTCCACGTTGCTTGTATTATAGATATCCAGCCATGTTTTTGTAGATAAGTATTCATATAATTTTTTATATTCAACGAATTTTTTATATCTGGAGTTTGTATTATTGCTGATTGCGTCATTATTTCTTAAAATTTGTAAAATAACTGGGAAGTGATCACTAATTTTATCTGTGAGAATTAAAGGTAGAAACTGATCTAGACTTAATTTAGTTTTTAAAAATATATGATCTAAGCACGACTTACTATTTGACTCTACTCTTGTAAAACCGTTGATCATTGAGAGGAAACCATGCGCAGCAAGTACATTTAAGTAGTCTTGGGTATGCTGATCTATATTGTTCCTTGGTGAAATGTCGATGTTAATATCACCAATAAACATATTTATGCCAGGTTGTTGGGTATTATAGCAAGTAAAGTAATTATTTAACGCTTGATTAGATTCTGATTTGTCAAGGGTCGGGGATCTATATATAGCTGTGATTAATATGTCTTGTTGACTGTGTTTAAGATTTAGTTGAATAGCTTTGACTTCTCCTAGCATTACAACCCTATGACTGTAATTAATATCGGATTTGACATAGGTTATTACACCATCACATTTGTTAACATCGCCTTCATTATATATTAAATTGTACCCTGGTATATTAAATATCTCTATGTTATAAATTTTATGTGTCTCAGTCAACACAATTATATCAAACATGTAATCCAACTGATCCAGTGTTATTTTTAACTCATCAATATTTTTTTGAATACCCCTTATATTAGAATGAAAAATATTAATATGTCTTTTCTTTGTGTTACTCTGTAATTTAAATTTACAATCAGTTAGACTTTCAACATATTTTGTGTCAATTTTAATTTCTTCAAAATCTCTAATATAAATATTCATTATTTCAAAAATGCAACATGCGTGATTTATTTAAAAACATTAAAATATGTCCGTGACCAAACATTTAGAAAAGTTTATAGTAAATAAAATAAAACACAATAAACAACAAAAATACCTGTAGAATACACCATATTTTAATGGTTAGGTTTTGCCTGCTTGTTTCGTGTAGAACGTTTAGATATATTTTCTTCCTCCTCTTTGTCTTCTTTATTTACTTGTTTTCGTTTGCTGCTTTTTTCACAATTTAATGTTGGAGTTTCAGAAGTTGTAGCGACGTATTCTAGGTTTTGGTTTGCTTTACTTGCTTCTGCCTTCTTATGGTCTGTATCTTGTTTCCGCTCTTGTGACTGTTTGAGTAGTTCTTGGCAAGTATATTTTTGACCATTCACGTAAAGACAGTCTTTTTTTATATAAGCATCCTGACTATTTTCTCTTGCTATTTTTTGATTATGACGTAGTATTTTCACCTTCTCGTAGTCTTCAGGAGTGTAGTCCTTACTAACAAAAATTTTAGTTCCTTTCAGTTTCTTTGAGTTTCTTAAGATTTCTTCTTTTAGTTTATAACTAACGAATTCTAGTCGTAGTGGCCGAATCTTCCCATTTTCTTTCTTACCAATTCTGTAGTTGTCACGTAGATCATTAAATCGAAATTCTAAATTTAGTTTATTTTTTATAATTTCTAAAAAGAAATGAATGTCTTCAAGATCTGTTACTTGTTCTTCTAATCCATGGACTATAAGGTTATACTTCTTTATTTTCCTTTCTACTGTAGTAAGTTTTTCGTTTAGTACTTTATTTTCTTCTTTTAGTTTACATACTTCTTGTTAAACTTCATACAACGACTGTCCAATTTCGGATTTAATATCTTGTACTTCTGTTTTGAGGTTTTGTACTTGTTTTTTAATTTCACTAGATTGCTTTTGTATCTCTTCATTACCTTTGATCAGGTCTTGAATTAATTTGTAAATGTCTTTATTAGATACTTCATCCATACACCACGATAGTATTTAGCTTACAGTTTTAAAACGATATATATCTTTTACAAATAATCAAAAACAGTTCAATCAAAATCAGTACAATAATGTGTTAAAAATATTGTATAATAAAGTTATTAATGATTCACTTCCAAACACTCTCCCTGTAAAATTTTTTGACAATGTTAATGATCCGGTGTGCTGCCGCATCGAAGAACTACTGTTGTGGTGTTCCAAGATGTTCTAACTGAGTTTTGGAGGTCGTATAATTTCCGATCCTGAATGTTGCTAATATAATGTGTTCACGCAGTTAGTTACTGGGTGTTTTTAACTATTTAGAACACCTTTTATATTTCAGATATAGTAAACGTGAAAAAAGTATTCTTGATGTTTCTAAAATTCCATACGAATGGAACGGAAGTTTTTGTTTCTGGTTAGTTTTTGTTACTGACTGTGTTTGCAGAGATATTAGTTTAGGTAAATTATATTGTGATTTACCTTAGAATACTCAAAAACTAGTTTCCATACTTTAAGGTAACCCAGATATATTATTGGAGCTGCTGGATGTATTGTGTCACACACAAACTTTTTATTATGTTTAAACTACGAAGTAGACCGAATTTTTAGTTCACTTTTTAGAATCTAACTACGCACTAATGCTCCTGCACTAATATGATGTTAATTAGTGTCTTCCTCACAGAAATTTAATGTTGCATTTCTGCATTAAAATTACAAGTTCCAGGTGTACTAGAGACTTTTTAATTAAAGTCTCTAGGCATATATCTAGATTACAATCAATTCCGATGAAAAAACACTGACTTTACACCACTTTTATGCTGACGAATAGTCGGAGCGATAAAATTCATGTCCGTTCGAGTCGACGGTACTGTACTGTCATAAATAACATAAATGACTAACATCTTCATTTTGTCAAATTATTTTTGTGAGTACCCAATAATATCTACGATGGTGTCTCATTTTAAACAATTGTCAGCTGAGCGAGAGAAAAAAATTATATTACAAAAACTCCACGACATTAGCCAGTGCGTACCTTTCTTCATGGCAAGATAGAGAAACTTAGAAAAAGTGCAAACGAGATATCATGTATTATTTATTATTAAAGAGACTTAATCACAGGGTCACCAATAAGACTTGGCCAACAGGATGTAATTAAAAAAAATCAAGTTATACGGTAGGGGAAACTGCTTGCCAATTATGATTTCCAAATTATTAAGCTGATCGTGGAAGCCGTTGCTTTGTAATACTCGATCACGTTCATATAAGAAAATCAGAATTTAAATTAGTTTTAATAACACTTTTTATTTTCACTTTGCTGTGACTAGTTTCGGCAAAAGGCTATGACATTATCAAATAAGAGCGAACTGATGAATGAATTACAGATTGTTATAATGTTAAATATAGTGATGGTTAGATTTATATTGACATGAAATTTGCGAAAAACCCATGAAGGTATTATTTTATTACATTGAAAAAAGGTTATTAAAATTTTACAACACATAGTATAGCTATGAGTTAAAAATAACGGTGGACAAACTGATGAAGAAACGACAGATCTTATTTCGAAGTATATCTTGTTGAGACCCAACTCAGCATCCCCTACAGCTAGCAAAGTAGTAAAGAAGACGCAAATACTATGGTTGAAAGAATAGAAGAAACACCCCTTTAGAGAACGGTTAACAATCATCCAATATTTGAAGGTATTGTATTCCAAATTATCTTATAAACTCATCGTCAATTATTCGAATACCCCCTTTAACTCAAACGAACTTTATTTCTTAAGAAATGGTCCAAAATATACCGATTTTTTATTGAAAAAAACACATGTAGAGACTGCTGTATCACAGGTTGAATACTCTGTAGAAAACAGTGATAATACAAACATTACTGAATTAAACATAGACATAGATGTCCCTGTGAATTATTAAAACAATTTCACCCTAAAGTCACTTCAACAAAAAATTAAAAATAACAATTTCACCAAAACAAAAGCAGACAAATCGAATGCTACAGTTATTATTCCGACAACAGATTATCATGATATAATGTACTCCTATATTGACTTAAACTTAACAGAAATAAAAAGAGACCCAACACAAATTTTTCAAAACCGAATAAAAACTTTATTGAACAACAACCCTTCCTTCATTCAAGACCATGTCAGACATAAACTCATTTATTCGAACGCATCTTCACCTAAACTATATGGACTTATTAATAACCACAAAGCACACACTAGGGATCTGGACATTAACTTAAATTCCGAATTTAAGTTTATAAGTCAATTTAAAGCTCAATATTCCATAAAAAACTCAATAGACTTCACTCAGTTAATAAGTAAACAAAAAATCCCAAACAAGGGTTTCCTAGTCTCCTTTGACATCTCAAACATGTAGTCCAGTATCCCAACAATAGAATGTATGTCTTTAATTTTCAATATCCTTACAAATAGTCATGTTAATCCGATCATACAAACTGACATAGAAAGAGCCTTCGAGTTGTGCCTCAGCCAAAATTATTGCACATTTAACAATAAACTTTACATCCAAAATACTGGTGTAGCAATGAGCTCCCCACTGAGTCCATTGTTGTCAGAGATTTATATGGCACACTTAGAAGAAACTGTCATGTTCTCTCAAAAATATATAAAGTTCTGGTACCGGGCGGTGGATGATTCCTTAGCCTTTTTCACAGGTACTAAGAGACAAGAGATTTGAGATAGGGAGAATATATGTTGTCGTATATCATTTGAAAGCCCTTTTTACGGACTATACCATCGTAATAAATTTTTTTATTGCAATTTCTGTACATGTAATAATAAAAGAGTATTAACAAAAAAGAAATTACATTACAATACAATCTCTCTAAAGCAAATGTTCAAAGTGTCTTCCATTGACTTCCATACAATAGTACAACCTTGACTGAAAGCCGTCTCTGACATGGTTAAGCATAGTCGGTGTTATCTGACAACACTCCTCTATAATTCGTTGGCGTAGTTCTTCCAAATTCTCAGGCTGAGTCATAAAAATTTTGTATTTAACATGTCCCCACAAAAAAAATCCAAAGGGTTCAGATCAGGTGATCGGGCAGGCCACTCCTATTCTTTCAATCCAGCGACCAGGGTATTCCAAATCGAGGTATTGACGAACTGGTGCGGCGTAGTGAGGAGGAGCTCTATTTTGTTGGTAATGCAATTGCTCTTCATGTAGTAGAGGATCATTTTCTAATTTTTCTACTATCAATGCATTAATTTCATTTTCCAATATATTTTGATAAATTTCACGATTTAAATTACCAGGAATAAACAGGGGTCCAATTAGATGATTTCCCAAAATCCCTGCCCAAACGTTTAGTTTTACCAGATGTTGACTATGAGCTTCTCGAAATAAATGAGGATTTGTATCGCTCCAAAATCTACAGTTATGTCGGTTAACCTCTCCATGAAGTGAAATAGTGCACTCATCCGAAAAACAAACAGTGTACAAGAAATTTGGGTTTTCAATCATATATAGGTCATAATTTCGCAAAACTCTTGCCAATCATCCTCATTCAATTCATGAAGTTATTTAATTTTGTACGGATGGAATTTGTACCTGTGCAACATTCTAAAAACGTTAGTTTTCCAAATACCGCTAAGCTGCAGAGATTTGCTGGACAGACTGCATGTTTGGTGTAAGTTGGACATGGCGCAATGTAGTCACATCATTTACAATTCTAATGGGATCTCTTTGTTTATTCATTACTGAGCCCGTCTCAACAAATTTTAAAACCAACTCCAATACATATTTATTACGAACGTTACGTTCGGGATTGTTTTGACCCTTGCAGCAAATCGAGCACAATTTTGATTTTGGTAATAAAGACTTACCAGCTCAACACGTTCTTGCAATGTGCATACCACAATTATTTTTTAAATTTTCAACAAATCAGTAAAGTAATAACTTGACAGATAAATGTGCAATGCTTCAAATGTTAGAATGAAGGTCAGAACAGATAAACAAACTTGCTGTAAATATCAGCAAAAATAATGTAACATAAATGAATGTTTGCATTTAATGTTTTCTTGTATTATGTGTTATTACAGGGTGCGGCAGTGAAACAGTGAAATGTGGATTTGATCCAAAAACTCACTCACGATTACCGTTTTCCATTCAATTCTTCCTTATTGCTATCATCTTTTTAATTTTTGATGTAGAAATTACCCTTATTCTTCCTATAATTGAATTGATTAATAAAATTACTAAGAGCGTACTATAAAAGAACTCCTTTTTAATACTTTTCCATGCAGTAAAAAGTTTAAATTTAATAATCCGGTTTTACTACTAGGTCCTTTAGGTTGTCTGTTACATGAACAGGAATTGCAATAAAAAAATGTATTATGAATTTAAAGTCCAAAAAAAGGGATTTCAAATGATATACGACAACACCTATTTTCCCTATCTCAAATCTGAAGGTCATTGAATTGGCCTGTTTATGTTTAATGCGCGCAAGCAGTAGTTTTGAAAATTACCAAGATATTCCAGGTGGCTCGTTTGAGATGGAATACCCTGTATAATCCATCATTATACTTAAGTAATACCTAGACTCTGCATAAATTGTAACATTGTAATCCATTTATCAGTTCGCTCTTGTTTGATAATGGCATAGCTTTTTGCCGAAACTAGTCACAGCAAAGTGAAAATAGAAAGTGATATTAAAACTAAGTCAAAGTCTGTTTTTCTTTCATTATGAATTTATTAAGGGTTCACTGTTTGAGCATTTTACACCGAATAAAATATGTTTACAACGAGAACTTTGTGTTTAAACTGCAGATATATTTTTTCGAATGTATGTTCCATGAAGAAGTCATACGTCAAGGCCCTTGTATTACTGTTAAGCAAGCAGTCTGGCGAAGATTTTCATTATCTAAATTGTGCGAGTATTAAAATTTGTATTTGAATATAAATGCATTTCAAAGAAAGTATAAATTAAAAATGAGTCTGGTAGCCCGCATCACTCTCGTATACAGAATGGGTCAATAAAAAATAAACACGGTCGATATTTCATATATCATTGGTATTAAAAACAATTGCTGGGACGCCTTGAATTTTATACCCTGGGGAAAGATCAGCATTATCACTTACCTCCCCACTGCCCCCGCTGGTTAGCTCCAAAAGCAACAAACGGGAGTACAGGCCAAGTGTTACCACAGTTTAAGTGAATTTTTGGAAAAATACGTGTAGAACAATAAAAAAATATATTGCTCAATAGAAAAAAGTAAAGATCGTGAGTTTTTATAACAAATTTATTTATTTTTAACTCTGTCACTCCCCCAATTGTAAACTGTAACGCATACATTTATGTAATGACATAGTTTTTCTTGAAATAATAAAACTATGAAATTAGCTTTATGGTATGGTATAAGGTTTACATAGTAAGATGGGACGCAAAATGTTTACTCATTGTTCATGATAAAAACTGCTCAAAGAGTTGAATTCCAACACCCACACAACAACAGAGATTTTATTTAAAGCGATGCAGGACATTACGAAGCTTTTCATCATAGATCCGCTGTCGTAATTCATTAATGGCTCTGGCTGAGTTTGATAAATCTTTTATTTTAACTAACCCTATAGAAATAATGTAAGTCAGCTGATCTTGCATTGCACTCTATTGGTCCTCTTCACTCGATCCAGCTACCAGTATACGTTCGATGTAAATATTGACGAACAGCAGGGATATAATGAGGAGGTGCACCATCTTGTTAACATATAAACTATTCGGCATTCTAATTTTTATTATTTGCAAGCGTTTATGCCAATGTAGGATGAATAGCGTCTTCTAATAATTGCAGATACATTCCAATCGAGACGTTAAGTTTTTCAGGATGTGGAGTGCGAATCTCATGGAATAGATATGTATTTTCGTCTGACTAGGAACGACATTTGTGGTCACCCACAGTCATATTTAAAAGAAATAGGGAATACTCATCGGAAAAAGAAATGTTTAATCCTTAATTCAGATTATTTACTATACTCTCAATCATAATCTTGAAAAATTAAAAACAACTGACATATGTTGTATAAGATGAATTTTTGTATGGAGGAAATGTACGTGCCTTTCAAATTTAGCGAATACTCATAGGATATAAGCTACTAGCGCAATTATGTTCGGCGGATATGTTAATCTAGTTCCATTTAATTAGATACCTGTGCTACAATATCAAGTTACCTGCGATATTTATAACACAGTTCAATCGGTGATATCAAAACTTTTTGCGGTAGAACAAATTACTTTATGTGAAAATAAAGTTTAGTAACAGACAAAACAATGAGATACTAAAATCGAATAAATTCAATGTAAATAAATATTAGGATTTTACTTCTAAGGAAGATAAAAAACTACAACATCTATATAAATTATTTAGGAAACAGAATTCTTCAACAGAAAAAACTTCATTAAATGATGAAATTAAAATTTAGTTTACCTTTTTTGGTGATTAATGAAATGAGAAATGTAACCATTATTCCCTAATGTTTATGTCTGATTTGTTGACCAAAAGGAAGCAACACAAAGTTTAATCCCATTTTTGAATTAAGAGTTGAAGCTCAGTCTTGCGAGTGATAATAGCGACACAATTGTAAGTTATGTACGAAGGGCTTTTTCGAAATAAAAATCAAAGAGTGTTAAACATTTTCATACAGCAAAATACTGGCCAACAATTTTCTTGTCAGGTTTAACCCTTATTTCCTCAAAAACGGATTTTGATTACTTTTAATTAAGGTACCGCCCAACCTCTATTCCCATTTGACATTTTGAGATTTTAGCTAACCTCCGCCGGAAGAGGTGGGTTGAAAGTGACAATGCTGATAATATGCGCAAAATCTTTCCTCCAGGATATGAAAATCGATGGACTTATAGGACTTAACCTCGGCTATCTAAGAAAAATTGAAGGATATTTTAAGGGTACATTATTTTTTTAAACGGTAAACCACAGTTTCGATACAGAAAATAAAAAGTGGGGAAATTTTACATTGAGATAAGTCGTTAGACATGACCTTGTCACTCAATTTCAAGGTTTTTCTACAATTGAAATACCTAATTTTTCAATTTTGTTACACATTTTCCTATAGAAAATCCAAATTGCTTATGCCAAACTTTAACGAAAACGAAAATTAAGAAAGAATCAAATACATTTCTAAAATCCAAATTTGTAAAAAACAACTTAACCATAAAATTGGGTATGAAGGTCAACTGGCATGTTCAAACCCTTATCCTAATGTAAAATTTTTGCCCCTTTTCATTTTAGGGATCGAAATAGATGGTTCCTATTAAAATATAATATCTTTCAAGGTTTTTGGTCTAGAGAGGAGAACATAAGAATTTTTCTATAGTGCCAGTAATCGACAGGGTGCAGGTCTGCTGAAAAATTAAATAAAACTCATTAAGTTATGGTTTTCCGTTCATTTCTAGTCAGATTATTCTCTGTACTGCACTGGTAAGATTATATATAGACACGTTGAGGAGTAAATTATATTAAAAAGTTATCATAAATTATTTATTATTACATTAAAAAAATCTATGTACATTCCACATGTTTGCTTCTCTATATGAAGGTCCTGGAACTAGAGCTTATTCCTCCAGTATCTTTAAAGTGTAAAAGTTATCAATAAACTATAATTCACAGGACCAATGGCAATGGCACTATCTAATCTAGTTTATAATAAATTAGTTAAAAACTAATAAACTAAATTTATAATAAATTAATAGGGTTAAATCACATTTTCAAAAACTGATAAATATGACAATATTAATATATCGTTCGTTCGGAAAATATATTTTTTATGATGAAATCCATTTTGAAGTACTCTACCAAATATAAAACCTAAATAAATAATCAGAAAAATACAGATCTGTGAAATCATTGTGGCAGTACGAGTTTGAGTTTAGGAACATATTACGGAAGTAAACAGATGAAGAAGGGGGAAGTATATAAAATAGATAAAGAAATGGTTACACTAGTTTAAACATGTGGATCAAATCATTCAACAATGAGACAGTTTACAGGATACTCTCCGGAGCTCTGTGTACAATATCGACCGTAGATCGAGCCATAAATCCCCTCAGAAAGATGGGGACACCACAGGAGATAAAAGGCAGGTGTAAGCTAGAGGTGCAGATATTGGGCCAGAAACAAGTTGGAAAACAGTGCCACATTCGATTGACTTCCACTAGACACCACTACGATCAACTGTTTTAACAGCTGTATACTTTCTAAAACAAGTCGAAAGTCAAGGGTTGGTCAGTGTGTCGTTTTGCCAGCATATTACTCAATATATATATATATATATATATATATATATATATATAAAATGAGAGTATAGAAAACAACCAAAATATCAATGCGACCATTCCAATTCGTACTTGGGACGCGATTTTATATTCGATGATTATAGCTTTAATAACATTGGTAAGCTTACACAATGAACTACTACGACTAGTCAGTGAACTCAAACTATACGAAGTAACATGTTTCATGAACAGAACAAATCAAAAAAAGTTTATCTGACAGTACGCTACATTTCGAAAATAGAGTTCGTCCATAAGGCATCCGAATGACGTCATCATTGAAGCCCTGCACGTATGTTTACACGTAGGATTAGTAAATCTTCTGATTTGGAAAGAATAATTGCAGTCAAATAGTATTCTTCATCTTGACAACCCCAGGGCAATTAGGGAGAAAAAAAAAGATTTGTCAGAGCTGATCACATAAAAGCAAATAAATCAAATGGCACACATAAGTAGTATGGATCGTACAATAACTGTTAAAAAAATATACTTAGGGGGAAATATATATTTGGAGAAACATTTCAGTGATATATTTATATAAACAAGAAGAAATGAACAGTCTATATGTATTTGAGTAATGTACCTTGCTGAATAACTAAGTGACGTCATTAAGATTTTCTTTGGTAATTAAATTTATGATAATTTGGTAGAGTACAGTTTCTGAGTTAGTTGAAAATCAAAATGTTGTATTCAATATAACATTCAATCTGAAGGCAGTGAACTTACAGAACAAACGTAATAATTAATTAAATTAGTTTCTAATGGGCACACATTCCGACCTTAAATCGTTTCTATGTTGTATATTCAAATTTACTAACTGAATAGACACATAGAGTTTTTCACAGCTTTTCTTGGTAAAAACAGTAACACTGGCAAGACAATATTCTCAAATACTGGAATATTTATACAATCAATATGGTGGTCTAGGGTCATACGGTGTGGCTTGGAATCCAACGTATCTATTATTCTTCCTATGTTGAAAACCGGTTCCAGGTGCTGCATTATAATAAATAACTCTTCTAATGCCAAACGGATCTATATAACCAAAACTTCCAGAACGCTTATCACCGGGTAGTGTCTGCTCCTCGTGATAAGCTCTTGGTATGTAGTATCTGAATCCGTCATTTGTTATTGAAACTCCATCATATGAAGTTTGCTGGGGTTCATATCCGTTTCCACTGTAAGGACGCCCGTTTTGGTCCAAAGGATAAGTGGGTCCATTCTGGAATCTATAGCCTTGCTCACCTTGACGTACATATGGATTGGAATATTCCAGTGAGTTCTGATCAATTTCTTTGGAGTATATTTGAGGAACGTATTCATAACTTGGTTTAGGGGTTGATATGTATTCAACTGGAGGTACTGTGGAGTAATACTGTGTTGGTGTAGGGGTAGAAGAAGGAATGGTTGATATGTACTGAATAGGAGAGGGTGTTGATTCGTAATATGTAGGAGCTGTAGTAACTGTTGAAGGAATGAATGTTCCTGCAATGGATGTGTAATTAACTGGTGCTTGAAGTAACAATGATGGATTTGCAGTACTGCTGATGTCGTTTGGTCTTAAATAAGAATGAGGAGTAATTTCAACAAGTGGGGCTTCTGTTGACGAAATCGAAACCACAGGTGTGGTAGATACAAATCCACTTGGTGAGACGTCGACGTAAGGTCTAGCAGTAGTAGTACTAATAATGCTTGCTGGAGTTGTAGATTGTATATAAGCAGTACTTGGCACTGTAGGAAGTACAGCTGCGTTGTAAGGAACAGTGATAACTGGTCTTTGATTCGATTTAACCAAGGTGCCTGCGGAAGCAGGGTATTTCTTGACTGCTTTCACGGCATCTCCAACATTAATATTGCGGCCCACAAACACATTTTTGGATTTTAGTATCCTGTAGCCAGCGTTGTCGGCAATGTAGTCTCTTTGCCTAAGAATCCCATCTGCATCTATCCAGGCATAGCTGCCAACAATGGTGCCATCTTCTAAGCGTTTTTCTTTGCGGTACTGTCCGCTGTCGGTTTGGTATCGGAAATATCGTTCGGGTCCTTCGTCAGTTTGTATGTGATATTGGTGCGGTGACGGTGTTTCCCAACCATTAGAAAGGTGTATGGCTAACAGTGCACATGCCACCTGAAAAAAATAAACAACGTTAGTGTTTTATAACAGCATTTTTTTGTAATTTTTTTGAAAATTTGTAATAAAACTTGTTCTAGTGAATTTCTTTTTATTTCGGCTTTGATCGATGTCTAACAATTTGTGTGTATCATCAGCCTTGACAATTCAACCCTTCCGTCGGAGGTCAGCTCTAATGTCATGAGATAAATTTAACATAAAAATCTATAAAAAAATATTTTATAGATTTTTTTAGCGGTGTTGCTTTATTAATTAATTTGTAAAAACACAGCTTACCTCTGTGGGCCGTTGAAGAGACAGGATTAAAAATAGGCGAAAACACTTTTTTTCTCGATATCAAAATCAAAAGTTCTCTATATTTTTCCACAGGGCAAGACTTTATTCTTTTTATTGTTCTAGCCTAATTCCTCCGACCAAGGCTTGATCAAAATTGTAAAACTTAAATGCCCTAAACATAGATTTGGATTACCTTTAAACCAAGGTACGAATAAACTAATTCAACTCTTATAGAAATTTAAATTGAAATTAGAAGTGTATGATATGAAAAATAAACATAAGTTCTCTTAGACATACACCTTACTAGGTGTTAAGTTTGGGCGCTTTTTTGAGTAATTTAACAATAGTTCTTAATATCAGTTCTATTGCTTTGGAACTTTAATTTTTTATCATTTATTGTTTTGTTGTTATGGTCCTTTATGTTTAATTACCAGGTGTTTCCGTTTGCAAAATTGCTTAGTTGAAAAATATGAAAATGTTTGTACCTAACATTATTTAAAAAGGTTATTATTGTAGAAGTATGTGGGATATATCATAGTTATTAACGGTTATATTAGATCAAATTTATTAAAGTCTGTTGCATATTTATTTATAGGCCAGATATGCCTGGTTTTGTTGTTTGCGTCAAAATGTTTATAGCAATGTTATGTTGTTTCCTTATTTTTATCATTAGTGTTACTTCCGTCTGTTAAGTCATAACTATGGAGTGTTGAGTAAAAGGAGGACACACTCTGTGTATCAAAAAGTGTGAATTTGGATATCTCTATTTGAGCAAAAATTACAGTCATGGCCTCTGTAACATACAGGTGTTGCACATGTTTTTGTTTTTTCGAACTGGTAAGTGTTACCAAGTCCGTATAGCGTAATAAATTAGCAACAAAATAGCTACAAAATCTGCCACTTTCAGAATATTGATAGCTCTATTGATTAGAAAGTTACATATGCTCTGTAGCTTAATTGTACGCTACACAGGCCATTGTTTCTCGAATACGTACATAATTAATTTTAGCATAACAAATTAGCAACAAAACAGCAACAAATTATGACACCAGTTCAGATGTTAACTTAAATAGCCTTTTCAGGTTATTAGCTCTGTTTCTTGATTGTGGGCGTCTCAATATCCCTCTTTTATTTAAGTTCATACAAGAAACTTGCAAAACAAAGACAAAAATTTCAGTTGCATCTTAAGAGAAACAATGATCAATGAATATCAACTTTTTTATTTTTAATTATTTAACTTTGACAAACACACCGTGTACATGTTCTTAGCAATATCAACTGTCAAGTAATTGTTCACGGGTGTAAAGTGATGTTTAAGTATAGATATTTATGAAGGAAGGTTATGTAGCACTTCATTGAGTTTATGACATATAGGTTTGTCTGATGTCCTCTACGATAAACTTGAAGAAAAGGACAGGAAATATGGAACTTTGGGAACTATCTGCGGTAGCTTTCCAATTACCAGAGCACTGAAGCTCTATGTTGACGGCTTTCGTAAAAAGTACATACTTTTCGAATGTTTATTTCCTTCTTTAAAAGTTGGTAAGAAAGAACTTGTGTCATGATCAAACTAACGGTTCCCGGTGTGAAAAGCACCAGACATCCGAAAAATTAGGTTTGCCGTATTTTATTCTCCTTTGATATTCACTTTAATGGTAATGCACACATTCAAAATCCTAGATATCGGTCTTTACATGTCGCGTCTACAAATCGTTATTTTGTTGCATCAGTACGTTAAATATTTTTCCCTATATATAACAGAGGGATTCTAAATAGCTGCCATGATGAAATTCGACGTCCTAGTGTTAAAAAAATCCTAGATGTCGGTCTTTACATCTTGCGTCTTTAAAGTCCAAGTGTTTCGTTTGATGCTTTTTTACTGTCTCGGCTCTATTTGGTGATAAAATGTTTAAACAAATGCTTTCCTGTATTTTGTTGCTCATTATATCTTATAATAGCTTGCATTACGTTAATTGTCCCCATTAGGAGCTGAATTAATCACCTAACTTCAGGCTCATCTCCCAGGTGAAATTACTGAAGCTAAATGAATTCTGGGATTCCGACAATTCTGTATGAACTATGGTGTCTATGAGTCTATACACTCTACTTCTAATGTGCTAATTTCATCTGTTAATATATTTCTTTGATTTTACTGACTGTAGAAGAATGACTGATCTGAACATCCTTTACTTACCTGTAACTTAAAAAAAAACGGTAAAGCGAATAAAAAGTAATGCGGACAGACATACACGATTAACCAAGAAAACCTCATTTTTTGACGTTGCCATATCACAGGATTCCTCAATATGATTTAACAAACTGAAATTTTCAGGTAAGTCTCCCATGTTAGCCCAAACTCTGTTTCTATTTTCACCTTGAGGTCAGAATACACAGGAAATACTTTCTGAGGATCCCCTTTGAATTGAAAAAAAGTTCGCGTGTATAATATATTATCTTCGTTACCTTCTTTTGTAAAATATTAAAAATTTCCGATGATTTGTGTGTATCTTCTTTATCGTAAAAGTGTTTGTTTACAAAATTTTAACCTAATTTATTTTTTGGTTTCGAGAATTTCTCATTCAATCTCAATAGATTTATACTATAAAGTAAAGTAAAAGTTATAAGAATTCTTTATTTTGAACAAACATTGGTTAACATATGGAAAATGAATCGTTTAATTTATTTGATTCTATTAATAAACCTCAGGTGAATCGGTTTACTGTTAGTTGATAAAAAATCTATATCGCTCTTCCCATCACGGTAGTTATATTCAACTTTAAATTTCGAAATGACTTTTGTGATCAGCCTCGCTACATGAGTGTACATTAGACTTTTCACTACCTTTGCTTGCGGTCCGAATCCAAAGGTGTTTGTAGCAAATGCTTGATATTCACGACCATATTCTCCAAGATCTCCAGAGAGCCAGCGTTCAGGCTTAAACCTTGATGGATCTTCAAAATACTCTTCACGACTGCTGTTGAATTGGGATGAATAGAATATGTATGTGCCCTTTTGAATTCTATAGTGATTGACTGTTACATCATCCTCAAGTTGTCTACTGATTATTGGTAGAGGAGGATTAAGTCGGAGACATTCTTTTAGGCAGGCGTTTAAGTAATTCTTTTTATCAAGATTTTGGGTGGTTACAATTTCCCCTTTTGTAACAATTTCTTCGTGAAGCTTAATTTGACTTCGGGGATTTTTTGCTAGGTGGTAAAGTAGAAGGGCAACAGTGTGAGAAGTGGCGTTAGAAACAATTATATACGTGTCTAGTAAAATGGTCATGATATCTTCTTCTACAAGGTCACTTCTTAGAAGGAGATGTTCCAGCAGGGATATATTCACAGATAAATGTTTTCCATCTTTTCTGTCTCTGAGTGATTTTATTCCATTTCTAACATATTTACTAAGGACGCTGTCTATATTGTTACAGTATTTAATAAGTCCGTGGAAGGTAGGTGTTTCAACTAATCGCCACAAACGAAAACCGGTTTCCAATTTTTTTATGGCATCTGAAGCTCCAGTTATACCATCCAGAAGTCGACCAGGCTCTGAAGTGAGGCATATAGGGTTCTGCCTCTGAAATCCGAAATACTCGTTTAGCATTACATCAGAAAGGCATTCTAAAGACCACTTGTAAAGTTCAGTTTTTAAAGCGGTTTGAACTTCACCTTGATCATTTCGAAGGATTACCAGGTTTTTAATAAAGTCTTCGCAAAATTGTTCATTATTGATACTTTCTTTGCTTTCTGAGAAGTCTGAATCTTGAACTAACGTTTTGACAAGTTCCCAATCGTCATCTAGTTTTAGAAAAGGTCCTGTTTTCGCATACCGTCTCCATTCTTTACGATATTTTTCAATAGAATCTAAACAGCTTCTTATATAGAAAGACTTTTTGCAATTTAGGGCAACATTAGCGTGCTCAGGTTTGCTCAAAAGGACAATATCGTTTCCAAAAATGCCATGAAGCTTCACAATAGGTCCGTATTGCTCAAATATTCTCTTAAACAACAATTTATTTGACTCTTTATTGCTGTCTCTTTGCAGAAAATATCGAATAATAGTTGTAACGGTTTCTGTACTCATCGTGGGAAATAAACCCCAAAATTTTGAGAGCACTTTCAAACCTGCTGGACCGGGAATTTCTTCGAATGACAATGATTTTTTTTTATCAAATTTTATTGTTTGAATGAAATCATTTGTTAATACCACTTTTGCTTGAGGAGTTAATTCTGAGGATTTCACCACTGGCTTCAATTCTGTGTTTACAGTTTTTGATGTTTGTAGACAGAAATCTGTTTTATGAATACGTCTTGATAAATTTTTCAATGTTATTACCTTTTTGTACCACATTGCCATAACTGTTTTGAAGGAAATTGGTAAATATTTATGCCGGACACTAACTCAGATTTGATTCCCCTTTGACGTTTTACTAATAAACGTCAAAATAATAAGATTACTACCAGTATGAATGACAGTCTTGTTTTAGACATACAGTGCGTGAATTTTTAATTGGTTGAGGTTTGGGAACTTTAGGTTGGCACAATTTTAACTCGATTTCTCTTACGCAAATACTAAATAACAAACTAAATAGTTCAGAAATTTACACATAAAAATGTTTTACTCTACACGTGTTTCGCCATATTATGGCTTCGTCAGGTGTACAATGTATTTTAAACATGTACTGTTTTACGCCAAATTTATTCTATTTATAGTAATCTCATACAGAACCATTAAAGAGATTAAGGAGAGGGGAGAAGTTGTATGTAGTTGGTCATTTACAAAAGGCCTGAATATTTAAGGTTATTAATTTCTGAAGTTTTTAAATAATTCAATTTTAAACAAATGTTTTTTGTATGCAAAATTTCTAAATCTTTGTTAAATTGATGATTTTCAGAAGCTAAATGTGTGGTATTTTTCAGTGGTAGTAATCTCCGTTAACACTATTGTAATATTATTAGTAAAGATAATATATTGTAGGGTTTGTTTGGTAGAGATTACCCATTCACTAAGATTTCCACAAAATATAAATTTAAAGATATTCCTTATTCTGGTCGATTTTATCCTAATAAATGATAGCTTCCCTAAAGAAGTAACTAGCTTAGGGACATTCTTTGGACTAAACGTAATCACAATTCAGTAATCCAGTTGTCGCAAAAGACCGAATTCAAATCAACACCCAGTAAACATATGGCTTGTCTCTATAGTCTATAAAATTTTAAATATACAGCTGGTAATAAAATTTTTCCAAAATTTACCCTAAGGTTCTTCAACTCAACACTTAAGTATATAGATGTTATATTAATACTACTGAAAAAAAGACATCTCTGACGCTGTAATGACTTCAGAAGTAATGTTCTTTAGATATTATTAAAAAATGATCATAAATAATACGAGTGCCATATAGATGGGCCTCAATTTGAATTTAAAGCAAATATAGGTACGAGATAAGCTGTATGCAATTTGCAGATGTTGAAGCAAAGTGCTTTGGTCGAAACAATTACATTTTTATATGATTCATCGATCTGGAAGAAGCATTTAAATATTGCTAAATTCCTCCAAATGGTTTAGAGTAATGGTGCAGAATGGTTTGAAAAGTTCTCAGAAAAATTAATAACCTATATTGACAATAGACAACAAAAATATATATTGAGAAATCCATCGCAGGAATACCCATTCTTAAAAGTCATAGGTTTAAATAGAGAATCTTGATAGCAGATTTGCACACAAGTTATAATGCAGTCATTATCAATTAAATAGTACCTAAGCAACACAATTCACTATGAAAGTAAATAATAATAAGACAAAGATAATCAACATAACTGGGTTCTAAAAACATTCTCATTCTTTTAACTTTATAATAAAATAAAGTAAGTGGGTTACTGGATCAATAGCAAACTGATACCAGAATCTATATATAAATAGGCAAAGATAAAACGGTTAGGTACCATTTTCTCCTCTGTTTCTCCACCGATTTTCTTTATTTTTGATTTGTTTAGTAGCTATTTACGACCCTCAGTGCAGAATATATAAAGAATCTTTTTTTATATCTTTCAAAATAAGTTTTTAGAGATAAATTATCAATAAAATTTAAGTGAGTGGCGCCCACTATGAACAAGTAGCTTAATCTATCGTAAATTTGACAGTCAACAGTAAAAATCTTATTATGGACAATCGCGAGGTATAAAAAATATTCTAAATCAATCCAAAAATAATCGACTTTTACTTAAAAATTATAAAGATGTATGCTGTAAAAGTCTACTTTTCTATTCACTTATCACGTTATTTTTTTACAATAACGATGACGACAGCAATTACTGAAGTGACCAAATAGAATGAATGTGTTTATAGGTACAAAGTTTGTGCATTTACAGAAGATTCTCGATCAAAAGTGTTTTATGTAATTTAGAGATTCTAAAGTTAACTGATACATTTGGTTTCCGAACCACAAGAATTAAGTATATATATATTCTTTCAGTAATGAATATCTTACAAATCTAATAACAATCTGCATATACAGCCATTATCAAAAGGTACTAAAATACTCAGATGTGTTCATGCAAATATATTTTTAAATATTTACATTTATGCCATTTGTAAATAAAATTTGAATAAGTATTTCAGTATTAGCAATAAAATAAGACGAATCAATTTGCAGTTTCATTTGATATAAGGTAATCTTATAAATTAATTTTAACAACTTATCTAAAAATTAGCAGTCAGTCAGAATTTGTTTAATGTTCTTTTAACGAGATGTGATATGCTGCAAATATATTTTTACTTATTTATGTAATAATATACCTAATACCTATAATGTTTGTTTATTTACATTCATCTTATTTATATGTAATTCTCGCAATTGGCACTATGATTTTGTGGAAATTCCATTTCGGGGTTTGGCAAGTCGGGATGATTCGTATTACCGAGAAAGAACGAGATTTTGACAATTATGTTTCATTCAATACAAATTGATGCGTAGAATCTTATAAGAATTTTATCACTACTTGATATATTTCTAGCATTATATTTTTACAGTTGAACCTTTGAAGATTTACAGTAAAAAGTGATGGTTAGGCGAGTTTTGTATGGGTAAAAAGTTATTTGTTCTTATGTTAATTGGAGGCACTCAATGAAGTTGTCTTAAGCAGTTACATATGCATATATAAATTGACTGAGATATCAGGCGCTGTAGCTTATAATTATACACGGTGATTCCAGAAATGTTAGAAACCAAATGTTTTATTGAGTGGCCCAGAAACAGTTGCATACGCACAGTGTATTATATATATATATATATATATATATTATATCTTTGATTTCACTTAAGACTTTTTAAAAAAATATATTTTATTCAAAACATAAAAATCAAAAATTAACACTTTTAAACTTATGAAATGTAAATTGAACTTACAACTAACTGGACAGAATAAAATGTTATAATGACGACCGTGGGATCGCTTCGGTTCTATTTATGATTTAATAAAAGCTGAAGTCAGCGAAAAGATATTCACACGATGCGTTCCCACGTTAACATTTTTAAATCAAACTGGGCTGTCCATCTGGGATCCATCTTGAATCACAGGCCTCAATTTTGGCACGAGTCTGGACAGTGGTTTTGGGAAGGTCCTTAGGTTGTCTGAAGTGGAATTTTCGTCCTTTGGTGGCTTCTTGACGTGTTTTACGATTTTTACTGAAATGAATGCAACAACAGTGATTATGATTGTTGTAATCGTAGCGTATGTAAACCACGATATGTTTCTGTTTACAAATGGCTGGTTGATAAGGTCGTCCAGGTCCCTGGAGTATTGATCCAATTTATGGCTCGCTATGGATAGTTCGTCCATATTCAAGTCAGCCAGCTTTAGGGGTTTGAGATCTGGAATATCTAGTTTTTCGGGGTGAGAACTGCAACAGTTGTAAGGGATTAATTCAGGGTATGAATTGTCAGAAAAATTTTTGAGGTTCCGCTTGTATTTTTGTGATTCCCACGAAAGCACTACAGTCTGATTGTTAGCGAATAATGGTATTGTTTGTTAAAACTGTTGTCTTAGTATCTATTCCCGCACAATTAATTGTCACATGTAAGGGCTCGGACACTATAACAATCCACATGTTAGTTTCTAGTCTCTGGACATTGTATCCTTCACTGAATACAACGGAGGTTTGGCAATTTTCTGGTACACTACGGATGTTCTTCAGAAGTTGAGCTTCACAGGGTGCATTGGAGTCGATGGGGTAGGCATATAACTCAGAACACAGTTTTTGTTGTGGAGTTAGTGGCTTGCATACACTCAAGTCCTTAATGGGTATGTACAATAGAGAATCATCGTTTCGCGCAATATATTTTTGTGTGAATGAAAGAATATGATGAAAACCAGTTCTGTCATCTAAAATTGGGATAGGATATAAGTGGTAAGCGGTGTAGAGTTGTTGCTCTAGAAGAGAAATTTTCAAAATAAAGACTAAATCTGAATTGGTTTGAAACGCTTCTAATTCGATTACTTCCAAGTATTGGGCGACACTTGAATATCTGACGGGTAGATTGTTTTTGACAAGATTTTGCGAAATTTCCTATAGTGACTTTATCAAATGATCAGGAGTGATTATTGAGGAATGAATTATTTTTAAGCAAGCAAATGTTATAGAATTTAAAATATCATTGAGGTTATCCTCAATAAATAAATAGCTTGCCATTAATTTTTCGCATATTCCCAAAAATGAATGTTTTGCTTGGATAAGGGCTATTTTGTCGTTTAGAGTATGTATTGCCAAATTGATTGCGTCAATGTTTTCGTTAAAGTTTGCTTCGTCAATTTGGAGTTTCTGAATGGTTTCATTGAAAGTTTTGATGATAGAAGTAGTTATGCTTATTTGATTTTTTAGGAGACTCTCTACTTGTAATTGTCCCTGATTAAGTTTGTTGATACTATCTGTGAAAAATGCGCCATCGGTTGCGTCAAGGTTTCCAGTGATGGCTTTAAAGATAGTTCCTACACCGTTAATTAGTCCTCGTTTGGATCTTTTAGTGTCCATGAATATTTCTGAAAATTTAGTTTTAATTGAATCTGAAATTTGGGATGAGACTGATGTGAGTTTGTACATCAATTCGGAATGCACTTGTGTCATGAAATTTGAAACCTGGGATGGGATCGACAGTGTTTTCTAATTTTTTGAGGATTCTGTTGTTATTTTCAAAGATTTCTTTGAGTATCGTCAAGTTACGATGAACTAGTAATGTCCATTTATAGTTGGAGATGACTATTCTAGTTGCGTCGTGATAGTAAATACCAAGAGTGTTGTTTATTGGTTTGATGTTGAACTGTGAGACTGCTGATCCGAACAGCAGTAGTAACCAGAAAAGAAAGTTAGTTTTCAGAATAGAGTTTCATTCTGTCGAAGTTAACTTTCGTTCGTTGGTTTGTTTTGAGATTTAAAAGTGTGGCTGAATTATTGTGAATGTCTAAAATTTGGAATGGACCGTTAAATTTGTTATGAAGTTTGTCTTTAATTTGGGATTCCTTGACGTAAACTTTGTCACCAATTTTAAATTCGGGAAGTTTGTCGGAAACGTGTTTATCAAAACGTTCTTTAGCCTTTTGTTTTTGTAAGTCAGTTTTTTCGCGGGCTACTTTGTAGTAATAGGAAATCCGAATGTTCAAGTCTCGTATATATTTACTAATCAGTTCCTTATGGTTGTAAGTGGTTTCAGGTGGTCTGCTGGACGTATGTCCAAACACTAGTTCGTAAGGCGAAAAGCCATGGGTTTTGTTTGTCGAGTTATTGTAAGCAATAACCGCATACGGGAGTACATTTAGGGGATGTTCATCTGGATTTTCGGCTTTATGCATTCGAATCATTTCTAACAAAGTAGAATGAAATCGTTCTACAGAGCCATTCGTTTGCGGATGTCCTACGCTTGAATAAGTTAGTTTAATGTCGTACAGTTTACACAAGTCTTTGAATATGGCGTTGTCAAATTCCCTAACATAGTCACAATGGATACGCAATGGCGTACCAAAATGTTGGAAGTATAACATCATAGTACTGACAACTGATTTGGCTGATTTGTCTGCCAAAGCATAAGCTTGAGAGTATTTTGTCAGTTTGTCTCTTACAGATAAGATATAGTTTCTGTTAGGTATTTCTAGTATGTCAATATTAATTCGCTCAAACTGTCTTTTAGGCGTTTCCGTAATGACGAGCGGATTGTCTAAATTTTTGCGACACGCTTTAGTTTTTTGACAAATTTCGCAGTTCTTAACGAAATTTTCAATGTCTTCTGTGAAACTTGGCCATGTGTACATTTCCTTAATACGGCGGACGATTTCGTTAATGCCGCGGTGCAAGTTATTTTTCTCGTTATGATATCGTTCAAGGATCAGCGGTATTTCGTCCTTTTCGGGGGTTTTTGTAACGTTTTGGCAAATTTTCCATTTGATTTCCTTTTCAGCGAAAATGAAAGAGAGCATCTCTAGAATTGGAAGATCGAGATTGTTTTCGACACAGTATGTTTTAGATGGAGATAAAGTATATTGATCTTTGTATATTGATGCAAAAAGAACTTCATTCACAATGTCAGGATCATTTGGAAGTGGGATTATGAAATATTGCCTTCTGCTTACGGTTTTACTGGCGAATACATTAATTTTAAAGGTTTCGAAGTCAGCGACTTCTTCGAAAATATCTTCGAAGATGTCATGATGAAATTCCTGAAGATTGGATGATTGGGGGAAAATTAAAATGTTTTTATTTGTTTTGTCTAGTACTTGGCAGTTGGAGAATTCAATTTTGCTGTAGTCAATTAAAGAAGTGGTTTTGTAACGTTCTAAAAAGGATTTAAATTCTTCGGACATAGTTTCAAGAGATATTTCATTTTGTTCGGGTTCAGGACTGTCGTCTTCGGATTCGTCGTTTAGGGGTAGGCCTTTGAAGGGTGTTAGTTTCGATTTTGACTGAAATGATGAACATTCGTCAAGATGGTTAATTTTAATCCGTGATAAAGCATCAGCGTTCTTATTAACTTTACCAGGCTTGTAAATAATTTCACAGTCGTATTCTTCTAGTTTGAGTCTCCATCGGGCAAGTCTACTACCGGGATCTTTTATAGAAAATAGCCAGGATAACGGGCGATGATCGGCCAGTAATAGGAACTTACGGCCATAGATTATCGGACGAAAATGCTTAACCGCCCAGACAATGGCTAAGAGCTCTCGCTCAATGGTGGAGTACCGGGTTTCGGCTTTACAAAGGGTCCTAGAAGCATATCCAATCGGTAAATCCTTACCTATTGGCCCTTGAGATAATACTGCGCCGATAGCAAAAGCGCTGGCGTCTGTAGTCAGTATAAACGGTTCATCAAAATTTGGGTAAATGAATATAGGGGTGGAAGTCAATGTTCGTTTTAATTCATTGAAAGGTTTTACGCACTCTTCGTTGAAATTGAACGGTTGGTCTTTTTGTAATAGTTTTGTCAGTGGGTTGGAGATCTTTGCAAAGTTAGAAATGAACCTACGGTAGTAACCAGCAAGCCCTAAGAAAGATTTTATGTCTTTAGGGTTCTTTGGTTGTGGAAAGTTTAAAATACAGTCTACCTTTGCTGGATTAGGTTTCACACCGTCTTTAGTTATGAGATGTCCTAAGTAAGCGACCTCCTTGCGAAGAAATTCGCATTTGTCAGGCTGTATTTTAAGGTTAGCCTTTCTGAGTCTTTTAAATACGTCTGTCAGTCATGATAGATGGTCATGTATTGTAGGCGAGTAAATGATTATGTCATCCATGTAAACCAGACATCTTTCATTCTGAATTCCCATAAGAATGTTATCCATCACCCTTTGAAAGGTAGAAGGACCATTCTTCAATCCGAAGGACATCCGGACGAACTCAAAATGTCCGTTCTCGACAGTGAATGCAGTTTTCGCGATGTCTTTTGGGTCTATTTCTATCTGGTGGAAACCAGAGGCGAGGTCGAGAGTCGTAAAGTACTGGCATTTGCCTAATTGGTCTAGTAGGTCTGAGATATTAGGTAGAGGGTACTTGTCATTGACTGTAAGTTCGTTAAGTTTGCGGTAGTCTACTACAACACGCCACTTCTGTTTTCCAGAGGCGTCTAATTTCTTTGGCACCACCCAGACGGGAGAGGACCAAGGCGAATTAGAAGGTCGTATAATGCCTTCATCCAGCATTTTTGCTACCTGGGACTTAACTTCTTGTTTGTGTACTTGGGGATAACGGTATGATTTTGTATAAACGGGGTTTCGCGTTGTTGGTATCAATACTATGTTTGTGAGTGATAAGTGATCGCCTTCGAGGTAGAATATGTCTGAAAAGTCAAGGCATAATTGTAAAATTAAGTCTGACTCTTCGTCGTTTAAATGTTCTAGTCGGAGTTATTTAACGATTTCTTCTTCTCTGCCGGGTTCGTTATAGTTCAACGGAGTATTTTGTGAGAGTGAATTCACAGAAAAGTTTTGTAACGGTTCGAGTTTTAGATTTGAAAAATTTACTATTTTAGGGATGGCATTCGCATTTAGAATGGAGGTTAGAAATTGGCCTTTGCTGTTAACTGTAACAACAGCATTAGGGAGGTGAACTTTTTCAATTTCCATACCTGTTAGAAAGGCTTCGGTGTTTCTTAGTTCACAGCTATGTTTAAAGATTTGTTCGGTACGGGGTTCAATTGAAATTGTATTAATGGACGTATAAGAAGAGGGACATTGTATAGATTCAGTGGCATTGACTGTATCGTCTGTCACTTTATACAGAGGAAGTGTCTTAAAGTTCGTTAGTTGTTTTCTGTCAAAATCTATAATGCAGTTGTAGTGCTCGAGAAAGTCAGAGCCTAACAAACCGTCGAATTCTATATCAAGGTTACAGATATAAAGCTTATGTGGATCTTTTATATTAAAAGGGACGAGTGTCGATTCGTTTATAAGGATTTTCTGGTTGGTAATTCCCTGAATTACTACGTTTTCCTGAAATCTTTCTCTGAAACGTGTGCAAGTGTCTGGTTTGAAAATAGAAAGACCAGCACCGGTGTCTATTAAGAGTTTATATGTGTTAGAAGAATCTGTGATGTAGTATAGATGTTTAGAATTTACGGTCAGAAGCGGTCATATAGAAAGCTCTGTTCGGGGAAGTTCAAATTCGGGTCGAAGCTGTCTAGATTTAGTGTTTGAATTTGGGTCTGAAGTTCTGTGATTTCCGGGGGTTCCGTTTGAAAAGGGAGGTTCTGAAAATTTACGGGGGAAAATTCGTGTTCGTTTTCAACGTAGTTGTCACATTCTGCGTTATCTGTTTTTAAGTAATAGTCATAATCGGTTTGTGTGGAGTCGGAATAGTCTTGGTCGTAACTTTCGAAATCAATATTTTGGTATTGCGTTTCGTATATGTTATTATTGGGATTATCGTACCCATAATTATAAGAATTGTTTAAGTGATGTGTTCGTTGTTGCCGGAAAAAGTTTTGATTAGGTTTATATTGACCTGAACTTTGGGGTTGTGTATTGGTCGAAGGACGAGGTTGTTGAAAGTTTCTGTTCTGCTGGAAACTCTGAGTATTGGGTTGGAATTGTGGCCTATTCTGGAATTGGCCTGGTTGTTGTGAAAATGGGTTAGGACGTATGTTCGAAAAGTTTTGCCCATAGTTTTGATTTTGTTGCATTTGTCTCGATTTAGTGAGACATTCGTTAAGAGTATGCCCCATTCTTTTACAGAATGAACATTGTTTTTGTACTGGAAACTGGTTGGGTTTACGAGGAGGCGAGCCTTGGTTTCTAAAATTCGAAAACTTTTGAGTTTCTAAGTGATGCAGTTGGAGTTCCCGTTTTATGCGTGAAACGGCAGTCAGAATGTCTTTAGGATCGCTAGCACGAACTAGTTGTCCTATTTTCGGCTCTAAACCTGTTAGTAGGCTATTTAGTGCCATGGATTCGATCAAGTCGATTTGTGCTTGTGTTTCTTTTTGAGTTAAGTTTTGTTTGTTAACCGCAGCAAGCATTTTTGCTTGGTGGGTTTGTAGACGGGCTGAAAATGTTATGGGAGATTCAGTATTTAATTGCCTCATTCTTTGAAGATCTTGAATCAAGGCTGAGAGATCTCTAGGATCTCCAAAGTGGTTCTCTAAGAGTGTCTGAATTTCTGTTAATTGAGTCGGGTTGCGAGAATTTATAAGTTCGGCAGCTCTGCCGCGAAGTTTATTTTTTATGTGCAATATTAAAAGCACTTGTTGATAGTCGGTTGCCATACTATACGCAGTTTGGCATGAAGAAATGAAAGTGTTCAAGAATATAGGGTTTCCGTCATATTCCGGAATTATTGCGAAAATTTCTGATATTTTGTATGGCTCTACAGTAGGAGTCGCAGCACCTTGTCTTGTAGTTGCCATTTCAAATATTCAAGTGTTACGAAAAAAAATAAAATAAAGCAGAAAAATTGGAAGTAAGCAAAGTCACACAAAATTATAAAAAATCAAAATTATGCTATGAGTAAATGGTTAAATAAATTTAACAGTTTGCGAACATAAAATAAAATAAAGCCAGGTAAAATAATGCAGAATAATAATAAATTCATTTCAAAAATTATTCAATAGCTTAAAACGTAATTCAAAGGAATAAGAAATATATGGAAATTTTAAACGAGAGAACTGATAATAATAATATAAAAATAAATATAAAAATCGTTTCAATTGATAAATAATTGAATCAAAAACGAGATGTTTCTACATACGTTATTAGTACCCTAGGCATAGGACTTGTTCTGCGGAAGCGTCGACTGGTTAGCTGTATCGTTGCGTGTTCCTGGTCTCTGCTGCTACAGTTGTTGTCTCAAACAGGTAGATATTGTCCACGATGATTTGGAAATCTCCACAGTCAGTTAGTATACACGTGTTCTAACTGTGTTCGACAATCCTACTGACTGCGCCAATTTTATATCTTTGATTTCACTTAAGACTTTTAAAAAATATATATTTTATTCAAAACATAAAAATCAAAAATTAACACTTTTAAACTTGTAAAAATAATGAAATGTAAATTGAACTTAAAACTAACTGGACAGAATAAAATATTATAATGACGACCGTGGGATCGCTTCGGTTCTATTTATGATTTAATAAAAGCTGAAGTCAGCGAAAAGATATTCACACGATGCGTTCCCACGTTAACATCGGAGTACCAGGAAGCTGTCAGCGTAATATGATACCGTTGCATCATACACGTGTGTACAATTCACACCTAACATATATATATATATATATATATATATATATATATATATATATATATATTTGTTATTAAGTTTTCGCGGCCACTAAATGTATTAGATGGTTTCCGGGAATTCATCGGCGTAGTTGATAACTGATCCCTGCCGGGATCGATAGTAAAATGACGACGTTTCGGCAGAGTTACTCGAATACTCGAGTAATCGAGTAACTAGAAGCGAAAGCAGAAGGCTACGAGAATTATGCGAACCGACCTGAAGAGGGCAGATGTGACTCTGCCGAAACGTCGTCATTTTACCATAGATCCCGGCAGGGATCAGTTATCAACTACGCGGATGAATTCCCGTAAACCATCTAATACATATTTATATATATATATATATATATATATATATATATATATTGGGTAGTCCGTAGACAGTGTGGTGGAAATATATTATAATGGGTGTTAGAGAGTTGAAATTAAACTGATTCACTTCATCTTGAGATAAATTAGACCAAATATCCGATTATATGTATAATGTATGTACCTACCAACATTTTTGATGAACCTTTGAATTTACGAGTAAAGCTCGGTCACCCATGTTCTATTAATTAAACATATAAATGGAAATTAAATAAGTATTAGTAGTAAAATGAAACAGATTATTTTACAATTTCTATTCAAATAGAATTGTCAGTTACGTTTATTTGTTATATTATCCTACCGGTTAACAGCTGAATTATTTAATTTTAAGAAATTTCATGTTAACCAAATTTTTGTCTTTAATTTCCACTTACTGCCTCTTTGCCATACCTTATATCATTAAGTTAAGCTCACAAATAAAGTCCTATTAATTGCATACAAAAAACAAGTTGAATTTTGTTAGGAATGACACAATTGATCGAATTTCGACCACTGGGCGATCACTAGTTTATATGCAAGCACCAAATTTTCCAATTTTAAGGGTGACCCTAAAATCAAGTTATCACAAAAGTTTTAGGTATGGTCTCTACATCTATATGGGACTGAGATTTGGAGAGTGAAAGCCATTCAGCCTCTGAAATGTGGACGTATCGAAAAATTCTAACTTCTTGAGCCGACTATGTATCGAACACTACATGGGTCACATGAAAAATAGAAAATTTAATTTGCCACGGTTGGTCGTAAAAGGCACATCGTATACTAGTAAAAACAAAAAAAATGTCAGGGTTCAGATACTTACATACATTTGACATTACAGTAGCAGGCTTGAGTTATAAAAAACTTATAGGTATAGTATAAGAGAGACACGTCAGATGTGCAACTACATTAGCTAGCAATCTTTATTATCTAACAAATAGCTGCAAGACGAATAACATCTTTGACATTACTTACTGAAAGGAATTAAATATATAATTTATGGGTTACAACGGCTTACATTCCCAAAAAAACATTGAATATTCTTTTATTTTGTCTATTAACTCAATAAAGCAATTGCGTTCGTGTTCTAATGATATTACGAATCCGTTTTGCATATATTAAAACAGTTAAAGTAAGTGTTAAATACCCGATATTTAACGAAAGTCCTCGTAGTAATTGCATAACAAATGACTGCATTTGTAACCTTCACCTCAATCACCTCATCCGTTTGCAAAATTTCTTCCGGTAATGTTCTCATTCAACTTTCAACTTCGTTATATAAACTAATTGATGTCAATTTATCATGGATGGTAATTGGGTAGGTACTAGGAAACAATATGTTCAATATTTTTGGTCGCTGGGAGACTGCCACCTACTAAGAATTACCAGAATTGCCAGAACATCCTAAATAGGCTAAAATTGTTAGCAGAAAATTTTCCAATCTCAATGCCAATAATTTTAAAGTGCTAATATATCACATTAGTTTGCGGAGCGTTGATATGGTTTGAATTGCTACAGAGTTGATCTTATTATCTCTGACGTATTACACCAGGAAAGAATAGACCAGCTGAATATGATAGTTATGAATTTTCGAATTTTATTATGAATGATTATTAAAATTATTAGGTAGTTAAATATTTAAAATTATATTAAGGGAGAATTAGTTAATAATCGGTATAAAAAGTTAAAATATGGAATTCACATAAAAAATAAAGAACTTAAGATGTTTGAAGAAAGCAAAAGTGGTGAAATTATATCATCGACAATGGATTCACAAACAGTATACTGCATTAGTTTACATAAAATGAAAATAGCATGTAGGAAGTTTCTACATTTGTTTCATAATTCATAGATTATCTAGAAAATAATTCCATAACATCTACCAAAATTCTGGTTGTGATTAACAATTACATTACTGTCATTAGGTTTACAGTGCAAATGAACAAAAAAAATAGGAAAATTTACTTATGCACTGACTAAGTGTGGTCAACTGTTGACGCCCGAGAGAACCCGAAACCCATATCAGGTATATTTTTTCTTTTTAGGGTTCTAGAGTTCCGTATATACAATATACGGATACCCTTATCATATTACTCTGGATTTCTACCTCTTTCACATTACAGCAATTTTCTCCTAAACTACTGGAACGAAAAGGTTGAAATTTGGTATCAGTGTATAGTTTGATGACCCGATGAGGAGTACATATCGTAAATGAAGATAGTACTTCTGGGGGTAAAAAACTAAAAAAATGGACCGTTCCCCCCTCCTTAGAGATATAGAGCGTCATCTGAGTTTCACCGGAAAAATAAGGAAAAACTTTTACTATTATTTTTGGAGGCAAATTACAGAATTAAATGGAAAATATAAAATTAAAATTGTTTATAACGCATCATGTAATATATCAAATCAAAGAACTCATTATTACGAATACAAATATTCATTTTTCATATTTTTAAAATGAATATTTTCAAATATCTATATTAACATAAAATATTTATAAGAAAATTACCTGTCCCCCCCTTTATTCCCCAAAGTATAAGTCCTTTTTTTTTGTTTACAGGAAAAATAGGAAGAAATTCCTAATATTAATATTGGGGGCCAAATTATAGAATTAAACGGAAAATAAAAAATATTTTTTTATCGCATCATACAATACATCAAATGAAAGAGCTCATTATGAGGAATACAAATATATATTTTTCATATTTTTAAAATTAATTGTTTACAAGATATTAACGAAAATATATAAACAATTATCATTTCCCGCTTCATTTATGAAACCATACTACCTAAAATTGTGAAAATATTTAGGGCTACTGGGGCTCACTTGAAATGTATAAGAATAATTTGGTCAAATGCGAGTTGGACTGGCATATTAGGGTTCCGTACCACGTTCAAGATTCTAATATTCCAGTTTCAGACAAGCAGGGAAGAGTGCATTTTCTTATATTTACCCTTATATCTTTTAAAGGAAGCGTTTATATTTATAAAAAATATACACTTTGATTTTCCACGCATAGACTTTTTATTTTATCTGCTTCAGGATTCGCTTGATTTTTATCAGAATACATATTGCAATATAGTCCGTGGATTCAACTTAAAATTATAAAACTAATATTTACTTTCACTTTTCTAGAACTTCATTTACATTAAACAGCTGATTCAAATATCACAATACATTCCCATATACGCTAGTCGTCGCGGTATATCTGAACTGCGATCGGGCGTGCTTCTTTTATAATACCAGCGTCGAATTCTCCAGTAAAACTCATCATCACTCCTTCCGCTGCCGAGTCTTTTCGAGAACCGTTTTTTTTATCTCAAAGCGTTTGTTGTCGTACTGAGATGAAACAGGGTCGGCTTTCGGTAAATTTCGTAACAATATGTATCTAATTTTCTAATTTGAGCCCCAAAAATTAACATTAGAGTTTTATTTTACTAATAAACTTTGAGAGAAGTCTTTTATAATATACTGTATGATATTTGAGGCTCTGTAAATTGGAAAATAAAGGGCAAACTAGGTCAAGTTTTAAATTATAAATTATTAAATCTATTATTCAAATTATTAAAAAATACAAATAAAATATATTTTTCAAAATTTAAATAGTGTAGTTTTTAAAGTGGGAATTAAGTCGATGTTTAATATTTTTTTAATATCTTTTGAACAAATGATTTAAAAATATTTGTAATTCACATAATGAGCCTTTTATCTGATATATTACATGATGCATTTGAAAATTGAATCTTTATTTTCCATTTAATTGTATAATTTGTCCCTAAAATTACTATGTGGGTTTTCTAATAATAGATTTTCCGTTTAATTCTATTATTTGGGGGCCAAATAATAGAATTAGGGATTTTTTTATATTTTTCCTATAAACAAATAGAATTAGAGTTTGGGAATGGGTAATTTTTTTAAAATATTTTTAATATATTTTAAAATATTCATTTAAAAAAAATTAAATAATATATTTGTATTCGTCATAATGAGCCCTGTGATTTGATATATTACATGACCCGTTAGAAACAATTATAATTTTTTATTTTCCATTTAATTCTATAATTTGCCCCCCAAAATGAATATTAGGGGCTTCTCCTTATTTTTCCAGTAAAGTTCAGGTGAGGGGCTATACTTTCATTTTTTTCAAAAATTTTCAGCTTATGGTTTCGGTGATAAGGGGGGGGAAGGGTAATTTTTTTATATTTTTTTAATATCTTTTAATAAATTTATTTTAAAAATATGAAAAAATATATTTGTTTTCTTCATCATGAGCCCTTTCATATGATATATAACATGATGGGTTAGAAACAATTTTAATTATATATTTTCCGTTTAATTCTATAATTTGCCCCCCCCCCAAATGAATATTAGGGGTTTTTCCTTATTTTTTCAGTAAGTTCAGGTGAGGGGCTATACCTCCATTTTTTTTCAAAATTTTCCAGCTTATTATTTCGGAGATAGGGGGATGGTTAATTTTTTTTATATTTTTGTTAATATCTTTTAATTAATGTATTTAAAAAATATGAAAAAAATATATATATTTTCGTCATAATGAGCCCTTTCATATGATATATAACATGAACGGGTAGAAACAATTTTAATTTTATATTTTCCATTTAATTCTGTAATTGCCTCCCAAAATTAAAAGTAGAGGTTTCTCCCTATTTTTCAAGTATATTTCAGGTCAGAACCTATACCTATAATTTTTTTCAAAACTTTACGTTTTATAGTTTCGGAGATAAGAGGGGATGGGTAAATTTTGGTATATTTTCGTTAATTACTTTTTAAATAATGTTTTGAATATATGAAATATGAAAAAAATATATTTGGGTTCCTCAGAATGAGACCTTTCATTTGATTTATTACATGATGCGGTTGAATTTTTTTATTTTTAAATTTTTATTTAATTCTATAATTTGCCCCCAAAATTAATATTAATGGTTTCCCTTTGTTTTTCCTGTAAAGTTCGGGCAACGTTCTATATTTCCTATTTTTTCAAAATTTTAGGCTCAGTAGTTTCGGAGATAACCGGGGGGAACGTTCGATTTTTTTAGTTTTTCCTCCCAGAAGTAATTAAATTTTTTTCTTTTACGATATGTACTCCTGATCGGTCACCAAACCTCTTCCGTCCAGTAGTTTAGGAGAAAATTGCTGTGATGTGAAAGAAGCAGAAATCCGGAGTGATATTATAAGGGTATCCGTATATTGTATATACGGAACCCTAAAAATTAGTAGGAACCCCCATAGTAATTCTGGGGACCAATTAGAGAATTAAATAGAAAATAAAAATTCAATTTTCAAACGCATCATGTAATATATCAAATAAAAGGATCATTATGTGAATTACAAATATACCATATTTTTAAATCATTTGTTTAAAAGATATTAACAAAAATATTAAACATCGACTTAATTCCCAGTTTAGAAACTACATTACCTAAAATTTTGAAAAATATATTTTATTTGTACTTTTAAATAATTTGTCTAACAGATTTAAAACTTGACCTATTTCCTCCTTTATTCAGGCAGTAGATTATAAAAGGCTTCCCTGAAAGTTTATTAGCAAAATTAAACTCTAATGTTAATTTTGGGGGTCAAATTAGAAAATACATAATTATTTTTATACAAATCAAGCGACTCATGGAGCAGATAAAACACAAAGTATGTGTGTGGAAAATGACAATGTATATTTTTTATAAATTTAAAACGCTTCCTTTAAAAGTTATTAGGGTAAATATAAGAAAATGCACTCATTCCTTGCGTCTCTGAAATTGGAATATTAGAATCTTGAACCCTTAGTATGCGAGTCCAACTCGCACTTGACCAAATTATTTAAATACCTTTCTAATTTTCCTAAAAGAGAGGTCTCAGATCCAACTATATTTTTCTACTGAATTATAGCTAATAATTCAATTAGGAACAATTGGATAAAAACTGACTATAAAAATACTACATTTAACAGCCATCTACTCTAAAAAATATGTCTCAGATTTTAACCTATCCTCCATTAGCACAAGGTTCATCATAACTTTAAGCTGAAAAATAGAACCAATTCCAAAGCTTCTTATTCGAATAGACACTCATTATTTTTGTGGGAACATTTTATATTCAGAGCATATTTTATGAATATCAGGGTTTAGTAGGAAAAAAATCAGATATTTATTATTCAGAATATATTTTTATTCTGCCACTTTAAGCTATTAATCCATGAATATTTTGGGTAGTTATTTGATCGCACTCAATTATATTTCCCACTCAGTAAAATTTTCTACTGGTGAACATTTATACACATCTACCAATTTTTTCTTATCTGACCCTAACAAGGCTGAACAGGCTGAATCATCAATATTTAACACAAGAAAAATCATAAGGTTTCAAATTATAACGCTAAAGTAGCCTACAGTGTCTCTTGAAAACTTGCAAGTAAGTCACTTAGGAAAAATTGCCAGTTCATCCTTACAAATTGCTGGTAGGCAACAAATTGAGAACACTTTTAGTGCCTTAAAGTAATTAAAGATAAAAACCTCAGTAGTGTTTTGAAATGTCACTTTGACTTTTAACCAAGACCGTTTCAATTTTAATGTAGAGGATTTTCACAGTTTAATTGCTATTCCTTTGTACCGAGATAGTTTTAATTTGGATAATGATAGTTATTATTTAACAGTTGTACAAACTGTTAATCTTTATATAAATAAATATTGTTGTAATAATGGCTAACACACAAAAGGGAGGCTATGACAGACATTTTTATAAATAAGTTTCCTTTTCTGACATCTTTCAGTTGAAACATTTGTAACTAACGACTGCAGTAAAATGCAGAGATTTCATTATAATTCAGTTAAAAATATTTATGCAAATGGCAAAAATATTCCATGGCGAGTATTTTACTCACAAGCTAGTACAAGTACTCAAGTATCAACGTCTGCAGGAGAAAAAGTAGATAAAGCCCAAGTGACACCCGAATCCTCAGTCACTACTGAGAGTAAGTTACCAACTTATGTAAACGCCAATGCATATTTATCTGCAGAGAGTAAGCAGACAGCTCCAGTTATAGACAAAAAATCCTCATTCGATGATATCCCAGGCCCAATAAGTTTGCGTCTAATTTCGAAATTTTGGGGAATGTTCCCTATAATGGGTACTGAGCTTACATTAAGTATAGTGCAATATCTGTTAAGTGGTGGAAAATTTTTTGGTGGTGTCCTCAGCTGGGGTGGCAACGCTCCATTTTTCAAGAAGTTTTTTCGAGTTTATGGTCCAGTTGTAAGATTGCACGGAGCATTTGGAAGTGATGTTGTTTTACTTAGTAGACCAGAACACGCAAGTGTGATATTTCAAAGTGAAGGACCCTATCCAATACGGAGTTGCTTGGATTCCATTCAAAAGTATCGTTTAGAAACCAGAAAGTACAGGCAAGCTGGACCGTTCTTGTTGCACGGTCCCGACTGGGAGAAAATTCGTAAAAGTATTGAGATACCTTTACATGAAACATTCAATAACAAACACGAAAAATTAAATGAAATATGTGACGATTTTATCAAACGCATTTTGACTATTCGTAATAGACAAGAAGAAATGCCAAATTACTTCAGGCAAGATATTTTAAAGTGGTCACTTGAATGTTTGTGTGCCATAACTTTGGACCAAAAATTGGGATTTCTTGATCCTAATGGGGTGACACCATCTTCAGACCCCGGACAACTATTAGATGGTTTAACTGGAGCAACTACAGCAATATCAAAATGTGAGTACGGTTTTCATTTATGGAAGTTCTTTGAAACTCCAGCATTCAAGTCGTTGGTGAAACATTGCGATATGGTCGATAAAGTTTTAGGCAAATATTTACAAAAAGCAATAAACCATTTGAGACAAAGTCAAAATCGTCTATCTCTTAATGCCTCGCTTCTAGAAGGCCTCATTCTCAAGGAGAGCTTTCATGAAGAGGATGTTATGACAATTCTTTTAGATATGTTTCTAATAGGAGCAAATGCTACAGCTCATACGGTGGCTTTCCTTTTCTATCATTTGGCAAAGAATCCCAGATGCCAAATAAAATGCTTTGAAGAAGTTAAAAAATCTCCCGAAAAGTTATCTAAGGAAGATTTGAAGAAACTGACTTACTTACAGGCTTGCATTAAGGAAGTGTTACGTTTGAACCCTCCGATCCCTATTTTGAGCAGAGTTTTGACAAATAACGTTAATATTCATAACTATCCTGTACCAAAGGGGACATATATACTTCTTGCTAACCATTTGAACAGTATAAGTGAAGAATATTTCGAAGATGCTCACAAATTTAAGCCCGAGCGTTGGTTATCTAACGAACTCGGAGGATTTGGCAATGACTACCAAACTTTTGCTTCTATGCCTTTCGGCTATGGAGCAAGGTCATGCCTTGCCAAGGAGATGGCCGAAATGGAAATCACAATGTTGTTGTTGAAAGTTTGCAAGAAGTTTAGAATTGAGTATAATTATGGTGAGATTCCTAGCTCGAATGAATTGTTGGCTACTCCAAAGAAACCTCTTAAGTTTAGGTTTATAGATAGAGTACAGTAGAGTAAATAGCAAGGTACCTTGTGATTTTTTTATTGTATTGGTAACATAGTGTATAATGTTTGTTCCAATAAAGTATATTTGATCTATGCGACAGTAAATATAATCTGGCTTAAATTTTGAAAAATTAGAAAATCCATCATCGAGTGTAGTTATATTAATATGCAGGCATTATGAAAGAAAAGTTGTCAAGTAAGATTATTTAAATTCATAACAATATTGAGATATATACAGTTATATTGCACGGTACAAAACCCTTTTTTGAATGACACACTGGTCTGAAACTTTGTTTAGTTCAACCTAAACCTTGTTATCTATGAAAAATTAGGGAAATTAGTACTGTCATTGTAGAAAACGTAAAATATTGAGCCCTTTTCGAGAGATCCTCCCCCAACATGACCAAAATGTTTTTGTTTAGTAAAATTTGGCTATAAAAAAATGTCAACAGCCTGTTGATTTTCCTGATTTGTTCAATAAACATTAGTAAAAGCAATTGGTTATATTGGCTAACAATTTTGAAGGCATTTTTCTCATACCTAAATGTTTAAATTTTATGACAACCCTTTTATCGATAAAACCTTGTGGGCTACAAAGCGTACATGTTAGGAAACTACAAATATTTTGGGCAGCACAGCCTGACCAGCAAAATATACGAAAAATTTATTCTTATGAATCCGTACATAATATAATTAATTGGCCGTTATTTATTACTTGTTATTTGTATCTATGATATACAAAAATTGAACACTTCTTCTTCTCTAAGTTTGGTGAGAAGTTAGAAAATGCCATAAGTTTCGAGATAAAAGTGCATAAAATTAATCAGAACAAACATTTTTAACACGTTAAGTTGATTAACTTAACTGAGTTATTTACTTTAGCATTGAAACAACTCTGTGTATGCGATAATGTTGCGCATATTAAAAGAAACTTGCGAGTTAGGGTCATATATATGCATTGCCGCACAAAAAATGGTAACTGTTATTAACAGGACTCAAATCGAGAAATGTTATAATTACTATTCTTCTTATCAAATATCAAAATATTCACCATTTGCTTTATCCAATATTATCGTACATTCGTAAGATCGACTTCCATCTTTCAGGCTTAATTATTATTAATATTTGTCAGTTCTAAGTAAAAAACATTATGATTTAATTCTTTATATATTGTCAATGGTAATAATCATCCTTTTATAACGCTTTTTAAAAACTATATATTAGATTACGTTTTATAAATGTCACTAGATTTTGTTGAAATCTACTTGAGTCTTTCCATTTATCATTTTTATGAATGGATTGTTCACTCCTTATTTGTTCAGAACATCTTAATTTCTATTTGAAATATAATATGGTATTCCTAAAAACCAACGTCGCATTAGAATGCATTGTTACTTATGAATGTCCGGTCTTTAGAAATGCGCAGTGAAAAATGAGGGGTTCCTATGACAAATACAGTTTAGAACTCGAAGTCCAATATCAAGTTCATGGTCAAGGTCACATTCGGACGTACAATTTTCTGCTCTTTACGAATCCATGTTAAAAATGGCGGATCACATTAAAATAAGTAAATTCACCTTGATTTGAGCTTCAAGGTCACGGTCAAAGTCAAATAAGTCAAATTCATGGTCAACATTAAATAGCCAGAGAAACATTCTAAAACTTTTGTTCGAACCATTTTTTTCAGAAAATGTATTTCCGCCGAGATATCGTGCTGTCCCGGGACTTTTGACAAATGCGTTTATTTGTAAAAATTGCGTTTATAGTTATGTTAATTTTTTTTGCAACTTCAGTCCACTGTAAATAAAAAAATATGCATCTTCGAGAGTTTTGCCCATTGAGACTTTTGATCCACGTGCCCTAAAGAATCTACCCCCAAAATGTCAGAAACATTGAGTTAAATCCAATTTCCATTTAAAATTTGCGGGGTCTTCTTGCCATGAACGGTTAAATTTATGGAAAACCAAGGAGGATATTAGGCTGCAAATGTGCAGTGAAAGGGAAAAGTTAATAAATATTTTATGGAACTGTTGTAATAACAAGTTTCATTGTGGACAAACTGTGGTTTTCCGGGCTATTTTACAGTAGGCTGTTGTGACGTACAAACGTTTCATCCTCAACTGCGGCGGTGAGACGAATATAACTCTTGAAAGGTGGAGCACTGGTATTTATATGTAGCTGAGAGGGTAGAGCAGGCGCTGATTGGTCGGTGGAGATGAAATGGGTGGGTACTGTGTGTCACATGAGATTAATGCATGCTCAGCGAAGATCGATTTTTCACATTGTAATAATCGAGAATTCCACTTATGTTCAGATACCCCTGTTGATGATACGTTGTGTACTCACCAACTCCAACTCCGTATGAACAAGGTATTCTGTGTACTCTTGGCTTCGACAAAGTGTCACTAAAATCTTTTCGAAATTGGATAATATGGCGATGGTGATGAGTAGGTTTAAAACCAGTTGTAATCTGATTTTATCTAAACACATTCCCCAAAAGGAACACTTGTGTTCTTCATATAAGATAAGTACCTTGTGCCCAAGTATTGAACTGATTGCCATTTTTTTATTATAATTTGATGTATAGGAATCTAAGGGCTCGAGTAACCAGTAGCCCGCAACGCATGGTCAAAACTCATTTTTTAGATGTCGTGGTTTGCAGATTCTGGTTCCTCAATCTAGGAGAGTTATAATCACATCCCCATTTTTGCAGGGTGGTGATTGGAGTATTTCTGGAGGTAACTGATTGCGTGGGTGGGATTTCGTTAAACACTGTCGTCAAGGGTTAGATCGTTGTTTCTTGTTACTAATATGTCCAGTCCATTTTTGTAAAATAAAAGACAAACAGACTTTACACTTTAGAAAAATTCATAATAGTTAACAGCCCTCGCATATGAATCATATAATTCGATATTTGATGGCCATATTTTACGTTTTAGACTATGTATACCTTTTTATGAAGAGTAGAATTAATGTTAGCACAGGTGTGGCGAGGTCTAGTGACGCGAAGTAGAACAAAAAATACATGTTTGTCAAAATCAAACGGACCGCATTATTGTTAGTTTTCTTTAACTTGGTTGTTAGTTCCAAATGTGACATTTTGTGTAACCTAGGCGTGAAAATTTGCTAATGTATAATTCACATTACAAAGTGTATACTTCGCACCTAAGAAATAGTTAATTGTATTGTATTCTTTATGTAGCACGTCTGCGGCTTCACTGCAAATTACATATTCAACACCTTGTCTGAGTAATGGCGTTATTGTTCTCTTCCTTAAATTGGGATGTGAGTAATGGCTGTTTTTAAACGGTTTCGTTAATTTTTTTTATTATTCATCATATAGTTTTCCTCGGAAATTTGTTTACTAATTAATTTCCACCAAGTTATCGAGTATTATGGATCTTATATGTTGAAAGAGAAATTTCGATGAATTGTGACTAAACATAAGCTATAGTGGATTTGCTACTTTTGTTGCTTTGAAGTTTGACAATTTCTTAAATCCGAAATGTGTTAATTAACTCTTACTTCAGTGATTTCATAAAAAAGAATTTACCTGTTTTCGCAATCTCAAATTATTGTATCAACACTTTTGAGGTAAACAGCAACCAGTCACATTAAGCCTATTATTTTTTTGATCGAAGTTTGTTAAACACATCCGGCGACTATTATTAAAAATTATTATTGTTATAGATAGGTATTTCCATTAGTACTGTTCAACTATTATATAGATTCCCCTAAAATTCAGTACCTGTACTTAGTTTGGTAGAAGAACAGTTTCAGGTGGTTAGCTGTAGGATTCTTGTCATTTGTAAAGTTGTGAAAAATTCTATATTTTTGTCGGCATATCAGTCATATTGTTCAAACCTAAAAAAATTATAATTTTGTTCGCAATGTATGTTAACGTTGTGTTGAGATACTTGTTAAAAGAAAATGTAATAAGGTTAATCATATATCTTTCACAATGTGAATTATATGTATATATGTGTTATTTTATTAAATTTTCTCAGGAAAATTTTGGGCTTTCTCAATACTTCTTGTATCCTTCATTTCATTTGACCATATGAGGCTCATTAAATCACTTTTAATCCATATATGGGTATGAAACGTTTAAGAATTGGTCGACAAACAGTTCCTTTGAACATATGTCCCCAAACGCTTCGTTACCAATGTACAAGGCGTTCTGTTTTTTCTTCTGACTACTAATGTTTTCTATATTTAGTTCACTTTTGGAGCATTAATGCTTCTTTGAAGTCTTCATAATAAGATCACAGAAACGGTCATAAAAATTTACAGGGTGCTACTTTTTCTGGGGTTACGTGTTATATCTGCCCCTGGCAGTTGACAAAAATTGTAAATAAATCTCTTATGAATATCGTTGGCTTAATCTACAAACCGGCTAACTCCTCTTTTGACGAAATTTCAGATTTTTGCTCCATTTGTTAAAGTTAACCGCAATGTACCGCTTAGTAAACAATATAACTCCAAATAAATGTTAAATATTTCAAAATCGTCTGTCACGTAAAGCAGATAACTCCAAAAAGTAAAATGTCAACAGCGCAAAACGTCCAATTCGCCCGTTACCGGTCATTTTACATAGTAGGGTTAGAATATAACGTCAGTGTGTTAATGTTCGAATGTTTTTATTACAATATCTGAGAAAACTGTTAATAGTAATGGTGCCGATACACACGTCCCTCGTCCGCAAGATATGACCACCCACGTTGGGTTCGTACCCTTCTTTAAAATGCCTTTTTATGAATGGATATATTCATTCTACTCCCTGAACTACCCAAACATTTTGGGAAGATGAAAGATATTTCGACCAATTTGTACCCTTTTTGCTTGCCTTAGGTGTTAATTTTATTCATGCAGGTGTTTTTCGATCCGTCAGTCCTATCCGCCAAAGGTCGGTATCTACAAATGCGCGGCTCGATGCAAGGGATCGATGGTTTCGGGTCGTTTCCTAGTAGGAAATTTCAATAACTGCCAGGCCAAAATATTCAGAGTGCAATAAAAAGTAATAAAATGTAAATCTGCAAATGCCGAATGAAAGAAAGCTTACGACATAGTTCAGTTACTGGAGGTTTTTAAGTGATATAACACTTAACAACTGTTAAAATTTGTATATTGAAATGCCCTTAAATTTTCTCTTGTCACTGGTAGATTGAATCGTAATCGTCTTTTCGGACGACGGACGTATAGAGATCTGTTTGAGTGTGTTAAAGATGGTGCTCCCGATACATTTTTTATGTAAGTTGAACGTTGTATATTATCCCCGAATTATACCTGGCATCTTACGGACGAGGGACGTGTGTACCGGCAACATTCGGGGATTTGTTTTAAAAACGTTTATTATCTACATCATTGAAGAAACTAATAAAGAATTTTCTGACTTTAATTTTGCAAATGAAAATGATGATATGACATGCTCAACTTGTGCATTAAATGATAGTAGGGATTATTCTTTTTCACAAGGTGAAGTAGCAACCTCCATTTTAGCCGATTCAGAGATAGCTAAAGATATTTCAGTGTGCCTGAAAGACTTATCCAACTTAGATATTTTGACTCATTCAGAAATGGAGGTAGTGTTACCTGCTACATCTGAACATGTTCAGGATACAATCAACCCTGATATTAGTGATGAAAGCACAAATGGATTCAAGCCTTATTCAGTCAGTACTGATTCGGACCAAATGTCTCATGTGGAAAATCAACCAAAAATCAAACGAAGAAAAAGATGCCAAGTGGACAAATCTACTTGGGTACATGAACAAAATAGGAAACGAAGAGAACGTGGTCTAAATTATTTTGGAAGAAAGAAGAATGGTGACACTTGGGAAAAAGTTCCAAAGCAACCCAGGAAACCAAAACAAAGATGTAGATGTAACAGAAAAGCAAACAGTGGTATACAATGCTCCCATATATCGGAAAGTGACAGGATAACTATTTTTGACGCATTTTGGAAGTTGACATGGAATGAGAAAAAAATATATATTGATGGTTTAGTTAAAGTTGCACCTACTATCCGTCACAGAGATAGACTTAATCCGATGTATCTAAAAGAAATTGCTCGGTATATTACTATTTAAGAAAACAAGACAATTTGATCAGGGTATGCAAAACAATGTTTCTGAACACATTGTGTTTAGGAAAGTGGTCAGTACTCAACTGGAAAAATAAAAATCGTAAACCTAAAGGCGATGGATACCACTTCGGACTGAGAAATACAAAATAAAACAAGAAAAAACCATTTGAAAAGGAAAACGAAGCACTACATAATTTTCTTAATAGTCTACCTACGATGAAATCGCATTATTGCCGCAAATCATCAGCCAAAAGGTATCTCTTACCAGAATAGTCATCAAAGAAAAAATTGTACCGGTTTTATGTATCTGACTGGTGTAAATCCAATAATATAGAACCTTTATCGGTATTTTCATTCAATAATGCTTTGAATGTGAAAAACATATCTTTATTTTCTCCTAAGAAGGATCAGTGTCACATATGTTTTTCCCACCAACTGGGACACATTTCAAATGAAGACTACGATGCACATATAAAAAGAAAAGAAGAAGCACGAATTGAAAAGCAGAAAGACAAGGAACAAGAAAAATTTGTATGTACCATGGATCTTCAGGCCGTTTTGCTATCACCTCTGTCAACCGTATCTAGTTTATACTATAAGACAAAACTTTGCGGACATAATTTTACCATATTTGATTTACAAACCCATCATGGTTCTTGCTACATATGGAGTGAATCTGAAGGGAGCTTCACTCAGAAGTATTTGCATCAATGTTAGTTAAATTTATAATGGACAAAGTAAAAGATTATTCAAAAAATGCTTATTTAATTATTGACAAGTTATAAATAATAACCGTCTAACTCCGCAATAATAAATAATTTCGAAAATGCAAAACATATATCTCCTAAAATTGGTAATAAAAAATTACTAATAGGATAAATATATAATATACGGGTTTTCACTTATGCCAAAGCACAAATTTTATAACATAAGCCTTTTCATAGAATTGAAATTTAAATTTTATAGGAGTTAATCAGTTTTTTTGCATCTCCTCTAAAATTTGCAATTATGGAGTTGACAGGAATGTAGTTTAAGCCAACGATATGCAATCTTTTTTTATTTCTTGCAATTTTTTTCGTATCTGCCACTGTTTTTGTGTAAAAATTTCATGTGTACCGTACAAACAAACAATCTTCTTTTCTTCTTCTTTTTCAAGTAGCCTTACGGCCTTTTTAGCACAAGGCTAATGGTCCTGGTTCGGCCTTAATGACCAGACACACGTGAATAAGATTTTTTAGAAAATATTCTTATAATCTTTTAATAACCTTCACCTTATGTACAAACTTTTGAATTTAGATGAGAAATAAAGCAAGATTCTTGAAATAAATTAACTTTTCTTTCCGTTCCATAACTATTTACACTGCGAGATAGCTCTTGAGTTCCGGCATACTATTCTATATCTCTAATCACTTATTTTTAAAAAAATTTCAACTACTTTAATCACTGTATTAGCGTCTATCACTTTATAAGCGTTTCTCAAGGGTCTGGATAAAATTGAAAATAAAGATAAGACATGGGGCAGATATATAACTTCAAATTTTCTTCACAATTAACCAACTAAACACCTCATTTATTACTTCACTATATTATATTCTTCCTTATATACACTTTCTATACTTATAAATCACTGTTAATATCAAATAAACTTATAAATTCTTAATTTTTATATACAGAAAAATATGTACATGTGGCCATCCCGCCATTTTACCGGAACTCCCGAACAATCGTTCAGTTATTTATTTTTCTAGTAGGCGGCTGTCATATTAATTTCTCTTATTGACACATCTATTTAAACTCTTTATTGAGTTAATATGATTACAATTAACAAATGTTAAAAATAAATTTCAGTCATGTTAACAGCCAGGCTGTGAGTTTTTCCAATAGCGTACCAGTATGACTGGGTGACTTAACCTAACTTAACTAAGGAAAAACCTAATTAATTCTATTGTGTTAATTTAAATTTGCGATTCAATAATCCATTAATATCATCTAAAAGAGCAGGCGTTAAAAATCAAATAGAGACAGTTTCATTTAATAATTAAACAACATTATACGAATAATAGTTATTATAAAAAATAGTCATTAAATATTTACAGTCAACAATCATTGTATAAGGACAATTAATCAATAATTAATTGTTGTTAATTTACTCTCGTTGATTTTTGCTGACATACATTGATAGTTGTGCGTAATTTCTCGCATTTCGTCGATGGTCACTCTAATAGTAATTCCATAGAAGATGTTGAGAAGATATGCTGCAATATATCCTCAACATGAAGCCACTCATTACACTTTATTTGGACGGTTTCATCAACTACCAGAAGAAACAGGTAGCTTCAAATAAAAAAAAAGATTGTGGTCCCGCCAGGATATTCGAAAACTAGATTTAGAAGAAGCTGTACTTAATTTAATTGACAAGCAACCCGATACCAGCACTGGGAAAATTGCTTTACAGCTACATGTTGATCATATGACAGTATTTGCCGCCTTAAAGGATGTTATATCTATATCATGTACAACGAGTCCAGGCACCTTGTCATATTCCTAACCGTCTCGCATTTTAGTTTTGGATGCTAGATAACTAGACAACACCCAGAATTTCTTCAGCTTATGTTATTCACGGACAAAGCAAGTTCTTCATAGGAAGCGATTATTATTAACTACCTCAACCACATATGAGGGAAGAAAATCCTCATACTACCGTTGAAGCACACCATCAGGATTGTCTATAAACTTGTAAATTGGAACTATTGGAGATCACCTAGAGGCATACACTCAATTTCTAAGCTAAGAGCTGCCAGTTCTACTTGATCCGATAACTTTAGGTGTCAGAATGGGAAGGTGCTTTACGCAGTATGAAAGCACGTCAATATTTGAACGAAACATATCCAAATCGCTGCATAGGTCGAGGCGGATCAACTCTTTACTTGATTTAAATCCGATAGACTTTTCAACTTAGAGACATTTAAGAATGTTGGTTTATAGTAGAACTTTTGTTCAAAATATAGAAGACTTAAGAAACCGCATTATATGTAGAGTTGTTCAGTATTCTCCTGAGATTTTCAATAAAAGAAGATCTATATGTCGACGTCTAGACTCCTGTGTAATGGCTGAAGGTAGACATTTTAAGCACAAAATTATTTGATTTCTTCGTTTTCAAAGTTTTTACGGTACACATACGCAAAAATAAAAGATATTTCAAATTCATAAAAGATTCATCTACAATTTTAGTCAAATGCCAGGGGTGTAGTGAAAAAAAAATGCAGGGGCAGAAAGAATACGTGACTCCGGAAAAATACCACCCTGTAGATTTTCATGGCCGTTTATGTGATCTCATAATGAAGACTACATAGAGGCATTAATGTTTTAAAATTGAACTAAATATCTGGAAAACTTTAGTAGTCAGACGACAAACCTGAAAAAATCTGAAGATGTCAACACCTTGTACATCGGTAACGAAGCGTTTGCGGACATGTGTTTAAAGGAACTGTTACTCGAATAATAACTCGATGAAACATATCTTGAAATCTTTTGTTACACATGGGAAAAAATCGCAACAAAAGTTTCATCTCACTTTTCAGGCCTCTCCGAAGTAGAACGAAAAAAATGGTGGATCAAAATCTATCATTACCGTCGATCTATTATATTTAGAATTTCGAGTTGATATGGGTTGGTCAAATCAAAAAACTCTGAGATAGATACACTAATGTTTAAAACCGAAATCTGCCATTTTTTAATAATTATTATTTAAGTTTTTCTGGCGTCATAATAAACTATTGAACATGTAATACTTTTTATCCTGAACATGTGTCGACGCGAATGAACGTGAGATCTGCTACTAATTATTGTCTCTACTCATAGTTATAGGGGTTTTTCTCCTCACCTCTTTCCTGTAACCTAGCAGTTGCAAATCTATCTCGAGACAGAGTGTAGTAGACTTTCGAATTGCCCAGATTATTAGTTACTATTTACAATATGATCAACCAGTACCTTAGAGCTTATATTTCTGGAGGTAGCCTGCAATGCTTAAATACCTTTCCAAGACTAAAAAGAAAGAGCAATAGAGAGAACAAGAGCTTTTTCACTCGATTGGGAGCTGTTTCCAATGCAATGCATCCAACATGTAGTTTATTGGTGGGTGGAAACCCACCAAGTGAAGTAGCCTCTTACTGATTCTATTGCCCTCTCTTTCTAATTTTGTCACGATATTTATGCATTGCAGGCTGCCTCCGGGAATATATGATCTAAGAAAAGCACAGTTTCTGTGTACACATGTTACAAAATGTTACAAAGTCAAAATCATGCTATTACAGCATGTCGGTGTAGTTAAACAAAAACAGCTGAAAGGTGTCAAATATTATATACCGGCACAAAACAACTAATTTTCTACAGCTCTTTCGTAAAACAACTAGTCTGGGATCCTCGAAGTTTCCTTGCACTTGTTTTTAAAGGGTTGATTTCGCAATGTGTCAATAGCTGGAAATCCAAGAAAACTTCGACGATCCCACGAGTTACATTGTCTACCAGCTTTAGACTAACATTAGTCTGGGATATTGGTGAGACACAAAATGCGAATGAATCGTTGTGTTCCATAAGGAAGAGAGAAAAGGGCCAATGGAAAGAGACCAGACGGTTGAAGTGAAGATAGTCTTTGAGTTTAGTAGAAGTGATGAAATGACAGTAGAGAGATGTGAAGTATTTAGTGGTCTGTGAATTATAAATTGTATTTTGACAAACGAGTGTAAACAACAATTTAATTCATATTGAACGAACCCCAAAAATACATAAAAATAGTATGTACATCTACTTGTACCTACGTGTTGTTCAATAATATGCACACTTTGTTCTAGTTACTTCATTTCATTAGAGAGAAAGTCCCAATAAACAGTCAGAAAAAACAAAGAACATACCTATTAGTAATTATTTTATAAATACTTAGTTAAATTATTTAATAACTAGATATTTGTGGAAAATTCTGAACAATATTATTTAATTTAAAAATATTGAACGTGTTTCTTTTATATCAGCATTATAGAATTTAATATCAAGGTAACCTTAACATTCATTTTTTAATGTTAAAAAATTTCGTCGAATATTCTTGACCCTTTTGTCATGGCTTTTCTAGCTGCATTCATTTCAGTTGTTTGACCAAGCATTGAACACCATTGATCTCGACAGAGGTCACTAAACTTAAACGTGTAATTTTAAAGGAAACAATTTAGCCTTAATCGCTCTCAAGTGAATTCGATTATGAAATTGATCTAATATTAAATCCGACATTCATTTTGTTCGGCATGCATGATTTTTTCGTTATAATTTATTGCCGACAATGTGAACATGCTTTCTCTTCCCAGTCAGGTTCAGCGATTTCCATGAGAGCAAGAGAGTTTTTTCCCTTTTGATCTCTTGGTGACCGACTTTACTTGTTCGGTGAACAAACTACTACGGAAAAGTAATTCTAGTGGACATTCTTAGTACGTGTTATATCAATTATGCGAATGACTCGCAACAGCCTAAAGGCTAGTTGTACTCGTTGCTATTACTCGTGTTTACTGAAATGAATTTATAATGATGCCGGACGGAAGTAATAATAACAAACTAATACGAATTAAAATACACGAGACTGTTTTTTGTGGTTACGCTATGCTGGAGAAATTGTGGTTGGACCAGTTTTGCATTCTCATGTGAATGCTTTTATTGTCATTATGTAACATGATTATTGGAATTTATAGGAATATTGACTAGGTTATTAAAATTCGAATAGTCATTTCTTTTGGAATAGTTAATATATATATATATATATATATATATTGGAATAATTAATATATATATATATATATATATATATATATATATATATATGTATATATATATATATATATATATATATATACATTAGATGAGAAAATAAAATAAATCGTATATCAAAAATTAATAAATTATACTAAATGAACAACAATAATATCCCATTAATATGCAATAACAGCGCAAAATTTAAAAATTTTAAATTAGAGACTTGGCGTACTCATATCAAAAGTCAGAACACGACAAAAAACAGCAATGATATCAACTTAGAGGATCACAAACTTATACAGGAATGAGACTGCTATTGTGCCCAGCTGAAATTATTATATAACATGTTCATGAAGTCACCAGAATTGCGCTGGTGCATAAACAGGGTATGAGACGAATTAGTAAATATATATAAAATAATATTAATGATAATCCACCGATCTGTAAATATTTTTTCCTACATATTTTAAAAACGTTTGACCTACTGTTTTAAATCCACCCTCTTTGCTACATCAGCCGCTCCTGAATCAAAAGAATTTTGACGGGCACTTTTTTAGTATGAATTATATAAAACTATATTACAACAGCTATAACTATATATAAATAGGCAAAGACAAAGCGATTAGGTACCATTTTCTCCTCTGTTTCTCAATCGATTTTTTTTTCATTTTTGTTTTGTTTAGTAGCTACTGACGACTTTCAGAGCGGAATGCCAATATTAATTTATAATATTGGTTTATTCATTAAATAAAATATAATAAAAATTCATTATTCACGTCCATACTGTCAATGCCAAACAACTACCTATCTGATCTGTGGTGCCGCCGCCGCCAGGCGGTCAAAACTCAAAACATTGAGTAATTATATATGAAGGGAGCGATAGTTAGTTATATTCTTAGAGCATGTACTTCTGGAAGTGGCATGAAAGCGTTGCTATTTTTCGGACGCGTTGCACTAACTTTCATATTAAATATCTTGTTTTTAATGTGAATTTAATTATTTGATTAATATATTACATATTATTACAATATTCCCGAAAGTGTTGTGTAAAAAAAATTCAGTCAGCGGACAATAGAGAATGTATTAAATATTTAAATTCTCCTAGGGTTGTTGGTCCTCTCTCTTCTTTAATATTCCTGAATTTGATTGAAACCGCAAATGACGAAAACTTTTAGGTTGCAAAGAACAATCTTTCAATTATTATATCGAATATTTTGTAAGGAGCAATTCCAGCCAAAAATTTGGGGGGTCATTCATTTGTCAAAAATATTTCGAATACTGATTTGTGATTACATTTTTATTTTCTTTTTATTTCAATAGGTTTGTCAATATGAGTGAACAATTTTGACCATTACATCTACTTCTCCAATTTCTCCACAACTCTGTTTCTTATAAAAACATACGTTTTACAATTTCTTGTAATAGGGTCAAATTTTGACTACTGGGTGACAACTAGTTTTGATGAATAGTCTGGCGACATTATGCTATTTAAAACATACCTACTTAAATAATTTTCTCATAGTGTAACATCTTACAATTAAAGCGACCTCGTAATATGCCCCCTATTAAATAAGTGAAATAGGTTTGAATTATTGGATATAGTTGAACAAATTTCAAATTTCAATTAATAAATATCTGACACGCCCATTTTCCTTTAAATTCATATATAAATTAACTAAATTATATATTAGGATTAATACTTCGTAACAAAATAATGAAACAGAAACAGCCAGATAACGAGAAGAAGCTTTTGCATCCATGGTTCAACCTCAGATGACTACCGCTCTTTTTTAGTATATTTATTGATCATTAATAAAGCAATATTGTACATTTAGTTATGCGGTTTTGTTATTTAAGAATGTAAGTAGACAAAGTTAATGTATTCATTTGTTGCCGCGACGTTTCAACCGCAAGTCTTTTTTTTTCAGGGGTGGTGAAATTCGCTTATCGAACGAATAGCCGCACGAGTTTCCCGTTATTCGATCCACTAAAACACCTCCATCTCCTTCTAGGTATCTGTAACCCATCGTAGATAGATCTTCAGGTACCCCGGAGCAGTAACTATTCATCCATTATTTCATTCACAGTCAAGTATATTCGTTCCTCTCGTTCTTTACTTGTTATGATGTTTAACACATAGTCACTAAATTTCTTTCACCCTATGCGGTCGGTGGTTATAGTCTTCACTGTATTTTCCGCCACGATTACTTCCATCGCTAGCTCTGCTATCATTACCCATTTCACACTCCATCACCGTATGCTGCAGGGTATCGACCCCTCCAAATTATAAACACAACAAACAGGATCTGAACGCCTCATCTCCTGTTAAAAACTGGGTCAGCGCATAATACAATTCCCTAAAGCTACAATTCATCCATTCCTGTATCCTTCCTATCAGTAGTTTGGTCCACTGAGCTATTTCCACATTTGCATTCCATCCACTCTGCTATGCCATAACTGTATGGGCCTTTCTCTCTCTCTCTCTCTCTCTCTCTCTCGCCCTTCAGTCTCAATTTACACCGTAGATTCTCATCTGGATGCGTCGTCAATCACTGTATGTATCACTGCGAAGCAAATTTTTGTGTTTCTCAAGTATCTAAATAAATTTGACATTGTGAACAGATAAGTACACCCAATCTATAATACACATACTTGTACACAGGAAGACAGGTTGTTTTTCTTAGAACATCTGAGAGGACAAGTTTGTGTAAGAGACAACCAGTAATCCAGACAATTTTACGAAATTGCCCCTACACTCTGCTTCATTACAACTTTCAAATACTTACTTACAAAACAGAAGTGAGGCGAGAACAAATAAATTAGGCAGGGAGCGAGTACTTTCCTAATAAATTCACTATTTCTCAGTATTAATAATAATACACTTTAAAATTAATGCATATTTTCTTCGTCTCATCTGAAATGTGCTTAATCATTTTGCGAAAATCTAAGTATCTGGTTTTAAATTTTAAGGAAAACCCTGAAAGTAATTCATGCATGAGAACTAACCATATCCATATGTGAAGAAGGGGAGGGAGTGTGTTTTATCTTTGTCTAAAAATCAAGAAACGACCTATTAAAATAGTGCAATGAAATCATTAGAAAATTTTAAATTGTATTGTACTGGATTAGATTTATATATTTCTCTATATCGTACGACATTCACTTTTTCAAAAATCGGAACTATAAATGCAACATTCCTAAACGCCAAAGAAATGTTATATAAAGACCAGGCACCTTTCTTATGGAAAAATGTACTTCCGTCAAATTGTTTGAAATTTTGGTATGTTGTAGAACTTGACGTGCCGATAAAAAGAGTTCAGGGGCTCAAACAGATTCTATGACTAGTTTTCGAGATACAGAGTGTAATTTTTTCAATTTTTTTCCAATGATAGACGTGCTTTATTTCCGTTATTGGAGAAATTGTGATTTGTACACTATTGGACATAAATATTTCACAAAACAATTGCCGTAAGTTTTGGTGGATTACAGGGTATTTAAAAAATACGTAACATGTGATTTTGGAAATAATCGTTTTTTTATTACAACGTTGAAAACATAAGAAGATGTTATTGCACAATTACTATCTCGTTAACCCTAGTAAGATAAACTTATTTTTTTGTACAGAAAAGATAAACAGGCGCCTCAGAGGCGCCAAATTTTAAGTACTGATTTATTTACATATTTAAATAGAAATACTTTTTTTATGTATGAATTAAATGTTACATTATTATTAATTAAAAAAAACACAAATAGGTATTATTATTTGTTTATTCTAAGGAATAATGTTAAATTTTCAAAAATGTAACAAAAAGTAGAATTTTTTTACAGTACTAACAATTTTAAGTTTTTTTTATGAATAGCTAACTTTTTATAACATTTTGTCTTACTAACTAATAAGTTACAATATAATCAGTCTCAAATCACAAAAAATACTGAAAAAATCTCAATTTATAAACATTTGTTGCAAACATCTTTTTTATGTTCTCCACATACGGTATTTTTACATTTCGTACAAGTCATCTTAGACATTCTCTTTTTTTTTGTTGTACAAATGCTACAATAACGCCGCACTTTAGTCGGAGGTTCTTCATCAGCTTCTTGAGAAAGTTCTAGATTAGCCTCTGGTACTTGTGGTAGGATCTTCTCTATATTTTCTCTCAAACTTCTTTGCAAAGTAGGAATGCGCAGTCTAGATCTCATCCACGGTGCACACAGTTCGATCGACAATTGTTTCATGTACTCTCTACGGTTTATTGGTTTTTCTTGTTTTGTTAAAATATTGTGAGTGTAAATTATATAAGAATTGACAAAAGCTATGTTCAACATGCCATAAAACATTGTCATCGGCCATCTGTTAGTTTTCCTAGAACAAGACATCGAAGAACACATCTGATCAAAAGTATCGACGCCGCCTTTAGTCTGGTTGTAGAACATAATGATCTCAGGTTTACCAGTTGTTGGATTTATTGCAACATCTTCATCGCACGATGACAACATATACACCATCTTTGAAGGCTTCGGCTTGTATGATGCTAGGGTCAAAGGTCCATCAAAACAGAACATAGATGTACCAACAGGTCGAGAACGAGTGTTTTTCAATTCTTCAGGAATTTCCCGTTTGTTTGACCGAACAGTACCCACAACTGTCAATTTGTACGGTTCCAGAAGCAATGACTTTGAAACAGGGATAGATGTGAACCAATTGTCACATGTTATATTGCGGTGGGAACCATGAACTGGCTGAGATAACTCCTTCAAGTAATACTCTCCTTGCGGCAAACCATTTGTATTTGTAGCTTTTCCAATGTATGGCAAAGCATTTATCATATAATAGGTCCCACTATCGCACATCATAGGAATTTTTATACCATACTTATTTGGTTTATTTGGTATGTACATCCGAAATGGACATCTACCACGAAAACCAAGTAGTTGTTCATCAATAGTGACATTACTTCCTGGGGAATAATTCATTTTGCATTGAGCTATAAACATATCCCAAACCTTTCTAATTGGAATAAATGGATCTTGCTGGCGACGATCAGGACGTAAAGTTTTGTCGTCCATTCTGAGACACCTGACAATAAAGTCAAACCTATCTCTACTCATTACTGCCACATATCTTGAACCAGTAAATGAACTGTCAAACAGCTCAACTGTTGATAAATGATTATCTTTCATCGCAGCGCTCAGAGTAAGTAGTCCTATGAAAGATTCGATTTCAGTGGCATTTGTGTCTGCAAATGTCAAACTAGTCATAGTATCAGAACGTTTATTCGATATCTCTACATTGGTCCACTGAACAATTTCTTGAATGATTTCTTCCGTAATAAATAATTTGAAGCATCCAAGTGGTTCAAAAATATTTCTGCACATACGACTAGGACCTCTATTTGAGCGAACTATATTGATCGCAGCTGTTCTGCCACTACTTTGCCCTTTAGAAGTAGCCCAAACATGCCTGCTCTTACCTCTAATCACTCTTTGCGGCGGGATTACTATGCGGTGGTCATGTCTTTGATTTTCAGAAGTTGTTGAGGTATCATTCGGACTTTCTTCGATAACTTCGTCTATGTATTCATCTTCAAAATCACTCTGAACATTATCTTCATTTTATATCGTTCTCCGTCTCGCTGTTACTGCCATCCTCGGTCTCTTCCTCTTCCTGCATCAAAAAATAAGCAAGTTCGCTGTCATCCAACCCTTTTCTGCGCGCCATGATGTTAAAACGTTCCTAAAAACCATTTTAATTAATTTAGTAATAATAAAATATCTTTATATTTACCATAAATGCGTAATAATAGGTAAAAACTAAAAAAAAAAAAATCACTAATAAATGTGCGAAAGTTACACAGAAGATAAACTTGCGCCTCTGGAGCGCAACGCAATGTCATAGCGGCGAAACTAAAGTACTTACCGAACAGCAGCGGTCGTCCCTCGGGCGTGTTGATTGACGACTGAGTTAGCTCGAAAACACAAGTGTAAACTCGCGCGGGCTAAAAAGAGACAGCGATATATCTGTTTCGCGGGCGCCTCTGAGGCGCAGTTTATCTTTCTAGGGTTAAAGTAATAAGTTCTTGGATGTGCTTCATATAATATACAGTGTGAGTCATAAATATAGCTGGAGAAAACATATATTATTTTTCCTATTTATGAATCACCTTGTACGAACCATTCGTGCTGCAATTTTAATAATAAGACATTAAACAGATATATTATCCGTCACTTTATACTCAACGGGATGTTAGTTTATCATCCCGTTGAGTTGAGATGGCAAAAACTATACATATTGAAATAATGTATTTTTATACTACCCCGTAGTTTTAAATCCTCTTCGTCAATTTTGTTTGTTTTACAATTTTACGTTAACAAATGTTCAGTGTTTTACTGAGCAGAATGTTATTAAAATTGTATTACTAGTTTTCGAGATATAGAGTGTTAAACTCCGGAAATGTCACCTTCATCGTATCAGATTTATCATAATAGATGTGTTTTATTTCCGTTTATTACAGAAAACGTGGTTTGCACATTGTTTATGATAAATATTGCACAAAAAATTACTATTCATTATTTTTTATTACAGTGTGTTTCCCATATACGTAACATATTTTTTTAGAAATCTCTTTTTTATTATAACGAATACATAAGAAGATCTAATTGCTCAGTTAGTATAATGTTAAAGAAATTAATTTTTAGACCTGTTCATATATTATACATTGTGAGTTGTAAATATTGCTAAAGTGGCCATCTATTATTTTTTTCATAAATAAGTAACCCTGTATAAACCATGCGTTCTGGAATTTTTATATTAAATTATACAATTCTACTACTCATCACACTAAATTCTCCAGGCTTGCAAAAATTTTACAAATTAAAGTATTATAGTTTATATAAGGTTACTCATTAATGGTAAAAATGGTATATGTCCATTATAGCTATATTTACGACTTACACTGAATAATGTGTGAACACGTCCAAGAACTCATTTCTTTTTAATGTGCGATTACATCTTATGTATTCATCATTGTGATAAAAAAAAACGAGTTTTCTGAAAAAACATATTACATATATTGGAAACACACTTTAATCAAAGATAATTAATGGTAATTGTTTTATTCAATATTTTTGTCAAATAATACGAAAATTACCTTTCTAATGCAATATACGGAAGTAATACACGGCTGTTATGAGAAATCTGATAAGAAAAAGGAGACATTTCCGATGTTTAACACCCTATATCTCGAAAACTAGTCATACAATTTTAACAATATTCTGCTCAGTTAAACACTAAACGTTTGTTAACGTAACTATTTTATAACAAACAAAGTTGACGAATAGAATTTAAAATTACAGGGTAGTATAAAAAACTGCCTTTTTCGATATGTATAGTTTTTGCAATGAGTTTAACATCATGTTGAGTATCAAGACACGGATCATATATCTGTTTATTGTCTTATTAAAATTGCAGTACGAATGGTTCGTACAGGGTGACCCATTAATAGGAAAAAACAATATTTGTCGTCTTTAGCTATATTTATGGCTCACACTGTATATTATATGAAGCATATAAAAGAAATTATTACTTTAATGAGATATTAATTGTGCAAAAACATCTCTTTATGTTTTCAACGTTGTAACAAAAAAAAAGTTTCCAAAAGCACATGTTACTTATTTTTTAAATACCCTGTAATCCATCAAAATTTATAGCTATTGTTTTGTGAAATATTTATGTCCAATAATGTACAAATCACAATTTCTCAAATCGGAAATAAAGCACATCTATCATGCGAAATCTGATATTAAAAATGCGGCATTTTTTTTCGATTTTCAACATCGTGTATCTCGAAAACTAGTCATAGAATCTGTTTGAGCCCATGGACTCTTTTTATCAGAACATCAACTTCTATAACATACCAAAATTTCAAATAATTTGACGGAAGTCCATTTTTCCATAAGAATGGTGCCTGGTTCTTTCTCTAACAAATCTTTAAATTGAAATGTTATCATATGTGGTACATATACCACAATTATTGCTCAATTGACTCATGAAGTCACCTCGAATATAGAGTACTTCTAAGTGAAAGAACTAAAATATATTTAGAGCTTTTGTGGCATTTCGTTGAGATCCCGACAAGTATTTTCGAAAGAGTTCCTCTCTGTTCACTAGGGTTTTCTCTCCTAATTTACATTGCCCAAACAAGCTGTGTCAGGTCGTAATTGATATATTTATGCAAACAAAAATCATTAACAACTAAACAAGTACGTATTTTCTCTGCAGATGTAATTAGATAGAAATTACTTAGACCTGTTGAGTTAATACCAAAAATGAACTTACCATTGTTATTTGCAAGTTCTTCACGCACAATTTAGGATCTTTCTCTATAAACAAACATGAATATATCGTTCGTGCAATATGGTGCACATCATTTTAGCCCTTAAGAGAGCAAATAATTATTGTTTTTCCAAAACAATGAATAGATAAAATGGAACATTGTCTTGGCCGCCTAAATAGCAAGATTCTACTGTTTTGGGGCTTTTTGGGGTGTACTAAAATACCAGTTGTACAAATTTTTCTATGCAAAATAAAAATCAATTGCAAAAAACAATTTAATGTTATAGGTTAGCAAGTAAATAATAGTAATTTCGGATAATGATTAAATAGATTCTGAAGATTAGTTGGCTATAACTAACAATCAATTACACAAGAAGGCGCTTATATTGGCCCCTTTTTATCCAAATACTTTCTTAATATTCATGCAATAACAAAGTATAAAAATAAAATTCTATTCGACTAAGATTCATTTGGCTTAACCCGGTATGTAGATTTAAAGGTAGGGTGACCTTGAGAAAGTTTTTCGTATTGCATTACTTTACTTTAAATATGATATTTTATCAAACACCATTGTTTTTGAGTTTTATTATAATATGTTAATTTTAATACCATAAAGCTGATGAGGCACCACATTCTAAGGGATATTAATGGTTATTTTAGAAGGTGGTTCAAGCCATATAGCTTCACTATATCGATCTGAATATTAATATTCTTTCACATATTATTACGACGTATCTTTAATAAATAACTTTCATCTTCTACATGAATGACTTTTGATGCCCCAGAGGATGAACTTGCAATTAATAACGTATCGATATCTCCGGATCGTACATCTATAAATCATTTCTTCAAGCTGTTGAGCAATTTTTTGTGCGTTTCTTCAGATTCACTTTCTCGGGAAATAATAAATTTTAACGATATTATTACGTGTTTAAATGTAAGCTCATCTCCATAATGATGATATCACTTTGTTAGTCTACTAAATATCCGTAACAAATTCGCTGGTTAACCAGATTTGAGCCGCACCTTCAACTATCAGCAACGAAAATTTACCGAAAAACTTTCACTGTCTGGTTTTAGATGTATGTATTTACATTTGTCATCTGACTGGAGTACAAACATTTCCAATACAAATCAACATTTATTATTGGCGTAAATTTACTTTGAGGAATGTTTTTTATTTATATGAAATAGACGAACATTTTAACAGATTTAAAGTTATAAGTATAATAGCGGTGGCAGGGAGTTCACGTATGATAACAAAAAAAAAGTACTTTTGGGAAATTTAGGGAAAAATATAGTACACATTAATTTTTTTGCTTTAGCCAATAAAGTTGAATTATTCTTAAAATAATTGTTAGAATACCTGCAATTTATTACAATAGATTAAAAACTAAATTTTAATTAAATTAATAGATGCTGTAAGTTGCAGGAATGGACAGAAAGGGTCAACAATTTTTTAATGCATTATTTAGATATATATCTGTGCTTTTGAAAACCTTTTTCTTTGTAACTGTAACAGAATCATCGTTACTTTCCATACTGTTATTTTAAAGAAGCGTTTATCCACAAATTAACAACGACGGGTAGTTGACGTTTATTGCTATGACAAGGTGACAACTAACAAGGCAAACAGAACAGATCAACGTCTTTACTTTCGTTCTCCAGACGCAGTGGATGTGATCCAGCTTAAAGTTATTAAAAGCGCGACATTTGAATCAGCAATGAAAGTATAGTACATTTCGTACTATATTATTTTCTATATTATATAGTACAATTGTCTAAAATATAGTAAGGTACTATTTATTATAGTACTGGTGGCAAACCTAACGATGACAGATCTAGTTCAGGGAAACGACCTGGACCACGTGAATCTTGGTTTATCCCCTAACCCATTTAAGGGAAAGTACTGTCCTGTATTTACTGCTATTCAAACCTACTTCGTTTCCACAAATCGTAACCAATGAGCAAGGCAACCGAAACTACTCTATTAATTTTCCCACATAGGCCATCACTAGTCTCCCTGAGCTACACTTTCGTAAAGACCACTGCTCTCTTCCAATATCGATCGAAGAATTAATGGTCTCAGTTGCAAAAGCTATGCCTAAACGTACCTTGGAATGGTACTCTTTTGTGTTAGGGAATATGCACCCACTGCAAGGGCTGATGGTGACATAAATGAAATATTTTTCAACCTACTATATCTTGAACAAGTACCTAATAAAGAACTCGTTATTATCCTGGGCGATTTAAAGTCTAAAATCGGAGTGACTAAGGCTCATGAACATACACGGTGTAAATTTAAAAACTTACAATCACTATATCTATGAAATGAAAAAACGTGAACAATTCTTTAAACTACTTTGTGTAATGTCAATGGGGAACTAAAATGATGTGCTAACTAATCCGTCATGGCTTACGCCCTAACCCCCACCATCCCAACTCAGTAATACAAATGGCAATCTGTTACTTGTAGTACCATCTTAAAGCTCTCAATGCCCTTCAATGATTAATATAACGAATGCCAAAAATCGTTCCTATTGCTGCCCTGACAACAATTCTAAAGTTATTAGATACTATAAAGAGCACTCTTCTCGATCGTTTTTTTTTCGTTCTAACTAAATAATCAGAAAATTTAAAACGCATTTTTACGTTTTTACAATTTTAGTGTTCTTCGGGTTATGTTTTACTGTTTTGCTTGGTCGTATTAGCTGTAACCAACAATCTTGATAACAATAATGGGTTAAAACTTAGCGCCGCGTGTAAAAATTTTCTAAATGATTATTCCCCTAAATCAAAGTTTTTCAAGTATAGCTCGAGTTCTTAACCAGAGGCACTCCAAAATACCAGAACCAATTAAATGGCCACCTAGATCCCCATACTTAACACCACTTGATTATTTCTATGGAGTCCCTGGAATACGTTGTTTTTACACGCAACCTGAGTCGATAGGGGAACTGCAGAAACGGTTAATTCAACAACAACAACATTACGGATACGCACCACGCAGTGCTAGCACTAAATCTCTGTTTATGGTAAATATATCACAATATGCAAGGTTGAATTTATATCTAGAAAGAACCGACCATGTTGTCAAAATGAAGACAAGCACCGCAATTGAGTTTATGAATAAAAACAGACCCTAAGCACTTAATGCTGACCAAGCCAATAACAAAAGATGGTCTTTGCAAAACTAAGTGTGCTCATTGCAACATATTTTGCACTCAGTACAATATTAGCTACCGCGTCGAGACCAATATTAAATTTGACAAAGGGACTATGGCAATGCACGACATACTGACGGGGACAGATAAGACCACCCATCAGTTAACTATAAGTTTTGCCTTACAACAGGCAACGATTTTACCAGAACTTAAAAATTTTGATTCTAGAATGTCAAAGCAAAGTAATCGATTGCACAGCTGAACAAATAGGTCAAAGGTGGAGCAGAATAAGTTACTTCTGGCTACTTAAATCTGTTAATAAAAAGAATGACGCTGTTAAGGTTTATAGACAAGCTATTCCCAGAAAAACATTTGCAAATGTGCGTCTGAGTTTCAGGCAGAATTATTGAGAATACTTGATCAAAATTAGCTTAATATCACCAAAAACCATTTTTTGGGAGCTTTAATATGATAAACCACAAGTAGGAGGTAGCAATTTACTGAGTTCGGGTGGTTGGGGTTGAGGGAGTAAATCAAGAATATTTTATTTTAAATAATCTGGAATTTTTCATATATTTTTTCGTCTCCTACATATTGCCACTGAAAGTTTTCAAATAGCCATCCAGTATACGTGATATAGTTGGCTAGTATGGGTTTGGTAACAGCAACCCGAGGCGAGAAGAACTAATTCAGTTCTGAGTTTAAAGGCTCTAGCAACTTTAAATTCTATGTATAATCTTAGATAATAGCTAAGACAAACTTTTAAATCTATGTATAGGTAGTACGCCAGACGAGTAGAGACTTGGATATTTTCTGGTGGACCTGGCAACTAAATTAAATAAGGCAATAGATATGAAAATACTATAAATATCTTACCCAACTTGGACAATTATGATCTAAACGCAATCTAGACATGCTTAAAAAATATCTCTAATGAAATATTTCCTATAGCAACAAGTCTCCAGAAATAGAAAAGTTGCATGCAGAAGCTATAAGAAGATAAATATGAAAAAAAGTGTATAATTCAAATACATGCATATAAAATAAGTATCAGAAAACTATTCGATAAAAACAAACCTCTCAATTATCTAAGTGCAGACTTTTGCTTAGACAAAACAGGACAAAAGTTGTCGATGGAGCCCACATAAGTTTGTTTATATCAAAATATAATATTTTTCCAATAATATATCCGGGAATAAATGTGCCAAAAATGTTTAATTTTGCTTTTCAATTATAAATTTAATCAGTGAATCAACCAAGCACATTAAGAATCGCTGTCCCTGTATTAAAGTTCATGAATTAACGAAAACTGGGATAGAGCATTGTGGTTAGCATATAGCAATTCCCTGTTTAATTATGACTAGGAAGTATAATAGATAGGCCTAAAAAGATATCAATTCAAAATTAATTATGGGGTATTTATCTATAAACATATTATTATTGAAAGGAACAATTACTTTACTAAAGGTCATCAATCAATTTCGTTTACTTCAGAACTCATTCAATAACAAACATATCATTAATAAATATATGAACTAAATAATAATTGTAGTAGTTGGAGCACGTTTTCATGAGTGAAATGACCATTTTAAATGCCAAGAACAGGTTAACAGTTATACAACTTTTGAATTGACCTAATAAAATTTGTTCCATATTTGCATATGTATTCCTTATTGTAGATGAAAGTGATAGATAACAAAAGTGTGTTATGTATACTGTTTGAAGCTAAAACGAAACTTAAAAAGCGCTTGCTTTGGAACGTGTTTTGATTAACTAGGGACTATTAAATAGTAGAAATACTGCTAATCCGAATAAAAAGAGGAATGTAAATTATTCAAGGCGTTGTTTTTTGAAGAAGTGGTTTTACAACAAACATTTATTTCATTTCGAGGGGACTGTTGACATTTTTCATCGATTTAAGCTCTTTTAGCAATGACGGAATACGATTCCTTTCACCAACTTGTGAGATTATGTTCGATTTTGTTATATAGATACAAGACCATTGTTTTAGATATTATATAATACAAAACAACATATTTTGTTCAGCTAAGTAACGAAAATCAAAAAATATATTTGAGAGAGTTTCAATAACACTGTAAAAACTTTGAAGAGCAGTTAGTGGTTAAAAATTACAGATTTGATCTCATATAACGATTGAGTCAAAAATGTATAATTTGGAAGATAAAGATAATCGAAAAAAGATAGAACCGAAATTAGTTTTGAAACTTATTTTGCACACACGGTGACCAATTTCAATCTACAGACTCAATTGTCTTATTTAAAAAGGTGGTACAGAAAAATATCCAAAGTTATTGAGGATATGAGATCATCTTCCTTTCTTGTTTTGACTTTGAGGCTGATTTTCAAGGTCTTTTGAAGGATATGGTAAAAATTTATTCCCGGATTTTTTGTGACTCGGGCACAAAATGTTGGAGAAGGCATATACTTCTTCACTTTCAAATATAAATGCAGTTTTTGGGATGCCCCATTTTTTAGCGTTTTACGAAAAAATGGTTCAGACTAAAGTTGTTATGGACTATGGGGCCATCTACATTCTCTTTCAACAATATTGTCATGTCTTTAAAAATGTGTTATTCTCTGATGAAGGTAAATTGTATAGCGATGGGCAAATCAATAGGCATAAATGTCAGTATTGGCCGGACAAAAATCCCCAGTCATCTTATGATATAGCGCAGAATAGTAAATGGTTATTTAATTCGGCCTAACTTCTATGACGGAAACGTTGATAGAAGAACGGTGCTTCTAGTTGATTAACCCCTTTGCTCTCCAGATCTTACAGCAACTAATTTCCTTTAGTGAGGGTTCATGAAAATGTTGCTTATGAGCAAAGGACCAGGTTTGCATAACCATTTCTCGATACATTCTGCTTAGTAGTATGTGTGGTTCTGTGTGCATTTGTGCCTTCAAGTGAACTTAGGAAACCTCGATAAGTTACTTCGTGGCTAATTAAATTAATTGCAGCATTTTCGAGGCAACAGAACTCGCAATAAAACAAAGCTAACGACAAGAAAAATGACACTGCGTAAAGTTATGTACAAAGCCGATTTTAAAATCGAGGTGGCCAATGTTTTAGGAAACACCCTTTTCTTAACATTTGTTCGTTCATAAATCCTAAAGCGTTTGGGCTGAAAAAACACAATTTTCAGCTTTTTCATTATTCAGCAATCAACACTTTGATCATTTAATGACTTTTCAAGTTGAAGGTAAATGTGATCAATTCAAGTTGATCTTAAGGACAAAATCAATACTGTAGAAAGATGACCACTTTGACCTCTGAATGAACTTTCACGGTAAAGAGGGCCCAGATTGTTAATCCTAAGATTTCTCGAACATAGAATCATAAAAAAATTCTTAAAGAACAGTTTTTGAACGATTGTTCATAATTTGATCTGGGTTTCTCCTTGATAAAACCATATAGGTATAGAAAATTGAAAGAGAATCATGGCCCGCATAGGCAGGGGACAACTCTGAGTTACGTTTGATTCTCACCGGGTTGTGTAAGGGTTCCTATCTGCTTCTGTATCGCTTAATAAATAAGGCCGAAATTTTTTATCTCAAATAAACAGACCAGTTTTGAATCAACTCGACACTGTCAATGCATTGTGAAGTAGTAACTAAGAACTGGGGTGTCCGTGGTATGCACTTATATGCTTTTGTCGCTATTTGCTTGGAGTTGGCTATTCCGTCTATGTGGTCGTTTAGGTCATGTGGCTGGTTCTCTGTTGTTCTTCTGCGATTTATAGTCAGTGATTTTGTGTCTCCACTATACAATTTAGAAAATCATCTAGTCAGCATCTTACAACCAGTAGTAGGAACAGCCGACACGTGTGTAAGAAATTCCAAACACTTCACATATATTCTGAACAGCCTGTCAAGAAAAAACAGAAGACATCATAACCAGTTTCGGCGTCAAGTCCTTTTATCCAACCATTCTGAAGGCACTGCTTTATGAACGCTTATTTTATGTTCCATAATAAAAATATATCAACAAACAGACGGGACAGCAAATCTCTTAACGTCATAGTTTGAGAAAAAGCCGGCAAAGCTTAAGCCGTAGCTGTGCATTAGGTACGTTGGTGACGTACTTGTCATATGATCTGCTGACAAAAATGAACTGCTCAAGTTCTTAAATTATTTAAATTGTTTCAACTTTGGGAATCAGTTCACGATTTATCAATTCGAAAAGTACAAACAGCTGTATTTCCTTGACATTCACGTAACTAGAACCCTGACAGGACTGGGAACAGACGATTCACAGAAAACGATCATACTGTAATAAATATCTGAATGCAGTTTCTGATCACCACCCTTCGCAAATATTGAGTTGCAAATACTCTTATCACGAGATCACTAAGGTTCACCACCAGAAACTACATACACTAGACAATCTACTAAACGTATAGGAACAACTTCAAAAAAAACAAATCCAGATACAAAGCAATTTAAATATAATAAAACGGCACAATATAGGAACTAATATTGATAGAGAAATTTGAAGTTATGTCGTATTAGCCACTCGAGTGTGCTCATAACAGAAACTATTGCAGAATGGCAAAACAATATGCTACAGGATTGGAAACCAGTATTTTGAAAATACAGAACTTGGCTGGTGCGAACCGACTCTAAAGGAGATCTAAGACATGGCGAAGTAATACTGACATTGACTAAAAGTCACTTCAAGAAAATTTTATTAATGTAACATAAGACAGAAAGAAAAATGTTGGCAATCACTATTCAAGACAAAATCCCTTAATTAAAATGGAACTGGGGGCACATATAGCTGGAACAGTGAATAACAAAAAGCAATATACATCAATAGCAGAAGTGTACAGAAACTTACAAGATAAGATTGATAAAAAATAATATTATTAACTTGTGAAAATGTGAAAGATGCATTTTCTATATACCTCCTATTTAAAAAAAATATTGTCGCCATGTCTTATAACTGTTCCAACTATGAGCTATCGCCAAGTTACATATAATTATTCAGACAGAAAATTTTAAACTGGAGTTTGAAACGGTGCGCGGGTCTTCGGAGTGTTCTAGTACATTCCACAAAACAAATGGAATATTTTGTCAACATTTCCAGAACTATTTAAACTAATATAAATAGTTGTTTGACACATAAGAATTAATTAGGGAATCCAACTTTATATCGTAAAAGGTAAGTTAGAATGTGTTGCATTAGCTCTTGTATTGTGAATTGTAAATTTTGTAAGCATTATTAATAAATGTTATTAAGAGATTGAAAAAGAAAACTAGTAACCCAGGACCAAGTTACAATTAATTCTCTGAAAACATTAAGCTATCGTGTTATCTGCTTCGTCATAAATTTTGGTAAGTGATATCTTTCAACACCAAAAATAGCACCAACAAAATATAAACGACAATTGTAATATTAATTTTGATTATATAAAAACCTTATGCATATATGAACGTTTCGCAGTATATTATGTTTAGGACGGTTAGGTATATGTGGCGGTGATAATTTGGAAAGTATTTACCAAAAGGCTTATAGTCCTTCTTTATTTTTAATCGACCTCCACTTATCAATTCGTCGGCACGTTATTTTTATGTATGCTCAGTTATTATTCAAAAACTACTTGTATTAGGGAATATTACAGAAAGGTACCATATAATTTTCTATAACGTGAGATTTACGGTTTTCCAAAAAAAATCAGAAAAAGCATTAATTAAGGGAATACACAGTGAATTTCAATTAATCTGCACTGTTTTCTCTAAAGCAGCTCCACCAATTTGAATATTTTTAATTGTATTTTCCAAAGATTTTCTATAACGTAAAACATACATACCGTTTTTCGGAAAATCGCAAAAATATGTCCAAAAAAACGGTAAACAACAATGTAAATGACAAATTTTCATCATAAATATCTAGCTTAAATGTATAGGGAGGTGGTGTTGGAATTTGGTGTCAACCTGATCTGAAGGCTGTAACCATTAAATTTCCAGTGGTCTGTATTGAGAAAGACTTTGAAATCTAATGAAATAATTATTCTTACTTGTTATAGATCCCCGGATAGCAACTTTACTATTTTCTCTAATCAACTTAACATAATACTAGACTATGTGTATAAGCCTAGTGGAGATATACTTGTAAATGGTGACTTTAACATTGATAATATCAGGGATATTCGTTACTACTCAATTTTAACAGATATCTTAAGCAGTTATGGCGCATTTAACAAAATATTAACACCAACAAGAGGTGGATACATGCTTGATCATGTTTATTCAAATATTAATATAGAATGTCTTGCTGAAGATATTATTATTTCTGACCACAGATCAATAAAATTAAAGCTTAATCTAAATCGTAATTTTATTAGCAATACAACTACACAATTTATTTATAAAAGGTCATTTTCAGAAAATAATATGCAACATTATTTTACCATGACCTAGAAAACGAGGACTGGCAGGCTGTCTTTGGGGCGAGTGATGTGAATATTGTCACTGGTATTTTTCATAGAACGTTTTTATATTATTTTAATATACACTTTCCAATAAAAAAATTAAGCTAGACAAAAATAAAAAATCTTGGGTCAATCAGGAAGTTATACAATCAAGTCTTGCATTAAAAAAATTATTTAAGTCCAAATTATTAAACCCTAAATTAACAGCTCGATATAAACTAGCTAAAAAACCCATGAAATTCTAGTAACGAATACTAAAAGAAAATTTTTGCAGTGTAGAATAACTAATGCCGAAAATCCTAGCATAGAGACCTGGAAGGTGGTGAGCGAGCTAACATGCAAACGACTAGACAGGGATAATTTTGTATTGGAAGTAGATGAATATGTGGAAAAAAATCCACAAGTTATTGCAAATATTTTCAATAATTATTTTAAAGAAGCGCCCGCCAAAGTAGCGGATCAAATTAAAAGTCACAACTCCACATTACCTAACCCTCTCAGATTAATGGCGATTAGCCTTTTTATGTTCCCTTACACAGAAGCAGAGCTGATCTCGTTACTCAATCAAAAAATTAAAAATAAAAGATCTACTGGCTTTGATGAAATTTCAGGCTTCCTCCTTAGGAAAGTTTTCGGTCCTTTGACTAGAGTACTCACTTTTATGGTCAATATGAGTTTTAATCAGGGACAATTTCCTGATATCTTAAAAATCAATAAGATTATTCCTATTTATAAATTAGGAAATAAGCAAAGCCCAGAAAACTATCGTCCGATAGGCCTTATACCAATATTCTCAAAAATATTTGAGTACAGTTTTTTGAATAGACTTCAAAATATCTTAGAAAAAAAAATACTAATAACTTCTTTCTATCAAAAAGTAATGGAATAGATGGAAAAAGGCGAATGCCCTGCTGGGATCTTTTGTGATCTAAGCAAGACATTCGATTGTGTTAATTAAGAACTGCTATTAAATAAAATGCATGCGTACGGAGTAAGGAGGTTAGCACTATCATGGCTTTCAACCTTTCTAAGAAATCGTAAACAATTAGTCTCATTGTCATATGATAGTGGCTACACAAGGCGGCAGTCTTATATATATATATATATATATCTTGGGGTTCATCCGTTGCATCGCAATCAGTCTTTATAGCACAAAAACGCATTTTAAGGTCTTTGCTTGGTGTTTCTCAAACTACCTCATGCAGAATTAAATTTAAACAATTGAAGATATTAATATTAATTATGAGGTAAGCTTACTAATTTTTCTAAACAGAAATAAATACATAAGAAACAATGTGGTGCATGACCACTTCACTGGGGGCGGAGACAGTCCGCGAGAGCCTCTAAGCCGACTAAATATAACTAAAAGATCACCTGATAATTTAGGGATAAAAATATTACCACAGGATATTCGAGACTCTCCAAATGTCAATATTTTCAAAAAAAAATTAAGGATTTTCTTAATAACCAAAGAACTGTACTCGTTAGATGAATACTTTGTCAGTTTTTTAGCGTTTAGTTAATGTGATTCATTTTGTATTGTAAATGTACTCCACTTTATTGTGTTATCTGTATTCAGTAAGTGATCTTGTGTCAAACAGTAATAACTTTGTATATATTTATTGTAAATGTACCTGCATTCAATTCAATTATGCAAATGTACGCTCAAGTAACCTGACGGATTCCATACATAAGCTATGTCATATTTGGAAATAAATATCTTTTTTTATCCTGGCCAAGGTTCGTAATTCTGTAAAACGTGCGCATTATAAATTCATTCATGACGCCAGTCCATTTTATGCGCTGTCTTTTCAGTCCCGCTTGAGTGAGCGCTGGCTGTTGACCCTACGCACCACTTTCTGCGGGTGGAGTTCTCGTTCTCATTTGACTCCGTTGGGGATGGTCACGTTGTTGTTGTGACTGTATTGGTTGTGGTTCTCCTGGTTCTTGGGCATATTATTATAACCCGACTTGACCATACCATGTATGGTATCACACTCCCTCTAAGGCAGGCTATGAGTGCCTTTAGGGGAAAATTCATTAAACCCCAGATATCCTAGATATCAAAAGGGTTGGAAATAAATATCTTTATTATCCGACTTGACCATACAATGTATGGCATCACACTCCCCCTTAGGGGAAAATTCACTAAACCCCAGATATACTACATATCAAAAGGGTTTAGCTCTATGGGAGCCCTTGCCAGGTTATCAGGCCCGTGGTTGGCGTCGTGGCTGCAGTTCCCCATGAATTTTCTAACCGTCCGGGCCGTTCCCAACAGGACGGCCTTTTGCATCAGTTGGTAAAGATGTTCGTCCAGACCGAGGCATTTCAAATTGTTTAATAGATGTTTTGGGACTACTCCTATTGTTGACAAAACAATTGGTCCGCTTGAGTGTTGTTCATGTCCCATTGTCTCTGTATTTGAAATTCTAAATCCCTGTATTTGGATATTTTTTCAGCCTGCTTAATATTTATATTATTGTTGTTAGGGATTGCTATGTCAATTAAGATTGTTTTTCTAGAGACTTTATCTACCAAAACTATATCTGTCTATTGTGAGCAACAGTCCGATCGGTCAATATCGTCCGGTCCTAGTACAGCTTGTAGTTGTTATTTTCTAAAATAGATTCTGGTTTGTATATATAGTAGGGTGTTCTTACCGACTGTGATAGCTCGAGATTCAGCGCTAGTTCCTGGTGCAGTATTTTTGCCACATCATCGTGTCGTTTTTTGTATTCAGTTGCAGCGAACGCTTGGCAACCTCCTATGATATGCTGGATAGATTCAGATGTTTGGCAACCATATCTGCATCTGTCGTTGTTGATAGAAGGGTCTTTGACGATGTACTTTAGATAGTTCTTAGTTGGAATTACTTGATCTTGGATTGCCAATATAAAGCCCTCCGTTTCAGGAAACATATGCCCAGAGATTAACCAGTAGTTCGACGCTGAACTGTCGACATAATCTTGGTTCACGTCGTTTATATGCCTTCCATGAAGCGGCTTCTCTTTCCATTTGAGCAGTTTCTGATCAGTTGTCTGGTGGTATACTTGAACTTGTTGTTCTGTCAGTCGCAGAGGTGTTGAGTCATCAACTTGACATATGACTCTGTGTAGATCAGAAAATTCTGCTAGTTTCTGGAAATAATTTCGCAAATTGGAAATTTGTTGATCACGTAACTTGCCTATATTTGCCAATCTCTTCATCATTCATACCGTGGCAACGTTGTACGTTCGACGGAGCTCTTTGGATGGTGATTTTGAGCTTTTGTTAGTAGAACTCGAACTTTTCGTTGTAGTTGTTCAATGTCAGTCTTACACCATTTAACTATTCCGAATGAGTAACTGAGTACTGAGCACGCGTAGGTATTAATAGCCTGAAACAAATTTTTACTATTAAGCTTAGTTTTCAACAGTCGTCTTACTCTTCTATAGAACTCTGTTGATAGGTCCTTTTTCACGGTGGAGTGATCAATTCGTTGAGCCTACTTTATTCCAAGGTATTTGTAAGTATGGCCCTCCTCCATGGATTCAATTGAGGTGCCATTTCTCATTTCGTAGGGCCCCTGCTGTATTTTGCCTTTCACTATATTGATAATTCGGCATTTGTCTAAGCCAAATTGCATATGGATGTCATTAGAAAACCCCTTTACTATTTTAAGCATATCATGCAGCTGTTGTTTCGTAGCTGCCATCAACTTCAAGTCGTCCATGTATAACAAATGGTTTATCTTTAGTGCTTGTACGTTGTTGTGTTTGAGACTGAATCCAAAGTTAGTCGCGTTCAGTTTGTGTGAGAGTGGGTTCATGGCAAGGCAGAACCACAGCGGGCTAAGAGAGTCTCCCTGGAATATACCCCTTCTGATTGGGATAGAGTCGGTTTGTATCGAACAGTCGGCTTCATTCAGAAAGATTTTGGTTTGCCAGGTAGTCATGACATATTCTAAAAAGTTAACAATACAATTATTTACTTTATAGAGTTTCAGCACCTGAATGAGCCAATCATGTGAAACTGAATCAAAGGCCTTTTTGTAGTCCACATATGCCATGTAGAGATTTTGTCGTTTGGCGTGGGCTTGATTGCAGACAACGGAATCAATTATTAGTTGTTCTTTGCACCCCATCGAGTTTTTCGCGCATCCCTTTTGTTGTTCGGTAATTATGTTGTTTAGCTCACAATGTCGGAAAAGGCGATGATTAATGCACGACGTTATAAGTTGGTATAAGGTTGGGAGGACTTTGCTGGGTCCTGTGTACATAGGTTATCCTTTGGTAAGAGGTATGTAGCACCATGGGTAAGGAAACTAGGCATCTTGTGTGGATGGATAATTATGTCATTAATGAGTACTGTTAATTTATCGTGGGTAGCGTAAAGTTTCTTTATCCAGTAGTTCTGCACACCATCTGGTCCTGGTGCTTTCCAGTTATGGAGTGTTTCATTATGTTGGACGTGTCTTCCGTTGTAAATGGTTGGTGTTGCATCTTATCACAATTTTGAAATGCAGCCTCCTCCTCATTAATCCAGCTCGCTCTGGAGTTATGGGAAACTGTTGTGGAAAGTTGTGTTTTCCAGAACTGCTCGATCGCCGTTTTACTGGGATAACTAGGGGTTTCATTATTATTGATGTTGTTGAGTTTTCTATAAAACCCTTTTTCTGATTTTCGGAATAGTGCGTTGTCTAGTTTCCGTTGGTTACTGGTTTTGTACCTTCTCAATCGACTTGTGTATACGGTAAGCTTTTGTCGTAGACTATCCAGACACTGCTGAGATGTGATGTTTTCTCCATCCCACTGGGAGTGTATTCGGTTATTGTCCATGATCTTCTTGACATGTCTTTCTATTCAGGTGTTCCTGACCCCTCGTTGGTACTCGGTCAGTCTTCCAATATCTTTCCGAAGAGAATTAATTTTCCCTTCTAGCCTTCTTTGCCAAGCTTGTATTCGAGGTGTTTGTCTAAATTGGGGAGGGTCTTGCTTTGGTCTTATTGAGACCCCAATTGTTCTGCAGATGGAAATTGCAGCACAGTAGATGATTGTGTGTAGCGACTCTAACGTATTAAGGCTTAAAACATAGTGTGGCAAGATAAATTTGTTCATAGCCTGCAAGACGATACCCAGTTTCTTAGAAGATCTTAGTTTGGGAAGAGTTGGTCTAATCAATGGATCTGTTCCACTATACTTTATAAGAGCTATTTCCATTTCTGCTTGGATTTTCTCAAGCAGGTCAGCGTTGGCTGGCTGTTCTTGTTGAAGTTCTTGAATCTCATCCGCTCTTTGCGCCAAAGGTGTTTCAGGCTCTGGATCTGTTGTATTTCGACCAAATAATTCGCGCTCAACTTCGCTCTTTATTTCGTCCAGTTGATCAGGCGAAACAAGGCCATTTCTCAAGATAACACGATATTGATCTACGACTCTCTGTTCGGTAACTTGAAGCTCTGGGTACTCACTCTCACTCTGTAAAACGTGCGCATTATAAATTTATTCATGGCGCTAGTGAGTGAGCGCTGGCTGTTGATCCTGCGCAACACTTTCTGCGGTTGGAGTTCTCGTTCTCGTTTGACTCCGTTGGTGATGGTCACGTTGTTGCTGTGACTGTATTGGTGAATGTTGTTGTGGTTCTTGGGCTGTAGCTCTTTGGACTACAGGGGCCCGCCTCCTCAGCACCCTGCCACCGACGTCCCGCATGCTGTCATGTCCAGCGCCGGCTCCAGACATGCCCTGGCGATCCCCAGATTATTATTATTATGTCAAGAGATGCTATGAACGGATATCGTACAGGGTGTTTGTAACGGTTTTCATTCCAGTCGAATGAAATGGCACAAAATATTCCATTGGTGTATCGAAAAGAAAAATTGTTAGGTGAGCGATCTTTTCTTTTCTGTACTTTTACGGAGGTAGGTGTGTGTGTGTGCGTGCATCGAAATTCAAGCAGCAAGCAATATGCGCAGTTGAAATATAGGGCGAATTCAAAAAATGTTTTATTGGAGTGCACATAAGAAGTTGTGTATACAAGGTGGTGAAATAAAAGTGAAGCAAAACTATAGTTATACAGAGTGGATCAAAAAACTTTAAAAAACTGTTAAATAAACATATGTAGTACGGAGATATAGGGCGGACGGTTCAAAAAAAGTTAGAAGCAGTTGCATATACAGGATGATTGAAATATAAGGTGGAGTGGAATTGTACTTATACAAGTTGGTAAAAAATGTTTACAATAAGATTATCATTAACATTATTACCAACGAAACAGGAATAAGTAAAATTAACAATATTAATGTTCGAATGGAAAATGGACACCTAAGCTTAAGCTTGTGTTGTGTCCAAGAGAACATTCAAGTATATTATTATTATTAAGTAGTTGCTTATACTTGACATATGTGGCGAAGTAAAATTATAGGTATACAGGGTTATTTAAATAATAGAAAAATAAAAACAGTTAATACTTATACAGGGCGGTTGCAACATAAACAACAGTTGTACAGGATGATTTAGAAAATGATGGGCAAATAATTTATATTAGGTGACCAATACACAGAAACATATACAGGGTGATTGCAATATAGGGTGAATTAGAGTTACACTTATAGAAAGTCGTCCAAATAACAAACTAAATAAGAAAGTTAAAAAATATGTTGGTAATATGGAAAAAAATTCAAATTGGAGAGAGAGGGAGAGATAAAAATACAATAAAGTAATCAACAGAATTGTACCTTAAATCAGATAAAAAAAGAATATATGTAAAAAAATAGTGATTGATTGCACATGGTTTCTAAAAGGTTTTTATTTTAAGCCAGTTGATGTCGGTCCTTTTTTAAATATAAATTATAACAGTCCATTTGGAATGCTTAAAAAAATCCAGCGTCCATTATAGCGACCTTCCAACAAACCCACTACTGTTTTGTTCTGTTTTTCTTTGAGGTGTTATGAAATATTTCACGTCACAATGTGTAACATATTCATGAGTTAAGTTCCGCTTCTTAAGCTTCAACGAATCAATGAATTAAAAAAAGATACAAATGGTAAGTGGGAAATTTACAAATGGTGTGGGTGTTAATATGTGTAGGACTACATTTCAAAATTCCTTGCCGTAAATATGGCGATGAGGTTGCAAAAATTGTTGCAACATTATTATCTAAGTCTTGAGTAATTAGCGTTTCGGTTTGCAAACAAACTACACGATTTTTGTTTTGTTAACTGAATATGGTAAATGAAGTATCGAGAGTATTGTCGCATTTCGTTTGATGTTAACTGAGTGTAAGATCGTGTTTGATACAATAACAGTTAAATTAAACAAGTAAATGCTAATGTGGTGATTTGTAATCTGAAAGTTATGTGAATTCTGATGAAATTTTCGGTGCATCGGAGGATGAAAATTATGCTGTAAATACAGTGAAGATTTTTATTGTCTCTGTTCCTTATTAACTTGAAAATGGAAAAAGATATCGTACAAAACCGCGTAAAATGTTCTCAATGAAATGTTGATATAAAATTGATATTCCAAATGAACATTATGAACAATTTTTTCAAATATGGAGAGGGAGCCTTGTAATGACTTGTTGAAGCTAAAGTAATGGAGGCCTACATTACACATATTAAAATAGATGAATATGGTAATGAAATGCAAAAATTGCATTTAATTCGATAGCTTGTCCCGACCGACGCCACACTACTCTGATCTTAAAATGTCAATACAACTATGTTGTCAGTGTAAGAATGAAAGAAACTTGCACAAAATTTACTCTCGTTCTAATAAATATTCCAATTCTCTGTTTGCGATCTTTTAAATTAGAGACTTGATATGCGTCAGAAGTCAGATCATCACAAAAAAGGGGAACGTTATTTGCCATTAAATTTGTGTGCTGGCTAAGTTGATATTATAAAGTAAACAATTTACATTAAGACTTCTGGATAATAATTAAAATTAAGATAGGAAGCTATTTTCAATTTGTAATGTGTAACTAATACCTATTATTAATTTTGTTAGTGTCCGAGCACGGAGAAAATAAAAGTAACCTCCTACAAATATACGGTTTATAGATGAAAACATTTTACTAGAAAATTTTAAATAAAAACACAGTGCCACAAGAGCGGTAGTCGATTGTACAGAGTTTGGGACTGAAGTTTCATTAAGTTTAGTTAATAAAATTGGCGGAAGCAATTACACCTGATGTGTTCGTCTGCTTAATCGGCTTAATGTCTGAGGTAATTGGAGGTTTAAAAAGTACCTATTAAATAAGTATAGAGTCTGGTCTTCTTGATTTACTTGGAAGATGGTGATATAGTTATGGCTGATAAAGGTTTGCCAGAGTTTCTCACAGTGTTAACTGTAAGTGATAAAGTATCTATGGTTATTATGTCTCCCTTTTTAGAGGGTGGGTCTAACTTTTCTTTTGCCAAAGTAAGAATGCAAACTTGTTTTGTTACGTAGAGTATATCTACTGTACATTGTGCAATTGGTAAGTATTAGTCAATCAGCAGCCACCTAGAATTAATGATACAAATAGACTAACAACTGCAAAACATAATTTAACATTTATTTCAGACAGTTACATATCCTGAGTATTCTAAAGTAAAGTCTTCACAATTAAATATGATTTATTTAATAAAAATTCATTGTGAGTAACTTTTACAACACTTCTATTTTCCACTGGTGAAGAAACAGATAGATCAAATGTACTTCAAATAGCTATATCATTATCAAGCAACAATTAGGTTTATAATTTAGTAGACATTAAGACAAAGCAATATTAGGTTGTCTTGACCCCAGGATATATTAAATAGGTAATTACTTTCTGTAGTAGGCTATTGCATTGGTGTGTCCCACGTAAACGCGAAATGCGTTGCGTCAATATGACAGGCGCAAACTTTCAAACATATAAAAAGAATTCACTTTGTCCTTACTGGAGAATAAATTTGTGCGATTGTAGAGATTTTGTGTTGCCGCATCGTTCAGTTGGTTTGTTTTAGCCTTTAGTTGAAGTTTGTAATTGTCACATTGACCTAGTAAACCGCCCACACCTCGCAAACCGCGTTTAAGTTGGACATGGCCTATGGCTGTAGCGATTTTGTGTTGTCGCATCGTTCAGTTGGTTTGTTTTAGCCTTTCATTGAAGTTTATAATTGTGACATTGACGTATCGCACCGCCCTCAAAATGCATATCGCATTTACGTTTGACACGGCCTTAGGCAACGTCCAACGCTAACGCGATATGCGCGGTGCGGGCGGTGCATTGCATCAATTTGACAGCCTCTAACTAAGAAACACATAAAAAGCATTCATAGTGTCCATACTGAAAATGAAATTAGTGAGATTGTAGCAATTTTATGTTGTCGAATTGTGAAGCATTTTTGTTTTTGTCTGCTGTTTCACCTTGCGACTGTCCCTTTTGCTGCATACCTCTGCCCGCAAGTTGGACATAGCCTAACTGTTTTAAACTTTTATTATACACACTTTGTAAAGTGAAATATTGTAGCGGCTTTACGGAATTCATTTAAATTCAAATATTTATATTTGACTACCGCTTGAAAAATATACTTACTGTATCCTCTGTTGGAGGAGATATTGACGAGAGTTTATACTAACCTGCAACAAAGAAAAAATAGGCATCAAAAATTTATCAGGCGCCTACATTACTATAAGAAACATATTTGTAATAAAACATTTTAATAGTGTATAACAACCTATCCACTCAAAATAATTGTAAATTTTTTTCTTTTTGCATAATGTGGGTATAAAGCTTTACAAGCACGTCTGGACACTATATATTACTTGCAGAAAAGGGATTAATAGTGAAGAAGAAATGATTTTATACACATCGTCAAATTTGAAAAAAAAAACGATGCAAAATGATAAGTTAAAAGTGTGTGATCTGTGTATCTGTGAATCTGTGTGTCTTTCTGTGGCATCGTAGCTCCTAAACGAATGGACCTATTTTGATGAGGTTTTTTGAAAGGCGTTTGAAGAATTTCAGCCCAAATCATACTTGACAAAAGAATATTACGAACAAATTGTTTGAACTTTTCCGAAACCACTGGACAAATTTTGATGAAATTTTTTGTGTGTATTTAAGTGGCTCACTGGATAGTTACGTTCACAGTTTAACCAAATACGTGGCGATTTTGATAATTTTTTTGACTAGGTCTCTAGATAATTTAGTTGGCACTACGATCGGATTTCAGAATTACACATTTTTTTACATCTAAACTACTGGGACGAATTTAATGAAATTTTTATAGGTGTTTGAGTGGATCCGTGGTATAGGCGACATCAGTGGTGCAGGTGCGCAAATATCTGTTAAAATTTTGAAATTCTAAATGTTACAAGTCCGGAAAATTTGTATGATGGACTAGTTTAGAAGTCTGTATGTAACACGAAAGATAACAAGTAAGGAAATCCAACAGTAAATTAGGTATGAAAATTATTATGGAATATGCATATTTTTGACAAGTATGTAGTGCCTAAACATAACAGATTCGGAATATAAGTAAACTATACTAGTATGCAACTACAAACGTACCATGTAAATACCGATGACCATCTTCCTTTAAGTGATCGCAATACAATTATTTTGACGAACTTTATTATTTACGTATTTAATAAATAATTTTAATATAGAGATGAAACATGTTTATTGATTGTACATTTGTAATTTGCAGGGATAAGGTTTGATAGACGGATTTCTTTCTTGAACGAATAAAGTCATGAATCGTCATTTTTCACCCACGACTAGTGGGTCTCTGAATGCTTTTGGATTCATAATTGAGTCCGGTAGATGGCGCTACGATGAGATATCGTATTGGAATATCCAATTTTTTAACATCCAAACAGTTGAACTGATTTTGATATATTTTAATATACATTTGAGTGGACTCATGGTAGAGTTGGTACCTAAATACTGGGTCTGCACCAGTAGATCAGGTACACAAATATGATTACTAGTCTCCGGTATGCAATTTCAAACCTAACAAATCCGGGATTTGAGTATTTGTTACTTTTTCAAAAAATTTAAAATTTTTTATTTTATCTTGGTTACATTAAAAAAGTTGTCGAATGAGTTACCCTTAACTATATATATTGAGGTTCAGTATTACGTTGGTGCTTTTATGAAGTCGGCTTTAATTAGTTTATAATTATTTATTATTCGATTTTTAGTGATGGGAGACCTAGTAGAGTAGAGATGTTTTGTTAAAGACGATACGGCGTCTTGTCAACGATATGCTTACAAAAAAATAGAAACAGAAATAGCATCGCGAAAATAGACCAACTATTTGACCTTAGACATCTTATTGTTACAATTTTTAATTTGATATTACTAATAGAGAAGTTCTCTCACAATTTAATCACCACAATAAAAATTAACTGACCGAACAAACAAGATGCTTAGCAAAAACGAATTTCTTGTGTTTACGACTCTGGATAGGAAACAGTACCAAAAATAGCATTCCTTTCGATGGTTAGTCATCAGATATATTAAACTCAAAAGAATACCAAGAGAACAATCGAGAATAACTGGGAAAGGGTAAAAATGCGGCCGGACAGTAGGACAGTAGGAGCAAGATAGTATTGGATCACCTGGTGTACGTTTGAGTCATCTCTTAGTCTAAGAAAATTTTGAGAGTTATTATTTGTGAATTTTTTGTGTGGAGATAAGATTATTTTTGGTGTATAAATTGTTTTGAACTGAACATTATGAAAGGTTAGATTGTTTCAATCGGTGCAGTGTTGCTCCAAGCACTCATCTTAATTTCACTGCTATTGGACTTTGGACTGCGAAGGTTTATCAGAAGCTTTTGTAAAAGTATCGAGTAATCATCGTTTTTCTCGGTTTATGACTTTATTCAACACGTAAGCTCTCATACTCGATAATCTGTTTCACGAGGCTATATGTAACTCTTTTTCTTTCAAATCGTTTGGTTTTTTCATCTCCTGCTTCAATTAGCCTTTCATATCTTATGAAAAATTTGTAACTAGGCCACCATGAGAAATTTCATCTAAACATCCCAAACACCATCATATGAGTATGTACTGGAAATTTGGTTGGGTGTAAACAAATTGGGAACTTCTACCTTCCGATTAAGTAACATTAGTTTTTTTTAGACTTAGTCAAACGATTCATGTAATACATCAGATCAAAGGGCTAGTTCTGAGGAAAACTAATAGTAGAAGATCCGAACCTAGGTCGACCTTCACCGAGCTGATAATAGGATGAAACATATTTTATAATAAATTTAGTATATTAGAAAATATATTAAAAATGGGTTGCCCAAAAAAATCCTGGACAGCCTTTTTAATTATTAAAAAAATAGATTTTTAATTAAATTTTATCCTGAGTAAAAGTATAAAACGTGTAGATTATGCAGCCGTTGGGTTGCCTATTTACTGAGAATAATTACTAGGTTGCCAGGCATAAACAGGTATGTAACAGTTACTTTCACTTGATTGGATAATAGAAAAAATATATATCAACACAAACGCTGTTTTCTTGCGAATACGTTAATATTTCTATTGATATTTTCTATGTGGCTTAATGCAACTTATTCTATATGTACGAAGTTAAACGATGGAAACGATGGTTGGCATTTAGATGATTTTTTAAAACCAACACGTTTTATCAGAGACCAACTCTTTTGAAAATCCAGGACATTATCCAAATGGAAAAAAAATTGGAACAATCTAATGAATCAGATGAATTCGAAAATCACAATTATACTTCTGATGAATCAGATATTGAATAGAAAATAATTATTAAAATTTATTTTTCAATAATATTATTTTTTGCATTTTTGCTGTTCTGTAATAAAATTTTTAAACCCAATACACAATCTTTTATTTATCTTTTTTGTTAATTTTTAATTATAATTTTCGACTGTCCACTTTGTTCCTCTTTAGTTATTTCCAGAATAAAGAGCAAAAAATTTCAAAGTACGTTATTCATATTTTTATTATTTACCTTATCACATTTTAAGTTACAATAACTTTTATATTGTTTAATTTTTTAGTATTATAGTAAATATATTAGATTATTATGTATTTGATTCATTTTTTTGCAACTCAAATGTCTGTTGCTCCAAAATAACGCCCACTGTTTACTAGAGTATCGCTGTCAGTCTCTGTCGTATAAATATCGAGCATGCGCACTTTCTTATATTCGAGGTCTCATCACGTGCAACTGGGATGTTGGGTCCTTTATTATTAGACGGTATACTTACATCGGATCTCTCTATCAAACATTTCCACTTCCCTTAAAATTGAAAACTTTAAAATTTGCAAATCCTGTATTAGGAAAGAATTTTTTGTAGACAACCTATATCACCGTGTTTGCAAAAAAAGAGGGCTTGTGTTGATATATATATTTTTATATTAGCCAATCAAGTTCGACCACGTAAATAATGGGCAACTCATCGGCTCCACATTCTATACGTTTTGTACTTTTACTCAGGATACAATTTTCTTATAATATGGATGATGCAACATTTAAAAAAATTAAAATATAATTAGTCTCCCCAGAATTTTTTAGGCAAACCATTTTTAATATATTTTCTAATATAATAAATTTATTATAAAATATGTTTTATTCTATTATCAGCTCGGTGAAGGTCGACCTGGGTTCGAATCTTAGACTATAATATTTACGTTTCTATTTTTGAATTAAATTATTTAGATGATATTAACAAAAATAGACAAAAAGTGATAGCTTCACAATCTCCTTACCTGTTTGTTATTAGGAACCAGGTAAAATAATAATTTGTAGTAAAAAAAAAACAAATATAACATCGGATTAATATACAGTACCTGCACACAATTTGCTTTTCTTTCTAATAAATATTACAATTCTCTGTTTACGATAATTTAAATTAGGGACATACGTCATAGCAGTACAAAATAAGTTTTAGATGGTAGTAACAAGACAAGGATGGCAAACAAGAACTCCCAAAAAAGATCAAATTTTTAGACGGAGACAAGGATCACAAACTTATATGAAGATTAAACTGAAAAAGTGTCCAGCTTAAATAATTAAATAACAAATTAAAGAAGTGACCTGAATGGCGCTGGTATAGCAAGAGGGTATGATTTGAATTGCTATATATTGTATATATATATATATATATATATATATATATATATATATTAGTATTTAGGTTAAGGGATATTGACTAATTATTGTTTTTTATGTGTATCCCTTTATTCACATTAACCTAGCTTTCGGAAATTATTGCTTCCTTCGTCAGGGTTATGTAATTGATGAGGTGATATAAATTGTTGTTGCAAATACTGAATGAAATAAAACTTAAGAGGTTATGTGGAATGTCATTGTCACCATAAAACCCTAAAAACCATCAACACAAACACAAACAATGGAACATCTAATTCACTAGTCTGTTGGTCCATCATAGAAATCCCTTAGAGGATCAGACAACAAATAAGCGTAGATGTCGCTAAGTTGTTTTGTATCAGCTTTTTTGTTAATTGGTTGACTTTGCTTTCCGATATGGATCATTTCCAAAATGAGCCATTTATTATATCTGTTACTTCTGTTTAGGATGTTGACCTCTTCTAGATTGATTGTGTGTTCATATTCTTGGGCATGGGCTGTCAACGCACATCTTTGTTTGTTGCTTCTAATGTCGCTCTTGTGGATAGCCAGTCTACTCTTCAACCACTGCGACGTCTGTCCCACATATGTAGATTCACAATCCTGGCAGTCGATTTTATAGATTACATTGGACTGAAGAAATTTGGGTGTATGGATCTTTCAGTGGTGTGAACAGTGTGTTTATAGTATTGACATTGTAGGTTGCTATTCTTACCCTTTCTCTTTTAAAGATATTTATTAATTTAGGTGTTAAATTCTGAATAAAGGGTAAACTCCCAAATTGCAACCCTGGATCTGTTAAATTCTTCGTAATGTGCTGTGGTTGTATTTGTTGGAAGCAGAAGTAGTTGTTATTAAGAGTGAATTTCAACATTTCCATAAATAAATTATGAGAAACTTTGCAATTTTGTTCAATTATGGGCCATTTCATGTTGATCACTATCATGATCAGTTGTTCATGCATACTTCCAAATAAGTTTGTAACATCCAATGATGCTTATACAAGATTCTCTGGCAAAGCTAGGTTATTAGCGACTTCCGCAAAATGGAAACTTATATAGTAAGTGTTGTCAATGATGTATGATCTTGTAAGAATTTCTGTTAAATATTCTGCAATATTGTTATGTGGGCTATTAATGCCTGAAATGATTGGTCTTAGTGGAACATTAATTTTGTGTATATTTGGGTTTCCATATATCTTTGGGCATGTAGAATTGTAAGTCTTCATCTGTTTACCTTTACCTTGTTCTATTGCTTTGCATTGTACTAATCTTGAGACATAAGCATTGTATTTGTGGGACAGACGTCGCAGTGGTTGAAGAGTAGACTGGCTCCCCACAAGAGCGACATTAGAAGCAACAAACAAAGATGTGCGTTGACAGCTCATGCCCAAGAATATGAACACACAATCAATCTAGAAGAGGTCAACATCCTAGACAGAAGTAACACATATAATAAAAGGCTCATTTTGGAAACCGGAAAGCAAAGGCAACCAATTAACAAAAAAGGAGATACAAAACAACTTAGCGACATCTACGCTTATTTGTTGTCTGATCCTCTGAGGGATTTCTATGATGGACCAACAGACCAGTGAATTAGATGTTCCATTGTTTGTGTTTGTGTTGATGGTTTTTAGTGTTTTATGCTGACAATGACATTCCACATAACCTCTTAAGTTTTATTTCATTCAGTATTTGCAACAACAATTTAAATCACCTCATCAATTACATAACCCTGACGAAGGAAACAATAATTTCCGAAAGCTAGGTTAATGTGAATAAAGAGATACACATAAAAAACAATAATTAGTCAATATCCCTTAACCTACTTTAAATACTAAATACTACTAAATAATAAATACTTTCAAAGACTGGATAAAAATTGCAAGGAATCGGGTTGAAAATTATTAAAGTTCATTTCAACGAAAAAGATCACAGACTGTCCAGTGGTCAGCAAATATATTGGGTTTGATTAAAAATCAGTACTAAAAAATAACAATTATTCGTTGATAGTTGAGTGCAATAAAATCACTATAACATAAATTTTTCACATATGCCCAACACATATTCCTCGAAGTTTCCTTGCACTTCCATCGTCTTGAAGTGGTTGATCTCACCACGTTTCAAGACGATGGAAGTCCAAGGAAACTTTGAGGAACGAGTTACATTGTCTACCAGCTTCAGACATCCAACACATATGTTTCGATTTATGAATTATTGTGATCTCCCTAACCTTCAACATTTATCGATATTATTGGTTTTATAAGGATGTTGTGTTAGTATTTTAATAACCTAAGGTTACTATTCAATAAAAATATGAAATTATTGCCAGCAATTAAGGAAAAAAAAAGATTCTTATGCATTCGTTATGTACAAAAACAAACTATGTAATCAATTTTTATATTTTCAAAATGCAGAATTACAATTGCATAATACCTAACACAAGTTTAATTTTAACAAATGACGGTATACTAGATTATGTACTTATGTAATTTCAACACCAACTAATAGCGACTGCCTACTTTAAACGACCTGAAATAAAAATTACCATAATTCACAACATCGGTTTGTATTCCACTATAGTTGATGGCATTGACATTGAGTTTCGTAGGAGGTGATACCTAATAACAATCAGCTAAACTTAGTATTCAAACAAATAGCTCACTAAATGATTAATATGATTGATTAGAAAACTAACAAGGTCATTCGGTTTCTATTGTATGTGACATTGTTGTTAATTGTTAGTAGATCATCCGTTATAGTTATGTTGTCACTTTCAAAATATCTGCTTATAGTATCTAGTGAAACGGAATGAAAACGATTGGTCGCACCTTTTCAGGCTCAGTTTCAGTTTGTTTTCAATAAATAATATACGTAATGCGTCAACGAAACTTTAATTTTACCACTCAAAGTTTTCCTAAGAAACATATTTTAAACCTGATATATTTATTTGAATTTAAGAACTATAGAAGATTTTTTTAATGTGTTTCTGCGACTGCTAAAAGATACCTTAGAAACATGTACGCTCATGTGAAAATACAATTATCTTTTGTTCATGTTGACCGCGACGTATTTATTTTTCACATGTGTTATGTCATAAAAGCTCAAACAAAACACTGGCATAAGTCCTGTTAGAAATTTTTTGTTTGTTCCATGTTTTTCCCTTGAAGAAACATTTAAAAGAGTCCGGGAGTCATTCTAGACTGAAGGATAAAAGCCAATACTTCTTATGAAATAAAATATTTCTATTCTTTCGTTATCTCCCTGGCTCTGGTTTCTTAGTGTCATTCTGAGTAATGTACATAAATTTTAGGTGAATTAAAATAATTGTCATTAGTTTGTTACGATTAGAGTATTAATCTTAATGTGCAATTGAGTTCTTAATGTAAATATAATTGTGAACATGTGAATTGAAATTTTTTTATAATATTTAGCAATTCACATCATACACTTTTTCTACAATAACGTCATTCTGGTCACTCCTTGAATTTGCATTCAGCTGGACACTTTTTCAATTTAATCAGCATATAAGTTTATCATGCTTGTCTCTACTATCTATAAACATTTTTTGCGGGATTCTGTTTGTCTTTCTTTTCTCTGTCATCCATATACTTAACCTTTTTTTGTGCTGTTCTGACGCACACGAAGAGACTCTTAAAATATAAAGTGCTCCCTGTATGTTACAGAACGAGGTACTGTGGTGCCAGTCGAAACGAAGTGTCTTAACAAATGCAATTTCAACTTTTGCATTTCATTACCATACTTATTTATTGTCATGTGTAGGCTAGCACCGTGGGTTTCTTTCAATATTCATTGTTTTTAAGGGCAGATGTCCTTGGTGTGGAATATATGCTAAAATTACTTTTGAGAAGGTGCTAGAAAATTCATGGAAATTGTGACGTTTTTCTGACTTCCACATAGCAGGTACGTAAAAACTTCATTACAAACTCAAACAGAGGCATATATTTGTTTTCTGAACGATAATTGTGGCATCTCTGGTTTTTATTTTTTCTGAGTTCTTTGGAAATAACTACCACATAAACTTGAAAAAAAATTGTTCACTTTGTATTCATACCATTGAAAACGAGGTCTGATTTAGACCTTGAAACGTTAGGACTTTTGAAATATACAGACTTTCAAGTTTATGTGGTAGTTATTCCCAAAGAACTCAGAAAAAATAAAAGAGGCATATATGTTTGACATGAGGCTTGCTTGCTGAAAATGGTTTTCAATTTTTATTAGTTAACAATGACCTGTAGAAGCAAAATATAAAATGTGCTCCATTTTTTTCGGTTAACACAAGTCATGATTATCACAAGTAACATTCATAATTATTTTTTTTTTAATTGACAAATAATCATTGAAAATTAAGACGAATTGCTCGAAGATTCCATTTTGCGTATGTTTAAAAAAATTATATTCATAACGTAATATAAGTAATTGATGTATTGAAAGTACTATTTATATACTAAAAATGAATAATTTTAAGTAAAAAAGTTAAAATTAAAAGTTACAGAAAAAACAAGGTATTTTTTTATCTTCATAAATTATGTTACAGTATAAACATTATGGGATTTGCTGAGATACCATATGTTTTCCACCGCTGGCTCGTAGATTATAAGTGTCAATATAATGTTTCAAAAGCATGGAGACATTCACATCTGAAAATTTCATTAAGCAAAGAGTAGAACAAAGTTTCTTATCGTATAAACTCACACTCTATATTATTTAGTCATACAGTACCAGAATTCGTGACATATTCTGTTTTTTTTTGTGCAAAAGAATGAAATCTCACCAATTTTAACAATTCATTTCTCGAAATATATTGGGAAATTGAATATAGACAAATTCTAGTTTATCATCTCTACATTCAAACTTCGTTCGCTAAATAAATTCGGTCCATTTTAGTTAACAGGAAAAGAAAAAAAAATTATAACACGACTGTGCATAATACCACGTTTGAGGAACATATCATTACATATTATTTCGTCAAACAGTTGTGTTCTATGCTACGATATGAATTTCTCAAAAATGGCTAATTATAGAGGTTTTTCTGATTTTCTCGTTGGTAAATATATACAAAATTTTGTTTTGTAGGTTTTCTATTGTCTGAAGTCTTTTAGTTGGAAGCCATTTTTAATAAGATAACATTGCGATTTGCTGGCAATAGCTGGATGTCATTAGACTGATGAAAAGAAGCAAATAGTTACCTGTTTCTTTCATGAGCGTTACGTTTTTCTCGGGAACTGAAATAATATCTCTATGGTTGTGAGGTTTTCAGAGTAAAATGGTTTATATTTAGGCCATAAATGTATATTAACTGAACTAAATATTAAGTACTTATTTATTTTTCGAAAAGTGCAAAATATGACAACGGATAAAGAATGTTTAGTTTAGAGTTGCCAGTAGTAAGATGAATCTCTTCTTTATAATCTGAATCATAATCAGATAACTCTTGGAAAAATATTGGAATCTCACCTAACCTCTTCTAAAGCTAGGAGCGTATAGATTCAAAATATCGTCAAAAGGCATCACGACACGACAAATATAAACTCCCCTTATACAAAATCGGGAGAATGCCCTCATATTTTGAAATTCCCTGTGTAGCATATAAAATCGCTTCTAACTAAGCTGTAGGTACTTATCATAATTTCTAAATTATCTATTTTCCATAGTACGACTTAAATGACAACAAGCCATTATTTTCCAGTGTGAAGTAAAAGAATCGGTAATTAATTACGTATTTAGACTGCTTTACTTTGAAAATTATCTCAAGAAAAACCTGAAAATTATTATATTGAAATATTCTCAACATTTGCCAAATGTGGGTCAATTACTTTGCAAACCAAGGATTTTCTGGTGAATTATTTCAGTGTACAATGAAACTGAAATTAAGTAAAAATTACCTCAACGCTTGGCAGATTCTTTTAATTTCATGTCTGTGTTCAATGCCCAGATGCAGAATGAACAGAAGAATAGTAGTAATGACCTTGTTTGAAATTATAAGTGATATAAACTTGTAGTGTGTTCTGGAATTGCAGATAATTAACTATTGGAGGTATTCTTTGAACTCGTTCCGCACCATTATCTTTGATGAAGAAAAAATCTGAGATAAATGAAGCTGTTGCAAATGCACTGGTCAAACCTACCTTCGAATTCTTTGTGATTTGAGTAAGATAAAAGACGATTCTTATAGTTACGATAATAGGTATTTTAAATAATGCTGTAAATATGGTCTTTAAAATAAATGAGATAATTTAAAAGAAGCGAGGACAAAGTAGTTTGACAAATGTTTAAATGCTATTCAAAACATGCTTGAAGGTAATTACAAATTATTGTTTATTTTTGTGGTTATTTTTTACATATAACTAAGAATCGAATTTAATCCATTTCATATTGTCAGATCGATTTAAATCTGTGCAAATGTATGTAAGTAACATGATGATATAAGTGTTTTGTGTAGTTTTGTAGTTGTAGGGTCTGATCCAGAGGGAGGGGGCGATGGGGTCGAACGTTTTTGATTTATTCATTATTGGTTGGTTATCAACAATGATTTGCTACTATTGTATGTACTAGCGCCAACTGGAAAGGCATACAACGTATTATATAGCAGCATTCTGAAACAATGCTCTTTTCTGTGCCCACAATTCTAACTGCTAAGACAAAACCAACAACCAAAAGTGGTTGACAAACAAGATTTAAAACGCAGGAATTAATAAAGTTAAATAATTAAAAAATAATAGGATAGTAAATACTGGGTGTTTAAAATTTCCTGACCACAGTTAAGGCGGAGACACATGCTGCGTGTGTTGTCATAGTCCAGCTCACATAGCAAAATCGAGGCATACTTCAGCGTCCTGGAAATGTATCGGATCTTGTAGACTAGATGATACACACAAGACAAGGTCATATGATATATATATATATATATATATATAAATATATATAGTTTTAAAGGTATGTGCAAGCATTCAAACTTACAAAAATACAACCATAAGAAAATATCTCGATTTTGCCATGTGGGTTTCCGTATTACGATTCACGTCTAGTTGCATCTGCTCACTTTGCGTTTTAACAGTATATCTATTTGACATGCAATTGATTTGAGAGTCTGATTTTATTGATTGGTCAATCTAACTTGTTCTGCAATCGGAATCAGACGAATGGGCTAAACAAATTGGCGTTTTTGACCTATTCTTAAACGTTTTCTCATTTGGATATTTTCTAATACCGTTCATTTTTAGATTTATTTGTGAAAACCATTTTAACATCAACATTCATTATCGAAATTCATATTTCAACAACTACTTCTACAAGTACACTATTTTTAAATTTAATATGAAGAGCTACTTCACGGGTTTGAGATTTTTGACATTTGACATAGCGGTTTTCCCATTTTTCATTTTAGGTCTAATTTGTTAAATTTATATTTTTGTAATGTTTGATGAATTTAATATTCTTAACATTTTTGGGTCTATATGATATTTTTGTCATTTTTTGTTATTTTACAAATATTTGTCACTTAACATTTTTTATATAGCCGTCATATTCTATTTTATTTTAGATTTCTCATGCAACTAATCAGATAGTGAACACTTTTCAGTTCACCGCCCCTCATCTCGATAAATTTAATAGAGGCACAATGACGAATAATATCTTTATGTAATTAAAGAAAGCAGTCAATTTACTTATTTATGCTAAGTGTTTAAATTCGATTCTTGCGATTTTAGAAAAAAAAAACATCAAAACATTCTTTTTATTTTACAAGCGGATTTAACTAGTATTACTTTCAATATTGGAGGTATTGAATTCTGTGTAAAACTATATTCCCAATCAACTTTTCTATTTTGGCCTCTTAATACTCATGACTATTAATTAAGGTTTGAATTTTTGCAAAATGATTAAACTCTATTTTCTTTACTTGAAGATAATTTAAATACGAATTTTCATGTGCATAATGCTTTCTATTAGTGTAATGTTTATAATCGTCTTTATATATTAGTATAGATTATTGAATAGAGGCGTCGAATTTCATGTTTCTTAGAAACACTTCGTGGGCCTTGTCAGGTGTAATGACTACCTTCACAATAGCAACACGTCAATCTGGCGTTATTGGATACTTAGAGCTTGTACCTGCTGGAGCTAGCCTGCAATGCACAAAATCACTGCAAGGCTAAAAATAGAGAACAATGAAGACAGTAAAAGGCTATTTCACTGGAAGCAGCCAATGAACAACAGGCTGATCATCACGGGCGGATCCTTTACTAAACTTACCAAAATATAATTTTAAGCCCATATTTATTGGACTATTTTATTAAAAATAGTCGTTATGTGGATTAAACCCATAGAAGAGACCTTCTTCTAGGCTCTTGGAGTTAAGGGTACCTCGTTTAAATATTAAATTTACTAACTTTGAGGCTCTCTGTGAAGACGATCACACTCATCCCCCCCTTGGATTCGCTCATGCTGATCATATTTCATTGGAAGCAGCTCCCAACCGAGTGTAATAGCATCTTGCCCTCTCTATTGCCCTCTCTCTCTTTGGTCTTACTACGACATTTGTGCACTGCAGGCTACCCCCAGAAGGTACAAGCTGTAAGCTTGGATGCAACGATCATAGATCACAACGATTTGGTTTGGCTTAACACGCATATCACATTACATTGGGTCTCTTGGTATTTCAATTGTGTGTTTTCACCTGTACCAACACTCTTTGCTACGAAACAACAGCAATTTATGGCAGTAGTCAAGTCTATGGTCGTATGCAATCAATAATGAGCCAGGTAAACATTTAAACGAAGAATTTTTGTAATGCGAAATTTTTCGAAAACATGCATTGCGTTCCGTTTAACTTAGAAACTCATTGCTTAGGCTTTGTCAGGTGTCATGTGCCCCCACCGAGAGCCTCAAAGTTAGTAAATTTTATATTAAAACGAGGTAATTTTAACTCCAAGAGATTAGAAAAAGGTCCTTTCTATAGGTTTAAACCTCAGAACGACTATTTTTAAGGTAATAGTCCAAGAATTCTCAGTATAAAATTATATTTAGGTAAATTGAGTACAGGATCGCCCACCCTGAAGCATGAACTCGCCCTCCCGGACGCAGCGGTCTGGATCCACCATTGATTACACCACTGCCTCGCACAAACCGACACCGGATATTTTATGTAATTTTTGCAAGTTAAAATAAAACGTCAACATAAAAGTATGTTCTAATGGACGTTCGAAAATTGCGGCATTGTGCAGCATAAACTGCACTTTGTGCTATGGTAATTGGAAAACTACAACGGTTAAATCGACAAATGTTAATCTGGATGTTTTGGATGGCGTAGTGTGTGTAAACATCGCTTCGCATACGGTGTTTGTTTATATTATATATTATGCTTTGATCTCAACCAAATCGAGTCGCGTTACATCTGGTCGCTTCGTTTCGTTTATTCCCGCCAATATTCTACTGAATTTCTAATTTTTAAATATAATCACATGACAGTGTCACTTTCAAAAGGTTCTAACGTACTCAGCTTATGGTGTAACATAATGCGTCACTCAGTAAGCACTAAAAACTCTAAATAAATACATATGTTTTTTTATGTAGTTAAGGACTTATTTCATTATTATGTTCTTGGAAGTTTCAATACATCTGGCAACCTTGCCGTGCGTAAATAAGTAAGTGTGGTACGGACAGAGTAGACTAACAAGTGAAATGTGTTTCAGTTTCTTTGATTGTTGTTAGAAATATGTAGGTTTTTATTGATTATTTTCATTTATAAGATAACATGACTGTTACTTTTCAATAGATTCTTAATACATTCTTACAAAAGAAGACATTCAATGTAAAAAAGCTTACAGTTGTTTTTTTAATATTTCATTGCCTAAGTAAGTATTTAGTAATAATAATATACTCATCTACATTAAATTTTCAAAAAAAATGAAAGTTAGGTACCTAATACTTATCATACCCGACTTTACCAAGAAAGGATTGAAAAATTTTACAAACTTGACTTTGCAATGACGTATGTAAAAAACGTACTAATAATTACTTTATTTTTTATTCCATACTTAAGATTTCCATAGTCATTTGTCGTAAAGATAAATTTCACAGTTTTCTTAATGATAGTTGTGAAATCTTTACTTAATGTTTATGTACTTATTAGGAATAACATCACAATTGAAACGAAACTAACTCTCTTAGCTACCACGTCAAAATATTACATTCAAACCAAACAAATATTCTTACTTTTTTGCAATACAGAACTATAACCCTCCTCATTAATTCCTTTATTAAGGTCTGCAGGCAAATTTAATCCAATGGTAATTCATGAACTTGATGAGAATTTAAATTATTGGTCTGGTAGATGATTTTGTTTATAGTACTGTTCAGTTGTTAAATTTATTGTGTACAAAAATCCTGGCCCTCACTTCCCCAGACACTGCTACATCGACGTCGTTAAAAAAGTATTACTTAAAAGCTTTTAAAAACGATTTTTCCAATATTTCGTAGTACTAAAATGAAAATAATCCACCATGTTAGGGCAACCGCCCTACTGAATGTATTGTATTCTTCCCATCCATCCTTTTAGTTTAATACAAGATTCATGGGGGTGTTTGAAAAATCGTTATGGACCATATTTGGGAGTCTTCCATATTGGAGTAAGAAATAATATCTTTAGTCACCTCAATAAGTAGGGACAACTGGTTTAAAATTCGTTTGAGAGATTTGAGCCACACATCCTTACAAAAAATTTCAGAAAAAACTTGTAAAAAGTAGAGCAATCATCTGATAGCCACTTGTGTAGTAAGCTAATACAATTTGCTTCGAAGGTTTTATGTGTCCCAGATCTCGTTAGCGATTTGTTAAGCAATTGTTAAAATATATATAATTTTTCTTTCATGGCCTCATGTGCTCAGCTATTAAACCTATCGAAATTTTGAGATTAATATCAGCTTTAGTTACCATTTCGTGATGATGACAAGTTGTTAGAAAAGCCGATATTAAAATCAAGTATGGTGTTTTAAGCCTAGCCTGTCATTATTCAAGTTATATGGGAAAGTTTATGTTCCAATTAAGTGAGTGTCCTATTTGCCTTTTGCAATTATGCAGTTGCATTATATAAAGTTTCATAACGAGTACTTTGATAAAAAAGTCACTTCTCTGAGATAATTCGTAATTATTTTCGGATAGCTTGTTTTGTAACTAAGGACCATTGTGCGTACAGTAATAACAAGTTTTCCATTTAGAAACAATCGTGTTTCACATATGATCATTTTCCACACAATTATCTCGTTTTGTTCACAGCAGAATAATAATTAAGCAGTGTTAAACTTTCACCTAATCGGTTTAGGATTTGAAAATGAAAGTGACAATTATTTACGGAAACGTCTGAATACAAATATTTCGCTGAATTCTTCAGTCGACTAAAAATAGGAAGTAGATTAAGGAGCATGGCGGAAGTAATAAACATTTCATCGAAAATCGTTTACTGAATAATTAGTTCGTTATAAATTTCTATGTTATTCTATGAGAATGACATTTATTTACCACTGATGTCAGTTGGAATTAGTTTGCGTAATTTAACAATATGAAAGCTTTTAGTCTGGGCAGCAATTAAAGGCATTAAAAACTAGATTTAAATAGAACCTGCCACATGAAAAAGACAAATTTATGTAACATACAAGTCAATTAAAAAGGTCGTAATAAATAACAATTTTTGTTACAAGAGTGAAACAATTTATGTTTATAGTACAACTGCTACACTTAAAAAGAAAGTGTGTATATCTTAAAATACTTAAACTTTCAAGGTCTAAATAGCGTTCCGCAGTCAAGAAAGCAAATTTGAAATTGAAATGTTTGCCTTCGAAAATTTAGGCTTTTGAGAATACGTCCATTTTTTTCTCTCATATACAAGACTAATTTCAAAGTATTAATGCTATTTTCAAGATAGAGGAACTTGTAATTTGTGTTTTCTTGGTGGGACTTTTTGGAGAATACTCGGCAGAAATACAGTCAGCGTACTGTTCTAGTTATCTTATTATCGTAAGGCAAAACCTAAAGTCTGACAGGGTAAATATGCATGATTGATACGTAAGGAACTTGCGAAGAAAAATTTTCATAAATATTAAAATGGAATATTATTTATCTATATTAATGTCTGAGTTGAGTACTGTCAACAATAGGACCGTGATGAACCCGATAAATAAATTTATTTAGCAACCCGTTTGCACCAATAAATTTTCAGAATTTTAATTCCTATTGTCAGTACCAAATAAGTCCGATTCAGGTGAGATAAACTAGTACTATTCTGTAACAGGTACAACCAATTCCCGTTCCAAAATTTTATCTATTACAAATACCTGTTGTACAAACAATTCCAGACCGGGGCAACACATTAGAATAAGTCTGCCGGCATTTCAAGTAAACAATAGCAGTAGCGTCTTGAGGAAAAATCAGTGTATCAATTCCGCTTCCTGTATTTCATGCCGTTCATAAAATATGTAGATTTTTGTAAAAACACTTTCTCACTCGCTCTCTATTGGATAACTGAATTTTTCTATTCATTTGACGAGAAAAGGACACATCAGTTTTCGCGAAAATTTAGAAACTTCCTCCAATAAAATAACATTTTTAAAATGATGAATCTTGACTATATTTATTCAAAGAAATGAATATATCTATTATGCAAATGACAAATTTACAATCAAATTAACATATATATTTTATTTCTTTATGTATTAAACTAGCTGGTCCACTAGGAGGGGGGGGGGTAGATAAATAAGTTTTTTATTTTGTTGTAAATATTGCTAAAAATGTTTTAAAATTCCTCACAGCGTCTCCTGTCAGGGTCAATTGTGAATCTAAACTATTCAAGGGCACAAACATTAAGTTTCATAAAATCAGACCAATCATTTAGGAGAAGTTTTAAAAAATCCTACTATACGATTGGAGGGCCCCCGACACGGTCAAACTGAAAATCGAACCCACTCAAACACAAATAAAATATTTCATCAATATCGGTCTATCTGTTTGAAAAGAGCATAAAAAAATTTTACAACCCCATGGCCTACTGGGTCCAGTTTCAACAATCTAGCCACCCATTCAAACACACACAAGATTTTCCATTAAAATTTGACCAACCCATTCGCAGGGCCATCTATCCCCTAGAATTGTAAATATTAAACATCCAGGGACCCTCTGAAACCTCCCAAATTTCTTTAAAAGCGGTCCACCCGTCTAGTGACTTAGAGACATACAGAAGAATTGTATATTAAAACATATTATTTTTAACTATAAAATGTAATGTAACAAGCAGGCCGGATGCAAAGAGGGTGGGCTAACACCCCGTCTGAGAGCCTCACGGTGGGTGAGTTCAACACTAAAACGAGAAAATGTTATATTCCAGAGTTTAAAAGAAATTGTTTTCTGTAGGTTTAAACCGAAGTCTACCTTCTACATTCCATTTCGGCCTACTATGTCTCTGTCAACGTCAACTAATAAATTGTTTCAAAATTAAATATTTACCTTATTATAATTTCATCAACTAATACGGAGTTTTATTTTCATTTCGATGTTCACATTATTAATATACTCAATCAAGGGACAACAGACTTTAAATATTTAAATATAAACCTCCTCAAAATTTTGTATAAGTATCTTTATAAACTTAAATACTATTTTGCGACCCTTTTAATGCATATCGTCATCTGTATCTATAAACCATGTCTGAAATTGCATGCTAGTCTAGTGTAGGTTTGAGATTTACATACTAGCCAAGAGTATTCATATTCCATACTTATTTATGACTTCTGTACTAGTCTAGACTCGTTCTCAAATGTATTACTGTTGTAAACTAGTCCATACTTATTTTTATACCTGTTATAGTTTGAACTCCATCTCGCTTTCGTACCTGTTACGCTCAGACCTCCATACTAGTCCGTACTTGTTTTCGTACCTGCTATAGTTGGAATTCCAGTCTCGTATTCCGGACCTGTTAGGTTTGGAATTTCGTCCCTGTGACGAGTACTCATATTTGCATACCTGTTATAGTGGAACAAGTCTAGTATGTGTGCCACCGCTAGCATCTAGCGGGGAGCCCGAAAACAGTGTCGTTATGAATTTATTTATCCAGACCTTGATCAGCTGATTATTTATTATTCAAAGCCAGGTAAAGAGAATTCTGGCATAATTTAGTCATTTTGGGCATTTTCCAGATATTTGCAGGAAGTGAAGAGGACCAAGTTAACTTTAAATTACTAGGACTTGACAGTGTACATTTTAAATCAGCAAGCCAAATATGGGAATAGGCGATTTAGTCAAAAAATACGTCTGCTGTACCAGCAGACAAGACATTTCGAGGATATTATCTTAAACACTTCATGCATATTGTTAAGTCAGATGCTGGCTATTTTGGTAGTGTGTATGATCTTCCGTCCGTTAATACTGTCGATGTAGATGTGAAAGACATCAGCAATAATTTATCCATTCAGCTACTTTTTCGGAGGATGATGTAATAAACATAACAAAACAATTGAAACCAAAAATGTAAAAAGTCCTGATGACATTGGTGGTGAAGATACCATTAAAGTATTAGCCCCATTATTAACAAATATTTCCAGTATTTCTTTATCCTCTGGCGTTTATCCCAATTGCTGGAAGTTGAGTAAAATGTACTGAGTATTTAAAAAGGGGACAAAAATATATAAATAACTATAGGTCTGTATCTTTAATTGTGGATTTTCTAAAATATTTTAAATGGCATTTAATAAGATTATTTAAAATTGAACCATTAATTTAAACAAAACAACGTGGATTTCTGAGAGATCGATCAACAACTACTAACTTATCTTGTTTTGTCGAATACGAGTCAAATGTTATTGATAATATGGGCCACGTTAATATGGTCTTTACCCACTTCTCCAAAGCTCTCGAAAAAAATAACCACAATATTATTTTGTAAAAACTAAGATCTATTGGCATTTAGCAGATTTTTTTAAATCTTCCTTAACTGGAAGAACACAGCCTGTGGAATATAATGGTTTTATCTCCATATCTTTTGGTGCCTCAAAAATCCAATCTAAGACTTTTCTTATTAATAAATTTTGTTAACAATTCTGAGAAAATTAATGTACATTTTGAAAATTTTGCACATGTTACAAACTTGTACATCTCAACAGATTGTACGGAAGGTTGCACAAATCTGTCTGTCCTTGACAAATCATACCGTTGGGGTTAAAATAATAAACTATTTGCTTAATGCTCATAAAAGTTTTTCTTTATTTTATGTGATTATACGATATTAAAATGTTAATTAAAAAAGAAAATCTTCAAAACTTACTTTGAGTTTTCATATAAATAATATTATTTCTGAATCTATGCTTATGTCAAGTTTCATATAAGAAACTGTAAACTTTCAGCAATACAGATACTCTACGTTTGTTCAATTGTTTAGTGAAAAGTAAATTACAATACATTAATGTAATATGAACTAAAATCTATAGTAAATATATTGTAGCTTTAGGACAAGTACAGCTAAAAATTTTAAAATATCTATCGCAACTGATGATGGTTCTCAACAAGAGACAATATTTTATCTTGCATGCAGTATTTTTAATGTCCAGATTTAATTCTCTAAGAGAGAGAAAAAAAGAGTACACAACAACTGAGATTATAAAATCTTTCCCATAAATTGACAAATTATATGTTACTATTACTCATTACTATAAATTTTAACGTGGTAACTGTTGCAATATGGAGGGAGAATTTCCTCTAAAACGATTTTTTTTATGATAATGGTATGCTCAAACAATGTATTAGGTGTCTTGTTTAAAATACTCGTAGTATGTAAAGTTAAAAAATATTAAAATCACAGACACACGTATCTTAGTTTGCGCATGACAACGAAAAATAGCAATATCTTCCCATAATTATTTCATTCAGTAAGAGAAAAAAATTCGGGAAATGGGTATTTTATCTTTTGGTGCATATTAAACCATGGTTTAGTGGTAGGCTGATCACAAATAATACTACACATCTTTTCTTATTCGTTGTCAATTTAGGGGTTACAGTGAGTTGTTAAGTAGTAGCTCCTGACTGTTTAAAAGCCAACTTAGTTGCAGATAAATGTGTTCGGCACAGGACATTCACTATGTCAAAATGGATTTTGAAGTTTTACTTACATATACCAGTTGAATAATCCTTTAGTTGTGAATATATGTACTAACCTGAAAAAAAGAATGTCAATACATTTTTCATTCATAAAATGATGGATATTGGGAATTTTTAAAAACGAAATTAAACATATGTAGCATCGGCATCATATCCCAATTTTATTTAAATTATTATATTTTAAGTTATCTGAAAAAACACAGAGAAAGAAATATATGATATATACCATAACAAAATATGTTTTTTGGAATTAATATTAAATAATATCACATGTCTCTTCAAGAATCACAGACGTTGTTACCTAATGCAATTATTTACACCTCAAAGCCAGTTAATGATGAATTTGAATACTGATCTTTTATTGAGTAACCTTTAGCCTATGATTTTTTTTTCCATTTGACATTCGAGGATTGCCTTCAACTTGGTTATTATTGAGGAAGTCTATCGACATTTGTGTAATGCCTATATTATTTAAATATATTATCTTTAATTATTTCTGGTACCATATCCCTGTATTAGTTACTTTTTTGTTTGACGAGAGGATTTTGTTTATAGTAATTTGACATTTGTAGTTCTGTCTGTTGAACACATATCAATTAACGTAAATTTAAAATTTTAACATTTAGTTTCTGGTTTATAATTTATTATGACGTTAGCGGTAAACCCTACCGATAAAATCTTATCAATATTTCCCAGCATTAGGTAGTAAAGTTATGTTTGTTCAAGTTGAGGCAGAACACTAAACCCTATTGGCTTTATTGGTATTGGACACTTTGGTAGCTGGCTCCCGTGGCTAGGAAATAGCTGATAAGCTTAAATATTTCTTTATGGAAATGAAATGGGATATATTAGTGAAAAAATTATATTATTTAGCCTCTCGCTAGGCTTTGCAAATATAGCCTTTTTTTCTCCATTAACACAGCACTTGAAAATCAGGTTTTCCGAATCAATTTTTCCTATAGTCGTTTTTTCTTATTTGATGTAAGAAAACAGTTGCTAGCAACAGAGATTGCATTCGGGTCACAAATTTGTCTAATAGTCAAGTTGTCATATAAGAAGCCTCAAATGCAAGAAAGTATTTTCCTTTTATTCAGGTAATGTATTGATTAAAATGTGAAGTTACACATTTTTGTGTAGTCGTTCATTAAAAAAATTTTGCCCTATGAATAATTCCGCTCCATACATAAACACTAAAAACCTTGATTTTTAATGTTAATTACATTAGGGAGATTTTTATCAGCCGAGGGCCAGTAAAGAAAATTTCTATGTTGGGTTTCCCATCGCTATTAAAGTAATATTCATCCATCCACAATATATGAGTTAGGGAATTAAGATTATCTTTTTCTTTCCACACAAAGGGCACAAGAAATTTTAAAATCATCACCATCATTTACTTTTCATTAATATTTTATTTTTTTATTCTCTTTACAAACCAAATAGGTAATTACATGTGAAGGGTTAAATAGTACAAAAGCATTTAACAATGTCACAGACATACCAATATCATGAAGGGTTTGCATCCTGATGCAGCAATAATATGCGCCTAAGCTCACCAAATTTAAATAGGTGACGAACTATGTTATTGGACAGCATATCATTGCAGACACAATGAGTATATAAGTGAAGGGCGAAGAGCTTCCGTTGTTAATGTAGAAGAGATTAGATGAGATCAGTCTTAAGCTAATCTTGGGGATCGTAAACTTAACGCTATTGATCAAGCCACAATCGGAATATTTTCTGTTATTTAAAATTATTTGTCTGTTCATTGGGTTTTCTCTCCTTAAATTTTTTTCCTGTAACAGATTTAAAAATTGTATATGTAGAACAAAGTGTAGTAAGGCAATTTCGTAAAATTGCCCAGATTACTGCCTGTCTGTACAGAGATTCTTCCTCACAGTTATTATGAGAGAAAGAGATGTCTACAAAATGGTCAACCAGTATTCCTGTATATAAGTAATGTATTGTATACTGTATAATAATTAACTGTGTTTGGAGGCGTTTCAACTCCGAGTCTGGAGTCGTTGTCAATCGTTTAGTGTTGTTTTCGAGGTTTTTTCCAAAAAATTTTTGCTTTGATCTTGAATTTGTTGTTTGTCTTTGTTTTACATATACAATTTTTAAATACTTATCTGTTGCAGGAAAAATTTTTGAGGAGAGAAAACCCAATGAGCAGACAAAATAATTCAAGGCCTTCTCAACAATCTTTTCGAAATTAGTTATTTAAAATGTTATGTATAAAGATAACTGCATGGGTCTATCTTCTCGTACTGAAAGAATACAGACGGAAGGTTGCCAACATTGATCTATAAGATACCATCAAGGGATATATGCCATTCCTTTTGATTTGGAGGTACCGAAGAAAACTTTTTTGAACTTTTTCAGTTTCATTATTGTGGATGTAACAATTTGGTGACCAAATGTTGGAGGCATACTGCTGGTGAGGCCTCACCATAGATATATAAAGTCTTATGGTTGTTTTTACATTCAAATTTTGACTATTACGTATGACAAATCCAAGAACTTTGTATGCTTTGTTTATCAGGTAGCTGAAATGGGTATTAAATTTGAAGTTATCTTCAAAGACCACTCACAGATCTTTAACCTCCTTAAACTTCTTAACCTTACAATTTCTATTGTAATAGTCTGCCATAAGATTTATTCCAGTCATTGTTTGCATGTCTAATAGGAGTTATAAGGATTATCACTGTAGACCGTCAGATTTTTGTCCACCGTTTTCTCGCTCCTGTCTCGAAAGGGGTTGAAAAGTGTGTTATTTTGAATGCAGTGATCCGTAAACGTAATTTTTTTCTTTTTATAATATATTTCTGCCCAGAGAAAGCATATTGATTAATTCTTAAATTAAATCTTGTGATCGGGTAATTCCAACACATTTTTGCAACTCCACTGGATGTTTTCTCGCTTCCCCATAAATCAATAACATATCTACTTTAATAGTTTTAATGCTTGTAGTATGGTAAAATACTTGTAACAAAATATTAAAACTTCACCTTTAGTGTGAGACGAATTCAATATTACAAAAAGTGCACTTTCTAATGGTATTAAAAGGGTATGTTGATGAGAAAAATAAGTAGTCAGTTGTAGCAATATGGAACGACATTTACAATGCGAGGTGCTAGATGACTTGATTTGTTCCTATTTCATTTCTCAGAAGGAAATATTTTAAATGTGCAGTCGATTCGCAGATAACTTTAGAAGCCGAATATCTAAAAATGATCACCCTGAACGTTGTAAAGTTATTGCGAGGTTTGTTTATTTGGTGTACAGTGAAAATATAAGCAACACAGTGCATTTCGTAGGTAATTCTCAGAAACCCGGTCTGTTATTTGTAGTACAGGAACTAGAAGTAGTTGACTGTACCGACATGAATGTTAGATAAAGATAGAGACCAGTTGCTGATAATTCCAACTGTTTGCAAAATTCCATGTCAATCAGAGATCTCTGCCAATACTCGGTTAGCGTAAAATTTCTCAAACCGTTGAAATCCTTGGTAGCTGGGTACTAAGGAAGATTTGGTACAAGTTGTTGTGGTTAGTTCTAGTCCTCACGAGGCTCAATGTCCAAGCAGAAAGTAGAAGAAATGCCAAAATTAGCTAAATGTTTGAAACACTGCAATAAACAAGTTTTTTCTTGACACAAATATTGTTTGGCGTTGAAAAATACACTACATAAAAAATCAGCTATATTTATAAATTATCGAGGAGTAGTAAACACTTTGATAGATTTGTGAAAAAGTAAATAATATCAAGGATAAGCAACTTTTTTGTATTCCAATCATTCAGTAGCTGAAAATATTTTAAATACTGCAAAGCCCTACTTTTACTAAACATAGAACTTGTCAGCCACCTAAAGACGTATTTTTTATTGATGTAGGATATAAAACATTTTTTTCTTGATTGATATTTGTGGAAAAAATCTATAAATCTCTCCGCATTATTGAAGTGTCGTTTTTGGCTCAATGGCTGGCTAAATTCAGTAGTATAGAGCAGTGAAGGAAACTCATATATGGAAATCAACTATTAATTTGGCAATCAAAATCTTTATAACAATTTATGGAGAACAAACCACATGAGAAAGAAATTGAACTCATAACTTAATATTAATAATTAAAAGAACTATAAATATATTAGAACAGAACTACTACCATATATGATTAAAGTCTATCGTAACATTACTAAAAATGGAAAATTGTTTTAAACTTGGCTAATATTTATGCAAGTGTTATTTAATTCAGGAAATCAATAATTGAGCGACACTGGTATAGAATATCCTTTATTTACCACATATAGTTTAGTGTTAGTAAGATACAGAAATATATATCTTTAGTTCAAACAGTTCATCAGTTGTACAAATATTTTAACCTGGGCAGAAGTTCTCAATTCATTGAAAACTTTTTGAGTATCTTCACCGATTACTCTAAAACAAATGATGATTCGAATAATTAACTGTATTTCATTAAGGAAAGTTCCAAATTGGCAACATCTACGATTCTATAAAGTGAAATTTATATTCAATGAATTGTTACTGATTTCTCTAGAACGACTTAATCGATTTGGCTATTTTAAACCTCTTTATATTAAGGTAGATCGACTATCGGTGTCATATATTCTGTAACATAAAACGTAATATTTTTCAGGAAATCAAAAAACCATCTTTTTCCATATAATATAGATAGCCAGGGGTTCGTTACTGTTTTCATGTTTGCTTATTCGAATTATGTTCATTTTCATAATAATTTATTAAAACATAGGGTTGACCTTTAACTTAATGAAAATTATACACAAGGCAGCGTTAGCATTAGTTTGGAAAATAGCCATAAAATATTAGTGAATTTATTATAACTCTTTATTTGGCCATCAATAGCAAAATTGTGTTAAACTTGTCATTAAAATATTTTCATAGTTTACTAAATGACATTATCATTCAGGCAAGGGGAGGTTGAATAAACAGTAAATAATTAATAGAGGGTCAAGAGCTTAAATCTGGGTGCTACACTTTACATAATATCTAATGATGAAGTTTACTAATGATCGCCTTTTGCTTTGACATTGGTGAACACGGTATAATTATATAAATCTGGCACATAACCTCAATGCTTATATTTTCAATAATCTATCTAGGTGTTTGCTCAATTAGTACACGCTCAGTAGTATGATATTATTATTAATTCTATATTCTACTAATACTAAAATCTCTGAGATTTAGCAAATCCATGTTTCGCTTCCTATTGATGGAAATTTTAACACCATAAATATTTATTTAGTTACTTTAAAATGAAATTATTGTTGTGTAGGTATTTATTGTTTAACCATTTGACTTAATTAGTCCTTTTGTAACTTGCTTATCTATTTTTAATTTTACACTTGGGTAGGTGTAAGTCGTCTATTGTGTAGCTATTATATTTAGTTTTAGTGTTTAGATAGCTCTCGAAAATAGTCTAGCCTGTAGTCGTTTATCATCTATTTGCATGACATTATCTGTCGCATGAGGGCTTGTATAAAAATTTCTTTGGAAAATTTTGGTAAAGTCAGTCATTATTCCTTATGTTTCATTGGTCGATAACTGATAATTTATGTATTCCTTTATTCGAACATTTATAGGTCTAGAGGTTTCCCCAATATAAAATTTCTCACCTTCACAAGGGATCTTAAAAATGCAATTTTTTGCGTTTTATGTTATTTTATTTGGTTTATTTTGTGATATAATTGATTTCAGTGTATGTCCTGTTTTGCATGTTGTTTTAATATTAAATCTGTTTTCCACTCTTTTCAGTCTTTCTGAAAGACACTGTATGTATGGTACTTAGAAAAGAAGTTGTGCTATATATAATAATTGTTCCCCAATATAACATGATTTACAGTACCGTTTCGTCTTTTGCCCGAAATTCTTTAGATTTTAAATTATTTATTTAAGGGAAATGGTCATCTACAGGTAGTCGTAGGTGCCCAATTGCAGAGTGGTAGACAGCTACATTTTCAGGAAAATCTAGCTCACAAGGACTCCAAATTGGTTGTCGTACTGTGTGTAACGGTGTTTTCCGGTTCCTAGGATAGAAATCACATGAAAAAAATTGTAGGTTTACTAAAACCTGTCAAAGAAATTACGATACTAACTTTTCGAGATTTATCAATTCATTGAAAGCCAGACAATATATTGTTTCTAGTCAAGAACCTTCATCAGTTGCGCTCCCCTCAACTGATTGAATTCTCGAATAATTATTTATGCATATAGTACATTTAACTGAATTTTCGCTATAAAATAATAAATTCAGTTATATATACTCTATATACATCAATAATTATTCGAGAATTCAATCAGTTGAGGGGAGCGCAACTGATGAAGGTTCTCGACTAGGAACAATATATTCTCTTGCGTTCAATGGTTTGAGAACGCTTGAAAAGTTAGTATCGTAATTTCTTTGATAGGTTTTAGTATACCTACATTTTTTTTGTATGCTTTCTAACCTAGGAATTACAGGAAAACGGCGTTACATACAGTACGACTCCCGATTTGGAGTTCTTGTGAGCTAGCTTATCCTGAAACTCCTGGATGTCGGTTTTCATTTCGCGATAAAATATTTAGGTGGTAGATCACAATTATTATATATATTGAAATAAATTTTATTTATTAGTCTAACATATAGGTAATAATCAAATTTGATTGAAATAATGTATGATTCGAAATACCGTCAGTTTTCTCCGTCGTTTTATTTTGTTGATGTTTTCTTTAAAACATCAATAATATAAACTGGTTTGTCACGAGATTCTAAGCAACTGTTTGCATTCAAATAATTTGTCAGTATGCTAATTCAGTTAATATATGAAAGTCAATTTAAAGTTCCAAACAAAGTCATCGAGTTACCTTGTGTTATTTCTAGTAAATCTAATTTCGTCTTATTTTGATAAATACCATGGTCAAGTAACAAATATATCATTCAGATAATCTAATAGTGTTCTTTTTTGTTTAAAGATTCGACAAAATTTTTATGTTATTTTAAGTATAATTTCATTAACATGATTAAAATAATTTACCTTAAAACGATAACATATAATAGTTTAGGCATAATAAAATTTGAATAATCTTGAGATTATTTAACAATATATTGCAATATTAAATAGGAGTGCCCACTAAACTTATGAATAAATGAAAACAAAATTTCCAGAAACTAAAAATTACCGATCATGGACATCTACTTACTAAAAGACATCTACGAGAAGTACCAAAAGGGTTTTTCAAACATGAAACTGACTTTGTCTTGACCAGAAATATCAGTACGCTCGAAGATATACATAGTTGTTTTTCTTCAATCGATCTGGTACTTTAGGCGTTTTAGGGAAAACAATTTCTTGAACAGATTGGAAAATTTTGATGTGGGGGTTCTGGTTATATCAGAGGACAACTGTAAACATTTTATTTTAAATGAAATTCTTTACATATTTTTAGGATTATTTATATAAACTTAAATCTATAATGTAAGCTCCATAACCACTTTGTATGTTTACGACAAGAAGATTCTAAGAAATTAAATTTATAGGAAAAAATCTACAACGCAACATAAACTATAAAGAGTTATAAAATCCAAACAAAATGAGGTTGAGTGTTGTGAATTTTGAGATGTATAGACTCTATTTTAGCTAATTCTAAATCTTAATAGACTCAAATTCAAATAATTAATTTATACCGGATATTCCAGAAAAAAAACAGAGTTCAGAAACTTCAACTGCGAATAACCTCACTTTTTCATCATCTACCATATATTTTTTTACTATTAATTTCCCCTTTTTATCCTCTTTCGATCTATATGAATCCTTCTTCTGACTAAGTAAGAAAAATGATATTGCGGATTTTTACATAGCCTTTTTCGCTTGGAGCCAATGTGCCTTGGACCACAGATAGCCTCTAAGATTGTTAAAAATCAAATTAGTAATAGTGCTGTAGATGAATTTTCACGTTAATACCAACAGGACTGAATTTATTGCGAAAGTAATTATTCCAAAAGGTTGCTTACAGCTGAACTTGAAATTTTAAAATACCGTCGCGCAATCAACTTCCATCTTAAATAAGATAATTCAACCTATTATTTTCAATAACAAAGCACACTGAAACTAAACTTTTCTTTGTATCCAACTTGCTTTGCATATTTTCATTATGCAGTATAAAATTGCTTTGTCTTGAAAATGTTGACTTTCTACCCAGGTACATTATTTATAATTTTCATCTTTCTAACATTTTAACGAAATATGGAAGAAGTCGAAGTTACATAACCATGGGTTTTATGTTTTCATAACATTTGTTAATTCGAAAATCAGGCCTATTAGTATAAACATGGTGGTGTGGCGTAAATTAATCGACAGAAATGCTTTTAATATAAGTTTTACGAGTTTGAGCAACTGTCAGTTGTCTATGTCACATTTGTTTTAAGATAAATGTGACGAAATTAGCTGTTTCAAGTATAATTCAAAATAACTGAACAACTTTTTATTTAGCAATAGAGTGTTATAGGAATTGACCCTAAAAAATATACAATTTCAGTTGAAATACGAAAGATTCAGTAGGTTTCCGGTGTAGTCGAAAGTGGCCGACAGTTAAAAATATTTTAATTAAAAAGACCAGTTTCGAAAACCCTCAAACCTAAATTTTCAAATCTTTAAAATGATTAGTTCCCGTAAAACGCTTAATATACAACATTGTTTGAAGAACCCAGTACAAACCCGTTAAATAAATTACATAATTTCTAAGTAAGAATTGTCTTTAATGCTAAACTAGAAAGTTTTAAACTCATCAGGAGGATGTTGCAGGAAACAACAGTGTCGACGAAAATTTTTATTAAATACCACTAGTCGTAGAAAACAAGCCTCAGAACAATTTAATACAATTAGAATATCTGCGAAATAAATATGATGACCACAACAGAAAAACGGGCAATTATAAGTACCAGTCACACAAGTTGGACAAAATACTGAACCGAAAAGGACAATAGCTAGTAATCTTATAGAATATACAAAAATATAACGAAAACTTGGTTGAATGTACAACTGAAAACCAAGTGTAATGAAAGGTGAGGAAATTATCACAATAACAGAGAGAAACTAAATAGTGAACCACATCGCCAAAATGGATAAGATTTTTTAATTTTCTTCACTTTTGTTGTGACTGCCTCGGAAGTGTGGGGCTACTTCCAAGAAATTCTAAAATACCTACAACTAGAGATGTTACAACTACCATTCAGAAAATTTCAACAAGATCGTACAAAAACGTATACTTACGAAATGCACTAGTGTTTAGTCAACGTCTATAGCATGCCGAATGCTGATGATACTTTCTTAATTGCCAAAAATTCGCAGCTATTATATAGATACACTCAAAAAAACCGTTTAGATTAACAAGCTCTATCGGTACTGATAAATGTTTGTGAAGCCTGGACTTTGGAAACTGAAACTACACGGAAACTAATAAGGTAAACAAAGTCCTGCAATGACACGAATGAGCGGAATAAAATAGACGGAAGTGAATTCCAGATAAGCCTCAGAGAATAAGTGAATTCACTCAATATGACATCAAAAAAAAAACTGGACTAGCATCAGAAGCTCATTGTTATGCTAAACGAGAATTGAGAGTATTGCCTCAACTGTATTCATAAGTTTTATGAGTCTTTGCTACAAAAATATTTTTATTAAATTAATACGCCTATAGTATAAGTATATTTTTCGGCCACTGTTGGATTGCTTTCCTTCAATACTCTTAGATAGTTCTTGGTTGGTGACTTGCTTTGATCTGTTTCAGTCTCCTATAGCTAAATGTCCCTGACATTAGTGAATTTATTCTGTGTTTTACATTTTGGTACCGGTCTTCAAAAGCCTATGCGTATATCCTTTTACATATCTGTAATTCAATATATCAGAACTATCTTCTTGCATATTACCAGATATTTTTGATTAGATGACAATTCAGTAATTCATATAAGTGTATATATATTCTTCTACTAGTTCTAGAATAGATAGGTACTATATTCCTGCAAGTTTACAAAATTGGAACCTCCTCCATACTCGAATACTTTACGAGAGTTTATAAAGACTAGCACCAGAAATATTTGGAATTCTTTGCTTCAGCGGAAAAAAGATAAATATCAATATAAATTTACTTACTTTCAACGCAAAACGAAATCCGATAATGTTTTAAAACATTCGGTCATTATGAAGTATTACAATGTGGTCAGTATCAAAAAATAC